>CM060981.1:266403613-267603613 GCA_030765065.1 Deroplatys truncata | reverse complement strand
ATTTTTCAGAAGGATGAATGTCTTATTAATAATGTAGAAAGAAGCACTATAATGTATATGTTTCCTGTAAAACTGGAAATCCATTCTGGAAAACGTGCAGTGTTGCTCACCACTTAGTTATAAATTTATTTCTCTTTCATCTTACAAGAAATTGAGTCAAGTCTTTTCTTCCCTATACTGCTTGGATTGTTAACTTTTATTGGAGGTATGTCATCCGGGCAGATTGCAGTGGTATTTCTTTTGGTTGATTGTGGGCCCCACATAAGGGTGGCAATTTGCGGTTGTACTTCTGTTTTACGGTACGGTATTTTTAGGAAAGGTCCCGGGTTTGGTACTAGCTCAGTGTTCTTTGCATGGATCTTGGATCTCGGGTTAGTGGTGAACACGACTGTTGGTTTTTCTGCTCGTTTATTTTACCGTCACCGTTTTAACATTTGATTCCTGTTATTTACTTTGACACACACACTCGCGCTTTCTTATTTGTTACACTTCATATCATTGCGCCTATCCGTTGTCTTCTAAACTTTTCTGCCGCCCATCTCTAAGGAGCTACAATGACCAAATGTGTCTTCCAAAATCTCACGATGAAGTGTTCATTCTCAAATCTCACGATCAAGTGTTCATTCTCAAATCTCACGATCAAGTGTTCATTCTCAAATCTCATGACCAAGTGTTCATTCTCAAATCTCACGACCAAGTGTTCATTCTCAAATCTTACGACCAAGTGTTCATTCTCAAATCTTACGACCAAGTGTTCATTCTCAAATCTCACGACCAAGTGTTCATTTACAAATCTCACGACCAAGTGAGTATTCTAAAATCTTCTGTTTCTCTGTTTCAAACGTTCTATATCTCCTCATTCCACTATCACCTGATTCCTAGCTTCTTTCATTGGAGGCCTAAAGCTATCTGGCTTTTGGCGAACATTGACCCTTTTCTGCTAGCCTGCATTCCCAGCAACCTAACGGGATGCTTAACAATAGAGAACAACCATCCGTTCCCGGCTGCTGATGACTTTGCCTCTCAACCCTTATTTCAACTTACAGTAACATTCGCTTGCCAGTTTTATTTAATACTATCCTCGCCGTTACTGATATGTATTCTCCCTATGATCTTAATTTTATTTTACTACTCAAAATATACTGCTTCAATATGCCTCCCTGATGGAATGTTTACTATATTTCTAAAGATAGTTGGCATTCTATCAGAATCCCCGTCTGAAAAAAATCGGTACTCTCCCTAACATTTAACGAATCCATGTACGTGTGTGTGTTTTTCGGCTTCACAGGAATTACACTTAAACATTTTACAAATGTAATACAAGCATACAGATACCCTTACAATATACACATATTAAATGTAACAAAGATATTTACAAAATAAGAAAGAATTTACAAGCAATATACAAATAATATACATTTGTACATTTTATACAAAATCTTCATATTTTTAAATTTGTTTGTCCTTGGTATACGTGAAATTTTTTTTTTTTTTAATTCTGCAATGATCATTCCAATATTTTATGTTTCATTTATTTATTTTTTTATTTATTCATAATTTGCACATGCAACATTTTCCACTTTTCACGATTTGTTTCACTTCACTGTTTCACTCAGTAGCTTATTCTAACATGTATATACAATTATTTATTTTTTATACCATTAATGATGCACCCAACAACGATATATTCACCTATTTATTTACATCTCCTTAATTATCTATGCACATAATGGAGTGCTTATTCTTAGTAAATTGACATATCATTATCTGCTCTCCCCCTCTTTTCAATTATTAATTATTGTGACTGTTTAAGATTTTTTTTTATTATTTTTATTTTATTTTTTTTTATTTGTGTGACATACTCCATTCACAATGCTAAACAGTGTTTTTATTCATTTAATTCCTTAAAAGGTCTTAACAGTGCAATGTTGTACCTCCCCATAATTTTACCTGACTGAATGCATTTTGTACATACTGAGGCTTTCACGGCCGGCGTCATAACTAATAAATGAATTACAACTATCCGGGCTTGTAGGCCGTGGTCTAGAAGGCATCGTGGATACCGACGTTTCGCCAAGTACAGCGCTTGGCATCTTCAGGGTGAAGTGATTCAGTGTCTGCAGTGGTCGTAGTCTGAATGCGGAGACCGGAGGATGGCGCTCTTATATAGTGGGGATGGGCGGGGCTTACTGTGAGGTCCTGTGCAGTGATTGGCTCACATCTCTGGGAGTGGGTGGGTTTGGCGAGGTATTATTATGTCTGCTATTTCTGTGTACCTGTTTCTCCAAGATAGGTGTCCAGGCTTTATGCACACGGAGAGCTTCTTCTTTCCGGTTAAAATTGTTTTTGTGTTTATATATTTCAATGGCCTCCCTCTGTAGTTGAGCATGGTAGTGTGTAGTTGTAGATAAAACCTCAGTTTCTTTGAAGCTGATGTCATGGCCGAATAATAGCGAGTGTTCTGCCACGGATGATTTTTCAGTTTGTCCCAATCTGCTGTGACGCTCGTGTTCTTTCAGTCTCGTGGCCACGTCGGTACCCACAATGCCTTCTAGACCACGGCCTAAAAGCCCAGATAGTTGTAATTCATTTATTGGTTATGAATGCATTTTATTTCGAAAGCACGATCCCCGAATTCTTTTGTAATTATGCCTGGACATTTTTATTAAACTCATATACGTATATGCATTACAACTTCCAATTTTCTCAGGAATCACCTGCTATTGTCTACTAGAACTTTAAATACTCTGCTCATTCTATACGATTCACTTTCATTTTTCTTTTTGAGGGGTTCAGACTCATTAACTTAGTTTACCTGCACAAATTCCCTATTTACGTGTGCTAATGGGCTCGATTTTGTCCCACGGTCAGACTGTAATATTTAATAGTTTTACACTGCTCATCTTCCTTATTTTCGTTCTCACTCATTTCCTCAAAACAATCTATATCCTTTTGTAATTGCTCATCATCTTCAAAACAAAACTTCACAATTTCCTCATGACCATTTGTTTGTAAATATTTCACAAAAATTCCCCTTTTCCTCTCGTGTCTGTACCTGCGCTATGCATTGCTTACATTTAATTGCTCTCTGACCATAACCAAAGATACAGTTTGGTCTAATTGGAGTTTTCCAGAGGCATTGGTTCGACATGTCCTGAGCTTATTTCTGGCGGATTTACTCTCGCCTCCTCGTGCTGGTTTGGTTGCGTGAGCGGCCTCTCCATCGTGGGAGTTACATCCGGTATTCATGCTACTGTGTTCATCACGTCTCGGTCCATTTGCATATTGCATATTATCATCACTCCCCCATCTGTTTCTCCATGACCTATAGTCTCCCCTCCTTTCGTTTTCACATCGCATAAACTTTAACTGGGAATTTTGCCTGTTTTGTGCACTATGGACATTTCTATTATAGTTCCCACCTGCAGGTCCATTTCTCCTATAATTCTGCCTATTAGGTGTTCTATACGTGTTGTCCCTATAACTCTCGCGAACTTGGTATGAATCACGCCTGCGAGTGTTGAAATTTTGGCTTGCCCCCTCCCCGTCTGCGAATTGAGTTCTGTGGGTACTTAGGCCAATATCGCTTCATTCATAAGGCTGACTTTGAAAAGCCGTCAAAAGTTCAAGAACTTCCCCCATTCGTGGTTTAGCTACTATAAGGTGGTTTTTAATCTCACTCGGAAAATGCTATGCCATTAAAGCTATAAATTTGTCCTCCCTCATAGGTGGTTCTAACAGTTGACTTTGTTGTGCCAGCTTCAGAAAATAATCGACCATTCCTTCCCCTGAATGCAGTTGGTAACATCCATTATTAATTTGTATCCTGACGTTATATTGGGTGGATACATTCCAATATTTGTTCAAGAAAGCTTGCCTGAACTGCAGATAGTTTGCGTGGTCTCCTAAGGTTAATCTGAACCAACTAAGGGATCGTCCTTTTAACCCCCTTTTCACTACTATCATTCTATATATTTCAGGAGTACCCTCAATGCAAAATATGATTCTAAATCAAGGATATACCGCTTAGCATTGTCAATACTGTCATCGAACGTTGGAACTGAAATTTCATTTAACAATTGAGTAGGTATTGTCAATTGACCATGCATAAAACTATTATTTAAGTTATTGCCTGCACCATTATTGCTATTTTCACATGTTTGTGGCAAAATCGATCCCAATGGAAATTGATCTGTCGTACCTTTGTGTTTGAAACTTCTGCGGATATAGCAGTTCTAGCACTTTGGTTTGAATTCCTTTCTATTTCTATTCGGCTGATGGCCTCTCGCATTTCTGCTAAGTCCCTAGAAGTTTTGTGCTGACTTCCAACAATTTGTGTGAGGGATCCCTTTAATACATTTATTTCTTCCAAATTATTTTTGTTTTGCTCTTCCACTGTTTTCTTAATTGTACTTAATTAGAGCTGATGTAATTTTGCATTTCTGTTTGTCTTTGCTCGATATTCTCACAATTCTTACGAAAATCATCACATAATTGTTCATGCACATTTTCATTGTTACATTTTATGGTTTCAATTTGCCTTTTAACATGATCAATTTCGCCGTGCGCTTCTTGCACTTCGGCACGAACTACCAAAAATTCCTCATGCATGTAATTTTGATTTGACCTTATTTCACATAAAACCTCATTCTGCTTTTCTATCTTAGCCTTAACCTCGTGCATTATTTTGCTTTCTAGTTCATTTATTAACTTTTGGCTCTGACTATCCAGTTTTTGATCTAATGCCTGAAATTTTGACAACATTTGTTGGAAAAGGTTTGTTATATTGCTATCCTGATCCTGCTGTTTGCTAACCATTAGCTTATCCGAATTTGACTCGGCTGCTGCCTCTACATTTCCTGCACTTGTTTTGCTTAAGTTACCACTTTCCAATTTCTGCTCCATTTTAGTGTCTATTTTAAAATTATTTACAACTTTTCTATTTCTTAAAATCATAGACCATTAAATACACTTTTTGTTTTATATGGATCAATGAACTACCAAAATTTATATATATATTGCTGAGCTACGCTTTTCTTCTTCTTCTTTCACTTTTGACGTAGTCTATCTGACGATTACTTTGTATAAAAAACACTGGACTTACTTTTGTTTTCTGCTTCAGTTGGTGTAGTTACTGCTGCAACCATCTCCTGTGATCTTGTTGAGCTGGTCTCCTGTCTTCTCGTGCGTTGCTGGATTTATGCCTGATGTCCTGGGCACAATCACTTCTACTGTCGGTTGATTCACACGATGTCTGGTACAGTCGGTTTTATTCAGGCCCCACATTGGTCGCCAATTTTGCAGTGGTATTTCTTCTGGTTGATTGTGGGCCCCACATAAGGGCGGCAATTTGCGGTAGTACTTCTGTTTTACGGTACAGGATTTTTAGGAAAGGTCCCGGGTTTGGTACTAGCTCAGGGTTCTTTGCATGGATCTTGGATCTTGGGTTAGTGGTGAACACGACTGTTGGTTTTTCTGCTCGTTTATTTTACCATCACCATTTTAACATTTGATTCCTGCTATTTACTTCAACACACACACATGCACTTTCTTATTTGTTACACTTCATATCATTGCGCCTATCCGCTGTCTTCTAAACTTTTCTGCCGCCCATCTCTAAGGAGCTGCAACAACCAAATGTGTCTTCCAAAATCTCATGACGAAGTGTTCATTCTCAAATCTCACGACCAAGTGTTCATTCTCAAATCTCACGACCAAGTGAGTATTCTAAAATCTTCCGTTTCTCTGTTTCAAACATTCTATATCTCCTCATTCCACTATCACCTGATTCCTAGCTTCTTTCATTGGAGGCCTAAAGCTATCTGGCTTTTGGCGAACATTGACCCTTTTCTACTAGCCTGCGTTCCCAGCAACCTAACGGGATGCTTAACAATAGAGAACAACCACCCGTTTCCGGCTGCTGATGGCTTTGCCTCTCAACCCTTATTTCAACTTACAGTAACATTCACTTGCCAGTTTTATTTAATACTATCCTCGCCGTTACTGATATGTATTCTCCCTATGATCTTAATTTTGTTTTACTACTCAAAATATACTGCTTCAAGATCCAAACTGATCACTGGTGCCTCTGTTTTTGGATCACATTAAAAATTCAGGTTTTATCATCTGTTATGGTTTTAGAAACATAGTGAGACTTCCTGTTATCGTGGGCATCGCCAGGATTTTTCTCAAGAGGGGGCAAAAATGAACATAATTCAAAACATGCAATTTCTTATTACCCGATTTTACGCAAGATAAGTATGTATATGTTAACCTTGGTTTGGAACCTTGCTTTCAAAATTTAATAGAGTATGTTCATTTACTATGCTGTTATTGTGCCTTTCACTACTACAGTCATATCGGCAGCTTTTACCTTTGAAACGATTAGGCCCTATTTCACGAAGTACAGATTTGCAAAATTATGCAAAAATGCCTTTAACCCAAAACAACAAATCACTATGTTTCACAAATGTATATGTGTGTATCATTCCAACAGTTATTATTTTATAAAATCGCACTTGTTTACATTTTTATAGGACATGAACAGAATACATTTACTTTTCTTCCATCCATAATTTTGTATTTTACATTTATCATATGTACTTGCATGAATTAAAACCATGCTGATGTTCTTGCTTATGTTGTTCAGTTTGACTTTAAAGTTTATTATTGTGGATTAAAAATGCACCAGTGCGTGGGCGCACACATAATGTGTAATGTGCCTCCAAACTCTTTGTCTGGGAATAAAATGTAATAAAAATCCCTCCAACACTTGGAATTGAACCCAGTAACTCTGTATATGGAGGTAGTCAGACTAACCACCAGGCAACAAATGGAGCATGTTAATTCTTACCGTGCTGAATGACGGTTCTGCGTATATGTGTAGCAGGAGGTGTCGTCCAATGAGGTAGAACTGTGAAGAATGGATGAGTAAATTGAAATACATAATCGAGATCACCACCTTTGTTATTCCATATACTTTGTGCCATGTTTCACCTTCTGCAGATGTTATCAATGGAGTACATTTCTTTAATCCCTCTCAAATGAGTTAAGTAATCATAGAAGGAAAGCTTTTTCAGCCAGTGAGGATGGAGTACCATAAGAGAAAAGTGACTTTTTAGGTTTATGATTATGGAGTTTAAATAGGGAAGGAATATAGGACATCTGAACAGTTCCCCATATCTCCTGGATGGTTAGATCGGTGCATTTGTTTTCATGGCACACTCAGTTCTATGTTTAGTTGACTTGAAGTGTCTTCCACGGATTTCATCAAGTAGCTGAAGATTTCAGCTGCTCTCTTTCTTTAATCCTCAGAGCTACCAGCTCAATACTTGTTCTTGCACACCGAGATCAGTTTGAATTCCGTGAAGATTGCTATCTATGGGCTCCAACTGGGAAGAGTATTTTGCAACAATGTTAATTACACCAGAAATGTACATGAGTTATTCAATAATTAGTTGCAACATTTGAATTAACAAGAAAGAAAACATTTTTGGGACAGTCACATTGTTGCTGTGCTCAGAAGTAATCTCTAACATGAATAACCTCCACACTTTAGGGAGATCGCGGATGCCATCCACAGCATTTTGTTGTACTAATTTTCGAACAGAGTGCTTACTGCTGCTATAATTGCCTGGCTGGTCTAAAGTGAACTCCTCTAGGTAGTAATTTCATTTTCGTGAAAAGGTCAAAATCACATTGGCTCATATTTGGGGAGTATGGAGGATGCTCCAGAATTTACCAGTTCCATCTGCAAAATAAATTAACCACAGGAGTAGCTATATGAGAACGAGCAGCATCACATAGCACAATAGGATGAGTATTCAGGAGATTTACGACATTTACGACACACAGCTGGTTGTAAATGTATTCCAGAAAGTAACTAATATGCACCATTCACACGATTTCCCACAGGAACTCAATGAGTGAAAGGACACCATCAAAATCATAAGCAAGTATGAACCTGATTTTTAAATAAATCCAGTTCTTGCTGCTACTTTTTTGGCTGTGGGTAATCATTGTGTCGCCACTCATTTGATTCTCTCTTCAATTTTGGTTGGTAGCATCGAACCCAAGTTTCACCTAAAGTTATGATACGTCAAAGGAAATGCTCGCCTTCACGTCCATAGTGTTCTAAGTGCAATCTCGCTGTTTTCATTCTCTGCCACGTGTTTTCCTCTTCAAGATTGTGTGGAACCCATCGAGCGCAAATTTTCCTCATCTTTAACGCCTTCTTAAGTATGTGAAGAATCGTACTAGGAGCAATTCCAACTTCCCTTGCTAATTCAATATAAGTTCAACAGTGGTGTTTTTCCAGCAGTGCTCTAACAGCGTTCACATGCATATCATCACTTGTTGATTTCGGTCTGCCAGCTCCATGTTTTTGATGATTTTCCCTACTTCTGCAAAATGCATGTGCCCACCTAGCCACAGTATGATAGGCAAAGTCTCTCTACCACAAGCTTCCAGTAATGCTGTATGTCATTGTTGAGCATTCTTGCCTCTTGCAACTTTAATTTTAATGAAGCATCTTTGTTCGTATTTACTGAACGTTTTAGAGCACTACAGATAACAGTCGACAAACTTACTACAAATATCTTATAAATAACACTATGCCTTCAAACTCAAAGATAACACACGTCAGATGCTGTTCTTGCTCATTGGTATCAGCTTGTATCATTTCCGCTGATAGCACCACATACAAAGATTGTTGTCACTGATTATTGAATGACCCATATAGAAGTTGAGGCTGACCAAAACAGCAAATGCGTACGCTGTTATGTTTTATTGTTTCCATCAACTGACAATGGAAAGCTTCAGTAATGCAAGCAGAATACTCTGAAAATATGTGAATGGCTTTGTATTTAGCAGTTCCTAGTTTCACATAATAGAGGTATGTTTGGATCAATTTTCTTTGAAGTGGACTTTCTCAGAACAATTGTATTACTTCTTTCACTGTTCCAATGCAGTTTCTTATTTCTGGAACACTGTTGAGGTCATTGACTACTAAATTAAGATTATGTGCACAGCAATGGAGAAATGGAGCCTTTGGATATTGATTTCTAATAACGTTTTGCAGTCCATTTTACATTAATTAGCTGTAAGGCAGTGACAAAACAGCTCTGTGATGTCCTTGGGGAACAGTTCTTGAATGTGAGTTAAGGCGTCTTTTATTGGTACTTTGATAAATAATGAGACATCAAAGCTCACTAAGCGGTTCCCAGCTTCTAGCTGAATGTGCCCAAGTTTCTCTATGAAGTGATCCGAGTTACTAATGTGTTTGTCTGTGGTGCCGATGTGTGGTTGTAGCAGAGGGGAAAGGTGTTTGGCGATACCATAGGTAGGCGAACCTATGCTGCTCACAATGGGACGTAGCGGTACATTGTCCTTGTGAATTTTCGGGAGCCCATATAATCTTGGCGGCAAAGCTTCGCTTTTACAGGTCTCTTTCTTTACATTGTCTGGTAGAGCTGAACCTTTTATGAGGCTGTTAGTTTGTCTGAGAAAACGTGTAGTCGGGTCCTTCGTCAGCTTCCTGAAGGTTTCAGAGGATAGCAACTCTGAGATCTTTTCTTTATATTCTGCCGTTTCCATGACAACTGTGGCATTGCCTTTGTCTGCCGGTAGAATAATAGTCTTTTCATCTTTGTTGAGTTCTTTGATGGCCTTCCTCTCTTGTGGTGAGATGTTACTCTTGGGTGAAGGTGCCTTGGACAGGATACGAGAAGTCTCTCGTCGAACCTCCTCTGCCTGGACTGATGGAATATTTTGTATGGCTGCTTCCACGTTGGCGATGATGTCTTCAACTGGGATGTGTTTGGGTGTTACAGCGAAGTTTCCTCCCTTTGCCAATACAGATATCTCTGCCTGCGCTAAGGTGCGAGTTCTTAGATTCACCACCGTGCGAGATGTCTCCAATGAGTGGGCAGCTTCAATTTCGCCCTCAGTACGGCAGCAAAGTTGAAATTTCTCTCTGGAGGTGGCTTGATCAAATGTGGACCTCATTGAATGGTGCGTGATATCATCAATTTTGTCCCAGTCTTCTCTGGACAGTCTATTGCTCAGATAACCGTGGAGTTCTAGGAGGGATTGGTCCACAGTGGCAAACTCTCTGCGTGTACTGTGAATCCGTTCCCGTAGTAGTGCGTGCTTGGTGCGGCTGTAAATTCGGTGTGCTTTCGTAGAATTTAACGGTCTCTTCATCCTAATAAATTTAGGAATCGTTCCTGTGTCTCTGCATCTCAAACTACCTTGCTCGACTACAGAGGGAGGCCATTGATATATATAAACACAAAAACAATTTTAACCAGAAAGAAGAAGCTCTCCATGTGCATAAAGCCTGGACACCTATCTTGGAGAAACACGTACACAAAAATAGCAGACATAATAATACCTCGCCAAACCCACCCACTCCCAGAGACGCGAGCAAATCACTGCGCAGGGCCTCACAGTAAGCCCCGCCCACCCCCACTATATAAGAGCACCATCCTCCGGTCTCCACATTCAGACTCCGACCACCGCAGACACTGAATCACTTCACCTTGAAGATGCCAAGCGCTGTACTTGGCGAAACGTCGCTATCCGCGATGCCTTCTAGATCACGACCTATAAGCCTGGATAGTTGTAATTCATTTATTAGTTATGACGCCGGCCGTGAAAGCCTCAGTATGTACATTAAGGACTAATATTCTGAGGTTCATATTTAATTGATTTCAATTCTCTTGGAGGAAATAGGTTTCTTTAACTCTGAAACAAAGGTGTTCATATACCATCTGATTTCTGGGGCCATGCTTTGGAGATTTTCCACACATTCCTACAACTTCTGTTTAATTTAGTTTTCGGCTATTGTGCACTGTCCATCAAGAAACAGGCTAACATTTTACAAATCAAGAGATTTGTATTTGTATCACACACTAAAGTTTAAAAATATTCCATTTGATGAATATCATGGAAGCTGTGATAAATATTGTACGCTGCCACTATTTTTGCATTGGGCCAAAAAGTGAGCAACCCAGAAGCAAGCTGTCAATTGTCACAGAGATTATTGAAGATGAGAAGGCCTCTCATTGTTATCTTTTAATAAAATATGCATTCACACACATATATTCCTCTCATGAAATTTCTGCAGCTTCTCTTATATTGTTTTTCAGTTTTAATGTATGCTAATTATTGTTCTACATTTTATTTTTCAAGTTCATGAATTATCGGCTTATTCAGTTCCAGCCAGCCATTACACTATGACTATTACTGAGGAACTAAAGTTCAGAGGAGGCAGTAATTGGCATATGCTCTCATAACATCACAGAGCTGGCACACTCCTGTGGTAATGTCGCAAAACCATGGCACTGTAGTATTCCATCAGATAAATACCAATAAGCTGAATGAAAATGCTCGTAGTCAGCTGCTATTTTTGTTATATGTTTATTAGAAACAAACATCATCTTCTTCTATACAGTCTTAGACTTAATGGCTTGTTACAATCTCACAAGATGAGTGTTGAGTCCAGCGTTTCCTTGGGATGGTTCGCAGATCTCTTTCCTGTTGGGTGATGATACAGCGTGACTTTGGGAACTGTCTCCAAACTCATTCATCACAATTGATTCATGCAGTTATTCTGGTATTCTTGTATGTACTTGATGAGTGGTTCTTAGTGTAGTTCCTTCATCACATAATCATTACATTTGTAATCCCACTTGGTCTTGTATCCTGCTATGTATCTCATGAACCTCATTTCACTAGCGCTTATTCTGCTTTCCTCTCTTGTTTGCAAAGTCCATGCCTTGCTGGCATAGCAGAGTGTAGGTCTTACTAATGTTTTGTATAAGCCTACAATTATAAATGCCTGAATTATATTTTTACCACAAATTAACATAAACTTTGCTCTTTTCCTATAAATAATATTCTACATTTTACATATTCTATGTAGAACATACATAGATTATGTATTTACTATGGTATTTTCTCTTCACCAGGCCCTGAACTTATGGCCGAAAACATTTTTAGTATCCCTTGTAATGATAAACGTGAAAATCAGATCAAGGGTAATGGACAAAGAAGAATTTTCTCTTATAACAATTATTTGAGATTAAATACTATTTTATAACTGGAAAGTTGTATGCCATTTACATAAACTGATTTGATTTTCATATCTTCATCCATATACCTTGAAGAAGGGCTGTTGGTGGACATCGTAACATTGGGCTCCAATTACATGAAGGTTGATTACACACCACAGTGTGTGAAAAATATGCAGGCTGTGAGTCCTTAGCTTGGGCTTTGCCTCTCGGTGTCTTGGTGTTACCAATTCTATGTTCCCTGCCTTGGTCTTCTCTGAGCTTGAGTCAGGAGCAGTTCATAGTCTCCCTGAGGAGGTGCAATTCTATGTCAATAATTACTAATAAACTTATTAAACAAGCATGTTTATTCAGAATTCACAATTTCATTGATGCACAAAGGTGTGTTCAATGCTGTTTGCTCTGTTCTATATAAATAACATTTTTGAATATTCCTAAATATTGATGGATCCGATATACGTAGCAAATTTGTCTAATTTCTGGGGATACAGGGCACCATGTCTTGTGCTTCTTAAAATACACAACACATGTGAATAGTGTGAACTGCATCATGTTTTAGTTTGAATAAATTATTTCATGCATGAGAATCATTTCATGTCTTATTTTCATGTACTCTTCATAATTTTCTCAAGGTTATGTTAAGTTAACAAATCTCTATTTGAATTTATATAGAAAATTTGAGTCAGAGTTGAAACACTTAACATCACTTACATGTTTTACAACTAGACTGGTTTTGAGAGCTAATTGCTCCCATCATCGGAAGTGGCCAATTGGTTCCTCGTGGTATTGTCCGTTATGCATCTGTATGTGGTGGAACCTGGTGTAGTATTGAAACTCCATAGTGGGTTTGGTGGCAATAATTCAAAATTCATCATATTGTCGTGACCTCTAAACAAATGCTCAATGGGAGGTAGGCGACTCGCTAATAAGGTACCAGGAAGTTAACAAATTAAATAAAGGCGAGGCCACGACAAGGGACGCAGCTAATTGAATATGAAAAACATTATAGGATAACTACTAAAAGGATACCTACATGGTTCAGAATGGAAGAAAGGAGTTTTATAATATGGTAAATGAAACAGGTAAGGCGTGGATGGTATTATGTTGTATTACTGAAAGTGTTACATTACCTCCTTGACCACGCGTCGAGGACGCCATACATTCCTGTATGGAGAGTACGTAATAAGACGACCTGTCCGGTGCGCTCCTACTCACTGACTGACTGCCTAGCCAAAACACAAGCCACGCTATGCTTACCGCTTGGGGGACGCCAACTAAACTACTACCTCCATCTAAACTACTACCCCCACCACTCATACGTAATCTCCGATCCAGGTGACCAAGGACACGTATGCACTAACAATGCCTGCATACGCCACATCTCCCCCTGGCCACCTAGATCGACGCCCTCGTCGACACAAGGAGAATTTTATTTATGGAAAAGAGAAAGAGAAAAAAAAAATTACAATACAGAATAAAACATGACATACAAAAGGTTAGATAATTGAACAAGCAGTATCTGTGAGAATATATGGAGCATGCATATGTCTTGAAGAAATTAAAGGCAATGCTGATTGGCATATTTGGGAGTCTCAAGTGTCGAATTGTTTTTACAGATCACTTATGTACGAGTACCCCGCACAAGCACACACACCATGCTGCCACTGTTACATGCACACTACACTGCACCTGGATGGATGTTCTGACGTAACTGTTTGTGGGTGGGATTTCCAGATCACCCACAACGACGAACTGTTTTTCAGCTGTAGTCTTTCAGATGCTGCAGGCCGCTGAAGATGTGGGGGGGTGGGCAATTGCTGGCTTGGACTGCCCCCCAAAATAGTGGCTCCTTATGCCACTGCAGTGTAGTGGCTGAACGACAGCTCTCCTGTGGTGTCTCTGGAACCTCTGGCGTGACTGGCGGGGATACTCTTCTTGTACACTCGAGCTCCACAATCAGCAAAGTGACTATAACAGAAACCATAGAACGGTAGAAATGGTGCTCCAAAAGATCATCATACATAAAAAGTAGTATGTCATTTACAATAAAAGATTTAAAATTTCAAAAAGGTTTACAATCAATCAATTCTTTTAATATGGGGCAAAGAGAAAAAAAATGACTACATGTTGACATAAAAACTAAATTTTACAGGGGGTTACCATCCAAAATTTAACACAAAATGCTTTAGAATCCAAACACAAAAACACAAAAGGACCAGAATACATAAATATTACATCACTGACATTCATTGTTTACATATAATAATACAACACAAATATAGAAACTTATTTGGGATCCCAATATTATTTTTTTTAACCAGCTGGTACTACTAATGAAAAGAAAATAAGTGCACTTACAATACATTCATACATGACAATGAAATGAAATCATTCATACTGACCAAGGCCCAAATTATACACAACACTCACTTAAATAACTACTCAAAACTACTGTGTGTATTACTACAGACTTCAAAAATAAATCCACAGTACATACATCAAACATTACATTCTTTCAACTACAATACTCATACTCTACTGTCAAATATATAGTCTCCTCTACATTACTATCTTATTCATCTCATTAGTATTTCAATCATCATCGTCTTAGCTTTGAACTTTCTCGTATACAGTAATTACTGAGAAAATAAAATATCTTTACTGACGTGTCTCATTCAACATGCTGCAAAGTCCAAAAATACCTGACATAGGCATAAACTTAAAGAAATCACATTAACATTTCAGGAATGACACAAATAACATGACATTATACTGTTGCATCCACATCCTCCGAATCAAAATTAAGCTGGAAAATAGATGGTATTAAAACTTGCTATATAAGATGGTACTAAACTTGTTGCATAAACACACAAAAAAAAATTATTCTCATTACATACACTTCATTACATTTACTCTTGTGTGAATACATCACACACGCTATACTGGGCACGTTACAGCAACACCAATAAGCAAAATCTCTCAAATCATCACATCAAATCGAATTTCCAGGTACATGTAGCCCTCCTGAAAATCAAACATTTACACTCCAACTATCGGGGTTACTCTTAGGCACTTCCACCGAGGCAAATATTAACTCATATCTCACATAACCTCACAAACATACATACACACACTATTCATGCAACAATTTTCTGCAAATAAAAGATCACAGCATCATAATGAAACCCAAACCAAACCAAATCAAATGCAACAGAACAAATCACATCTTTACCCAAAAACAATACTGTCACAGAACATTCCTGAAAATCAAAGCTTAATTAAGCACACGGTACACATCAAACACATTCCTGCAGCATAACATAACAAAACAAATGATTTGCAATGCCCAAAATAGAATTCAAAATTTAAGTTACACAAAATAATAATAAACTTTCAATTTAGCAGAGACATTCAGAGCATACATTATTCCTGAAAAGCAAAGCTTAATTAAGCATTAGTCAGTGAAACAATAAAAATTTAGCATACCTGTGTGAGTTGTGAAACTGTTTCATTCATCCAAACTTTAGCACACACAATGTTCACATACTTACAGGTTTTGTTTCTTATTCTTTCTTTTTTTTTTTTCTTTCTTTCTTTTTACCACAAAATTCCCATGTAACTTTCCAAAATCTGGTAACACACATATAGCTGATCCATCAACATCCACATTGTACTGGTCCATATTGGAGGCACATTAAACCTAATTAGGTGAAGATACTGCAAGGTTGGTAATAGCTCCTGAAACGTTCACTTACATTAGTCATTTTGAAATATTTTCTCCCAAAAATATTCATTGCGTAACTAGATAAACCAAACATGGCAACGGTGAAGCAAAATTATCATCATTATGACTACTACTATTCGTACCGCGAGCGTACAATGCACAAATATGAATTTTCAATATATATACTCTTGACTTCTTTCGTTTTATTATTTTAAATATTTCAAACAGATGCACCACACTTTTTATACAAACGCAATTTTAAACACACAACACGCGAACTTTGAAATATTTGCTTCCCTGTCGAGTCGTTAACTCTTACAAGATGACGCAACCAATAATGCAATGTTACGTAGACCAGCTAACACACGCAACTATATTATCAAAGTTACAAATATCGCCCAATTTTTCACAATTCACAAAAATATGTACTTTAAAATGACCATCACGAATGATTTACCACAGTAACAGAATTTAGTAGAAGTGAAGCCAAGGTAAGGGGAAAAATGGAGCCAGGATGTTTAGCGTCACGCCACCGACAGACAATGGAAAAAATATAAAAATGAACTTAAAATTGAAATTTAGACACGGGACTTTCAGAAAACAATACAACAGGAATTTAGAATAAAGAAACCATAAATGATACAACCAAAACACTTACCCTTAAGCCAAGAAAAAGATTTACATTTTTTAACGAACACGTGGAGGACCAAAAACGTTACATTTTAGTCAAAAAAAATTTTGCAGTTAAAAATCTCAAAAATATCCAGCCAAAATACTCGGCACCTCACACCAAGATGTCGTGACCTCTAAACAAATGCTCAATGGGAGGTAGGCGACTCGCTAATAAGGTACCAGGAAGTTAACAAATTTAATAAGGCGAGGCCACAACAAGGGACACAGCTAATTGAATATGAAAAACATTATAGGATAACTATTAAAAGGATACCTACATGGTTCAGAATGGAAGAAAGGAGTTTTATAATATGGTAAATGAAACAGGTAAGGCGTGGATGGTATTATGTTGTATTACTGAAAGTGTTACATTACCTCCTTGACCACGCGTCGAGGATGCCATACATTCCTGTATGGAGAGTACGTAATAAGACGACCTGTCCGGTGCGCTCCTACTCACTGACTGACTGACTGCCTAGCCAAAACCCAAGCCACGCTATGCTTACCGCGTGGGGGATGCCAACTAAACTACTACCCCCACCACTCTTACGTAATCTCCGATTCAGGTGACCAAGGACACGTATGCACTAACAATGCCTGCATACGCCACAATATGGTGTTTATGTTTTGTGATCATTATCTTTTCCCAAGTATCCAACTTTGCTTTGTATGTTTTGCCGGTTTTAAGAGTGTTATATTTGGTGTGATGTGATTTGTCGTCCAAAAGTGATGTGTAACTGCAGATTTGTCCATCTGTTCATATTTTGTGTGTCTCATATGTTCTTTTAATCTGGTCTCTAAATTTCTTTTTGTTTCACCTATGTATATTTGATCACATTCTGGGCAATTAATTTGATAGATTCCTGCTTTTTTGTTCTGGGAGGTTTGGTCCTTTGATTTGTTGCAGAGTAATTTCTCAAGACTTACTTGTTTTGTGGAGCTAGGCAAATGTGCTTTTTGAAGATGATGTGAAATTTGTAGTGAGTCCTTGGGTGGATAGTGAACTTCTTGAAAATCATTTTCCTTTTTTTGGGGGGTGAGATTTGTGGTGTCCTTAATGTGTTTCTGTTCCTTGAAATGTGCAGTTTTTTTGTCAATTTGTTTTGTAAAGCCATTGCTCATGGCTGTGTTAACTACGTGTTTGTATTCTGTTTCTGTTAGTGGTGTGTAAACAAATCTAGGGGTCAAACTGCTTAGGACTGCAGGTTTGTGTGGTACTGGGTTGAAACTATTGTTTTTTATGTAGTTTTCAGAATGTGTAGGTTTCCTGTAGATCCCAAAATTGATCTTGTTCTGGTTTGTAATTACTTCCAAGTCTAGGAAAGGTAGAGTGCCTTCATTTTCTGTTTCCATAGTGAATTTTAGATCTGTTCTATAAATTGAGTAATTTGAAGGCATCCTGGATGACCTTGTTGGGTACTATTGCAAATATATCATCGACATATCTTTGTAAATATGCGGAAAGGAGGTGGTTATGTGTGATTCAAAATTACTCATGAAAAAGTCGGCGAGGAATGGTAAGGTCTGTTGGTAGTATCTGTTGTTGAAAGTGAAAGTGTTCTGAGTGATGCAAAGTTCTGTGACATTCAAAAGGTCATCTATTTCATCTTGTGTTCTACTGTTTTGGGTAACCCAATTTTTTAGTTGTTGTTCATCTATAAGGATACTTGAGAAAAGCGTAGTGACATCAAAAGATACTAATTTATCTTCCGTTTTCAATTCTGTATGTTCTATTTTTGTGATTAAATCTTGTGAGTTCTTGATACTTAGGCTGTTGTATTTATGTGAAGTGAATTGCTGTGTTAGCCAGTTTGCCAAATTATATGTGGGTGAATCAATATTATTTATTATGCTGGATTTATCTGCAATGATGTGACTGTTGTTGCCTGTTTGGATTTCTAACAGATCAAATTTAATGAGCTTGGCCTGCAATGCCCCTATGGAGGGTAATCTCACTTGTAGTTCAGTCTAATGTTATTTGACATTGCGTGTAATGGGAATAATGTAATATGAAGCTATCTGTTGATTATGTTTACTGTGTGTAATTATTATGGCCTAACTACGTAACTGTGTGTTTGTTGTGTTAAGTTTTGCTCAAATGGAGTCGCATGTGGACTGTCAACTTGAATTTATACAGAAATTTCCTAGTGTTAGTGTTCCTAAGAAATCCACAATTTATGTGCTGTTTAAAGCATTTAAACAGGCTGGGTTCATGCTAAACAAAAAGAAGCATAGACAACCAACATTTCTGAGGAAAAAGTTATGAGGTAGGGGCCGACATGGAAAGAAGTCCAAGAAAATTACGGCCCTGCATTACATGTTTGTTTTTGACAAAAACTTATCTAAATCCAGGTGATTATTAGTCCAAGAAACATGGTTTCTCCTTCAAATTGCGGAATTCAGTTAGAACAAGTTTGAATTATATGGAATATTATTTTTTCCAAGAAAATTACGGCCCTGCATTACATGTTTTTTGATGACAAATACTTATCTAAATCCAGGTGATTATTAGTCCAAGAAACATGTTTTCTCCTTCAGAATTGTGGAATTCAGCTAGAACAAGTTTGAATTGCATGGAATATTATTTTTTAACTTTCCTTTATTTCAGTTGGAGTATTTGCATATTAGGTTCATGACAAATTGTTTTTAAAATTAGCATGTTTTGAGGGTGGTTTGATAAGCCTGGTAAAAGAGCAAGAAAAACATTCATTTTTTTTTGTAAACAACTCGCCATATTTCTCAACACAATCTTCTTTGATGGCTATACACTTGGTCCAGCAATCCTTCAGCTTTTTCATCCCGTTGATAAATAGATTCTGTCAAACTCTGCAAAATACTCATTAACAGTGACGATCACTTCCTCATTGGATGAAAATTTCTTCCCACCGAACCAAAGTTTCAAGTTAGGGAAGAGGAAGAAGTCACTTGGGGCTAAGTCTGGTAAATATGGTGGATGAGGAACCAATTCAAAACTCAATTCATACACTTTTGCCATTGTGATTGCTGATGTGTCGGACGGTGCATTATCCTGGTGAAAGAGCATGTTTTTGCATGTTAATCTTGGTCTTTTTTCAGTCAATCCAAGTTTCAAACAATCCAACAATGAAGCATAATAGGGTCCTATTTTGGTTCTGCCTTTTTCCAAGTAAACTTTGAGGATTATTCCTTTCGAATCCCAAAAAGCAGTGGCCATCACCTTACCAGCTGACAAAATGGTCTTTGACTTTGGTGCACTTTCACCAGCTTTTGTCCATTGTTTTGACTGTAGTACTGTGGTGTGTAATGATGGTTCCAAGTTTCATCAACTGTCACAAATCAGTGTAAAGAGTCTTGCAGGTTGCAATTAAACATCACCAGAGACTGTGTAGAAATATTCTTCCAGATACACTTTTGGTCGAAATCGTGGCACGCACCTCGCACACAGCCTCTTCATAGCCAATTCTCTGTGCAAGATATTATGCACTCACTCAGTAGATGCCTAAAGTCTCGGCAATCTCCCAAATTTTGATTCAGTGGTCTTGCATTACCATATCGTGGATTTTGTCAATGGTTTCCTGTGTGGTGACCTCAATTGGATGGTTGGACCACGCTTCGTCTTCAGTCTTGTCTGACCACGTTTAAATTCATTAATCCAAAAGTAAATGGTCTTCAATAATGGTGCAGTGTCTGCGTGAGCTTCGTCATTCTGTTTTGATTTGTGCGGCAGTCCAACCCTTCAAATGAAAATGTTCAATAACAGCACGAAACTTGGTTTTTTCCATTTTCAATCCAGCCAACACATTGACCAATTCAGATGACTGTCCACAATGAACTTTACACTGTACATTGTTGAAATTGTTTATACAATCCTTTGAATAATCAAGCTTACCAACCATGAAGCCACAACAAAAATGTTCCATTCTTTCATGGAAATTTACCATACTGATCAAACAATCCTCATATACTAAAACAAAATCACATCATTAATAGCCCAGTACAGGCTTTTAGCTACTGTACTGAAATGCACCAATGGCTGTTATTTAAGTATCCATATTATCCATTGTTATACAAACTTTAATTGTGCAATTTTTCTACATTTGTAGATATTCTCACTGTGTACTACGTCAAACAGAAAAAAAAATGTGTCTCTGATGACCTAACACTATCGAGGTTCATTAGTAAAAGCAGATTGCACCACAAGCAGGTTAAGCTTGGATAGGGGAAGTTATTGAATGCATCTCATTATCCCTTGCAACTTAGTTTTTTAGATTGGCTACCCAATGTTTTACCATTGTGTAGCTAACAAAAATTATGTTGATCTTAAATTAAACTTTTGTCTCATTTTATTTTCTTGAAATAGCTCCTTTTACTTACATGGGATATACAGGGCTATCTTGCACACTATTATGAGCTACCCTATTTCAAGGATGGCCATTTTAAGGAATTATTTAGCATTGTATTCTTTGTTTGCTGTAAGCTGAAAGTAAAGCATTCCTCCGCATTCCGCACTGAGATCTGCCTCCCACATGCAATTGTTTTAGTTTACACAAACTCCATGTGCGCTCAAGAACAACAATATCACTGTCACTTCCTTGTTCAAATAAATGGAATTCAGCCTACTTGTTAGTTGTTAAACAACCAACCATTGCATTATCATCATATCTGAAAGCCGATCTGATTTGCTTTCATCACATATAACATGTTGTTTATTTCTTATAATATAAACAATGAAGTAAACATAGTTATAAAAAATATAGAACCCTATGCCAATTACAACATAATATAAGCTATACACTTAAAGAAACAGAGGCTACTTACTTAATTAATCTGAATCAGAAGAGGCTCAGTTCCTTCCAAATCAGAGGTCCCTGACTCGTCGCTACACAATCCCATATTGATTGTTAATGTATCCATTATGCTGTCCACCATTCTCTCCAGATTCCACATTTGCTGCTCATTATCACATGTTGAGTACATTGGTGCCACCTTTCTTCTGTAATTTCTTTGAACCTTAATTGCACTAAATCACTCACATCTGCTAACTTGAACTCCTTAAAGGCTTTCCTCACATGTATTTTACAAACTTGAACTTGCTTCCATGGTGCATGTTACAAAATTAAGATGGTGGGAAGGAAAGTTCTGCAACTGATCACATCATTGATAGCATTTTTCAATTGTTTATGATAAACGTACAGCATAATGTTGCAGGAATATATATATTGTATTGTAACATATTGAATGTTTCACAGAGGCAAGGAAAGCAGGATATTTAATAAAGTGGGGAAGAATAATGAAGTGCTAAAAACCACCAGCCAATGAGGTTCATTTCGACCATGTGTTTTTGTTTATATCCACTTGCAGTTTACAGCAAACAAAGAATCGCAGAAGAACTACATGTGCATGGGCTTTAAGATGTGTTAGTTTTTGGTAATTTAAGGTTCTAATATGCATTTAGTAATTGCAGACTAGCAATAGTTTATTGAGCCAGATAGTAAAATTACTGTGCTAAATGCAGTGTAAATACCATCCATTTAGGTGCAGTTTGTTTGCCGCATGATAGATTTAGCAGACAAAATATCAAATTGAGGTGCAACTTTGTTGAGAAGAGCAAATATAAAGGAAACAAATATAGTGCATCATAAATTTTCCCAATACTCCTGAACTTACAAGGGATCATTGTTGTATTGTTGTCACAGATTGAGCTCAATTTTTTATACTGAAAATAATTGAACACAAAAGTACCCTGTCTCAGCTTTTTCTAGGTTCCTGTTTGCCAGGAAAACATAAGTTGTAACGGCTGATTTTATTTGTCTTCTGTTCAACGATCAGCTGCCAGACACTGCAGTAAATGTATGCACAAGGGAAATGGTCATTAATTAAAATTATAATATTACTATGTTTAAACAGATTTGATGTGAGAGCATGTTTAAACAGTTTTCATGTGAGAACATAAGCACAATTTGAACATAAGAGGCAGCTTTATAACAAATTCTTTTCAATTTGCTCCCAACCTTAAAAAGTTGCTATTTCAAATATAGTTTATACCAAAACAAATCTAGATATATCTTTATAATATGTTATAAAGAAATAGAGTACTATTGTATTGATGTAAACATAACATACACATTCAGATGTTCCAGCGGTTGAATCATTCATAATTAATACATTTATTCCCCAATTAATGTTTAGGGAGAATTAAAACACACCGCACTACATGGGGACAGAATTAATGGAAAGAAAATACTGTATTCCTTTGTCAATGTATCACCGCAACTATGGATGGAATGGATAATGAACTTTGCCCCTCATTGAGGCTACAAGTATCTGCACGCAAGACCACACTAAAGGAAATTACAACCAAGTTTTCATGTAATGAAGAGAAAATCGGCTGCAGTTACTTCCCCCCCCCCTCCCCGCAGTGGTGGGTACTTGCAAGAAAAAAACTGAAGAGATAAAAATTTCACAGTTTTGTCAATTCTGTCATTTAATACCCTTTAAATACTGATATATGCAAGGAGTTAGATATTATTGGTGAATCATTAATTTGTGAATAGTTTTGTTTTTGTCAAATTTGAGCCAGTGGGAGAGAAAGCTGAGACACAGGCATTTTTATTTTCAATCTACTTTAACTAAACAAATCCCAGCTCAGTCTGTAGCATCAACGTGACAATGGCCCCTTGTTAGTAGCAAGCAGGTTCCTGCATGAAAATTAATTGCTCTAAGTTAAATGCATGGGACTGTATTACAAAAGCAAATAATAATATCATATTGTAATTTTTACGCATTTGGTTCAATGACTTTTGAAATGTAGTTATTAATTTTATTAAAACATAATGGTAGACATGAGATTAATAAGATTGCCAGTTCCTTATCGTCTACTTCTCGCTTAAAGTCATTTATTATAATAATAAGTTTTCCTTGGAACTGCAGCAACTAAGCATTGTGTAGCCTGCATGTAAGTCTCGTATTATTCAAATTGTCAGCTTATGTCTTGAGCTTTTAGACAAACCAGTATGGTACAAAAGCATATTATTTTAGAAACATATTATATACTCTATTATTAGCTGTTTCTAATTTTAGGGCCAAAAATATTTGATAGAGGAGGAATTACCTAGAAGATTCTGAAAAAAAGCGATTGTGTGCTATTGATGACTTCCTCTCCGACTTTACCTCTAGTTCCCGAGTTCACGGGTTCAAACCCGGTGGAGGGCGATGGATTTTTTTGGGCGTAAAAATCCTTAGCATGGCTTCCTTCGGAAGGGAAGTTAAGTCAGTGATCCCGTGTCGTAGATTTGCGGCACATAAAAGAACCTCAAGCCTGATAAAGAGGCCTCTGAGCAAAACTACCATCTTTCACGCCTAATATACAATGGGACGCTAAGGACCATAGCAGTTGAAGAGCGTCCATAAATAAAACTCAATTTAATTTAATTTCCTCTCTGACAGGGAGGATGAAATAATATTACCTAGTGTTCATGACAGTGACTCTGAAAATGATGAAAGAGTGTTTTCCTTTGATACTAGAGTTAATTTCTTTATTACTAGGGATAAACAAACAAAAAGGATGAAAACTGTGCATAAAAATATCCCATATACCAAAGAAAGAAAGAAATGTATATTGTGAGGGCTTTCCAAGCCTGAAAGAGACCTATGATACCAAGTTTAGTAGCTGATATTAACATCTGTTTTGGTAACAAGTTCAAGATATGCTTATACAAAAGCAGCCTGGGAAGGATAAAAGGTAGCTGGAGAATTTGTTAAAGGCAAAGAATATCTCCACTAACCTTCACAATACTATCTGTAATCTATGAATGATATAATGTAAATTAGTTTAATAGATGGTAAATGTATAGCAACATGTTGTCATTTACCTGCAGTGTACAGAATACACTGTGTCTGTTCTAGGGTTAATTGCTTAAAATATGGACATTTAGCTACATTTTACTGAAGTTATCCCAATTGGAAATTGCACAACATAATTATGCTCACTTATGAGTTATTGTGATTGAAAATTTCAACCTAGCATCGGAAAATATCTTACTCTAATATCATTAAATTACAATTTAATTTGCAAAGAGGTCATGTGAGGCAATAACACATTCTTATTGGTCTAACGTCACTCTCTACGTTCATGCTTCCGAGCAGAAAGGATTTGTGTAATACTTTATTTTTTATGTAGGTACACAAGTGTGTTTACCTGTAGATACAGTTTTGTTGCAGCAAAAACTATAAACAAGAAACAATTGAAAAGACAAGCTTTAAAATACATAGAGAAATACAATGACATTACTTTGGAAATGTGAAGAGCCACCACACACTCCCTCCCCAGTGTAGAATTTCTTGACTGAAGAAGTGGATGATGATGATGAGTTGTCTTGAAGAACCTGAGGCTTATAGTGCTGGTTAATGGTACTAGGATTGCAGTCGTTATTATCCAAAATAAAGGCAGTATTGAGTCTTGATTGAAACAGTCTGTTCACCACGAGATGTTTGAATTACAAAATTTCTCATCATGGAAAGTTACCAAGAGTGATCCATCGTAGATCGGTTGCAAGAGTTTGCAAACTGCACCAAGCCACATAAACACATGAGATGAATGTAAGATATTGGGGTGAATAAACGGACATCGAGATGAATAATGGTCAGGGACAGGACAGAGGCCTGGATGTGTTGCTTCAACTTGAGCTCAAATGAAGGTACATCTGTCTTTGGTGTGCCCTCAAGGAAGTCTGCTGGTAGCCTTATTGGTTCTCCGTTGATGACTGTAGCTGGGGGAAGTATCCAGATGAGGGAGTATAAGTGCTCTGAGACAGTAGTACTGACGGTAGTTGAGGTACTCAGCTCAATGATAGTTGACAACAAAGTGCAGCTTTCGTTTGCCGGTGCCAGCGCTCAATTTCACCATTAGGAACAGGATGTTATGCTGTTGTTCTGATGATTGGTGATTTTGTTAGATTGTGAAGAGTGAGCAATCAAATTGCTTGCGTCGATCAGTGGTTATAACAGATGGTACGCCAAATCGAGAAATCCAAGAATGTGAGCCACTGTTTCAGATGCTATATCAATGGGTAGCTTCCAGCAAACTAGAATGGTCATCAGGTACATAGGTGTATCCTTCAGGTGGAGGAAGAGTTCCACGTGAATGTGAGAGAGACGACAATCCACTGGGCCACAAGTATTAATTGAACTGGTGGTGTGCGTGGTAATCTTGGAAAGTTGGCAAGCCACAGAGGTTCTTGGTCCAAAGTTTGACAGATGCATTAATGCCTGGATGGGCCATGATATGCAATACGTCAAATGTAGTTTTACGGAACTGGCTGGTTAAAAATGGATGGGGTTTTCCTGTGGAAACATTTACCAATAGTTGATCACCTAATAAAGTGAGCGTTTTGACTGAAGAGTGTGTTTTCTTTGTTGGAGGGTAGAACTTCATCACCGGTCTCCTCTGCTTTGCTTATTTCATCAAAAGACAATTGCGATGGAAGCGAGATGGATGAGATTCGAGAACAAGTTAGTTGGGATGTTATCCTTTCCAGGGAGGTACTGAAGGTCAATAATAAACTGACTGATGAAATCAAGCTGACGAAGTTGTCTTCGTGACTCGTTATCCACGCATTGCTGAAATGCAAACATTAGAGGTTTGTGTCCCGTGTAGACGATAAAATTTCGACCTTCCAGTAAATGCCGAAAATACTTGATTGCAGAATATGCTGCCAGTAATTCACGATGATATGTACTATATTTCTTCTGCGTATCACTTCTTTGAAAAGAATCCCAGGGGTTCCAGTTTACCCTCTCGAATCTGGTTCAGGGAGCTCGCATTGTAAAGTCGGAAGCATCAACCATAAATGCCGATGACAGATTAATGAAAGATGTGTTAAGAGGGTAGCATCTGTAGTTTGATGCTTAAGATGTTCGAAGGCCTGCACAGCACCTGACATCCATTGAGCTGCATGGCTGTCACGTTTGCGTGTGTTTTTGCAAAGGCTAAATAGCATGTGCTGTATTGTAGCGGTGATGCAAGCTCATCAGGCCAACGGACCGTCGTAGATCGGCAATATTGTAGGGATGTGGGAAAGAAAGAATGGCTTCAGTGCGATCAGGAAGAGGAGAAATTCTTCTCAGAGTATCCTAAGAAGGTAATTTCAGAAGCAGCAAAAATGTATTTTGAAGGATTCACATCGATGCAATATTTATCCAGGCGTTCATGTTCCACATCACTTTCGGATGCTTCAAGGATATCGTCCAAATAACAGAAAACAAAGTCCAGGTCTCTAAGAATCGAATCAATGTTCCTCTGAAATGATTTGGCAGCATTCCGAAGTCCAAACGGAAGTTTGAGAAGCTCGAACAATTCAAAAGCGAATTATAATAGCAGTTTTAGGAACCTCCTCTTATGTGATTTGAATGTGATGTAAAGTTTGTATCAAGTCGGCATTTTGAGAATACTGTTTTACCAGATAAACAGCTGTTCAAATACTGCAAATGTGGAATGGGATATCGTTCTGGGACGGCAATAGCACTGAGAGCTCTGTAATCTCCACATAGTCGCCAGGAACCATAAGATTTTGGTACAAGATGAAGAGGACCAGACCAAGGGCTTTTCGAAGTTTTGCATACACCTAAATATCATTTTTTTGGAATTCTATCTTGGATTGTGCTAGTTTTTCAGGTGACAACTGTCTGGCTTTGGCTGTAACCGAGGGCCTACTGTTAATATGGTGTGAAAAAATTGGATATCGGGCGCATGGGAAGTTGGGATGTGTCGTAATAAGTCATGGAGTATAGCTGAATATTTATTCTGGGGATCCAGGTTGAAGTTGAGGTTGAATAAACTGCCGGAGCTGCGAATGTCCTCCGTGGTTTAGGGGTACCATTCTAGCCTGTAGTTCTCGGAGTCGTGGGTTCAAACCCGCTGGAGGGTGATGGATTTTTTCGGGCGTAAAAATCCTTAGCATGGCTTCCTTCGCAAGGAAAGTAAAGCCGGTGGTCCCGTGTCGTAGATTTACGGCAGTAAATGAACCTCAAACCTGATAGAGGCCTCTGAGCAAAAGTTTCCGATGCTTCATGCCCAAGATAGAATGAGGTGCTATGAGCCATAGTAGTTAAAGAACGTCCATAAAAACTCGATTCGGTTCAAGGAACTGCGAATGTTGAAAAGTTTGTAATACCATCAATGAGACGCTTTTGTTTCATGTCAACTAGTAATACATAATTATTGAGCAAGAAGATATTGCTGAATGCCAGCGATTGTGAATAGCCAGCAAAATGTACAACGTCTCAACCCTAAATTGACTTGTATCAGTCACCGTAGATGTGAATTGGTGTTTCATTTGCAGCATATAGAATACGCTTAGAAGTTGTTTTTTGGGGGGGAGGGGGCGGTGGTCTTTAGCAGTAGGAGAAAATACTGACTTCTGTGTCCACTAAGAAACGTGTTGCAGAATCATAAGCAAATCTTGCAAAGTCAACTATTGAGAAAAGGCAAATGAATGAAAATTATCAGGAAACAATCCTTTAGGTTAACAGCCTTGGGAATAGTTTTTACAATTTTGACTTCGAAAAAAGGATTGTTTTGATTAAAAACGAATGTAGCAATGCAATCCAGTCATGGAATAAAAAAAATAAGTTTGGTAATGTATTGTTTAACTTTGAAAAACTGTAAATATTTCATAGGTTTTAACTTGGATTCAACATGTTTTATAGTTTTGTTTGAATTATAATAAATTCATTTAACATTGAAAACTCTCCTTTTTCCTTTCTTTTTGAAAAGTAGAAATCTCCACCTGCTATTACTAGTGAACATTACCTGGGGATTAGCATCAATTACTGATACTGATACACATATTCGTATATTCGATAGGAAAAAAATAAGGGTATCATTTCCTCCCTAAGAGGAAATTATATTCTTTAATTTTTCCAACCAGTAGCAGGAGCTAGATGAAGATATTAGTAGGCAAATCGAAGAGGAGGACAAAAACTCGTCCCTCTAAACAGAAGATCCAACATACGCAAAAAGAAGAAGAAAACAACGTAAACCATAACTTATTAATGAAGTTTTGAATTTGAGAGTATCAAAATGTAAACTCAATGATCTTTCCAACTTCATGTCGCAGTGGCAGGAAATTCAACCTAAAATTAAATAAGTTGATTTTACCAAATGGAACAACAGAAAGAATGTGGCTTGTGTACAGTAAACATAGTGGTACCGTCTTTTGTTTGCATTGCCTCATTGCTCTACCAGGAGAAAGAAGTACATGTACGGGGCACAAGGATTATAAAGGGTGAGTATATCATAGGGGCGGGGGATAGAGACAAAGCTCCACGAAAAATCTAAATACCATGTATCCTCCCAAATCGCAAGGATTCAGTGGGTTGCTTAACAAAGGGCCGACAAAGACTTGACACAGAAAACTAATTAGTTCACCACCACCGAGAAGTCCTTTCTGCAATCACAGGTGCTGCTGATATTTGTCACAAAATGATTTCTTTAGGTGGAAAATTTCAAAACCTTTTCAGATCATTGGCAAAATACAACCCTGATACAAGGGTTTGTTTAAGACAGTTTGAAGTGGTATTAATAATGTTATTTATGTATTTGTGTTTTGCCCCACGTTGTGAAGCCATTTTGTGACGTGATTCTTTGTTAGATTTGTTAGCTCCACCTGGTGGTAGCAATTTGCGGCAGTATTAGTGTTTGTTGAAAGAATGCTACTGTTTATATGCCGCACATATAAAAGATAATTTGTCGCAATCATTTCGTGTTATCTTTTACTGAGCGCCTGTTATTTTATTTAATTTTGGTTCACTGTCCTCCGGCTAGCTATGATCTTTTTGGTCGAGCACTTCTCTTTATACAGGTTGTGTAAACGGAAAGGAGTTTTTTATCCAAAGATAACACTGATGAAAGAATTTGTTTTACACTTTTTATTGTCTTAACATATTATGCACTTTCACATATTAATCTTGACACTCGCCAAACTGAAACTGTTATAATAACTTATTTACTGATCATTCTTAATTCGCGTATTTCAACCTTTTCGTGTAATTAACTTTACAACACTTGAGATTTTTCATAACTCTGCTACGCGTAACCTGCGAATCGATAAACTATATGAGGTATTCACCATGACTGCTCGACGACATATAATGTTTTTGATGGACTGGAGCCGACGTGTACTGTACAAATATTTCTGCTGGACTGAAGAACTCTACCTCTAACCTAGCCCTTTTTATACTCCTACACCCCGATATGCCTAAAGATTATAACTGAGCTGCTATTGGCTAATAAAACGCACCAGCATTAGCATCAATTTTTATATCCAATGAAAATTATGAACACATATGCTCTAGGGAAAAATGTTCCAGCAAATTCTAAAGTAAAACGCGCCAATATTACGTAATTTCCTCGTCTTTAATAATGATAAACAGCTCACCCCCTCGCTGCATTATTGCACACTATTATTGTCAGTTTCAATAAGGCCGTATAAACTTACTTCTCAACAATAATTACAATCAACAAACATCTCAAATCAATGTCACACAAAAATGCATATTCACACTATAATTACTCTTGACATTTAAATAATTTGTGATACAAATTACTGTATCATATGCCCCACTAGCAACATAATTATAAATATTTACAACTTGTTTGGAAATTTTATAATTGGGTTTTTAGTCTCCTAAATCTTGGAACACATGCTATTTATCACTTTCACTTAACACTTCACACGTATATAACACACGTCATATATTTTGTCTTTATCTTGCCACTATTTACTGGCTCTGGTCTAATGTGTTTAGACATTAATCTGACATTACAATTTTTTTTTTATAGCAAATACTGTACCCTGAATTATTTAGTTACTGTTACAGAAATGGTTTACTTTCTTATATTGTTGACAAAAATTTATGCATTCAAGAATTTTTGTAATTATCCTCTACACAAATATATTTATTTACATCTCTTAAATCTAGACACTGTTTCACATTTTCTGTTTGCTACATAAGTATTTGTTTTAACTATTTTTACCCCATTTTTGTTGTTTTGTACTTTATATTCACACTACTCTTGGAATTATATCTACGTACTTTTACTTTAATATAACATTGAGTTTTAATTTTTTTTTTTTTTTTTTTATTACACGCTTCATTTCAAATGCTGTTACAGTTACTAAGAAATGTTAATTTTCCCTTTAAACATTTAGTTATTTCCAGAATTTGTTTCTCCTTTCTTATAACATACATATATATTTAACCCTCTTACAATCCAATACATTACTCTGCAGTTCATCTTTAACTCGTGTAATTCACTTTACATCTCATTTCTATTAACCCTCCTGGATCAAATTGTGTATGCCTAAGCATTACTCGTAGCTGTATCGTAACCTTCCAAAATTTGTTCATGGATAACCTATTAAAGGATTCATATGCAATTTCACCCCAAGATATCATTTGTAACCAATCTAAAGTTTTCTGAACTACACATCTTTTAACAACTGTCATTTTCAATTCTTCTGCTATCTTTTCAATCTGAGAGTACTCTGACAAGTCTGTAATAAACTGTACTGGATTGGAGTTTTCATTTTGAACAACTTGGTACTTATTAATTTCAGAAGTTAGTTTTTGATTATTTATAGGCAAAACTTTAACTTCTTCAGACAATTTATTTCTTTGTATTTCCGACTCCTGAATTTCAGATATCTCCCCTCTGAAATTAACTTGCGCCTGATTCTACATTTGTAACCTCTTTCATCTCTCTTACCTCACTTGAAATACTACTCACTTGACTTCCTAACTCTGTACATTCTACATTAACATGCTCTATTTTATTACTAACCTCACTTTTTTGGTTAGATATTTCCCTGCTCATGTCTAACATTTTCTTTGAAACTTCCCCTATCTCATTTGCTATCATTTCCTGATTTTCATTTCTCATTCTCATCATACTACTATCTAGCTCCATGAATTTCTTTTCAATTTCTTCCCTGTTTTGATCTATTTTCTTTTCTAATTTCTCATTACTTTTACCAATATCTTGAGTTAGTTTATCTAATTTCTCATTAGTCTTACTAATATCTTCCCTCTTATTCTGATCTAGTTTTTGTTCTAAACTCTTACTAATATCTTCCCTCAATTCCCTCTTATTCTTTTCCATATTCTCATTATTCTTTTTCATATCTTCCCTGTTTTGATCTATAAATTTTCTCAGCATTTCCATCATCATACTAGTATCAAAATTAACATTTCCTGTTATTCTATTCTCACTTTCTGCACTAACATTTTCTCCCTCAAATCCTACATTGTTTGAGCTATTTTCTGTAACCTGTATTGAATTACAGCTAACTGTTACACTATCTCCTTCCATAATTGTTTCTTCAATATTATTAGTGGACATTGTTTTATTTATCCTACCGCTCCTCAAGTACATTGAAATTTTTACACCTTTTTTTTTAGAATAAATAAATAAAATCACACTTTTCTAACCTTTCTGATGCTATCTGCTGATGTTGCTTTGATGTCCAGCTTCCTGCCCGTCTCTCCTAGATGTATATGTCGCTTCTGCGTCGTATTATGATGAATCTACGTCTTCTTGGTGTCCTGTAGTTGAATTCCCCTGTTGCCTTTTAATCTCGGAATTACGATGTCCACTCATCCGCGTCGTCTGTCGTCCCTGTAGTTGTTTCTGGAATCTGCATCTTGTAGTTCAGTTCACTGCTCCATTTGCTCCACGTCCTGGTTATTTTGCTCCTTCCTGGTTATTCTGCCCCACGTTCTGGGTGCCAATTTGAAGTGGTATTATTAATGTTTGTGTTTACTTGTGTTTTCCCCCACGTGGTGAAGCCATTTTGAAGTGGTATCATTTGTAATGTTAGTTAGCTCCACATGGTGGTAGCAATTTGCGGCAGTATTAGTGTTTGTTTGAAAGAATGCTACTGTTTATATGCCGCACGTATAAAAGATAATTTGTCGCAATCACTTCGTGTTATCTTTTACTGAGCGCCTTATTTTATTTAATTTTGGTTCACTGTCCTCCGGCTAGCTATGATCTTTTTGGTCGAGCACTTCTCTTTATACAGGTTGTGTAAACGGAAAGGAGTTTTTTTATCCAAAGATAACACTGATGAAAGAATTTGTTTTACACTTTTTATTGTCTTAACATATTATGCACTTTCACATATTAATCTTGACACTCGCCAAACTGAAACTGTTATAATAACTTATTTACTGATCATTCTTAATTCGCGTATTTCAACCTTTTCGTGTAATTAACTTTACAACACTTGAGGTTTTTCATAACTCTGCTACGCGTAACCTGCGAATCGATAAACTCTGCGAGGTATTCACCATGACTGCTCGACGACATATAATGTTTTTGATGGACTGGAGCCGACGTGTACTGTACAAATATTTCTGCTGGACTGAAGAACTCTACCTCTAACCTAGCCCTTTTTATACTCCTACACCCCGATATGCCTAAAGATTATAACTGAGCTGCTATTGGCTAATAAAATGCGCCAGCATTAGCGTCTATTTTTATATCCAATGAAAATTATGAACACATATGCTCTAGGGAAAAATGTTCCAGCAAATTCTAAAGTAAAACGCGCCAATATTACGTAATTTCCTCGTCTTTAATAATGATAAACAGCTCATCCCCTCGCTGCATTATTCACGCTATTATTGTCAGTTTCAATAAGGCCGTATAAACTTACTTCTCAACAATAATTACAATCAACAAACATCTCAAATCAATGTCACACAAAAACGCATATTCACACTATAACTACTCTTGACATTTAAATAATTTGTGATACAAATTACTGTATCAAGTTTCAGATGTAAAAGAAGAAAAATCAAAACTTAGATTGAACCTGTTAAGTTACAGGAACATGTTCGATTTAATCACGACCAATGAGTGATATGGTTGTTTTAAAAATGTGCAGAATGTAAAAGAAATTAACACACATTCCGTTACTCTCGACGACAACCAAGACGTGAGCAAGCAGTGAAACATGTGGTGAACATATGTCATCTGAGCTGTTTGAACACCCTGCAAACAGTTTGCGTCGATACAAGTGGTGTGATGGGTCCAGCCCCGTATTTAGGTAATTAGTACACCCATGGGCCCAACAATTCCGTCCGCGCGACGCCACTCAAAAACAGCGCAGGCAACATGCAGGAAGGCAGTGTTGCCAGTTGCACCATACACGCAAGTTCTCCATTCGTCTACCTACAATTTCCCTCTCACTAATAAGAATTCCCGCTACCGCTGCTCTGTTTTATTTTTATTTTCACCGCGCGTGCACACACACACACACACACACACACATCTATATATAAAACTAGGATGGACCATTTAAGTGAGGCTATACAATATCTTCAAAACTAAGCATTGTAGAAAGAAATGTCTTTAATAAAAGTTACTTGATATTATGGGGGAAAGCAAATGTCATTAGTCGTGTTTTGTTTGGAGGACATTATGATGGTCATTTTAGGGTCAATTTAATTTTGTTAAATGGGAACCTACATTTTGTATGTTGTTTTCTCATTAGAAAATGCTTTATAAAAACCTGTTTATTTTGTGATGAATAAGGAAACAAAATAAAGACATGTTGGTTCCCAATTACGAAACGTAACTTGACCCTCAAATGACCATCCATGAATGGTCCAACCATTCATTGCGGTCTTCATACACCGCATTCAGAATGTTCGTTGTCATTTACGTTGGAGTAAGAGCAATTGCAAAGTGCTTTATACAAATGTTTAGTTTTTTCTATGAGTGAAAAAACAAAGAGGTAGGTTCCCATTTAAAAAAGTTAAAATGTCCATCACAACATCCTCCAAATAAAACATGACTAATGGCATTTACTGTCCCCATAATATCAAGCACTTTTATTCAGGAAATTTCTTTCTACAACGCTTAGTTTTGGAGATATGTACACACTCAACTAAATGTTAGTAGGTAAATATAGAGAGAGCTGGGCCACTTTTTTGCGTTTATATGGGAAAGGATAGGGAAAACGAGGGTAGATGCGACGGTTCAGGGAGGAAAATGCATTTATATGGGCGAGATAGGGAATACGAGGACTGCGTTAGACGCTTTCACCACATTAATAGACTTTAAGATTGCATCACGGATCTGTATACATACATTAGCGAACAGCAGCCGGGCATGTAATGAAAAACCTGCAACCTACTTCTGTCTGATGATAACGGTAATATCCATGTATACACACATTAGCTGACAACGTTAGACGCTTTCACTACATTAATAGACTTTAAGATTGCATCCCGGATCTGTATACAGTCATTAGCGAACAATGTCAGTAATTGTTTTCCTTAGTGCTCTGAAAAACCCGCAGACACTCAATGTAAATACCTTTTAGCTTGAAAGGCTTCCTAATTGCCTGGCGGAATGTTTGGAGTAGCCAATCAAAATCGCTGTATTATATACCATCACAACTCTCACCCCTTCATCTTTTATCGGAGGAAATGATATAAAAGCAGCAGCTTCTCCAATGATTTTCACAGTATCGTGAGAACACAGCGATCTAAGCACTCTGCAAACTTTATTCTTTCAATGTGAAATTTCATCGAACATCATGTCTGGTAAGTTGTATCACCAATTCATTTTCATTAAAAAGTTAACTTATTACTTAGTACATTTAACTTATATTTGCGTTCTTGTTTTTAATGACGGACCTTTATTTGTAAATAGCTGAGCATTCTAAAAGTTAATAGCTAGACAGTTGAATTTTCTGAAATGTGAACAGTTTAGTTAAGTATTCATTTTAGGCAAGCTTATTCTACATTTAATAGCTAACTGCGCGATTTCTCAAAAATGTGAACAATTTAGTTAAGTATTCATCTTGCTGAGTAATTATTATTCCAGATATTTAAATACAGGATTTCACAGAGTGAATTATATTCCTTTCTAGACAAAATACAATTACTTGAATACCCTACGAATCGAATTAAAAAAATGTTCTGTATAAATATTCTTCTGAGGGTAACCGGCAGTAATCGATCCGGGGACTTCATGTTTGCATGCATTGATCGAACATTCATCAGTTAATGTTTCATTCCTCTTGTGCATTTTATTTAGTAAAAACTTCCAGTCTGTTTCCATCACGTTAAAAAGAGAAATTTTCTAGTTAATAGCTAGACAGTGAATTTTCTGAAATGTGATCAGTTTAGTTAAGTATTCATTTTAGGCAAGCTTATTCTACATTTAATAGCTAACTGCGCGAATTCTCAAAAATGTGAACAATTTAGTTAAGTATTCATCTTGTTGAGAAATTATTATTCCAGATATTTAAATACAGGATTTCACAGAGTGAATTATATTCCTTTCTAGACAAAATACAATTATTTGAATACCTTATTAACGTTTTTGCTTTAGAATATTACAAAAAGTCTGTTGCGCGAATCATTCACTCTAACAAAGTAAATGTTTACATTATATTAAAACATTTAAATCGAAAAATACAGTACTTAATGAACTTCATTAGTGAATCAGAACCTCAATTATATTTACACATATTATCATTTTTTATTATTATATTATACAGAAAAAACTTAATAATTTTGTAACTTTCAAATAAATGAAATTTAGTTATGCAACACATTCTCTACTAAAGAATATGTTTTTTTCTCTTCCTAATGCAGAAAGTTTGACATCTCAACTTAACACATTGGCTGAGGGTAGCATTTACTCGACCGTTCAAAGACTACTACAAGATCTTCAGCCAGAGGAGCCTTATAATATAAAATCCTTAAGAAAAATTGATACGAGATACGGTGCTAGAGTGGTTGCAGTTTTAGGCAATAAGCAAGTGTTTCTTCCGACAAGATATTCAACCCTAACAAGCCAACAGTTGGAGGAAATGCCAGGGAAGTTTCAAATGGTATATCATGGAGTAGTACTATCCGGCAAGTTTAAGACATGTAAATTGTCTTTTTTTCCTGTTAAGGTTTGTAGAAATAATTCAGCTATCCTTTCAAAGCTTCATTTAGAGTTACATTCGTTGAGTTTATAAATTCACACTTCACTAGGATAACATTCGTCTAAAGTATACATCACTGTGTAAATAACGTGTAGGATGTAGTCTGGGCGAGGACCTGCAGAAAGAAGTTTAATAGTCTATTCACTGATTCTTTACCTCAAAGCAGATACCTACAGCAAGTTGCAAATAATTTCCAGTAGGTTAGCAGTTGTCAAAGCATGCATCACTGTATTAAAACAAATATGTGTAAATATTGTCTAGATTGTAGTCTGAGTGATTTCGTGCAGAAAGAAGTTTAATACCCCTTGCAATGATTATCCGCATCGAAGTATATACCTACAACAAGCTGCAAATAATGTGAATGTTTGTTACAGGAATGCCCAGATGAATGTAAATGAAGAGGAAGAATGAGATAGCTTAAAACAACATGAACAGAAATGTGATAGGAACATTCTCAACATGAAGAATTGCAGCACCTTGCAGCATGGAACATTCGCGTGTGTAGAATATAGCAATAATATATAAATTATGTAGTCGTTATTACTGCCATACCTGCCAATACCATTGATTTCATAAATAATTTCATAATTGTTTAAAGGAGAATGCATTATCTTAAAACATTGATGCTACATGAAATCTAAACAAAAAAATTATTGAACTATTACTGAAAGAGACGTGAATAAATGGGAATCTAGAAGCCAGAACCATCTTAATATTGGAGTGTGTGATATGAGGTGTATAAAAAGATTAATAAAAAATGAGGGCTATGTAATATAAACAACATTTATTTTTTATAAAACATTATCCTATTACATTCCTTCACAAAAAACCCGAACATATATCCCTAAAGACAAAAGTGATAGTCTAGACCTTCTAAACATGCAGTTATAGGGGAAAGGATGCTGTCCTGAAACATTAGGCATCTAGACAGGAATTGGTCACAGAGCCGGAGACGTTAGGACGGATGGGACAGACTCCAAGTTCAAATCTTTACACGGTAGGGCCGCCCCCTTTTTGCCTATCATGTCTCCTGAACCACCCTTACAGCTTAACATTACGTTACAATGTCACGTAACCAGATTAACGACAGTCAGTCGCTCAGATCTTTGATTTTTTTGTGGTTTTCCCTGGTCTGCAGGCGAATGCCTGAGCACCGTATGCTACTACGTTTTTCATGTTATATCATTCTATCTTAACCTACGTGCTTCTAAGGCACTCTGACTGGATTACCATAGGCCACTCACTCAGACCTTTGATTTTTTCGTAGTTTTCCCTGGTCTGCATGCGAATGTCTGCTCAAAAAGATACTTGTCCCTTCCTCGGTTGGCGGTTAAGGAGTACAGTATACGATTATATGAGGAATATATGGAAAACGGAGACAGACGGTATTATAGACAGAAGCTGGTCCACTTTTGCATTTATATGGGAAAGGATAGGGAAAAGGAGGGTAGATGCGACGGTTCAAGGAGGAAAATGCATTTATAAGGGAGAGATAGGGAATACCAGGGCTGATGCTAGGCTAGTCAGATGCTAAAGGAGGGAGGGATATGCTTTATATGAGAGAGATAGGGAATACAAGGAAAGATGCTATACTAAACAGGACTTGAAGGGTAGAATATGGCGTTTTATATGAGCGATATAGCGAACCGAGGAGAGGTATTATGATAGGAGTTTTGAATGATAGAGTAGGTGTTTATATGCGAGAGATAGGGAATACGAGGGTCGATGCTAGGCTAGACGGGGTTGAAGGAGGGAATGCATCTTATATGAGAGAGGTAGGGGAATATGAGGAGAAGTGCTAGGCTAGTCAGGAAGGTCTGAATGACATGGCGTGCGTTTATATGGAGAGACAAGGAAAACGAAGGTAGGTGCTAGGTTGAGAGAGTCTTCAAGGAGGAAAATGTATTTATATGAGCGGTGGGGCATACGAGGAGAGGTGCTAGTCTACACATGGTTTGAGGAGTAGAGTATACGTTTATATGGGAGAGATACAAGGATAGACAGAGGTTGAAGGAGGAGGAATGTAGGTTTATACGGTAATATAGACAGTAATTCGATTATAAAACTTTTCTCATCCAGCGTTACGACACTTTTATATACTTATTTTCTAAACCTTACAAACTTTATATATGTTAAACAGTAGTGTGCGAGACAGAGAGGGACAAACTGTATATCGGTTTACAGTGAAGTATACGTCCTAACCTATTCCCACCTTGTATGTTCTGGATCTTCTCATTGTCTATTCATTCCTATCATCTTCTAACGTAACCACGTTACAAGACGTAACACAACGTAACATAACAGCATGTCAAGACGTCATACTAAGTAACATAAGCACATAACCACGCAACATCACGTGACATCTCGTAACCAGAAACGCCACACGACGTAACAACACGTAGCAACTATGTAACCAAGTAACAAAACTTAAGAACTACACTCTACGTGAAGAGTCGCTCACTTTGTAGGACTACAGACGATTATGAAAATGAAGACGATATAACACAGAAATACCATAAATGTCAAGTTCTTAAATTCTGCAAGTGTAATAAAACTACTTCCAAGTGCACTGTTTGTAAGAAAATGCCAGTTAAAATAGGAGTTTGGTGCGCAATATCCGCAAAGAGAATAGTGGGACCTTTGTTTTAAAACAATGTGAACACTGCAGAGTACCGGCGGATTTTCATGGTTTTTGTTGAGCAACAAGACGATGTAGAGCTGAGTCAAGGATATTTTCAGCAGGACAGCGCTACATGCCATACATCAAATGAATCCATGGCACTAATTACAAGTTTCTTTGATGACAGGATAATTTCCAAGAACGTGTGGCTACTGAGATCTCCTGATTTGACATCGCCGGACTTTTTTCTATGGGGTTACTTAAAAGAGAGGGCTTATGCCACACGTCCCTAGACATTGGACGATCTGAAGCACAACATTACACAGGAGATTCAAGCTATTGACAACAGAGTCCTCCAACGAGTGTCCAGTAACATGGAACGACGTGTTGAGTTGTGCCTTATGCAGGATGGAGGACATTTTCAACATTTGCTATGGAGTTAAATAATTTCCCAAAATTTCCCTGCATTTCAGGTATAATAAGTTGTCGATAGCATAACTCGTTTTGAAACAATTAAAGAAATAAATGTGTCAGTTCTTCATAAATCATCCTGTACCTGCATTGGGCGTGAAAGACAGCAAATTTTGCAGAGGTTTGAGGCTTGCATTTACGTGCCGTAAATCTACGACACGGGACCTCTGGCTTTACTTCCCTTCAGAAGGCAGGCATGCTAAGGATTTTTACGCCCAAAAAACATCCATCACCCTCCGCCGGGTTTGGACCTGCGACCTTGGGAACTAGAGGCTATCACAGCACCACTAGACCACGGAGGGCGATGGAGGAAGGGACAAGTATCTTTTTGAGCAGACATTCGCATGCAGACCAGGGAAAACTACGAAAAAATCAAAGGTCTGAGCGAGTGGCCGACGGTAATCCAGTCAGAGTGCCTTAGAAGCACGTAGGTTAAGATAGAATGATATAACATGAAAAACGTAGTAGCATACGGTGCTCAGGCATTCGCCTGCAGACCAGGGAAAACCACAAAAAAATCAAAGATCTGAGCGACTGACCGTCGTTAATCTGGTTACATGACATTGTAACGTAATGTTAAGCTTTAAGGGTGGTTCAGGAGACATGATAGGCAAAATGGGGGCGGCCCTACCGTGTAAAGATTTGAACTTGGAGTCTGTCCCATCCGTCCTGACGTCTCCGGCTCTGTGAACAATTTCTGTCTAGATGCCTAATGTTTCAGGAGAACATCCTTTCCCCTATAACTGCATGTTTAGAAGGTCTAGACTATCACTTTTGTCTTTAGGGATATATGTTCGGGTTTTTTGTGAAGGAATGTAATAGGATAATGTTTTATAAAAAATAAATGTTGTTTATATTACATAGCCCTCATTTTTTATTAATCTTTTATACACCTCATATCACACACTCCAATATTAAGATGGTTCTGGCTTCTAGATTCCCATTTATTCAAGTCTCTTTCAGTAATAGTTCAATAATTTTTTTGTTTAGATTTCATGTAGCATCAATGTTTTAAGATAATGCATTCTCCTTTAAACAATTATGAAATTATTTATGAAATCAATGGTATTGGCAGGTATAGTAGTAATAATGACTACATAATTTATATATTATTGCTATATTCTACACACGCGAATGTTCCATGCCTCAAGGTGCTGCAATTCTTCATGTTGAGAATGTTCCTATCACATTTCTGTTCATGTTGTTTTAAGCTATCTCGTTCTTCCTCTTCATTTACATTCATCTGGGCATTCCTGTAACAAACATTCACATTATTTGCAGCTTGTTGTAGGTATATACTTCGATGCGGAGAATCATTGCAAGGGGTATTAAACTTCTTTCTGCACGAAATCGCTCGGACTACAATCTAGACATTATTTACAAATATTTGTTTTAATACAGTGATACATGCTTTGACAACTGCTAACCTACTGGAAATTATTTGCAACTTGCTGTAGGTATCTGCTTTGAGGTAAAGAATCAGTGAATAGACTATTAAACTTCTTTCTGCAGGTCCTCGCCCAGACTACATCCTACACGTTATTTACACAGTGATGTATACTTTAGACGAATGTTATCCTAGTGAAGTGTGAATTTATAAACTCAACGAATGTAACTCTAAATGAAGCTTTGAAAGGATAGCTGAATTATTTCTACAAACCTTAACAGGAAGAAAAGACAATTTACATGTCTTAAACTTGCCGGATGGTACTACTCCATGATATACCATTTGAAACTTCCCTGGCATTTCCTCCAACTGTTGGCTTGTTAGGGTTGAATATCTTGTCGGAAGAAACACTTGCTTATTGCCTAAAACTGCAACCACTCTGGCACCGTATCTCGTATCAATTTTTCTTAAGGATTTTATATTATAAGGCTCCTCTGGCTGAAGATCTTGTAGTCTTTGAACGGTCGGGTAAATGCTACCCTCAGCCAATGTGTTAAGTTGAGATGTCAAACTTTCTGCATTAGGAAGAGAAAAAAACATATTCTTTAGTAGAGAATGTGTTGCATAACTAAATTTCATTTATTTGAAAGTTACAAAATTATTAAGTTTTTTCTGTATAATATAATAATAAAAAATGATAATATGTGTAAATATAATTGAGGTTCTGATTCACTAATGAAGTTCATTAAGTACTGTATTTTTCGATTTAAATGTTTTAATATAATGTAAACATTTACTTTGTTAGAGTGAATGATTCGCGCAACAGACTTTTTGTAATATTCTAAAGCAAAAACGTTAATAAGGTATTCAAATAATTGTATTTTGTCTAGAAAGGAATATAATTCACTCTGTGAAATCCTGTATTTAAATATCTGGAATAATAATTTCTCAACAAGATGAATACTTAACTAAATTGTTCACATTTTTGAGAATTCGCGCAGTTAGCTATTAAATGTAGAATAAGCTTGCCTAAAATGAATACTTAACTAAACTGATCACATTTCAGAAAATTCACTGTCTAGCTATTAACTAGAAAATTTCTCTTTTTAACGTGATGGAAACAGACTGGAAGTTTTTACTAAATAAAATGCACAAGAGGAATGAAACATTAACTGATGAATGTTCGATCAATGCATGCAAACATGAAGTCCCCGGATCGATTACCGCCGGTTACCCTCGGAAGAATATTTATACAGAACATTTTTTTATTCGATTCGTAGGGTATTCAAGTAATTGTATTTTGTCTAGAAAGGAATATAATTCACTCTGTGAAATCCTGTATTTAAATATCTGGAATAATAATTACTCAGCAAGATGAATACTTAACTAAATTGTTCACATTTTTGAGAAATCGCGCAGTTAGCTATTAAATGTAGAATAAGCTTGCCTAAAATGAATACTTAACTAAACTGTTCACATTTCAGAAAATTCAACTGTCTAGCTATTAACTTTTAGAATGCTCAGCTATTTACAAATAAAGGTCCGTCATTAAAAACAAGAACGCAAATATAAGTTAAATGTACTAAGTAATAAGTTAACTTTTTAATGAAAATGAATTGGTGATACAACTTACCAGACATGATGTTCGATGAAATTTCACATTGAAAGAATAAAGTTTGCAGAGTGCTTAGATCGCTGTGTTCTCACGATACTGTGAAAATCATTGGAGAAGCTGCTGCTTTTATATCATTTCCTCCGATAAAAGATGAAGGGGTGAGAGTTGTCATGGTATATAATACAACGATTTTGATTGGCTACTCCAAACATTCCGCCAGGCAATTAGGAAGCCTTTCAAGCTAAAAGGTATTTACATTGAGTGTCTGCGGGTTTTTCAGAGCACTTAGGAAAACAATTACTGACATTGTTCGCTAATGACTGTATACAGATCCGGGATGCAATCTTAAAGTCTATTAATGTAGTGAAAGCGTCTAACGTTGTCAGCTAATGTGTGTATACATGGATATTACCGTTATCATCAGACAGAAGTAGGTTGCGGGTTTTTCATTACATGCCCGGCTGTTGTTCGCTAATGTATGTATACAGATCCGTGATGCAATCTTAAAGTCTATTAATGTGGTGAAAGCGTCTAACGCAGTCCTCGTATTCCCTATCTCGCCCATATAAACGCATTTTCCTCCTTGAACCGTCGCATCTACCCTCGTTTTCCCTATCCTTTCCCATATAAACGCAAAAAAGTGGCCCAGCTCTCTCTATATTTACCTACTAATGGTCCACCCTGTATATATTTCATTATTTCCTCAAAGTTGCCGCCCCTAAGAATTTGCCATCCTGGCCCCGGGCCCATGCGGAATACGGGGCTGGGTGGGCCAGAGTACGGACGGAGCAGCAAAGATGCGAGGTCTATTTAATGGAATGATGTCTTTTCTCAGAGAATGTCTAAAGATATTTTATATTTGGTGGTGTTGTCACAGATTTGCCTTGGTTGTTGAGAAGTCGATATTTGTTCCGAAATAAAGAACGTGTTCTATGTTCTTCAGGAGCTCTATGTGTTGGTGTTGTCACAGATTTGCCTTGGTTGTTGAGAAGTCGATATTTGTTCCGAAATAAAGAACGTGTTCTATGTTCTTCAGGAGCTCTATGTGTTGGTATCAGGACACAAAAGTCATCACGCGTTTTTAGAAAAGCTGAACGAAGGACCAACTAACATTAAAAGAGGCGCTTTAAAGCAGTCCACAGTACTACATAGTCAAGCAAAAGTGACGCTCTGAGTACAGTTCTGTTATTGCGAAGCCCTGAGTGAAACTGTAGATGAAATATCTAAAGACGAAAAATCATAAAATTGAAGAAAACAAAAACTCTGGCCAAGGCGCTCTTGAAAACTATATTTGATTATGACACCGTTGCCATAAATCGAATTACTGCAGGAGTGTTTATAATCCTCTCACCAGTGATTGTTTGCGATCAAAAAACATCGATTACGGAATGGAACCCACTATTGTCTCTTGAGACAAAGTCAAAACTGCAGGCCATGAAGAGTGACGAATCAAGGAACAAAGTAGCAGGCCGCATCAACAAATTCACAGGTGAACACATCATCACGCAAATCCCCAACCGCAGAACTCTTAAAAGGAAAAGGTTTAATGACGAGCTTCGGTTGGGGCAGCAACCGACCCAGTTGCCAAAATCAGAGCAAAGTGTGGTTTCAGCTACTTGGTTCTTTAATTCATCACTTAAAATATCGTTTTCCTGATAGCTGTGTCAATACTGTCAAGCAAATGACATACTTTTCTCATTGAGGCTTGATTAATAATTCTGAAAATATGGAAGGAAAACTCTTAAGCCCGATTCTCATTAATGATTTGTGCGAATATAAGAACTTAGTGAAGAAATAAATGTGTTCATCCATTTGTACAAAGTCTGATATACGAGCATCGACTTATCAGATCTGCTGAGGTCGTCTGATCAGAGTAAAAATGAAAAAGGCAACCCAGCTGATGGGTCCAAGATCTCAAAAGAAAGTTTTTGTTAGATCTTACAGGTGTTCAATGATAGGTTTCCCAAACCTGATAATCATATATCAGATGATTCTTTCATTGCTAGCAACATGTCTCAACCTCTACTGGCTTGAACATTGGCAAAAATAGGCTGACTTGCAGCATGGCATATGTTTGACTATTTAATATGCTCGTCCTTCCGAAAACGACATTTTAAAGTCAATCCGCAACAGTAAAGTTAATGATAAATTCGCTTTAATAAGTGTGCAACAAGAAAAATTGCTTCCTTTAAAGGTAATCGAAAGCAGACGTAGATCAAAACCCTACTTTTAGATGTAAATTTATATTTTTATTGTGTATGCCAATTTCGTTTATAAATCCAATTGTTTGCAAAATAATGCATGATAGGCCCATTTAAATATGCAGGCCAGTACGAAACAATAAACTTTCCAGGAATGCATTACTAAGGGCCGGTTTCACAGTTCAGGCTTAAGTCGAACCTTTACTAAGCTACGGACGCAGCTTAAACAAAGCTTAAGCTTTGGTTAAAGCTTTGCTAGTTTCACAGTAGGGCAACCACGTTTGGCTTTACTGAGCTGAACAACTCCTCTGAACTTTAAAGTTGGTAACACTTGCGCATGCGCATCGAGCGAATTCCCATCATTTGTTTATGGCGGCGCTGTTCCTGAAAGTAAGGTTTTATAGGTTATTAAGATACACATTAAAATGACCGAAAAATCAGAGCCAAAACGTACTGCTAACTTCACTTCTAAAGAAGTTAGCATTCTGTTAGAAATTTGAAAAGCAGTATAAACACATAATAGAGTGCAAGCAATCTGATGAGGTACTGTGGAGCAGGAAGAACCAAACGTGGGGGAAAATTGTGGAGTTATTCAATGCAAAGTGCGGAATAATATACAGAGATGCTACCGTGTTGAAGAAGAAATATGACAATTTGAAGAAAGTTACAAAAAAAGAAATACGCCGACGAGAAATGTGCTATTCGGGGTGCAGGTGGAGGTCCGGTTGTGCCATCGTTAAATACGCCAATCGATGAGGAAGTAAAGGCATTTATTGGTGTCCAAATTGATGGATGTGAAACAATTTTCACAACCCTGCATGCTGTAGATTTTGAGACGCCGGAAAAATCTCGAACTGCAATTAGCATGCTTCCACTTGCATGTAACCTCAACGTCAAAAGAAGCATCGCTTCTGACGAGAGGGCTTTGTTCCTGAAATATAAAGTAATAATACCTTATGAGCGATAAAGTATATTATAAAGGTGTAATAATAAATTTAATATTAAGTTTTTACTTACCAGACTGTTTTATGTTTAATTGCACCATCAATAATCTCTGGTACCATAATCGCAGACTGTTTACTTAACCGAAACCTCTCGTAGAATTTTCGGTCATTCCATATGTGGAAATGATTTGGACGTATTCTAAACACTTTAGGCCGTCTTCTGTTGTGGATATGGTTTAAAATAATTTGCTTTTCCTCGTCACTAAAATCGTCGTCCTCAGATTACATGGCGACTCCTTAACTTAAACCGCAGTTCAGTACGGTTTAAGTCGAGTCCCGTATAATCTTGGCTTAGCGCTTGAACTACGCACTGTAAAACTCAGCTGTAGCTTAACTCTCCGGTTAAGCCCGATTCGAAGTTTAAGCTTATACTGTGAAACCGGGCCTAAGTATATATGAAACATTGTTCATTTATTTTCTTTTTATGTATTAGGAGTTCATACTGATGTAATCAGAGTTAGTCATCAATGTGCATTTTCAATTGTATTATATTATGATAGATAATTTAATAATTTTACTTTAATTAATATTACATTGTCACTACGTAAACTAAACACGTTTGCTACAACTTTTATCGAGTACTGTTATCGTTAGCTCAGTCTATATCCTGAAGTTTGTTAATCTAAATGCGCTGTATAAAAAAAATTGAGATTTTAAGTACAATTCACACTGTATTGCGTAATGTGACACATCGAGTGATAGTGTTTTTATATAATATGTTCAGAACATATAACGTTATTACACGTACTCTATTGGTATATTTAGACAGACACATTAGGATACATTGAATTACAAAGTAATAAAATACACCACTTACCAAGTATTTTTGTATGTATTTTTTTTTCTATAACTATTACGATCAGCGGAAATGTTGATTCGATAGAAAGTGTGATAACTTCGTGTTCATTCACATAAAATCTTAATTTTGGCCTATATAAAAGCTGATGAACTAGTACCAGAATTTAGTACACCCATATGCGACGCAATGAACACCCATATTTAAGCTTCTTTTAGCATAGGCTATCTCATTCCACGGCATGCACTAACCACATCTTTACTGTTAACTATCCATCACTGCGGCGACCGCTAAATACAACCGCTTTGGCTTTTTGCAACACTGCAACGCGCTCTCTAACTTAACTCGTGGTCTGACAAAAGTGCTGTTAGTCGGAACAAGTCAGCGCAGCAGGCCGATTGCTATGGTAACAGCCGCCATGTTGCCAGCATTACACAAGCCACCTTAACACGTGGTCATTCGTTGCTTATTTTTCTCTTCGCGTCAGCTTGTGGTAACTGTTGTCTTTTGCTTCGTAACGTTCATTTACATGTAATTGAGCCTCTTGCCCTAATAAAAGGGCTACTCTCCGTTATTTCCGCTTCCTATCTGCGTTATTCGTTGTGTGAAATGTTTTACAGCTGTGAATTATGTCATTGATGTTAGGGCTCCATTTTGTAAACAAATGAAACCATATGGAGGCGGTAGCAGTACGTGTAATGAATTTGATTTCTGTATATTTCTCTTACCCACTAATTTGACTACCCTATTTAATTTGTGGTTAAAATGATAAATTAAGCGTGAAATGTAATTGCGATTTCATTTTTCGTCATTTAATCTGAACCTTTCTGGGCAGTTCAAAGCCCATACAAGATAAGCTCAAGTACTGGATGACATTTTTTCTCCCCTGCTTTATCATTTTAGTTCTTGGTAACGTTCCGTAAACCTGTTGTTATTGAATTATTGTTTTCGTAATTATGATTAAAATATTACTTGCGGCTACTATCTCAATGTAGTTTGTTTCGTAAGTATTACATCCTGTTGTATGAACATGTCAGATGAGTTCATTGGCAACGTCGCGCTGTAGTTCAGAGTTTGGCCGCTATTCTGTCAGACCCTAACTCAAAATAGAGGTATAGATTCAAACGACAAAATGACGTGTGAAAGGTTTGACTAGTTCCAAAACAGTAAATAAATTATGTGAATGGTTATGATCTGATAAAATAAGCAACGCAGCAGATGCAACATATATTTTAAAAGACCGGGCAGCTGGCACAGAAAGGTAAACGGAGAAAATTATAAGAATGCATTACAATACGCAGCGCCACTTTTAATTTATGTTCAGTATTTTATGCAATCATACATAAAGGCATACCTACAGTGACCAGTGTTGTTAGACTAATCTGGCATTTATTGTAAGCACCTTAAATGTTTTATGGATTTCATTAGTTGACTCGTGGAATTATTAATGATTAATAATGATCATATAGGCTGCTCTAACCGACGCTGCACAACTGAAAATTTTCTTTAAAATGTATGTATTAGGAATTGTATATATTTTATTAACTTATTGTGCTTCTTGCGATACAAAATATATAAATGCATTGATAGATACAATGAGTGAAACAGGAAACTAGGCTCCCAACCCACGATAAACACATCGTCGGCCGCATTCCTATGATTTGTGCACACCCTAAATCACAAATACCCAAAATTTTACTGATCCCTTAACAGTTGAGATGTGTATATAAGGAGTTCAAAATGTCTGTGGCGAGGGGAGCTAATTTTGTGTTGCAAGACGACCTATAATTTTTTGCCGGATCCTATAGTTTATCCAGAGTGTTGTATAGAGCAGACAGACGGTGTAGGTTTGTATATAAAGAGTTAAAATATGGGCAAGGGTAGCTTATTTCCTCTGGTTCCTGCAGCGTAAGTGTAGAATGTTTTGTTAGGTAGGTTGGGTCGAAGATAGGTATTCAGGGCGTTTTTTAAATTTGTAGAAAGACAATTTTGTCTGGGTTCAGTCCAAATAGAGCGGATTTAAGGGATTTAAAATACGAATAAGAGATTTTCGAAATTTGCAAGGTAGACGGTAATTTTCGCCGCTACCTTAAAGAATAAGTGTATACTGACGCGCATAGAATGTGGCCCATAATGGAACGGAGTTTTTATGTTGGTACTGACAAAACATAAACCCATTACTACCCGCGTTATTACTTGTTTTTCGAGTATAATTCTAGCTATTGGATTGGCGTACTTTACCTCCCCCAAAGTACGACTGAAGTGCCGAAGGGTAACATTACAACTTAAACCTTGTATTTTTATGCTACATTACTGTTTTCTTATTACCGTTTAATGGCGGCATTAACTTTAACCTTCGTTTCCATGACCCAATGAAAGCTCTTATATATGTAAATGTCGTAGCTGTCGTTCAGTTTAACCACGCATGCAAATAATAATTATTCACCCTTTCATCTTGAAGGCCGCAATATATTGTAATTGGTTTAGCGAAACCCTTTCGTAGAGGTGTCCTACCACACCCTCATTTCACATAGCTTATAAACATCGTTCAGGCGGCGCCGTGGCCGAGTGGTTAGACCGCTCGCCTCCCACCGAGGCGGCCCGGGTTCAATCCCAGGGACCGGTATGTGGGATTTGTGGTGGACGAAGCGGCGTCTGGGCGGGTTCTCCGATTTCCCCCGCCATTCATTCCACCAACTGCTCCATAATCACCTTTCCTTTCATCCATTTCACCAACATTTCGCTTCATCTACTTCCCTCATCCCATACCAATACCAATCACCCATCCTGGATGCTCTGTCTGATCCATGAGTGTCTGCTCCTCGACGGGCCTCTGACCCCAGGCACCCGCTTGTAAGTCCTGGGGTGTGTAAGTCCTACATAAGAGGAGGGTAAACAGATAATGAATGAATGAATATAAACATCGTTCATTGTTTAGTTTTTATGTCCATGAATTGTTTATCAGACCACTCACATGGAGAGCTGATAATGGTTGGACTGAGTCAAAAGTTGGTTACATGAAGGTGGAAACCTTACGGAGAGAAAAACACTATGGTGACCTGGGGGAATGGGCCACTTTTTATACACGAGAGTGTACATAATTATGCCTGAGTGTTGACTTGTATCTAGGGGTTAGGAAATAACTGCAGCAGAAGATTTTGAAAGTGGTACGCAAATACAGAGTCCTAAAACCCAGGTGTCGTTTTATATGAATCACACCAAAATATTCCTATTAACAATTTTCAGCGAAATGGAAGGGAAATTCAGTGATATGAACACGAACTTCCCCACCCTCCCCCAAGCAACGCAGTTTTAAAGATTTTAAAGCCACCGCTTTCATTCCTTTGGACTTTTTTGTTAATGTATTTATGGACGCTCTTTAACTGCTATGGTTCTTAGCGTCCCATTCTGTACTTGGCGTGAAAGACCAGAGATTTTGCTCAGAGGCTTCTATCAGGCTTGAGGTTCTTTTACGTGCCGTAAATCTACGACACGGGACCACCGGCTTTACTTCTCCGAAGGAACCATGCAAAGGATTTTTACGCCCGTAAAAAATCCATCGCCCTCTGCCGGGTTTGAACCCGCGACCTCGGGAACCAGAGGCTACCATGGTACCCCTGGACCGCGGAGGAGAACATTCCTTTGAACTGGAAGGCCATTAAGACATCCCCTATTGTTTGAGATCGTCCGTGAATCTTTGATTTCATGTCATTAAAAGTTAAACATATAGTTAGAACGAAATAGAATTTAAATAGTAGAAGGCCAACAACTTATAGGGGAGTAATCTATATGTTGAAATAAAATACTATTTTATAAATAAGTATAAAATAACACAAGGTGTGAACGTAGCGATACTTAGGTTAGGCCGCTAGTAGGATGGATACAATGGCTTAGAGTACTATTGGCGATTGTATATTTGGGTACATTCCTTATGTACGGAATAGAGAAGTGAGACGAACAACAGTTCACAGGCTTAACTTAGCTACGTAGCAAAGGTTTCATATCGTCAATCTCAAACACCCGGCGTGAGAAATTCAACTACAATACCAGCATGCAAGTTGTTGTGGGCGTACAACTAAGTATGAATAACCAATCAGAATGAAATTAATAATTGTGAAAAACAAATAAGATGGCAGAAAAATGTCACGTGACTACAATAAATTCAGATACAGGCAAAAGAAGGAGAAATTTGTTTTCATGGCTGAAATAAGTTTTTCATGAGCAGGTAACATTGCAAATACACCTTCGCGAGTCAAGTCGCCGCACGAAATAGCTAACCACGGACTTCCACAATTTCCACCGGTCGGCATTGGATGATATAATGGCCAAGTGTGTCGCATCCCATCGAGCGAATAATCAACAATAGTGTGACTGCGCGCTCGGCGCTACCTGCGGGCCGCCTCCCAGCTGGGACCTAGATGGGGCCTGCGATGGGCCGTCAGAACAATAGCCATCGGTCCCGCTTCCACACAAGACACCTCTGTGTTATTAGTATGAGGGTCACCCCAAAAGTTTTTAACAGAAGCAAATATGTTTCAACTGAGTTGTAACTTTTACAACTTTTCAAAGTATTTCCATTGACGAAAATACTTTCGCATCCATTCAAACCACTTTGAAAATACATCTGACCATGCTTCTTTTGGGAGGTGGTTCACAGCCTCATGTAAGCCCCATGGCCCATGTGGTGATAAATGGCGACCACGGAGCGTTTCTTTTCTTTTGGTAAAAAGGTAAAAATCTTATTCTGGAGAATAAGGGGGTTAGGAATGACTCTTGGCGTTTTGATCGATCAAGAAATCGTTTGTTCTGGCCGCTGTTTCTGCAGAAGCATTGTCATGGTGAACCGCCAAGTGAGTGGTCTTCGATCTTGGATGCTTGGTTTCCATGGTGCAATGATCATAGTGGTATATCAATGATTCATCCTGTGAAAGTATTATAGGTATCCTTGCTTCTCCCATTGTTGACTTTTTCCACCATGAAAAGGTAGCTGATTTCAACGTCCTAATTCAAGCTTACTGAACCGCTATTCGCTCCAAGATAGTTTACGGCTCTAATGCATACATCTCGGCCAGTTCCTCTGCTCTCAAGTTTGATACCATACAGTGCTCAGCTCTAAGAATAGCTCTAAATGCATTTTATACAAGTCATATCTGGAGTCTGCAGGTCGAAGCTAATAAATCCTCGCTATATTATAGACCGATACTTCTAAGTCTGGCTTATGGTACGAAAATTCCTGCAATGCTCAGAACTGAGATATACCGCTACTGTTCCATTACAATAATGGCTTATCTCAATACACTCAATCATATCAATACACTCTTTCTATCGCCGAGCTTCTACCCCAACGAGTTAAATCTACTCCTACCTGAAATGATTTCACGTTCCGAACCAGATGATATTGTGCCATGGACACTAAAACGTTCTTCCTTTGATTTGACTGTCGCCAATCACAAGAAAAACGAAACTGACAGGGTTGCTTCCAACAAAATGTTCCCAGAACTATGTGAGGCACATGCTGGCACTCAACATATCTACACCGATGGGTCCAGGTTGTATGGCAACAATGGATGTTCTGTGGTTTATCCCAGCCACACGATGCTCTGTGATTACCTGATCACCTTTCAACTTCCTCTTGCAAACTTTTCGCTATTAAGTATGCAATACAATACATTATAGATCAAAACCACTGTATATCATTTTCACTGACTCCATCAGCTCATTGCAGGTCGTCCTCCGTGGTGTAGTGGTTACCATGCTAGTCTCTAGTTCCCGAGGTTGCGGGTTCAAAGCCTGCAGAGGGCGATGAATTTTGTCGTGAGTAAAAATCCTTAGCATGGCTATCTTCGAAAGGGAAGTAAATCCGGTAGTCCTGTGTCGTAGACTTGCGGCACGTAAAAGAACCTCAAGTCTGATGAAGAGGCTTCTGAGCAAAATTACCGGTCTTTCACGCCCAATATAGAATGGGACACTAAGGACCACAGCAGTAAAGAGCCTCCATAAATAAACAACTCAATTTAAAAGCTCATTGCATGCGCTTCAACAGTTCCAACGTATTCAAGAACTACGCAGACTTTGGCACAGAACAGCCAACGCTGGAAAAGTAATCGCACTCAGTTTGATTCCATCACATATGGGACTTGCTGGCAACTAGAACGCTGACGCTGCAGCCAAAAAGCGACACGACACCCTCCGTTAGATGGCATCGAAACTCCACATCAAGATATCCATATAAAATGAGTCATAACACATCGGTGTCAAAGCAAGTGGCATTCTACTATTAAGCTACATGCAGTGCGTACTGACTATAATTTCAAATACCATATTTCACATTTCACAAGTCGGACCAAGTTATCACCAGACTACACATAGGGCATAAACCCTGACTCACTCCCACCTGTGTCTCATGAAGCACCACCTGTGTGTTAACACGTCAAACCGTGCTCACCGTTCAATTTCAAAAGCACAATTTAAATTTCCACAATTTCAAAAACGGCGGCGCCGTGGCCGAGTGGTTAGACCGCTCGCCTCCCACCGAGACGGCCCGGGTTCAATCCCAGGGACCTGCATGTGGGATTTGTGGTGGACGAAGCGGCGTCTGGGCGGGTTTTCTCCGGGTTCTCCCGTTTTCCCCGCCATTCATTCCACCAACTGCTCCATCATCACCTTTCCTTTCATCCATTTCACCAACATTTCGTTTCATCTACTTCATCCCATACCAGGCATTGGGCTGATCACCCATCCTGGATGCTCTGTCTGATCCATGAGTGTCTGCTCCTCGACGGGCCTCTGACCCCAGGCACCCGCTTGTAAGTCCTGGGGGGTGTAAGTCATACATAAGAGGAGGATAAACAGATAGATAATGAATGAATTTCAAAAACAAAGACAACAATCCTCCATTTCAAAAAGTGTTATCTGTTTCGTAAAACCTATCAACATGTACAAATCTGTGTAGAAACCTAATGTACGTAATCAAGATATGACTGTACAATTCAACCTGCTTAAATCAAATAAATTAAAAACAAAACATGGCAGTCATTTTAATGGTTTAACCGCTGTTAAAACTTTCGTACCCTAGTATATGTATCAGTAACTAGCTTAATAATTTGTTGTGTACAGTCAGAGAACACTTATAATGAAATAGACAATAGACAGTACTATGAACAATTTTCAAAACATCATCTGTGATACCAACTTCCATTGAAATACTAAGCTTGGTGTGTTAAAATTCGATAGTAAAGAATAGGCAGTAATATCTGAAATATCCAACTGTGAGTTTATACTTTCAGAAAACTTTGAGATATGTTTATTAAACTGATCACATGAAATAGCAACATTATGTTTGTTCCTTTGGGAGGGAAGCTTTTGATTGAGATTTAATCAAGATCGCCCTAAGAGCCGTACAAATAATACCAAGATGCGTTGAAATTGTCCATGGTAATATGAACTCGTAAATTGAATTTCATGAACAAAATTAACGTCTACTCCTAATTTGCTTACATACCTAGTTTAATGCATGCAAATGGACGTTTCCTTCTTATTAATTTGTTAACCAATTACGAACAATCGATTTTCGGGTACAGAAGATAATGTTGATCAAGTTTGTCATTTGATTAGGATGAAATACGTAGCATATGAAGAAGTATTGACTGATTATGTTAAGGCTATTTTGTGAATTGAATTCCTTAGACTGCTAAATTTACAAAATCGTGCTCTTTTCAACCAATAAAGCTGGATGAAGCGTTGGATTTCAATCAATCATGGCTACCAATTATATAATGTTATGATTGCCGCTATGGTTTTGCGTGTGCGAAATCAGTACACAATGAAACCATCATTTGTGTGATCAATTATCTGTAATGCTTTTAATATCAGAATGCCAAGGATAGTAATACAATAAGCAGATCACATTTTTCTTGGAGTTTTCGGAGACAGTTTGTAAAAATTATTTTGGTGCTTTATTAATATACATTTTAATCGAAAATTTCGTCATCATATGACAAATATTTTAATTTGCGTTTCATACGCAAATACACAATTTCGTCAGATTAACGTTAATCATATGTTAATGGCCTCTGAGAATAAATAATCGAAATTCGTAGATTCACTATAATAGCGGGGAGGAAGTGTCATTGTAAAGGTAAATTTTGAGAACAAAATAAACACAAATCTGAATTGTAACGATGTTATTTGAAAGTACTTTGTTTATACTAAGGAAGTTGTTCCAGTGGCGTAGTATTTGTCAGTTTTTTCCTTGGATGGAAGTTTTTCGCTAAAAGCTTAACAAGAGAGGTTTATGTTTGTATTCGCTATTAAAATGGCTTACACTGTGTCAACATTAAACCGAGGTTTCTCTTCTGACCAGACGCAATTCATGCTCGAAAATACATTTTCGCAGATGCATTAACACCAGTTAAGCAATAAATATAGAAAAACTAGGTTAAAATCCTTTTCATATTCCAGTGCTGTTATTGTGTTCCTTTAAGTGCATGGACTCTTGATACCATTTTCTGTAATAGAATTTCGGAAACACACTTTCTGCGATAGATAACTTTGCAAATAAGTAAATTGACCAAAACGATCGTCACGTTTGAAATGTACAGTTTGTTGACATCCCAGTTATACTTATTCCACTACATTAAAAAAAGAGGAAAAACACTTAAAGGTACCTTATATAAGAGAATGCTGCCTAAACTTGACAGATCTTTGTGCTTATTCTGCTTTGGAATGAGCTAAGCTAAAAACATATACATTTGGGTACGGTTCTTCTGACCAGAATAAATATTTCAGTGAGGGAGACACTTTCTTTATTCTCTCCAAAGATGGAAGCGTTTGTGTAACCTAATATTTGCTTGAATTCTTGCCCAAGAAAATCTCAGAACTATTTTAGGTGCTCTGCATGAACAGTGTGTATGGAAAATGCCAAAATATTTTCATCACAAGCTCCTTCGTGTATACGACAGAAACATGCAGTTTTTTGCGTAATTGTGTATATTATGCGAGCTACAGCCAAGACTCATTATGTTTCTGTTCAACTAAGACTCTTTTAGTTAAAGCATATTCTTTGCCCTTTCTCACCAAGCTTCTGAAATGTGTATTATCCGCTAATAGTACTATAAACCTTTTGCAAAAGTAATTATTGTCAGTTGTTTTATATCTGAAGTTTCAGTGAAATAATGAGTTTGTTCTTAACGGGGGTAAATTATAAGCATGAAAAGAACGCTCCAAAAAGGGAAAGCAATTTTGAGTTTATGATTCAGAGGTATTGCAAGACACAGGAAGCTGGTACGTTTGAAGTAAATTTTGAGTTCATTGAGAGTCCCAGGAACAAAAGCATGAGTAATGATTGATTGACTTTGTTCTTGCAGAAGAAAATTGTTTAATTGCAATTATTTTTTCTGTTGATTTGTGGTACAGGCGGCCATAATGCAAAAGCAATGGTTGTGAACTATAGTGTGGTACGCATACGTTTCCTCATAAGTAGTCAAGGTGTATAATTTTTACTTTCTCTACCACGAACATATTAGGTAGAGAGGGTATTTCATTCCATCCAAAACTTCGTTATCGAGATTTCACCAGAAATAATGTTTTGAACTCCCCCCTGATTTTTTTTTTAAAAAAGCATTTTAGAAAGAACGTTCGTCCGAGCTGGCGCGCGCGCGTGCGTGCGTGCGTGCGTGCGTGCGTGCGTGCGTGTGTGTGTATGAAGTGGCGTAACTCGAAAACGATTCAATAAAATCCTCCATCCCAAACTACTCTTCACATTAAATATTTTTCGAATTTTTTTTATTTTCTAAAAAATGGCTAATAATTTTGATTAAAATACCGTATATTACAGATATTTACATGAAAAATAGAATGTATATCTTGAATTTTCTGGGTATATCTTTTCAAGTCTTCTTCATTCGAAAGGAATGTTGTATAATCTTGTATAAATGGTAAACCTTAAGCGATAGATAAAAACGTTTTACACAAAAAGTGTAGATCTCCTGAAAACACATAGTTTATTTGAAATAACTTTTTTGTGGCTTCAGCCATTTCCGAAATATTCATTATTAATGGTTCGAATTGTTCAATAACAGCCATTTTAAGTCCTGTCGATTTTCAGTTACTTCTCTCGATGTCGCGGAAAGAGTATGGAATTTTAAGGCCAGTGTATAAAGTCTAGTTCTAAAACATTTGACTATCGCTATTCCCTTTGTATCGGTAACGAAATCTGTAATGCAGCTATTTCCGGAAAGGTTTATTTTGATTAAAATGAAGTTGATAGGAAAAAAAACTTTCGTATGAATAATTTGTATCTACACCCATAGAGGGTAGAGAAAGTCATGTGAGTGTAACACAATTGTTATATTGTATGTACCAGTTTACAAAAGTAAATTTGTCACGCATCCTGACTGAAATTTATACAACTGTATTTTTGTTTTTTCCTGGTTCTAGATATTCGGTTAATCTGATCTCTAGCTATTGAAAAGCACGGTGCATTTTCCTCCAAATTAATCTGTGCAGTAAATAGAAATTTTTGCCCCCAACGAGTCAATGAAATAGCACTTGAGGCTTTAGAATACGTGGTGAGGTGCCACAGTACTATTCCGTTTTACCTTTTCACACTCAAATTCTGCGATGGTGTCTGAGAGGTACATTGTTCTTGTAAAGAATATTAACACTTTCCTAGGGCTCTAGTTCTATGACGCGTATAGAAAGGTATTGACATTTCTCAGAAGTGAGCGCTCATACACAGCCCACTACATTACCTGGATTGGTATACTTAATGTTGATTATTGTTTGTTATATCTGTTGCATCCTGTTGCACAGTTTCTTATATATTGTCATTTTTGCAAGAAAGTTTTTAAAGTGATTATAATGTTTGCTACTTATTTCAGTGGAGCAAGCTGAACTTGAAAACTTGAAGTCTTCCGTTTGGAGGTAAGTTTTTAAATGCATTTTACCAGTTGTATGCTCGATTTACCAGCTAACAAATAGCCATGCTGATATGGAAAAGACTAATTAATACCAGTGGACCAAGAGTTTGGTGCTGCGTTTTAATTTTTCATAAGCATGAATGGAAATCCCAGGAACCTGAAAGTTTGACTTAAATTTTTGATGCAAATAAACTTACAGATATAAAAATAAAAATATATTAGGCGATGTATGAAGATTGACTATTATTTTGTATAAACGCTCAGTGCAAGGGAGGAATGAATCTGCCGATATGCACCTCCAAAATTGTTTTCTCGTTTATCCTAAAAACAACACGAAAAAGAACAAACAGAAAAACACTGGCGGTTGTGAAATATTCACTCTAGGCTGATCAACTAAGGCTGGTATATGTACGGCTATCATTTTTCACGCTAAGATTTAAATACACAAGGTTTTGCTAATTAAGTTTGTGATTAGTTCCATTGCTGTTAAAGCTGCACGCTGTATAAAACAACCATTTCCGCTCAGGAGTACGAACCCTATCATAATTTAAGGTACTTATCCCGCAAATTGAGTGATAAGAATAGGCGCTGCTGGTCTGTATAGTGCGTTTATCCTTCTAGACGGACAAATGTTGACGGAAGGGGAAAATCCGTTTTGTAATCTAGAGAGCAGGTTTCAAGTTACAACGAATTATGTGTGTATATACAAACATGACAACGTACCTAAGTGATTATAGTGTAGAATATACCTGAAATAATAATTATTGAGTGTTACAGATAATAATTAGGCCGTGTGTTTGTGTGCGTGCGCGCACGCAAAAAGCGTAGTTGATCATAGCAATTTTAATATTTCATCAGTCGTCTTTTAAGGAGCCAAGGCAAAGATTCTCCTTCCTCAAACACCAGCTTATGTAGGTACAAGTTAAATAATTAATTTTTCCTATGCTCAATAACTTCTCTAATGATTTTGGTAAAATAGCATATACTTGAGATGCTCATAAGAAGAATAAAATACCTATCTTGAATTTCCGTATTCCTCTTCATTCTTATTTGATACAAACGAGAAATCATAAAAGGCAGGCAAGGCTCACTGTAGGAAAACGTGCAGTTTTGGTTAAACATACTATTTTGCTTTTTTTTTTTTTTTTTTTTGTTACTTCACGGTATTGACTATTTTATTGCTAATTGAAACATTTGCTAATATAGGCTTTGCCAGATTTTAATCCGTTTTTTTCTTTCTTCGTCTTTTCTCGTACTTTGTTATTTAGCAACCCACAAGAATACTATTTGTATTGGCCAATTTAAATTTGGAAACACATCTCATTTAAGGCTTTCTGACAAAAGATTTTTTTTTTTTTTTTTTTTTTTACTTTCTCTACTACGTATAGTAAGTGGGGGAAGTATTGTATTCCACCCAAAAATTCGATACCGAGATTTCACGGGAAATACATGTTTTGAGATCCCCTGAATAAAAAAAAGCATTTTTGGAAACATATGTTTAAGATATTTTAATGACAAATGAAATGTATATCTCGAATTCTCTGGGAATGTCTCCAAAAGTATTCTTCATTGTGAACGACTTTTGCATAACTGGTAAACCAAAGAGATAGACAAAATTTTAATTACACAAAAAATCTAGATCGCGTTAAAATACGCAATTTATGTCATATACATTTTTTTTTTGTTAACCATTTTCGAGATATTGCTTGTTATTCCCATAAATTTTCCAATACTTATACTTTTTCTCAAATTCGTTATTCATTTTTTTTGTCCTGTTCGTTATTCATTTTTTTTGTCCTGGTAATGCAAAGAGAATGGAATACTCCACATAGCAACCAGCTCTTAAAATATTTGACTATAGCTTAAAGCCTACCAATTCCCCTTGCATCTACAAGAAAATTAGCAATAAGATTAACATCTCGATATCTCGATTAACATGAAGCATATGGAGAATAAGCATTTGTAAAAATAGTTTGTACAAGAGTAGAGAAAGTCATGTGAGTGTAACACATCAGAATTTTTTTTATTTATTTTTTTATAGCGGTCGAATGTTGTAAGACGTTTTATGGTATTTTGAATTCTAATTTTTACTTTCTCTACTACGTATAGTAAGTAGGGGAAGTATTGCATTCCACCCAAAAATTCGATACCGAGATTTCACCGGAAATATATGTTTTGAGACTCCCTGAATCCAAAAAAAGCATTTTTGGAAACATGTCCGTGTGTGTGTGTGTGTGTGTGTGTGTGTGTGTGTGTCTGTGAACAGCATACCTCAGAAACGAACAGTCGGATAAACACCAAACTTGGTATTTAGGTTCAGTATCTTCCAGAAATGCGACACGAAGGTTTTCAAGAAAATTCCCCCACCCCAGACACCCTTTACATGGAACATTTTTCGAAAATTTTAATTTTCTCAAAAATGGCTAACGATTTTGATTAAAATATCATATGTTTAAGGTATTTTCATGACAAATGAAATGTATATCTCGAATTTTCTGGGAATGTCTCCAAAAGTGTTCTTCATTCTGAACGACTTTTGCATAACTGGTAAACCATAAGAGATAGACAAAATTTTACTGCACAAAAATGTAGATCGCGTTACAATACACAATTTATGTCATATACATTTTTTTTGTTGAGTGAACCGTTTTCGAGATATTGCTTGTTATTCCCTTAAATTTTCCAATACTTATACTTTTTCTCAAATTCGTTACTCATTTTTTTATGTCCTGGACATGCAAAGAGAATGGAATGCGCCACATAGCAACCAGCGCTTAAATATTTGACTATCGCTTAAAACCTACCATATTCCCCTTGCATCTACAAGAAAATTAGCAATAATATTGACATCTCGATTAACATGAAGCATATGGAGAATAAGCGTTTGTAAAACTAGTTTGTACAAGAGCAGAGAAAGTCATGTGAGTGTAACACATCAGATTTTTTTTAAAAGAATCATTCGTTTTGTGCTTAGACTAGTCATTGAAAAACCTTTTAGTTATTTCATACTGTAGTGGAATGTAGCGCACGCTGATTCTTTTCGTTGGCAACATTGTATTGAAAGCAAAACGCAGTATTACTTTGTCTAGAATATGGAAATCATTTTTAATTTAGGTTGATAGTTCGGGACCTGTTTCAGCAGAATATAAAATAATTGGATATAAAATAATATATTCACGGTGGTGGTGGAGAAAAATAGTTGTAGGAAAAGAAGAAGACAGTGACTTCTAGTTACATCCTCAATACTAATTATTATAACGGACTAACACCTTTAACACTTCACTGTGTCAGTCCGTAAAACCTAAGTTTACATACATTTAGAGAGTTCTGTAAAGGATGTTTACTATTCGAAATACTATAATAGCAATTTACGTTACGAGTGTCAACGTATCATATTACAATATGAGATTGGAAGATTGACAAACGAGGCCGCAGACCGAGTTTGATAACCAATTGAGGATTGTAATATGTTGTTACAATGTGTGTATCGTACAACGTTTTATCTACTTTAGTTACGTAATACCGATTTTTTAAAATTACTTTGGTAGATTACATTTTTATTTCATATGTAATATTAGGAATCACTGAAACAGTAGGTACACTACATTGATATATAGTTGATGCATGTAAACCATGCATGGTTTGATAGACGATTTGTTAGGTTTTTGTTTAAAACAGGAGAACATGAGTACTAGGTGAATTAAGTAAACTTTGAGAAATGAGTTCGGACAAAGATATTGCAAACGCGGCTAATTCTGTTACAGATAGTTTAATTCCTAATAAATCCCGACTTTATTATTATTATTATTATTATTATTATTATTATTAATAAATAATAGTTTATTATTTATGTAAGGTTCAGAATACGCAACCAGTTTCGTGATAAGATTTACATTACGAAAAGCATTGCCTAATAGAAGCTTCATTACGGAAGTAGTTGAATAGGTTTACCTTTTTTTTTCCTTTCTTTCTTTCTTTCTTTCTTTCTTTCTTTCTTTCTTTCTTTCTTTCTTCACTATTGCAAAATCCATATTACGCAATTAAAGTAGACGAAATGTATAATGGTTTTTGTTACAATTTGCGACAAAGCTTATCATTCTAATAGCATATGTCATTATAGAAAGTTTAAGATTTGTTTTTTCACGCCTTCAACTCGTATTGTCTTTATCTTAGGCTCCGGCGGGAAAAGGCACATAAGTAAAAAGAAAACTTCTTTACTTCCTCTGCTACTTAGTAGTAGTATTGCATTCCACTAAAAAAGTACATACCGAGATTTCACCGGAGATTTTGAGATTCTGAATCCAAAAAAAGCATTTTTAGAAAGGAAAAAAAAGGTCCACGTACAGCGCGCACGTGCGTGCGTATAGCATAATTCAAAAACGAAAATTCGGATGAAACACCAAACTTGTATTTAAGTTCAGCATCTTCCAAGGATGTGACAGGAAAATACCCCATCCCAAAATATATTTACAAGGAAAATTTTCTTCAGTTTTTATTTTCTCAAAAAAAAATGGCTCTAAGCCATTTAAGGTGTGAAGTCACTATTCATTTTTTCCGCTCATGGTGATACAAGGAGCATGAAATTTCAAAGCCATCACATAACGACACATTACTTAAAAAGCTTAATATTTTTTTAATTACTGTATCCTACAACAAAGGGTGAAAATATAAATTGAAAGTTTATCTGTTTAATAATAAATAGAAAAATCAGCTTTTGTAAAAATAGTTTTAGAGGTGTGAGCAGAGAAGCCCATGTGAATGTAAAACATATATTTTTAATTTAGTCCCGTCTGGATAATGGCACAAGAATGAAATACATACTACGTTTATTAAATTAATTTATGCACTCCTTCAGTATGATACAATTTTTCATATTTTAAAAATACAATAACTGCATAAAAGCAATAAGAATGCCTGAAATGTCGTTTGTTACAACTGTTAAACTTTATATAGCATTTTAATTTAAAGTTACTATCAGTTTATTAGAATGGTGTACAAACTTAAAAGCTACAGACTCATAATTGCAAATCTGGAGAAGAAAGAAAGAAGCCGAAAAAAAAAATGAAGGCTCTCTACTGGAGATCGTCGTGCACAGTTGAATCAGGGTCATTATCACGGACTCTGTTGTTTACTGACAAATTGTGATAGAACTGTTGACAAAATGTTGGAATGAGTGTAAAGAAAGAAATCAGATTCTTCTCCGGATTTATTGTCACTGGATTGTCTGTATTTGGTTTTACTGCACTGTATCCCCAGTCCCTCGCTTCTTGACGCACAGTGTATGGAATGGCGTGCTTTTCTTCTGGGTAGTTTTGTTCCTGGTTTCACCAAATGTATCATATGAATAATTGCAGCAATTTGATATGCCCTTGTAAACGTTGCCCAGCTCTCATTTTCTCATAAGAAAGGGTCCTTTTAGTAAATTTGGAAAATCTAGAAAATCTTGTATCCGCATTTCCACAACTCGGAAGCGATTGCTACTACTAGCTCTCATTATCTAGAACCATTCATGTAAGAGAAATATTTCTTGTACTAGTATTCTTATGACTGAATGATCATTATCTATCCACCTCTGTGTAATTTGTGTCCTAGGATCATGAACTTATGATGTGTAAAATCAAAATTTGTGGACCCTTTCTGCAGAAAGTGAAAATACAATTGCCATAATGGAATTATTATTTTGTCCCCTGCGCCACAAGTATCAGTAAAAAGCAGGGTGCTGCCGGGAATCGGGTGATTTTAGAAACGTTCTCATGGGCGTATAACTAGATTTATTCTACTTTATTACATAGAAACACAAAGTTACATACAAGGATTTAGTTTACAAGACATTGAGCTCAATGAAACGCTCTTTTATCCAAAAACAAGGTCATTCAAATACCACCATTCTTCTCTACGGACTAGGTAAGTCTTCTGCTAATAGCATTCGCCACTCTTTGCAACAACTCCATAGGAATGCGTTCACTTTCTTCCCCAATTCGGTTTTTCAACTTCTGAATTGTGTTCATAACGCATTTTCCTATAAAAGTAATACACCTAAAAGGAGCGGGCAGGTGGGCACCAGCTATTGAAGAGATCACATCTACTTCTAAACTCACTCTTAAGGTAATTGTATGCGTAGCACTAAAAACTTCAGATTTCAAGAAAGGGGTCTGAGAAAGATCCCCGAGAAAAAAACCACACTGAGAGAACGTCTGTCCTCGCGAATGTTTTCTTCCTTAGCTTGCACCAAATCATAACAGACGGTCGGCCGCTCCGCGGCTCATCATGCACATTTTCACGACCGTCGTTAAAACTGTCTGACCCACTTATTCACCATGCCATCACTCATTACTGTCTCCCCATAAACCTCACACAATTGGCGATGAATGTTCACTGGCGTAACATTTCTCGCATTCAAAAACGAATCACTGATCTGATTTCACAGCGGGTCGTTCGATCGTTTTGAACATTTCGAAACGCTCAAACAACAGGAAAATACGAAGTGACGATCGCTCACAGATGCGTTTGCTTTCGTAATTAATGGATGCGCTTGCTCAAAATCGCGACTGCAGCGGAAAAATATTTAAACGTTATTTACTTTAAAAGCACGCCTCGTATGTGCTTATTGATTATTAATATCTGCGAATCGTATTATTTACAGAATATCTATATGTTATTGCTTATGGTTAGATGTTCCCCTACACACACACGCACACACACAAACAATTTTTCTCTCTTTGTAATATTAGTGTAGATATTAGGTCCTAGTTAGAGAATATGCCATATAGCGTTTTAATTACCTTCCTTTTTATGAGATTGTAGTTGGCCACAAACTAAAAAGTATTTCGTTTATTGAATTTTGTAAACAAAATGTTTGTTTATAAAGAAGGGGACGCTATGGTGAAATCACTAACCTCTACATTATAAAGATACATTCTAAATTCTGACAGTTATGATGCAATCTTCACCCTTGGAAACTACATTAGTTTTAAATCATTTAACACAAAATAATTTAAAAATTTTAATTTTTTGATCCTCAACTCTTTGAACTACAGAGCGAAAAGTTGAGTTTGATTGTGAATAAAGTGTATAGTTTGGTCAGAGTCTTTTGAGACAGTGGAAAGGGGATGATAGAAAACCGGTTGCTCGTGCCCAGGTCTGCTACGTGTGGCGGTATTTCGTGATAGATGCCTCAAAGGCCACGCGAACGTTATCCCCCCCCCATCCAGTGTCTCGAAAGACTCTGCTGACCTAAGTATAGCCATGCTTCTGATAAAGGATTTTCGGGTAAATTGCCTTACTTTTGCCCGCATTTGCGACACTTTAGCCCGTATTAGTGACTGAAGTGGTCTTACGCTTGCTCTAACGTAATGCTGCCAACATATGAATAATGCCACCGAAGCCCGTAAGATACTCAGCCTCAAGGCGTAGCCGAGGGACTGCGCGTCTAAAACTCGAATGATTCACTTTCGTATAAACAACAGCACATCGCATATTTAGTGCATTTCACTTTTTATATAGGTTGGCAGTACCCACTTTGCATGTGATTTATCGGGGAAATGGCCACGTTTGTTGTGTTCCTCACACGATTTGCCTATATAAGTAAAACACCTAAAACGGGCAGGCAGGTGGGCACCAGATATTGGAGAGACCACATCATGTTCTAAACTCACTCCTAAGGTAATTTATTTCATTATTTCACACTTCCTTATACTTAATATAGGTGGGCAAAAGTATGACAATTTTGCCAGATTTTCAAAAAATAATTTGTCAAATTGACATTTATTTTGAAATGTAATATATGATCTTAGAGGAACAATATAGTCAAGAGAAGTTTGACCGCAGGGAGTAGAGTAAGCCACCTTGTTTTGCTATACTCCAAAACTTGTTTGTATTCCTGGTCTCCAAATTTCACAAAATTCCTTAAGACTTTCAACCCTTACAGCATACATATACAAATAAGAATGTGGTTTAGAAACAATGCCTTCAATAACAATAGGAATGACACCAGCAGCCATCAAGATAGTATTGTGAATAATATGAGCAGAACACCTAACCACAAGTACTAAGTCGTACTTTAAATTTCCTTTCAGTTTTAAAGACGGTGTTGACTCCCTTTCTAGATACACTTCCAAAATTGCTGTTTGTATTATCTGCACAAAGAACAATTGTGTTTTTATTTCTTCTTGTTTCTTTCTTTTAAGTCAATATTTTCCACTCGTCGAAAACATAGCAGTGGTTCCTGAAGTTTCTCCAGACAAAGATTTAAGATCCAACATTTTAACTTAAATCTCCCGATTAGGATTAAGGTGCCTAACAAGCAATGGAATTATTATTACGTTCTTATGGTTTGATGTATTCGCCATTATTGAAATAAAGTTAGCTCTCTTTAAATCGGATTCTAGTTCAGAAATGGCAAATGTCTCAGCTTTGCTACGGCCGCTTGCAAATTTTGGTTCAAAGGTACACTAGATAGTTTTAGAAGTTTATTCATGGATGTGAAAGATTGGTTGCGCTGGACAGTATGATAAGCGAACGCTCCTTCAACAGCTGCTAATTTCATATCTTTTTCGCCACAACTTCCACTAAACTATAAAAAAATTGATAAATTATAATAAAAGTATTTGATGTTTTGGACACTCATTGTATTATGCCGCTGGTATAACAATGTCTAAAACTTGAAATGAAAAGTTACATATATGGACTAGCACAAAAATGCAGCCACGGCTGTAGACATAGCACTGCAAGTATGCACCATCTTGCGGTCCAAATAGACAGCTGCTGTTATTTCTGGCAAGGGAAGGTGTTTGCACGTATTACCTGGATGCTCCCAAGGACAGTACTTGATTATTTTAGTCGAAACTGTTGGCAACATTGCAGTCATGCCTTATTAGCCTACTTTCTTGTTTTTAAATAGCTGCTTCCCTATTGGGAGTATTTCTGTGGCAAGGAAATGCTACGTATTGGAGACATATTTTATGGGAAATTCCTGGTAAACTAGTCATAACATTAATGTTACACATTTGCACTTTAATTGCTCTGCATATCCACGAAGGCTGTAACAAGCAAAGTGGTAATGGCGATATAATATACTAGCTGGCGTACCAGACGTTGCACGGATAGCTTTTTAAACTCGAATTACGATTTAATTAATCACATTTACCTCCCTTTCTTTATGAAATTATCGTGCTTCCCCCCCCCTTTGTGATTCATTCTCTTGACTCCTTACAATTGTAATTTCGCACATCTCCGTCTATTCTTAACAAGGGTTGAAAAAGCCCCTGATTTTCACGCTAAAGGATGTGAAACATCTGGGAACGTCTTGACTTCCTTAACCTGCTCTCCCCTCCCCCCCCCACCCCCACAGTTTCACCTGGAAATGCTACATTGCGTGTAAGTATCCTTTGACAGCGGAGCAATCCTCGGTTGAAATGGCCGAGTAACGTTTTAGATAATTACAGTAGGTGACATTTTAGACCTTTATACCTTCTCTTTGGTCCCATAGTTATTTAATAATATAAAAGCAACAGTTTCCACGTAATACAGAAACCCTTAACATACACACCAAAATGCAGGCAAAGCTGGAGATTATGAACATTCCCCCCAGGCCACCAAGTTAATCGCTTTGAGAAATGCCCGTAGTCTCCGACCATCGAGAAACATAATCTTCTTAATTTTTAATTACTATAAAATATCACTTTGACTGCTTTCTGATATTGGCTGAACATAATTCCCTCTGGTTACAACATACTGTGACCGCGCGTGCGGCCGACCGGCCGGCTGACTGGTAGTACCTACCTCTCGGCCGATACCTGCGTGGGGTCTCCGGCGGGACATCGGAACAGTAGTGAGTGTGGAATACTGTTCGCCAACGGAAAGAAAGTCCCTGACAGGAATGTGCTAACCTTATCTGTTTGGAAAAAGTGCGACAAGGACAGTGAATGTGTGAGAGAGAACGCATGTTACGCAAGGAGTAAAACTATTCAACTGAGCTGTCGTGTGTGTCATAAATGAGGGTAACATGAGCAAGTAGGCAGGGCTCGGACCGTGTTTAATCAGAAATTTCCCCTCTGCCCTTCCTTCCCCGGGGACTTTCTTTGCTGTGGAAGACAGTAGTGTTTGCCGCTTACCTGTTCTGGAGCGTTCGTTCCTCATGGTCTCCTTTTCTCAAGGTTCCGCATTGTATGCGGGACCTGTATAAGGAGCCACTATGTCAGGATGAGTAGTCAATGTTGAGTTCAGTACTGTTAGAAGTGACAAAGTGAAAAGTGATCAGTGCAGTTTGAGAGTCTTATAGTTCAGCAGTTCAATTGTGATTCTGTGGATCAGCTGTAGCTGTGTTGTATTCCGAGTGTGTGCCAAAGTGACCCAAGTGTAACGTTTATGTTATGTTGAGTGCCTTGTGGTAAATACGAGTAAAGTGATTTTGTCAGTAACTGGTGTTTTCATTTGTTACAATACAGTGCACATAAAGCAAAACTTTCTTACACGAGGGTTACTAAAATTTTTGGCATTTGTATCGCTTGCGTATCTTACCGTAATAATCAGAATCGATCCTCTTTTGTTTTGCTGGATCTTCAGTTGTGACCAATTTATTTACATTGCTTGAAATTTAATATATATATATATATATATATATATATAACAATTTAAATGATTCCACAAAAAATGATGGAGTTAAATTGAGCTTTTGTACAATAGGTCGTTTATGGTTTACCATTACACTAAAATCCTTGTGAATCAAGTGGACTTCAGAGGCTCTTTCCAGAAAATTCAAAATGTACATTTTATTTGTCTTTAAATATCTTAAGCATATGATATTTTAATCAAAATCGTTAGAGGTGTTGTTGAGAAAGCTAAAAGTATCTCAACTTTCTCCATGCAAAGTGTAGTTTGAATTCAGGGGATTTTCTTGAAAATCTTATTGTCGCATCTCTGAACCATACTGAGCTTAAATATCGAATGTGGTATTTGTCGAACATTTTGTTACAGTTATGCAGTTCATGCGCGCGCGCGCGCCCGCACACACACACACACACACACACACACACACACACACACAGAGAGAGAGACGGACCTTTTTATAAAAATGTTATTTTAATAATAATTATTATTATTATTCAGGGGTTTCCAAAATGTACACATCCGATGAAATCTGGAGATACTATTTTTGGGTAGAATATAACACTTCTCTTATTTACTGTAGGTGAGAGAGAAAGTAAGACGAATAGCGACTTTGCACTTTAAAAAAATGAAGTTTTTGAAAATTCAAACCAGTTTTAAGAATATTTCGTAAATGGTTAATGGCACAAAGTATTTGACATAAATCGTGTGTTTTAACGAGATCTGCATTTTTGCGCAGTAAGTTTTTGTGTATCTCTCACTGTTTACAAGGTAAGTATACAAAATTCGTTCAGAATGAAGAGGACTTAACAGACTATTCCAAGACAATGTTGGTATATTCCAACTTCCAGACTATTCCAATGAAAATCGTTAAAGCCATTTTTGAGAAAATCAAAACCAATGGAAACCTTTCCGTGTAAAGGGTAGTTTGGGGTGGGAGGATTTTGTCTCATTCTTGGAAGACGCACTTAAATATATGTTTTTCGTTTTTAAGTTACGCTGTTCGCACGCGCGCGTGGACCTCGTGTTGCTTTTATTCTGGGAGTCTCAAAACTTATTTCCTTTGAAATATCCACATTGAAAATGTTGGTGGAAGCAATACTTCTACTTACTAATTGTAAGCAGTAAAGAAAGTAAAAATACTTTTGTAAAAATGCTTATTTATAAATAAATGAATATATGAAGACAACACTCCAAGTTGAAGTATGGTTTTATATATAATCGATGTGTGTGTGTGAACAACTATTTTTGGATTATGCTGTTTATACATGTACAATTGTACAAAGCGTGCAAAAATTATGCGGATGTGTAATATGAATGATGGCTTTCTATATTGATGTATAACATATTAAGCTATGAACAGATATGTTAAACCTGCTCCTTATATATGTGTAAATATGTAAATAGTCCTATCTTAAAAATTCTATGTGTTGTGTAGTGAATTACAACATATTAATAAATGCTAAACAAAGTAAGTATAAATTAAAAAGAAATTAGAGAGTTAACATTGCGTGTGGACTTGCACTATTAATAGAGGATACAGGCTATGTAACTGAATCCCGCAGCATAACAAGTTTCCATTACATTTCTCTACTCTTATCCGGGGTAAGTGAAGTGTTGCATTTAACCCAAAAATTGAACGTGAAATTGTCATTTGAAGTCCTGCGAATTCAAAAAGTGTATTTGAAGACAATTTTTGTGTGTGCTCATGCGTGCGCGCCGCCAGAAAGAATTAAAAGGGAAATAAATATCAAATTGTTATAGTTACGCCGGATGCATTTTAAGGGTGCAAGACGAAAGCTTTGAGTAAATTTTCCCAGCATAAATAACTCTACATGGAAAATACCTTTCTTTCTTTCTTTCTTTCTTTTTCAGAATGTCTCGAATGCTTTTGGTTAAAATATTTGGCATTGACATAAGTAAAATGTATATTTTGAATTCTATATAAATATCCTGAAAGGCCCCCTCTATTCTCATTGAATTTTATGCAACTAAAATTTATAGCAGAAGAATTGTAGAGCTCATTCAAGCATATGTCAGCTGTTCAAAACTTTCCAGGTTGAGCTTTACTTTGGCATACTGTAACAGGTTTGAAAAAATATGGAATTCGTCTTTTTTTCGCATATCATTAACAAAAATTTGTCATATAATTATTTTGTGTTTTCACGTCTGACGCACACTCAGATCCGTATTGCCTAATCTGAAATAATTTATAGGCACGTTTACTATGATTAACGTAAAGTCGATAGAGGGATACTTGTGAATTGATAATGGATAGAGAAAGCCATGTGAGAGTTACACATTAGATTTTTTACTAATGTTTTCGGGTTTTTTATAATTCATTGTGCTCCAGTATGTTTTTGTAGTCACACATGTAATTTTTGTATATATATATATATATATATATATATATAAATAAAAGCACGGAAATGGTGTAATAGTAACTATTTTCACTTCATACACTTTAAAAAGTCTCGTATTTATAATACGTTTACTTTTTAATACGGCACAGTTTCTTATGATTTTTCCTACATATATATAATCTTCCCAATTTCTAACAAAATAGTTTTTAGTATTTCACAAAATAAAAATGCTGGTGATACATTAACATATTGTTTACCTTCTATATACAACAACGTTCTCTACCCTCTTAACTTTTGCTCTGCTACTCGAAAACAATAGACTGTAAGTAAGAATAAAAACATCCAATGCCTCATAGCTAGAAGGGCGCGGGCCGATGGAAAGGGTCGTCTGGGGGATCTGGTGGTACAAGAATCGCGTAACCCCATGACCTAGAGGGAGAGCGTATGAAAGATTTGTGTATTATTCCGCAGAGGGCGGTAGAAATGCAGGCATGCAGTATCTCTTGGTGTCGTTTTATGTTGCCTTCTCTTGATGGCTTATCTTTCATCCGCAGAAAGGTAAAGTTAGGCTCACTCGTGGTTTGAAACTCCGACAATAATCCATTAATATACGCTTTATAATAGTATTGAAGGTGGACACACAAAAAAAAATCCCAAACTGTTGTTTGTTACCAAATATGCATCTGACTGAAAAAGGAGAATGGATAGAGCTATACTAATGCCAATATTGGGACAGTATTACCTCCTTTGCATTTTAATGAATTAGATGACATCTTGTTGATTAATAAATTCCCAGGTTTATTGTGATATAATATACTGATCTGATTTGTAATCAATGATCAAAGTTTTAACTGTAATTTGACAAATGATTTTAATAAAACCACATATCAAATGACAGCGTCATTTGGGATTTCCTGGGATCAAATTCCGTATACACGTAATCTGACTGTTTTTTTTTTTTCGTGATTTCCCTCAGTCGCCGGATAAATACCTGATTGAACTTCCAATACTGTGACCCAAGTTCCATCTACAGATACTAAACGCAAAAACAGAGGTACAAGAATGTAAGTGCGCAGCTCAGGCCATGTGTCAAGTTAGGTAAACATGTGGGACAGGAAGGCGATTACCCAATTAAGAGCTTCTGTCCAAAATCACAATAAGTTAAAATGAAATTAACGATAAAAAAGCACTAAGGTATTACATATTTGTAAACCACACATAAAAAATTCTGATGTGAATCATTCACATGACTTCGTCTACCCTCTAGCGTTTATTAGTGGATACAGAAATTATTTTTACTCAAGCTAATTTTTGTATCTACTACATCTTAATCCAAATAAATCTTTGCAGAAATAGCTAAATTACAAATTTCGTTAAGTTGCGTTTCCACTGGCGACTTGTGTGAAACATTTGTCTGGAACATTTTCTTAAACTTGAAGTTTCTTGCGAATTCATTCGAATTAAATGGCAACTCTTGATACAAGTAACATCAATGGACGTCGATGATTAATTATTGTTTTACAATGCAGTTGCCATCAGTGCAGTTAGTACTTTTAAATAGAAAAAAGGTTACCAGTGATAAGCAGGAAATTTCTTATCGCAACTAGAAGATTGCTAGACATTTAGAAATTTTGTGAGGATGTCACTGACTGAATTTCATAACTTTCCCCAAGATATATATTGTTTTTGAAGACAATTTGACCCCCCCCCATATACTCGTACATTTGCAGGACACTAACTTTAGAAATGCAATATCTGCAGCAGAACAACGAGGCGTAACTTTACGATATTGTCTTGTAAAGGGTACATTAGTGTACTGTTTTGATAATGCAAAAACTAAAACGCCTAGATGAATTCTCAAATGCACTACCTTAAACTCCCTGTACATTTCTGAGGCAATGAGTATTCTGATTGCAGTCTTAACCTAAATTGCTCCCTATTGCATCTTTCTTAAATTTATGCTACTACTGTTACCAGTAAGCGACTTATTGACAAACTTCAGGTGATCGAAAAAGTGTCGTTTAAGGACATACATGCACCTGTTCCCATCCCTGATAGTTTATATTTTCGTATTATGAGTATTTCCCGGTTGAACTGAGATTTAAGTTTAGGCATGCCTTTATTTTTCTACTCCACCCACATCTGTAGCTAAAAGCTGCCGAAATATCACTCAAACATGGCTTTTTTATTGAGGTCCCGGTGTTCCACACTGCTGGCATCCCACAAACGTGGTTTCTGCTTCAACTCTGTTATTTACATTCTTGTTAAGGACGCAGGACAAGCCATCTTGGAAACAGCTGTAAGCTGTTTATGCATATGGCACGATTCATGAACTGCTCAAGCGCAAGTTCCGGAACTTCGTGAAGTTATCGCTCACCTAGATGCGTTTCCACTGGCGACTTTTTGTATGGAACTTGTGCTCTGTACATGTTCCGATTAGTTGGCCACAAGTCCAGCAACAATTTTATGTTCTATACGGTTCCAAACTTGTTTCATACTCGTTTCGAGCTCCTGCTACAGTGAGCTTCAAATGTTTTCCGATGGACCAAGGCGTGTGGAGGAAGAGGGGGAAGAAATGTCTTCTCGACTAAACCTTTTTCACTATAAGCTGAAAGGAGAAGTAAACAAAACCACGTGACAAGACAGCATCTCATTGGCTGGTGGGCAAACTACCTTTCCCGCTTAGCATGTCGTCTCTTCCTCTACAAAAAACAGCTCGGTTCAGATCGTAATACTTTGTGGTTATTCTCGTGCAGAGAAATTTAAAACACTCATTATTGTAGCAGTTCAATTTATGAAACTAAATGTGTTTGTTCAGATTCACCTATAACTAATTAAACCGTTATAGCAGAGTGTTTAAGAGGCTATGCGCAGGCGCTACTGTTCGTTTCCGGTTTCCGACTGAGAATCTTCTGTCACTGTGGAAAACATAAACGAGGGGAATGGAAAGAAGACAATTGTGTTAAATGCTTTTAACAAATTCTGTGAAAATTACCCACCTTTAATCGACAATGAATATGGTTGACCATTGTTTAGCAATAATTCAACTTCTTTGTTAGTGATGCAGATTTATTGCTCGGATAGCTTGGGTCGCGTTTGTTTTATGTTGTCTTTTAACCTATAGTGCTAATCGTTGTTTAACTTGTTGACCCAGAAAAGTTAGTATCGTGCAAGTGTACGAGTATATGGAGGGGGGCAAATTGTCTTTAAAAATAGAGATATATCTTGGAGAAAATTTTTAAATTCAGTGGGTGACATCCTCTCAAAATTTCTAAATCTCTGGCGATCTTCTAGTTTCAATAAGAAATTCCCTGTCCACCACTGGCAATGTTCCCTCCTATTTAAAAGTACTAACGCACTGTGGCAACTGCAATGTAAAACAACAATCATCGACGTCCATTGCTGTAACTTGTATCAAGAGCTGTCATTTAATTCGAATTGAATTCTCAATAAACTTATTTTACGAGTTCTGAACAAGTTACATACAATTCCAGACAAGTATCATACCAGTATTAGACAGGTATAAGAAACGTGTTCCAGACAAATATTCCATACAAGTCACCAGTGGAAATGCACCTTTATAGTTACAAAGAGAACAGCGGTAGTCAAACGTTAAGCTATACGCTGGCCTTAAAATTCCATATTGTTTCCATGCAATCGTGGAAACAACTGAATGTTGAAAGAACTTTGACAAGAAATGAACGGTTCGAACCTGTAATAAAGGATATCTGAGAAACTGCTTATGCCACACACAAAAAAAAAAAACTTACTTGAAATTGTGTGTTTTAAAGAGATCTACATTTTTTGTGTAGTACGTTTTCGTCTATCGCTTAACGTTTATCAGTTAAATAGATAAGATTATTCAAAATTCCCTCCTAATGAAGAGGATTTTATAGGCTATTGCCCGGAATCCAAGATATACGTTTTATTTTTCATGAAAATATCTTTAATAGATGGTATTTTAATCAAAATCGTTAGAGCCAGTTTTTAGAAAATCAAACATTTCTAAAAGTGTTCTATGTAAAGGCTAGTTTGGGATGGGGGGTTTCGTTGAAAATCTTCGTGTCGCATCTTTGGAAGGTATTGAACGTAAATACCAAGCTTGGTATTTATGTGACATCGTTTTTGAGTTACGCTGTTCACAGCACACGGGTATGTTTCCAAAAATTCTTTATTTGGATTCAGGACGCCTCAAAACATGTATTTCCGGTGAAATCTCGGTTTCGAATTTTTGGGCGGAATACAATCCTTCCCCCTACTTATTATACGTGGTGGAGAAAGTAAAAATGTAAGTTTACAGTGTCGGTTAATAGATGGTAATATAAGAATTAATAAACAGTTCATTGATTATAAAACCCTTGTATTTTATCTTACCCACAGAAGCTTCAGAAAGAAATTATTATTTTCTGCCTAAAAATTCAGTTTGGTCAAAATACACTTTATGAGGTCTCCTTAATAAAATAATTTTGGAATAAGGGATGTGTACGTGTGCGCTCGCTTTTCACAGACATCACCCAAAAACGAAAAGTCGGTCGAATATCAAACTTCTTATTTAGGTCCAGGGCATTTCTAGGATGCAGCACCAAGATTTTTAGAATTTGTCACCCTCCCGCACCCCAAACTATTGCTTAGGTGAAAATAAATTACCGTTATTCTGTATTTTCTTATAAACGGTTCTAATGATTTTTATTTAAATGATATCTTAGGGATATTGATATGACGAAATGTATCTTGAATGTTCAGTGAATAGTCTGTGAAGCCCTCTTAATTCTCAGTCATTTTAGGGAATTTTATATAACTGGGGATCTATGAGACTGAAATGTACTGTGAAAAAATGTAGTTTGTGCTAAATTAGGTTTTTTTTTATTTGTGTGTTTGTTTACCGTTTGCGACACCTTTGCTGTTGTTCGTTTTAATTTTCCAATATTTTAAGCAATGCACTTCCGAAAATATATGTCCATTCTTTTCTTTCTCGCAAAATCACTCAAAGGATAAGTAATATATAAAGACAAGAGTTTAGCAACCTGCTACTTAAACTTTCTAATGCTTCTGTATAGTAACAGTAAAATTTATTTGGATCTATTTCGACCAATATTTGATATTTAACAGCAATTAGGAACGAAAATACCTTTTAAATGAATTATTTTTATAATAGCTTTGAAATTAAATTATAGTGGGTAGAGAAAATGGTGCGAGTGTATCACATCGGATTTTTCTTTAAAGAAAAGTATCCAGTTGGCACAAAATGAAAATAACAAGCATCGAGAACCTTGGAGATACATCCATATCATTCTAGGCAAGATCTCGGACCAAGGCATCCATCTTTGACCTTTGTGCTAATGTTCTGTTTGTCTCAAAGCACCCGGACAAGACATTCAGATTGCATCAAGCGATGGCCCGATGAAATGCACGTCGTAGTAGAAAGAAAACTCAACGTGTTCACAAATGAACCGTTAGTGATAAATTGCGATTGTATTATTACGATTTGCCACAGCCTTGACCACACCGGCTTCCTCTTGAATGGCTACGTCTATGCAAGCCTGACACCTGTTGAACACACTATTGAAAACTCAATGAATTTCTGTGGCCAAAATATTGGAAAACGCACGCCAGATGATTTCATCGAGCGCATAGGGATTTGTTGCGTAAAATTCATGTTTGGGCATTCCCCGCAGATAATAATCACATGAATTTGGATCTGGGATATGACCAGGCCAGTCAGTTATTCTATCATTTGTTGCTTCAGTAGACTGATTTACATATGTGCCGTTGCGGATTTGTTAGAAACGGCGACACCAAGGAATTTCTGTATTTATTTCAAGCTGACATGTGACTGTTCGAGCGAAGAAAAACATGCTGTTATATATTAAACACCACGATAACTGCGCACAATGAACACAGTCAATACAGCTGCTCACAAGGTGATCCCACTATGAATAAGCCGAACGACGTTAGCTGAACTGCAAATGCCCTTCCTCTTCTAAGGCGCGTGTGGTGGCTACAATACGATACTACGAGTCAGACCCGGCGGTCGCCAAACGCGTCATTCAAGATAAACCCGATGGAAAACTGGTATCTTATGCTCTGAGAGTTTATTGTATGGACCCCTTAAAGCACTCCTCCCACCACTGACATGTTTCCGCCCTGCCATTTCTTTACTTGAGTGTACACATGCGCTTGTGTAATCATGATACCTCATCGAATTGTTTGTGTTTCTATGGAATAATGTCTTAACATGTAAATAATGATTGTAATATGAATATGCATTTTTATGTGACATTGATTTGAGATGTTTATTGATTGTAATTATTGTTGGAAAAGAAGTTTATACCGCCTTACTGAAACTGACAATAATAGCGTGCAATAATGCAGCGAGGGGGTGAGCTGTTTATCATTATTGGAAACGAGGAAGTTACGTAATGTTGGCGCGTTTTTCCTTGAGAATCTTCTGGAACGTTTCCCTAGAGCATATGTATTCATAATTTTCATTGGATATAAAAATAGACGCTAATGTTGGCGCGTTTTATTAGCCAATTGCAACTCAGTTATAATCTTTAGGCATATCTGGGTGAAGCAGTATAAAAAGAGTAGGTTAGAGGTAGACCCCGTCAGTTCATCAAAATTCTTTGTACACTACACGTCGCATTCCCGTCAGTTCGTCGAAAGTATTTGTACGGCACACTTCGGATATCAATTTGCAGGTTACGCGTAACAGAGTTATGAAATCTCAAGTGTTATAAAGTTAATTTTACAAAAAGTTGAAGTACGCGAATTAAGAATTATCAGTAATGAAGTTATTATAACAGTTTCAGTTTGGCGAGTGTCAAGATCAATATGTAAATGTGATAGTGACTGTGTTTCGACAATAAAAGTGTATAATAAATTTCTTCATCAGTGTTATCTTTGGATAAAAGATTCCTTTCCGTTTACACAACCTGTATAAAGAGAAGTGCTCGACCCAAGAAAAGATAATAGCTAGCCGGAGGACAGTAAACAAAAATTAAATCAAATAACAGTCGCATTCTTTCAAACAAACACTAATACTACCGCAAATTGCTAACACCAGATAGAGCTAACAAACCTAACAAATGAATCACGTCACAAGATGGCTTCAACGCGTGAAGTAAACACAAATACACAAACATTATAAGAAATACCGTCGCATAACTAGAAATTATTTGTTAAAATTGTTAGGTCGCGGCTGGCCTGCCTCTTGGACTCCCAGATCTACCCGATTTAAATCCTTTGCATTTTGCATCTGTGAGTTACTTTAAAAGTATATTGTAAAGCACGACTGCTGACACAGTTGAACCGCAGAATGCTTGTCATCATAGCCTAAATGCATCAAGGTATCCAAAAGAATTCCTGCCCGGTTTAAAATTTAAAACTGTGCAATACAGTAACATCAACATATTATATGCCTGTATAACAAAATCAGCTTATATTTGACTAGAGCCATTTCTAGCAAGGTGTATGTTTTACTCGTTTATTTGTTATTGACTAGAACCACGACGCTTAATTTGCAGTACATAGAATCATTCCTTATGTTCATATCGGGTCGACAGCGGGTCTTAGCCATGCATTCGCAATTATCTCGTTTTAACTTGCGCACCAAATGTGCACTGAGAGGTTTTTGCATCTACTGTGAGTGACTCACGAGATTGGCTTTGTCCTTGTACTGCAAGCGTGCAGTGGACTAGGGAGCTTCTTGCCTGCGTTGCAAATAGCTTAATACCAGCAGTTCAAAACGATTGTCAACAGATGCAGTCCAAATAATGTTTCATAAATATAGTGGTTTACATGTATGCACGTTTTACAGGTTTACTATGATCATAATTGTATTGTTTGATGCAATAATATAATGTACTACTGATGCAACTTCGCGTAATATTTATTGTTCCGGGAAAGAAAGGATATAAGTACCTTTGGAACAGGGTGTGAAACAATAGAGCGAGAGGGAAGAACAATACAGCGCTGGCTCAGGTTCGCTTACGTCAGCCACAAGGACAGAGCTAAACTCCTGAGTCGCTGACAGTACTACCCTGATCTCTTCGAATACAGATAGTCATGTGATTGTACTCAAATCACTATGGACGCAAATCCGTAATTTACACAAATCCATAGGGGTTCTTCCAAATAGTAAGCTTACAAGTGATGACGTAGTTCCGAAGAGTAAAATACATTGTTTGTATATATTTATTTCACAGCAGTAGAGAAACTAAACCATCGAGATGGGACAAATTGCGTTCACTTGCATCTGGTTAGCAAATTCGCAGTTGTGCATACGTAGTAGTACAGAAATGAAATCGGATGTGTCAGACTTGTTCTATTTTGACAACCGGGTGCGTATGTTTAACGTCCTGAACGCTGATACTTGAATCTTACATAAAAATGTTGCTTAGTAATATACTTGAGCAATATGCTACATAAGCTTTGATGTCTGATTGCATGTTACATATGTTGCATTTAGTAGCACTTTCTGGTCAGAATCGCTCTGGTATTTCAGCTGCTTGAATTAATCTTTTCTTCTGCCAAATCTCGTGACTAGACAGTGTTTTAGCAGTATGCAGTACGAAACGATGGTTGCACGTTTAGAAAAAGAAATTAAAAAAAATTAAATGTCTAATGTGCAGTGAATGCGTATTTTAAGATTAGGAACTGCTTACTGCTGATGATTTTATTTTCTTCGAATGATTGTGAGCAAAGACTGTGCTTCTAGGTGCACTTATGTGATTTTGCGGCTCCTGGCAAGATTATTGTTTTTTGTTGATGACAAAGACGCCAGTTAATTAGCTGTGAGTGTAGCAACCGGCGACACCAACATGCTGGCAAGGTGCCCTCTTGTTTCTCAGTAGAAAGCTGACAGTAAGGTATTACCAGGGCGTTGTCTGGCGGGGGCGGCTGCGATAACCTAAATAATGCTGCCTCTTTTACTGCTATCATTGGCGGGTGCTAATGACCTTGAGAGTGCTGATTTCTGCAGTATGGTCAGAATATAGCGTTAGAATAGTAATTACCTATTGTCCTCATTTTAAATTGTGCTCATCTGTCGTAATGCATAACATAAGTAAGTATAATTTTAATTTTGTGTCTGGTGTCACCAGTTTGCTTAACTGGCGAATAAAACCTTCGATGTACATTCGGAAAAACAGTTTGAAGATGAAAATGGACACCTCAAAAATAATTGGTACCTTGAATGCGTTCATCAATTACAGGCTAAAACAAAATGCTTATGTAAACAGAAATGTCTGTGTGGTTCTGTTACTCGTATGTGGCAACCATGGCATGCCACTTATTGTCACTTTCTCGACGACTTACCTTATAGTAAGTAATAGTAGTATTGCATTCCACCCAAAAATTTGACACCGAGATTTGACCGAAATACATGTTTTGAGACTCCCTGAATCCAAAAGGAGAATTTTTAGAAAAAGGTCTTCCGTAAGCGTGCGCGTGCGTGCACGGCATAACTCAAAACGTAAAGTCGGTTAAATACCAAACTTCGTAAGTACTTAAATTCAGTATCTTCCAAAGATGGAACACAAAGATTTTCAAGAAAATTCCCTCATTCCAAACTACCCTTTGCATAGAAAAATGTTCGATATTTTTTATTTTCTCAAAAATGACTTAAGAATTTTGATTAAAATATTTACATGATGAGATAAAATATGTAGTATATTGAATTTTATTCGAATAGCCTGTGAAGGTCTCATTCCGAGTGACTTCTGTGTAACTGCTAAACCGTTAGAGTTAGACAGAATCTTAAAACAAAACAAAAAAAAATAATACAAAAAGAATTTAATCTTGGAATTAATTGTTTTTCCACACAAGCCGTATGTTGGACAGGGTTGGAAAAGTAGAATCAGACGACTGAAAAATTGAATGCCATATCCGGGATTTGAACCACGAATCTCCCGGTTTCCATCCGGTTGCTCTAACCACTGAGCTACCATGGCAACATGCCGGCACGACACTTACAATATTGTAAGTCGCCATTGGGGTATGTCAACTCAATACAACTTGAGATCTCTTTGAGGTTTACCGGAAAAATGAGAATCAGCTGGAGAATCTAGTGTGGTGCCGACATGTTGCCATGGTAGTTCAGTGGTTAGAGCAACCGGACGGAGACCGGGAGATCCGTGGTTCAAATCCCGGATATTGCATTGAATTTTTCAGTCGTCTGATTCTACCTTTCCAATTTAGATCTTGTTAAAACGCAAATTTATATCAAATAGGTTTTTTGTTGCATTTCCTGATATTCTTTATTACTGGTTTGAACTGTAAAATGCTTCATCCATTTTGGAACTGCAAAGTCACTTATTCTTTTCTTTATTACTTTCTCTACCACGTACAGAGTAGGAAGAGTAGATATTGCATTCCACCATTCCACCCAAAAATTCTATACCGAGATTTCACCGGAAATACATGTTTTAAGGCCTTTTGAATAAAAAAAGCATGTTTAGAAAAAGATACGTGTGTGTGTGTGTGTGTGTGTGTGTGTGTGTGTATAGCTCAAAAACGAAATGTAGGATAAATATCAAACTTGGTATTTGATGCCGTACCTTCCAAAGATGCAATGCGAAGACTTTCAGAGAATTCCCTCACTCCAAATTACCCTTTACGTGAAGATTGTTCGCAATTATTTTTATTTTCTAAAAAATGACTAACGATTTTAAAACACCATATATTAAAGATATTTGCATTAGCTTGAACAGTTAACTTCATTCGGGAGAAATTTTGTATAATGTGTATAACTGGTAAACTTTAAGCGATGGACTAAAACGTACTACACAAAAAATGTAAATCTCTTTAAAATGCCCAATTTATTTCAAATAACTTTTTTGTAGCATCAGCCATTTCCGAGACATTCGTTATTAATGGTTTGAATTGTCAACTATGTCATTCTTTTCAAGTCGTTATTAGTGGTTCGAATTGTCAACTATATCATTCTTTACAAGTCCTTTCCATATTCAGTTGTTTCTCGCGATTGCACGCAAAGAGCACGGAATTTTAAGGCCAGTACGTAGTGTCCAGTTCTTAAACATTTGGCTATCGCTATTCCCTTTGTATCTGCTATAACAATATCTGTAATGCAGTTATTCCCGGAAAGTTATACCTCGATTAAAATGAAGAATATAGGAAAATAAACTTTGGCAAGAATAATTTGTATACCCAGTAATAAGCGCTAGAGGGTAGACAAACTCATGTGAATGCAACACATCACATTTTTTCTCGTGTTCACGTAAAGCGAATAGAATTTAAAACCCTTCACATAGCGATGGATTTGACTATCACTTTTTATACTGCAATGCGATAAATGTAATAAAACCATTTCTGCATATGTTTGTCTCGATTAAGAACAAGCAGATAGAACAATAAGCATTTGTTTGACTGGTTTATAGAAGATTGAGTAGGAAAAGTCATTTGAGTGTAACGCTTTAGTTTTTTAATTTTAACATCCTTTAACGGGCTAGGTCGTGTCGGACAATGAATGAAATGGGTGAAATGATGCTAATTGAGTCGGGGTCCATTAGTCACCCGACATTGTTTTTTAAGAATAAGGGAAAGCCCTTATCCAGACAACTCGCGCCAACCGAGATAAGACATCGAGACCTATTTAATTGAGGGAGGGACATAACGTCTAAACGACGGAAGTGGACATCTCAAGGGGCCACTGTGATTTCCTGCAAAATTATCTGTGAGGAATGGGGCATATATGAACTCCTATAATATCTGAGAAGGCGGATATGTTAGTTCCTACAATTTTGTAAGTTGAAGCATTCTGAGCAACCTTAATACAGGTGGGTGTAATTAAAAGTGTTATCTTTGGCTTTGCTTAACATTGTCAAACATTAAGGCTTGGTCAAAAATCCTTAAAATGGATATGTCAAGTTTTCAATAACATCTTCATCAAGAAATAGCAGTCCATACAAGTGTCTCAGCCACATTCCTATTTCACTCTCGGCAGTAAAAAGCTGCTTACAGGTTAAAGTCTCAGTCAACAGTCAACCGCTCCCTACATATCATCACTTTGGAAGTATGACGTCACTTTTGTCAAGCCTTGGGATCAAAAGCTAGAATTTTGTGATTATGTTGTTGACACACATGCAAGCAAGGTGTCTTTTCCGTCAGAAATGTGGGGTGCTTTTTATACATACTGTCTGTGAAGCTTTCCATGCAGACCTTAATGCTAATTTTTATCATCACATTTTTAGAGGATCTGAAGAGAATACCAACACATTTGTTAGACTCAGTGCAGCAAATATAAGGTTTCATTAGAAAGAAGACGACATTGAAGAAAGGAACATTTTTATAGGAGGCGACGAATCATTTTCGTCAATAGAATCAATTTCTATCGCGCGCATCACAAGATTTGGTTACGTTAAGAAAGCGTCCTAAAGAAATAAAATATCAAAAAGATTTTAGCAATATATTCTATAATTCGATACAAGTTTTATAATAATTTGGTTTTATTTATAATTTTGATGTTGCTATTAATACTGAAGTGCACCTCTTTCATTTTAATTTTTCTTTGAAGGGAGTTTAATTCCTACTCTACGTTTAATGTCTGAATGAGGCTATCAGCCTCATGTTTATTTGAAGTTGATGTTTTGACCAGGAACTTAATACCTAGCAGTTCGACAGTGTTTAAACAGTGAAAAAGATTTAACTTTTTAACCACACAAGCTGTACTGAGATTGCTCGGTCCCAAGCCCATGCTAAGCGGGAGGGAAAATTTTGTCTTTGTAGGAATTCACATATCATTATTCCTATAAACCACAACTTTGTAGGTTGCGGGTTCAAACCGGTGGAGGGCAATGGATTTTTTCCGGGTGTAAAAAATCCTTATGGCTTCTTTAGGAAAGGATGTAAAGCTGGTGGTCCCGTGCCGTAGATTTACAACATGTAAAACCTCAAGTCTTATAAAAAGGTCTCTGAGCAAAATTTCCAGTCTTTCACGCCCAATGTAGAATGTGACGCTAAGAACCATAGCAGTTAAAGAACGTCCATAACTCGAATCAATTTACAACTTTGTTGTAGGAATTCACAGAAACCGATCTCAGGACTGGCTTAAATCTCCAGCGTTTTATACCAGTTTATTATTATTTCAATATTTTTCTCTTAGTACTGCGCATTTATAAATGTAGAGGGTTGTGATGAAGTTATAAACGGATTGTTAGGCATGGCAGCCTCTAAGATTCCGGCGGAGGGGATTGCCCATGGGAGCTCTAAATCCCAAATTGACCTAATCTATGCGGTCATGACCGCCATGCGAATCATGGATAAAACTTCTAAGATAGGTCCGGGAATTCAAATGTTTTAAACCCCGATACTATTCTCATAGCGGCCTTATATGTTTGGAAAGAAAGAACCCTCGTAGACACTGTCGTCAGCTGAAGAATACTTGGAGTATTGTTCATGGCTTTAGCCTAATGTATCCTTATACTAAAACGAGATGTGTAAATGTGTAAAGAAAGTTTACTTCGATTAACAAGAAGTATAAAGTGAGTGGAGAAAGTCATGTCAATACAATACATAAGATTTTTACTTTACCTGCCACTTACCGATAGTAGGTAAGATGAAGTACTGTATACCACCCAACAATTCAGTGTCGAGATTTCACAGCAAAAATAGACGTTTTGATGCCCCCTAAATGAATGAATAAAAAGCATTTTTAGAAAAAGGTCCGCGTCTCCCACAGCAGCGTAACTCTAAAACGAAATGTTTGATAAATACCACACTTGGTACTATTTAAATTCACTATCTTCCAAAGATGCGACAGGAAAAAATTTGAGAAAATACCCCAAGCCAACGATTTTGATTAAAATACCATATATTTAAGACATTTGCACGACAAGTAAAACGTAAATGTTGAATTTTTTTTTTTTTTTTTTTTTTTTTTTTTGCGAATAACTGTGAAGACCTTTTCATCTGAACAGCTTTTGTATAACTTCTGAATTGTAAGAGATTGATAAACTTTTACTACACAAGAATGTGTAATCACAGTTTGTATCAGATATTATTATTATTTGTGACATTAACCATATCAGAGATATTCTTTGTTGTTGGTTTGTGTTTTCAAATAAGGAATAAGATGGAAGGAGGTAATAATCAAAATCTTATATTATTTATTCGAATATAATATACTTACGTGTAAGTAGAGGAAGCATTACACACATTTCGATGCTGTGTGCGTGCGTGCGATTTGGTTTTCTATACTATAGTACCTTTTACACACTAATTTCTATATCAAATGTGTAGTTTACATTGTACAATTCGCTAATTAAGTTTTCCCTAGATCAGTAGATAAAATGTTTATAAATTTAGTGACACTTTCTGTGTGTGCGTGCGTGCAGAACGTAACTCAAAATTATAAAGGCGGTTAAATACTAAACTTGGTATTTAACATCAGCGTCTTCCAAGGATGTGACACAGATATTTTGAAGGAAATCCCCGCACTCCAAAATACTGTTTACGTGAAAATATTTTCGTAAGTTTTTAGTTTCTCAAGTGGTTCTAACAATTTTGATTAGACACTAAAATGTAGGTATATCTGTAATTTTCTGCAAATAGCCTTTGAAATCCCCTCCATTCTGAATGAAGTTGGTGTAATTGGTAAACTGCAAAAAATAGACAAACATAGAATTTGTCAACTTTTTTGTAGAGTTAAATTCTGAGATATTCTTTATTATTGGTTCCCGAATGATAATTTTTTTAAATGGTAAGCAGAGAAAATGAAATTTCAAAGCCTTAACACAGCAACTTTTTTTTTTAAACTGCTATCGCTTTAGTCTAAATTCTTAGATCTATGTCTTATACCTACAGCGCAAAATCTGATGTGTTGCGCTCACATGACTTTCTCTACTCACTCTTCTACAGACTATTCTTATAAAAACTTTATCCTATTCACTTCTTGTTAATCCAGAAAGACTTTCATTACATTACTTCCATTGCCTTGAAGATTTAAAATTCCAGTACTGCATAGGGTCCTGCTGCAGTAAAAATGCATGAGTATTCCATGCCTGTTGCGGCTAGCTTAACATCCTGCCTGGTTTTATTTGTTTTCACAGCCATAACATGAAGCAGTGTTTATTACTAGCTGCCATACCCAATGTTGCACAGATGGCTTTTTAACTCTCTAATGACAATTTAATTAAATTCACTCTCAGCACTGTGTTTGAAATTATTGTACAATGATCTATAACATTTTATTGCTGAACTCCCCCATTACCTTAGAGCTCTTAATTCCATAAAACTCCCATGCTAGCCATAATACTGGACAAAATATTCATAGAAATGAGAATGAAATATCAGCAGATTTTGTGTTTATCTTAGCCCTCCCCCGTGCCCTCCACCGTAACAATAATAAAAACTTTGAACATGTTGTATAACCTGTAAAAAAATGTTAGGGGCGAAAGGTTATCGAAAAGTTTGAGTAAGTTTTACATAAGATGAAAAGTTATGAAACAATAGATGTCATGCAAAATAATAACATTAAAAAAATACTTATTTTCTTAACAAGATCTTCCAAGAACCAATCATCTGAAAATTTAAGCTGAAATAAATCAATAATGGATATTTCATCCAAATTTTTCCAGTATGTAACTGCTAATCTCAATAAATTTCACTATGTACAGCATGTAAAAAAGAAAATTCAAGTATATTTCCTGTATCCAGTATTTCGAGTATCAGTAGAAACCCTGAAATGACATTTCGTTGTGGGATACAAACGGTAAAGCGATAGTCAAATTTTTAAAGAGCGAGTCGCTATGTGATGGCTTCGAAATTCCATACACTCTGCTTGATCACGAGGAGAAGGACTGAAAAATACCAGAAGCGACTTATCAGTTGAGAAAAGAATAAGCATTTGAAAATTCAAGCCAATAACTAGGAGTACCTCGGAAATGGTAAACTCCAGAATAAGTGTTATTAAACATACATTTTATACTTTAACGAGATGTACATTTTTGAGCAGTAAGATATTGTCTACCTCCTGCGATTTACCAGTTGCATAAGTCGTTCATCGGAAAGAATTCAAGTATACATTTTGTTGTGTATATGTTAAACATGTCATCTTAAACCATATCTTAAACATGTGGTATTTTAATCAGAATCGTTAAGAGGCATTTTCGAGAAAATAAAAAAATTCGAAAAATGTTCCATCTAAAGGGTAGTTGATATAGAGGAATTTTGTTGAAAATGTTTGTGTCGCACTTTTTAAAGATACTTAAATCTAAATACAAATGTTTGTATTTATCGGACTTTTCATTTTTTATTTATCCTGTTCTTAGACACACACACGGGCCTTTTTTTTTAAAAAAAATTGTTTTTGGGGGGGGGACTTCTGGGTACCCCAATACACGTGTTTCCGGTGAAACCTCGAAATCGAAGTTTTCAGTAGAATCTACTCCCTCCCTCTATTTGCAGTAAGAACATGGTAGAGAAAGTAACAAAACAAATAAAGTATTGAAAGTTTATCTTGATGAACAAGAAGTGAATACAAGACTAAGCGTTTGGAAGAATATTTCGTAGTACAATAGAAAAACTGATGTGAAGGCAGCATATCAGATTTTATGTCATTTGGCCGAACTGTCACACAGTTGGAAGGAAGGATGGATGGATGAATCAGTCAATGAGTGAATGAGGGGTTCATCCTAAAAGGTATAGAGCCAGTTTCCTACGTTTCCTGAAAAACAGTACAGAAATTATTTGTAGAGAAGCTGAAAAGTGCAGCGAAGTGCGCTCAAACCAATCTTGAAAATGTTAAAGGAGCATTTGGATGAAATATTCATAGTTTATATAATGGTTTCCATAGAGAATATAAGCTGTAAGAGAGAGATGGTTTTAATGCTTCATTTCCTCAACTCACTTAGAACACAGGATTAAAATAAACACCTTGCACACTTCTTTATATTGTAGTGTAAAAGAAAACGCATAATTTGCAACATTGCACAGGTGTTATATGTACCTAATGCTTGCTTGTTTACTTGTGTATCTTCTGCTCTGAGGACATAAGGTTTGACATGTTTCCCTGTTGAAGGGAAATGGCTAGTCTTTGCTTTTTGTCACAAGTAAGATGTTGAACGAACGGCGTTGCAAGTACTGCAAGATGGTGTGCCAAAGCAAGGAGAAACACCTGCTCAGTTGCTTGCCAACACTGACTCATTTGTTGCAGTTACATACTTGAAATAACTCGCAGCGTCTAGCCCGCCTTCCTCTATCGCTCTGGAGTTACGGTATCGTTAGATTCAGTGAACTGAAATAATTGTGAAAATAAATATAAGTATAAAAATTAAATAAAAATAATAAAATAAACAAACAAATAAAGGCGGGTAAAGAGTATATGATTCTTCACAATGATAACCTACAAGTGTTTTTTTTTCTTTGGTGGTGGGGGGAGATGCGTGAGGAACAGGAACGCTGTGTAACAAAATTTGACAGGTTAGTATTTTTACACGATAAATTATTTCTTAAAAATCCGTATCTATTTCCGTATTAATTTACTTTTGGTTTAAAGCGGTACTGCATCGTCGTCTAAATTTAAGTACATAAGTGCACCCATAGCGTTACATTTCAGTTGCGTTCGCAACAAGGGTCTTTATTCTAATGTCCATCGTACAGTTTTAGTAGATTCCTCATTAACTAACCCTTAAATCTGAATCGATTTCAAATGTTACTGTAATTATTGACGGGAAGATATAAATAATTAAATAAAGAAATTATAGTAAAATAGAGAAATAATTGCAATAAATAATTCCGTATATTAAATCAGTGTATAATGTAATAAGCCTAAGTCGAAGGATTTCCGAGGAAAAGATCATGATAAGGAAATACATTGGTATGAAAGTTCCTGGCATGCAGTGAGAGTCGAGCTCAGTACGTTTGAAAAATCACGTAGGCAGAAATTCCGTAAATTAGAAAGGGAATAGAATTCTGAGATTCGAGAAGGTACCGAATGGAAACAGTGTCAGATACGCATACTTAGAGTTTAACGATTGTACATAAGCAGAAAAGTTGTTAGGGGTAGCGATAGGTAGGCGAAGCTTATGTTAAGAAAAGAGCATTCTAATCAAGGACATTTATATTCGTGACTCTCGTGAGATTCTTGATTCTCGTGTGGCTTACTCTTGTGTGTAATTTATAAACTGTGTAGCGCACATGAAAGCGCCAGTGTTAGGGAGATTTGGCGGCTATTGAGAGGGATCGTACCGAGTAACATTTCTGCGACTTGCGGAAACTGGCGCTTTGCTTAATTATGATCATAGAAGTAATTAATTCGTAAATTCAACAGTCGGCGACTCTTCTTAAACTGAACATTTTAGTGAACGTTAGATTTATCAGCTAACTAAACTGGTGTTATCCTTTCAAAATACGCTCACGCATACCCTGAGATAACTCATAGCTATACCACTATAGCAACTGGCACATGAGACAACGCAGAACGAGCTACGAAATAATACCATAAAGCTCATCAACAGAGCAGGTAACGTAAAAATGTTATCTAAATTGACGCAGCTACGAGATAATAGCATCAACATTTGAAGCAAAGGGTATGGCTCAAAGTGTCACACCGAGAACGGCTTCACAAATTACATACATGAGCATTCGCTTAACATTTTATGACGTTGTTTATTTAGCACCTTTCTTTATTTTCTCGTCACTTAAAAATGCCGACAAAATCTGTCATTTTAAATATCAGTATGCAGTTGGCATTTTGAAAACCTATCTATAATTGTGGGGGTGGAGGTTACGATTACGTTGTGTGATAGGATGTTTTAAAAAACTTGTGAGATTACCCATGGTTGTGTTTATCTTTAATGGTAACTTTTAGTATTATTTTAATTTGCGTTGGCCAATTGCTTACGTAGTAGTTAAGCAGGTACCGGGTATGTTTAGCTAATTGCTATAATGGCTAGTTATCATAAATCAGATGCTAAAAAACAGCTGAAAAACGAAATAAAGAAGAAAAATACCAGGAAGAAATTCAACAATGATAGCCACTTCTCAACTCAACAGCCTTCTCATATTCTAAGACAATCAAATACAGACGCAGAAGATAATGCAGTTGAACATGTTCCTATTACGTACATCTCTTGAATGTCAGGTACCCAAGTATCTGTTTACCATCACTATCAGCCCAAGGTAGGAGAGAAATTGACTTCAATAAAGTGTCAGACTCAGTGCGCTTCGGCGGACAGTTGCGATTCCTCAGATCCTGCCCAATGGCCAGCAAAAGTTACAAACTTTGTGACGGAAATAATTGTATTGAAAGTTTGCAAAATGATTACTACTCAGAAAAGAGGAAATTTATAGAACGCCATATTTATTCTAAATATTCTTCTGGAAAATGTCAAATGAAAAGATATGGTTAGTTTGCAATCATACTTTGTTGTTTGAAGACATTCAATATCATCTTGTACGTCTAGATTAGGCAAACGAGATGGATTTAATTATACTGCATCATCATGGAAAGGTTTATATGAGAGCTTTACCTCAGCATGGGAACAGTCGTAACCATAAAACTAGTTATGTGTCTTGGAGAAATCTGGAACAGAATTTATCAGGTTCTGGAATAGATACCAGCTTTCAAGACCAATATGTAAAGAACAAGAATGTATGAGAGTTGCTGAAAAGACTACTGGATGTTACTCCCTTCCTTGCATCTAGAAATTTTTTATTCAGAGGTAATAGTACCAGATTAGATCATCATGACAATAGCATTTTCTTAGGTGTGATTGAACCTTTGAATAAATTGAACCCTATTGAACCCTTAATACATATATGATATAATAAAAATTATCCATTTTAAGAGAATGTACTCTTCATGTGAAGAAGTGCCAAGAGGGGGGGTGTCGATTATATATCCTGAAAAGCACAAGATGAATTTCTGGGTTGTGTGCAAACAAAGTATCACTATACATACACAAGAAAGAGAATGCTATGTATTTTTCATGCATGTTTGATGCAACAACTAATCTATCAACCACAATGCAGTATGTTTTAATATATATGGTTTTTTATTCTGAAGAGGAAAAGGAATGAAAAATGTATGAAGGATTCTTAAAAATTGTTTATTTCCACAAAAAAAGGCAAATGCTATTATAGAAAATTGCAAACACTGCAGCAGTGATATAGAGGACTGCCGAGGTCAATGTTATGCCTGTCGTCCTCCGTGGTGTAGTGGTTACCATGCTGGTCACTAGTTCCTGAGGTCGCGGTTTCACACCCGGCGAAGGGCGAAGGTTTTTTTTTTCGGGCGCCAAAATCCTTAGCATGGCTTCCTTCGGAAGGGTGGTCCCGTGTCCTAGATTTACGGCACGTAAAAGAACCTCAAGCCTGATAAAGAGGCCTGAGCAAAATCGGTGTTTCACGCCCAATATAGAATGGGACGCTAAGGACCACAGCAGTTAAATAGCGTCCATAAATAAATAATGAAAAAAAAAGACTAACTTAACCAAAGAAGCTGTAGCAAAAATAACATGAATGATTAATTATTTCAGTACATTTAAGAGTATAATTCTCTAAATAATTGATCAGTTTTGTGAGTATTATTTTGCAAAGCTAGGATATAACTCTACTGCAAGAAAAGCAAAATATAAACAAACTTAAAGAAGACGTGTAGAAGCAGAATGTTTATTGATACTTTTCTTGAAAAAGCTAAACGAATTGCAACTGAAGTGTATACGCTGGTGCAGAATTGTAGGAACATAAAAGGAAAAGAAAAGTGCTTTTCAAAGAAGATGAAGCACAGCTGGGTTTTAGGTGAAAACGACAAAATTGTCGATTTTTACTTTCTCTGCCACGTACATAGCAGATAGAAAGGGTATTGCATTCCACCCAAAAATTCCTTACCGAGGTTTTAACGGATATACATGTTTAGAGCCCCCCTGAATAAAAAAAACAAAAAACAAAAAACCGCATTTTTACATTCTCTACCACGCACATAGTAGGAAGATACTCATATTTCACCGGAAATACATGTTGAGACCCCTTGAATCCAAATAAAGCATTTTTGGAAACATGTTCGTGTGTGCGTGTGTCTGTAAACAGCATAACTCAAAAACGAAAAGTCGGATAAGGAATACACTTGGTATTTAAGTTCAGTATCTTGTAAGGATGCGACAGGAAGTTTTTCAAGAAAATACCCCTCCCCCAAGTAACCTTTACGTAGAACATTTTTGGAAAATTTTTGTATTCTAAAAATGGCTCAAAATTTTTATTTTCTATAAAAATAGCTCTTAAAGATTTTGATTAAAATACGATATATTTAAAATATTTACATGACAAAATGTATATCTTGAATTTTCTAGGAATAGCATTTGAAGACCTCTTCATTCCGATAATTTTATAATCTTGTATAACTGGCAAACGTTAAGCGATAGACGAAAACGTACCACACAAAAAATGTAGATCGCTTTAAAACACACAATTTATTTCAAATAAGGTTTTTTTTGTGGCATAAGCCATTTGTGTTACATCCGATATTAAAGGTTCTAATTTTTTTTTTTGTCATTCTTTAAAGCCCTTTCAATATTCAGTTGTTTCTCGCGATTGCATGGAAACTGTGTGGAATTTTAAGGCCAGCATATAGCGTCCAGTTCTTAAACATTTGTCTATCGCCGTGTCTTTGTATCTATAATGAAATGTGTAATATAGCTATATGGTGGATATAAAAAATAAACTTTAGTAAGAATAGTTTGTACACTCACTAATAAACAAGAGGGTAGAGAAAGTCATGTGAATGTATCACTTCAGATCTTTAGAAAAAGGTCCGCGCGCGCGCGCGCGCGTGTGTGTGTGTGAACAGCATAACTCAAAAGCGAAAACTCGGATAAATGCTAAACTTCGTATTTAGTTTCAGGACCTTCCAAAGGTGCGACATGAAAATTTTCAACAAAATCCTCCCAAGCCAAACTAGCCTTCATATGGAACACTTTCCGGAATTCTTTATTTTCTAAAAAAATAGCTAAAATACCATATATATACATATATATAAAACATTTACATGTCAAATAAAATGTATATTTTGAATTTTCAGGTGGTCATCTTCATTCGGAGAAAATTTTGTATAACCTGATATATACTTTAAGCGTATATACAGGGTGGACCATTTAATTTGTGACTGTACAATATCTCCAAAACTAAGCGTTTTATAAAGAAATGTCTGGAATAAAAGTTGCTTGATATTATGGGGGAAAATAAATGCCTGTAGTCGTGTTTTATTTAGAGGACGTTGTGAGGTCATTTTAGCGTCAATTTGATTTGACCCTAATTGTAGGTTCCCATTTTAAAAAATCTGATGTGTTACACTCACATAACTTTCTCTACTCTTGTTCAACCTAATTTTACAAACGCCTATTCTCCATATGCTTCATGTTAATCGAGATATCGAGATGTCAATCTTATTGGTAATTTTCTTGTAGATGCAAGGGGAATATGGTAGCTTTTAAGCGATAGTCAAATATTTTAACGCTGGTTGCTATGTGGGGCATTCCATTCTCTTTGCATGTCCAGAACATAAAAAAATGAATAACGAATTTGAGAAAAAGTATAAGTATTGGAAAATTTAAGGGAATAACAAGCAATATCTCGCAAACGGTTCACTCAACAAAAGAAATGTATATGACATAAATTGTGTATTTTAACGCGATCTACATTTTTTGTGTAGTAAAATTTTGTCTATCTCTTATGGTTTACCAGTTATGAAAAAGTCGTTCATAATGAAGAATACTTTTGGAGACATTCCCAGAAAATTCGAGATATACATTTTATTTGTCATGACAATATCTTAAACATATGATATTTTAATCAAAATCGTTAGAGCCGGTTTTGAGGAAATTAAAATTTTCGAAAAATGTTCCATGTAAAGGGTAGTCTGGGGTGGGGGGATTTTCTTGAAAACCTTCGTGTCGCATCTCTGGAAGATACTGAACCTAAATACCAAGTTTGGTGCTTATCCGATTGTTCGTTTTTGAGTTATGCTGTTCACAGACACACACACAGACACACACACACAGACACACACACAGACACACACACAGACACACACACGGACATGTTTCTAAAAATGCTTTTTTTGGATTCAGGAGGTCTCAAAACGTGTATTTCCGGTGAAATCTCGGTATCGAATTTTTGGGTGGAATGCAATACTTCCCCTACTTACTATACGTAGTAGAGAAAGTAAAAATTAAATTAACCCTAAAATGACTATCATAACGTCCTTCAAACATAAAATGACTAATGGCATTTACTTTCCCCCATAATAATAAACAACTTTTATTAAATACGTTTCTTTCTACAACGCTTAGTTTTTGGAGATATTGTACAGTATCAACTTAAATGGTCCATCCTGTATATACTTTAAGCGATAGATGAAAACATACAACACAAAAAGTGTAGATCTGTTTAAAACACACAATTTATTTCAAATGAGTTATTTTGTGGCAAAAGCCATTTCTGAGATATCCGTTAATAGATCTTCGAATTGTTCATTACTTGATCATTCTTTTAAAGTCCTGTCAATATCAATTGTTTCTCGTCATTGCATGGAAACGGTAGGTATGGAATTTTAAGGCCAGCATATAGTGACCAGTTCTTACGCATTTGATTATCGCTGCTCTTTGAATGCTAAAGAAATGTAGCTATTTCTGCACAGGTGTAGTTTGGATTGAAATGTAGTAGACAGGAAAATAAGCTTTAGTAAGAATAGTTTGTATACTCACTAATAAACGACATAGGGTAGAGAAAGTCTTACGAATATATCACATCAGATTTTTTAATTGTATCATATAAATATTCTATAGACACCTGTGAATCATTTTGGCTAAAGAATTTTTGACGATTCGTCATTTTAAAAACTCTATCGATATGCTTATATCACCCGTGCGCTACCTTTTAACCCCACTGGACTCTTTTTGAATATTTTCCTGTTTTACCTTTTTGCGTGTTTTTCAGTTTTGCTCCGATTTGTTTGAAAATTTAATCCACAATCTAAAATAAGCCATTTAAGGATATATGATTTTTTTATTCATTGCCCCACAAAAAAATTTATTTATGTTAAAAACAAGGAAACTTTTAACGTCAACAACTTCATAAAAATTAACAGTTATTTCTCTACAACTCTACATCACTTTAATCCAATTCTTATATTTATTTTTGCTGTAATAAAGTATTTAAAAAAAACAGCAACTATCGTACTTCTCTGACAAATTTGAATGCGTGGGGGAGTTTTAGAAACTTACACTTTTTCGCTAGTTAAAACATTTAATTGTAGAGATTATATGAGAAACTATTTGAGCTAGAGCTTTTGCACAGCAATTTCTTTATTTACTCATATTAAGTATGCCAATAGAAGCGTGTTCTGACACTAGGGCCATGCGATATTTAATGTTGTTACTAGAGCAATTCATGAAATAACTCTCGGCGTACTTCAAAAGCATATTTTATGCACCAGCAGCTTTATAATAAATATAAAGAATGATTTGAAACTTATCGTATATTGTAAGGCAATGTAAAAACATTATGCTGGCAGGCAGAAATTCAAAGTCAGCGAGCTGATAATGCAAAAAACAATGGGGGTGGATCTGGCATTATAATATAGCTATTTATATTATTAAATAAAGAGAGAGAGAGAGATTAGATTACGGAGAGAAATAGTTGCGAAAAGACTCTGGAATGACGTACTTCAGTACTCCCGAAGGCGCTATTTTCTTGAATAGAACGAACTAATTCCTCGGAAGGGAATGAAAAAACCAGTTTCTTGGACCGACTCTTAATAGGAGTAGGAGTAAAGGAAGTAGCTCCATTGAAGGAAGTACATAGGTTAACGTATCTTTATTAAGGACGAATTTCATTTGTTGCGCAGCCTATGGTATACAGTGCACAGGTAGACTGCGCAAGATCAACACTTTTCATGATTGGAGCAATAGCAACTTTTAAACCTCTTTTAATTACTCAGCAATAAAACTGTCGGGGAGACAGTTATTAATTAAACTTTCACGGATAAAATACCCGTGCAATTTTAAGTAAATATTTAGACACCGCTTTCGTCAACTCATATTCTACATAAGTTCTGCAGTAATTGCATAGTTTTCATTATATTCGCATTTAATAAATGTTCCCGCCATATACTAAATCACTGCAACGTGCTATTTTCTCGAATACTTTCTTCACTTTTGGGTAAGTAACTTTTAAGGATAACGAATGGAAATGTGTGTGTGTGTTTTATAAGAAACGAAACTATAACTAGTGCATAGGTAGAACATGGTATGTTGGCGCATTAGAAAAAATTCCAGAAATTCGATAACAAAATTGAGTTTAAGTACACAACTATCTCGGCTTTTAAACAAATCAGCGCTGACTTCAAAGCCAGTCTCAGATCTAGAAGAAAGTATGATGGGATGCCCGGCCACCGGACAAGGAAACCAGGGATCCTGCCCCACATAGTATCCAACGCCCCCGGGGGCGGTCCTTATACCCTGTCAAGCAGCCGAAACGGAGAAAGTCCATAGAGGGCACTCTTTTTCCCCGCCACGCTGCACCGAAACGCCATCGCCGACACTTCCAACACTGAAACAGATCAAACGGGGTGAAAGATGAAAGAAATGATGAATGGAACGAAGTGCAGGGAGGGAAATTCGGGGGATGAAAGAAACCACTCCAGCATTTGACGACGACCCGGGAAAACCCCGAAAAAACCCATTGGTCAGTGGGCGGTCGCCTAAGATCGATCCCGGGACCTTCCGAATGCGGGCCACAGACGATACCGCCTGAGCCATCACGATCGGTATCCCCAATATTGCGCTAAGTTATCCTCGTTTTAATTGTAGTTTCAAGTGTGTTCCAAAACAACAAACGCTTTTAATCAAAGGCTGTATTGTGAAATGAGGGAATCAAATGAAAAGGATATTAGCGACCAAACTCTCTACTGGCATCTCTTGTTGGCGCCTATGCAAAATACACCACCTGTCCAATTCATTCATGTTGATTCTCCATCTGTAACTAAGGCGAAAATTAATTTAAAACTCAAAGGGCTGGTGAACAACAAAAGGAGTAGTTCACACTTCAGTCAATCTTCTCTTTACGCGCTAAATTAAATAGCCCTGAAAAGAGACTTTTATATAAATGACAACAGGGTGTAATTTCGGCTCAAACAGTAATCAATCTTAAAAAACCAATTCGCTAAACCATCTTATCTATTTTCTGTACCAATGCACATGAAAGAAACTGAGACACCAAGCTATATAAAGCTGCTTCCCATACCAAAAGTGTATCTATGGACATTCGCAGTTGTACTACTGCTGAGGTCGAAAAGCTCTACCAGTTTTCATTATGAACTTCAAGTTCCGCTCAGCTAATGTCCTCTAAAATCCCGGACTTAACCACTAGGAACTGAAGATGATGATGATGATAATAATAATAATAATAATAATAATAATAATAATAATAATAATAATAGCTGATTATTACAGATCTCAGGTAAAAACTATTGCGAATATTTCACCTCACTAACATAGTAGGACTTTGGTATGGAAGGCAAGTTCTTTGTAATGCTCGTTTCTTTCTAGATTAAAGAAAACGTCGGGTTCTCAGCGGCCCATTTTAATGTAATTAAGGTAATGAACTTTTGTAATGAGATATTTAATACCCAAGTTTGCCAATGGAGGAAGCAATTTCCCAAAAGTGTCTGGCATAACATGTCACTGAAGTTGTGTTTTATAGTTCTGGATTTCACTCCATCATTATAAACAGCCATAAAACGTTTTATAATCAATTTCTAAATAATGGTTGTTTATTAAGAGTCTTCATTTCTCAATATTATCAGTTAAACCGAGAGCGGTCACGCTATATAGTCACCTCACAAGTGGCGTATATTGTATCATAGAAGTTTGCAAAACATCAATTGAAACTGCACGCTGCATGCCTAAATAAGTTTTCTTTTTTCGTTCTTTAGTGTAACGAGGTTTACCCCTTATTTTCATTTTACTCGTATTAGTTCATGTGAAAAAAGAGTCTCAAAATACATGTGATGTGTGTGTGTGTGTATGAGAGAGAGAGAGAGAGAGAGAGAGAGAGAGATTGATTTTCTACATTTGAAAGCAAATGCTCGAAGTAAATTCATCAAAAACCTCTGGCGACTGAGGCAGTCGCTACAAACTTCGTTGATACTGTATGTTGTATTGTTGACCTCCAAGACAATGTCGAGGTGGTATCGAAAGGCGTTTCATTCTGTGGATATATTGGAGGAGAGGGAGGAGGAGGCGGCTGAAGATCTCGCTACCTGGATGTAGAGACGATGGGTCCTGGTACGAGATGTTCTGCTGTGACTGATGTTGACGATGTTATGGTTGTTGCTGTGGTGGTTGTGATTGCGGTAGCTGCCTATGAAGCTGTGTATGTAAGTCTCTGTGAGATGCTTGTTTTAAGTTCCAGATAGTGAGGACATCTCAGAAAATTTTCGGGATGTTCTTGTCCGCAGTTAATGCAGTGAGCGGGCGTGGTGGGTGGTTTGTTGAAGTGGTGATCGCCGAGACATCGCACACAGCGGGAACCAGCAGACAGTAATTCTTAGTTTTGTCCATAGTGCTGACGAGTGCAATGCGGCAGTTCTGAATTATGGCGTCAATGTTCAACTTTTACAACACTAGAGCAACCGTGTAAGATTAAGAATAGCTCTATTCTCGTCATTGTTGGCAAGATCAATACCAAGATAAGAATGGACTGCTTATTTCTTCTTAGACGACGTATAACTTCTTTACTGGATACTTCAAAGAACAGATTTCGTCATGGATTTCTTGATCGCTGAGAGAACGGAAATTACCAATGAAGAAAAGTTGATTAGCAGGGTTTCTATAAGTATAGTGTTCTTGTTTTATGGCGTTAAAGCAGGTTGTACGTGCCGTACTACAGGTTGTGTAGTACGTTTTCGTATATGGCTTAACGTTTAGCAGTGATATAAAATTCCTTCCGAATGAAGTGGACTTCGCAGAAAAATTTCCTCAGAAAATTCACGATATACTTTTTGTCGGGTAAGTATCTTTGATTTGTGGCAGTTTAATCAAAATGGTTAGAGCAATTTTTAGAAAATAAAAAACGTTCCATCTAAAGAATAAAAGTGGTTCGCTTTTTAAAACTGGACAATCGCTTTAGTACGGTATTCTTCTTATATCTACAACGAAATGTGTAATGATAATTCATCTCCATCCAGAAGTAGATGAAATAATGAGCTTTTTTAAGAGTAGGTTGTAGGAGAGTGAGTAAAGAAATGTGTACGAATGCAAGTGGTTATCTTCTTCTCGGGTGGCAAGTAGCTATTCTTTTTCCCCTTCTCATGCAGAAGCAAGAAATTTCGAAGCCATCATATAGTGATCCCCTGTTAAAAATGTGAGTGTAACTCAATTCAAGAACTCAAAATTAGTTTACTATAAATTTCTTACTCAAGTTAAACTGATGTCAATGTTTATAACCACAGCAGTTAAAGAGGGCCCATAAATAAAATCAACTTAATTTGGCAAGATCTCTCACGCTAGCCGCTACCAACACAAGTGCGTCATGAGGCGCTTAAAATATCACACGAGCAAGTACCGCTGGTGGTACCAGAGCAGAGAGCAATGTGTGCACAACTATGTGCACGAATGTAAGTACCATGGCCGATACCAGAGAAGAGTAACCAATGTGTGCACAACTATGTGATCCGTACCAGTGATGGTACCAAAGAAGAGAGTAACTCGAGGATTTTTTTCGAGTTGAGAAAAACACAGTTACGTGCTAACCCCAGCCCCGATGGGAGTCGGAAACAGAGTGTGGAGCTCGCCATTAGGTGGTCATATCTACCAAGAAACTCTTTCACCGGAAGGAAAGCGGAAGAAAGAAAACTAAGTGATTCTCTAGTACCGCTATTACACCAGCGCATTCGGAGAGCGGATATATTGGCTCAGTTGAAATGGGGTCCAGAACTCAAACAAGGCTAAACCCTACTTACGCCCTGGGGAATTCGGGGCAAGGAATTACAGGAAGTGATTGATGCGTCCCCGGATGGAGGTGTCCTACAGGTAACAATAACATTGTCATTGATTTGCTGTCCTTAAACATAAATGGACATAGTCATTAGTATAAATGTGTAAATATTGAGTCGGTTAGATCTCACGCAGTGTTAGAATGACTTACAATGCTGTCGTCCCCTAATGGCGTCATCGTTTATATCCTAAGTGTTGGTGCCCTGAGATCTGCCGTAATCCTGAAACAATGAATCATTTCGGCGTTATTAGACTTTCTTAGCCGTAAGCCGTGTCATTTGGAGTCATTGGTACTAAATATGCTTATGCAATGCTTAGTGATAACTTGGCAGTGAGCTGTATTAGTAATTTGTGTTAGTAAGTGTTTAGAAGTAATTTAATGTTTACAATCGTATCCATTGGTTTAACCTCCTACTCAGTTGCCGCGCGGCCGCATTCAGACTTCACTCGGTGGGGGGTGCCCTTCCCCCCGCTAAAGAGCAAGGACTTCAAGGGCGAATGTATTCTGTCAGATAGAGCGACTATGCCATGGCAGTTGTGTGAGTAATATGTTTAGTCACGTTAGCATTAAGAGCGTCTAAGTATTCTTGAATGTTGTTTCTATAAATAGTGGTCTTTTGAGTTTATCTCTTTCGTATTTCATGTGCCTAAGTCGTGTATAAGGGGGTTCAGAGTTTTGCCTTTCCTGATCTATAAGTTAGAGTTTGTCGCTTAATGAAGTCTTCGATTGAGTGTAGTTTTATCTTCTCTGTACGAGATAAGCCGGAGCTACTGGTGGGAGATTCGCTATAATTCTAATTATGTTTTGGAGGGTTTGTAGTCTGTGTAGGTGTGACTTTGCTGCATAACCTCAAATTGGGACTGCATATGTCTTTATGGGTCTTATTAAAGCCTTATATATCGTGGCCCATATTTAGTTGTATTTCACTATTAATGTTAATAATTGGGTAGAGTTTGCTTAGTTGGTCATTGACCTTTGCCCGTACGCCATTTATGTGCTTGCTTTTCCAGGTGAGACCTTTGGACCATAGTGACGTCTAGATAAGTTACCTGGTTTTTTCCATTCTGTTTTCTCGCCGTTGTATATCTGAGGCGGTGTGCATGCCTGGGTAATCTGTGTTGTACTCTTTTAGTAAAAGTTATTGCCTGGCATTGGTTAGTGTTTACTTTATTTCGCCATTTTGTATAGCATGGCTCAAGCTCATTTAGGGCGTTTTGTAGCCGTAGGTGTAAAATCCTGGGCTGTGTGGACTGCGTTACTAGCGCTGAATCGTCGGCGTGTATGTATTTTTCCGTACGCGTTACTTCGGCCATATCATTTATGTAGAGATTGGGGAGTGTCGGTACGAGCAAACTTCCCTGTGTATCTCCCGCCGAATAGGCCTAGGAGGAGAAGGAATCCTCCACCGTTGCTCAGAACTAACGTCTGCTAATGTAGTCTTTGATAAGGGCGATCATACAGTCTGCAAAGTTGTATGACTTAAGCTTGGGAATGAGGTCCGCATGCCATAGTTGATCAAAAGCGCGCTCAAAATCTAATATGGTCCTTTTGATTTATTCGTATTGGATCCTTTGGTAATTAATTTGGTTAATGGTAAGAGTTGACGTGTCGTCGAATGTTGTGACCTATATCTAAACTGCTTTGGGATTAAGATGTTCCTTACAATGTGTGAATTTATTCTTTTTAGAATTACTTTCTCTTCTCACCTTCCCGATTATGTTTAATAGGCTAATTGGCCTGCAGCTGGTAAGTAATAAGAGATTTCTCTTTTGTTTCGGGAGCATTATTATTTTTGCCACTTTCTATTGTGGTAGAAATCTACCTTCGCCTAGGAATAGTTGAATAATTTGGCTAGGAGCAGTAGCACTCATCTCGGGAGATTCCTGAGTACCGCTTTGGGTATTGTATCAGGCCCGGCAGCCTTCCTATTGGCCAGGTGGGCAATGATCCAGCTTATTTCACTTGCATTGTTTTTTCGGTTATTTTCTGTGATCGAATAGTCTGTTTCATGTATTTCATTCTCAGATTCTTGTAGTTGAGTTTGGCTGCCTTGCTCCACTACAGGGTTGGGCATAAAGATGTCTTCGAGGGTCGAAGCAAAGACTTCAGCATTGGCCTGAGGAGTTTCAGCCATATTGTTAAAGTTATTAGTTAAAGGTGGTATGTTTGTTTTTGTTCGTGTGAGGGATTTCGCTATTCGCCAAACCTAATTTGCCTGCGGATTGAGTTTTTCTAGACTTTGGTTCTATTGATTTACTCTCAAGTCCGGGCATTTGTCCGATTTCTAACCTCAGTATTCTTGCTGATGTCAAGTTCTTTGTAATTTACGGCTTACCCTGTGGCAATTTTGATGCAACATTTTAATGTCTGGGCTGTGTGGACTGCGTTACTAGCGCTGTATCGTCGGCGTGTATGTATTTTTCCGTACGTGTTACTTCGGCCATATCATTTATGTAGAGATTGGTGAGTGTCGATGCGAACAAACGCGTTAATTTAAGATATATTTAAACGGTACAAATTTAAGTGTCGTTAATTTTGTCGCTAAGTCTAACTTTTGTCTTTTGATTGCGGCGAGTTTACATCTAAATTGGGGAGATAGTGTTAGGCTGTGTTCTTTAAGTCCTTACAATCTAGTTGATTGTAATGTAATCTGGAATGTTCCGTTTCAAAGGCTTACGGCAGTGCAATTTCCATTAGGACCGGTAAGTGGTCTGACGTTAGTTCGCTTAAAACACTGGATTTTATGTCAAAGAAACGTTCCTCATTATGGCGATATCCAAAACATCTGGCATGCGATTATTGTTGTGAAGGATATGATTAGGCTCTTCTTACCCTCAGTTGACAGATTTTGTATTGTTAATGTAGTTTAGCAAGCTGGTGCTTTGCGGGTTAGGGTTTATACTATGCTATAACAGATATTTACGGTTATAATCCCCGGCTGCTATGACCTTTTAACCTAATTGCATAATTTTGTCTACTTCTCCCCAAGGGTTATAAACTAATGCTAGTGTAATCTCAGTATTAAATGAGTATATTTTAATAGTTTGGGCTTCTAAACGATTCAATCCCTGTAGATATATTTGATGAAGTCTAATGTTTGTTTGAACGACTGTTGCTGTCTCCCTCCCCTTCGTTTTCGGGCGCTCCTATAAACCGCGTACCCTGGGATCGAAAAACGTCTATGTTTACGAGTTTCATTTAATAATGCAATTTGTATTGAATTAATCCAATTTGTATTGAGATGCTCTGAAGGAAGTCCGCTAAATCGTTACGTTTCCTGCGTACTCCTCGGCAGTTCCAGAATGTCGTGCGAATTTTGTCGGATTCTAGCCATGGCAGTAGTTGCGAAGATTGGTGATGAGTTCCGTGATGAAGCGTAGCGGCGTCATAAATGTGTGCGAGCCCTTCTAATTGTCTCTTGAGGAAATCCAAGGAGACAGCGCATTTGGACCTACCATTAGATGCATTAATTTGCCCATCTCCGTGCCTGGATTGGTCATTTGTCTTTTTCTCTCACCGCGCGGGGCAAGCGACTTCTGGGAAGGATAGTGAGGCCCTCCTGCACTCTTAGCGGGGACTGGTTGTGTGATTTTTATGTGCTGTTCTTGTCGGAAGAGTCGCTCTTTCCTTACTGGGGTCGTCCTCCGTGGTCTAATGGTACCATGCTAGTCTCTTCCCGAGGTCACGAGTTCAAATCTGGCGGAGGTCGATGGATTTTTTCGGGTCTAAAAATCGTTAGCATGGTTTCCTTCGGAAGGGAAGGGAAGTAAAGCCGGTGGTCCCGTTTTGTAGATACACGGCACGCAAAAGAACCTCAGGCCTGAAAACAAAATTCTCTGCCTTTCACACCCGATATAGAATGGGACACTAAGACCCATAGTAGTTAAAGAGCGTCCATAAATAAAATTTATTTTCTTTTCGGCTATTGGGACTGGTCGCGTCCGGCCTTTCTTGTCGTTGGTGAGCCACCTTGTGTTTTGCATTTCTGCACTACACCTAGCGGCAGCTTCTGCATAGCTCCTATTTTGTATCCTCCTTACGATCCGTATGGGTATTTGAGGTTGCGTGGTTTGACAGCAGATCCTCGTGACTGCTACGTGGTAAGCGGTGTAACCGCGCTAAGTTGCACCGCAGCTCCTCTGGCCGCATAACACGCAGCACGTTATTTGTTGAGAGATTTGTTGAGAGAAAGGGAGCTTAATCTAGATAGAAAAAGAGGAAAAGAGAGAGATAGTATAAGAAAAAGTGCAGCTAGCGAACGCTAAAAGACGCGGGGTTATAGAGGGCCAGACCTCAGAGAGGGGCTTAAGCAAAACTTGCGACTTCTTGCTCACAGAGCTATGCATAGGCTTCGGTATTGCTACCGCGGTTATGCTGAGCCGTTGGCTTTGGTATTAATACCGCGGTAATGCCGATCCGCATCCGCCGGTGGCTTCTTTTGCAGCAGATTGCGTCTTCTTGCGTCTGCTAGATGTTGTCTCGACGAAGATTCCATTTTTTCCAGTGGAGGAGGAAACACATGTTACGTGCTAACCTCAGCCCCGATGGGAGTCGGATGGCTGAGAGTGTGGAGCTCACCAGTAGGTGGCCATACCCACTAAGAAAAACTCCTGCATCGCAAGGAAAATGAAGGATGAAAAAGAAGTAATTCGGGCGAGGAAATGCAGCAGTACCGCTATTGCACTCGCGCATTCTGGGAGCCGATATAGTGGCTGGTTCAAGGAATCTAAGCCAGCAGAAATGAGAGCCAGGACGCAAGCATGGCCTAGGCCCTACATACGCCCTTGGGAATTCAAAGTGAGGAATTAAAGGCATTTGGGTGATGCGTCTCCGGATGGAGACCACGTCATACTGGTCGTAATTTATTTGTTGTCCTGAAACATAAATTGATATAGTCATTAGTATTTATTAAATAAGTGGAGTTGGTTTGCTGCTTAGACCTCAGGCAGTGTTGAAACACATGCGAAGCTGTCCCCCTTGGGGGGTCGTCGTTCTACCCTAGGACGTTAGGGCCTCAAGGTCTGTCGTCAACCTGGAAATGAATTGCTTAGGCTTTAGTTTACGTACTATGATTTGGCTTTAAGCCTCGTCATTGGTATTGATTGGTACTAATCGTGCTATGTTGTAATATTTAGTGTTGTCTTGACGATGAGCCGTGTCATTAAATTTGTCTTATATTGAGACTAATTTAGTGTTTTCCAGGCGTATCCATTTGAGTTGCCTTAGTAGAATTTTGAGTGCCCGCCTACAACGCAGCCTACCCAATCGTGGCGCGGCTGCACTCAGAGGTCGCTCTGGTGGGGGTGTCCCTTCCCCGGGACAGCCTTGACTCTTAAGAGTAAGGACTTCAAGGGCCACTATGTCATTTTAAATAGTGACAATGCCATGGTTAGTTTGTGAGTTTTATGTCTAGTTTACAATCATATTAGAGCGTCTAGGTAGTCTTGTATTTTGATCTCTGGTTGACCCAGGTCAATGTTTCTATTAAATAGTGATAGAGGTCGTTTGTGTTTATCACTCTCGTTGTTGTAATTACCTAAATCTCGAATTAGAGGGTTGGAATTTTTGTTCTTCCTGTTGTATAAGTTATCGCTTTGTAGCTTAATGAATTCTGTAATGGAGTGAAGCTTTAGCTCCTAGTGAATCAGATAAGCTGGAGCGCCAGGTAAGACTTGCGCTATAATTATTCTGTTTTTGAAGGGCTTGTAGCCTATGTAGGTGTGACTTTGCAGCATATCCCCAAACTGGTGCTGCATATGTTGTTATGGGTCTTATTAGTTAGTGTCTTATACACTACGTGATCAAAAGTATCCAGACACCTGGCTGAAAATGACGTACAAGTTCGTCGCGCCCTCCATCGGTAATGCTGGAAGTCAATATGTATTGGCCCACCCTTAGCCTTGATGACAGCGTTCACTCGCAGGCATACTTTCAAACAGGTGCTGGAAGGTTTCTTGGGGAATGGCAGCCCATTCTTCACAGAGTGCGGAACTGAGGATAGGTATCGATGTAGGTCGGTGAGTCCTGGCGAAGTCGGCGTTCCAAAACATCCCAAAGGTGTTCTACAGGATTCAAGTCAGGGATCTGTGCAGGCCAGTCCATTACAGGGATGTTATTGTGTAACCACTCCGCCATAGCCCGTGGAGTATGAACATGTGCTTGAGCGTGTTGAAAGATGCAATCGCCATCCCCGAATTGCTCTTCAACATTGGGAAACAAGAAGATGCTTAAAATATCAATGTAGGTCTGCGCTGTGATCGTGCCACGCAAAACAAGGGGTGCAAGCCCCCTCCAGGAAAAACCGACTACACCATAACACCACCACCTCCGAATTTCACATAGTACTTGGAGTGGATTCTGGTGCAGTTTGGAATTCCTGTGTGATGGTCTGAATAGATGTCTGCCTATTACTCTTCACGACCTCTTCAAATGTCGGCGGTCTCTGTCAGTCAACAGATGAGATCGGCCTATACGCTTTTGTGCTGTACTTGTCCCTTCACCTTTCCACTTCACTATCACATCAGAAACAGTGGACCTAAGGATGTTAATGAGTGTGGAAATCTCGCGCACAGACTTCTGACACAAGTGACAACCAATCACCTGGTCACGTTCGAAGTCCGTGAGTTCCACGGAGCGTCGAATTCTGTTGTTTCACGATCTCTAATGGCTACTGAGGTCGCGGATAATGAGTACCAGGCAGTAGGTGGCAGCACAATGCACCTAAGATGAAAAACGTATGTTTGTGGGGGTGTCCGGATACTTTTGATCACATAATGTGATCGTGAGGCTCATATTTATTTTGGCTGTTGATGTTTATGATAGGGCAGAGCTTGTTTAGCTGGCCGTTGGCCTTTGCCCTTACGCTATTTGTGTTATTTCGAGGTGAAAAATGGTCGCTCATGGTCCATAGTGACTCTTAGATAGGTTACCTGGTTCTTCCACGCTGTTCTTTCGCCATTGTATGTCAAGGGCGGTTTCGCGTGTCTAGGTAGCCTGTGTTGCACTCATTTGATAAAAATTATTGACTGGAATTTGTTGGCGTTTATTTTAATTCACCATTTTGTATACTTTGATTGTAGCTCATTTAGGGCAGTCTGTAGCCGTAATGTAATATTCTGGGCTGTGTGGACTGCGTTACTAGCGCCATATCGTCGGCTTATGTGTATTTTTGCGTACACGTAAGTTCTGGCATGTCATTAATGTATAAATTAAATAGTGTCGGTTCGAGCAAACTTCCTTATGGAACTCCAGCCCTGATAGGCATAAGGGAGGAGGAGGAGGAGGAATCCTCCATCGCTGCTCGAAACTGACGTTCGCTAAGGTAGTATCTGATAAGGGCGATCATAGAGTCTGCAAATTTGTATGATTGAGTTTATGAATGAGGCCCGCATGCCATACTTTATCAAAAGCGTGCTCGATATCTAATGGTGCCCGTTGATTTATTGGTGTTGAATCTTTTGTTAATTAATTCAGTTAGTCGCCAGAGTTGAAGCGTCGTTGGGTGCTGTGACCTAAATCCAATTTGCCCTGAAACTAGAACGTGTTCTTCAGAATGTGTGAATTTATTCGTTTTAGAACTGCTTTTTCAAATACATTCTCATTTGTTTATTATAATTTTTGCCACTTTTTCATTGTGGTGGGAATCTACCTTTGTCTAGGGTGTAGTTAAAAAATCTGATGTGTTACACTCACATGACTTTCTCTACTCTTGTACAATCTAATTTTACAAACGCCTATTCTCCATATGCTTCATGTTAATCGAGATATCGATATGTGAATCTTATTGCTAATTTTCATGTAGATGCAAGGGGAATATGGTAGCCTTTAAGCGATAGTCAAATATTTTAAGCGCTGGTTGCTATGTGGCGCATTCCATTCTCTTTGCATGTCCAGGACATAAAAAAATGAATAACGAATTTGAGAAAAAGTATAAGTATTGGAAAATTTAAGGAAATAACAAGCAATATCTCGAAAACGGTTCACTCAACAAAAGAAATGTGTATGACATAAGTTGTGTATTTTAACGCGATCTACATTTTTTGTGTAGTAAAATTGTCTATCTCCTATGGTTTACCAGTTATGCAAAAGTCGTTCACAATGAAGAATACTTTTGGAGACATTCCCAGAAAATTCGAAATATACATTTCATTTCTCATGACATTATCTTAAACATATGATATTTTCATCAAAATCGTTAGAGCCATTTTTGAGAAAATTAAAATTTTTCGAAAACTCTTCCATGTAAAGGGTAGTCTGGGGTGGGGGGATTTTCTTGAAAACCTTCGTGTCGCATCTCTGGAAGATACTGAACCTAAATACCAAGTTTGGTGCTAATCCGACTGTACGTTTTTGAGTTATGCTGTTCACAGACACACACACACAGACACACACACACACACACACAGACACAAATACGGACATACACACGGACATGTTTCCAAAAATGCTTTTTTTGGATTCAGGAGGTCTCAAAACATGTATTTCCGGTGAAATCTCGGTATCGAATTTTTGGGTGGAATGCAATACTTCCCCTACTTACTATACATAGTAGAGAAAGTAAAAATTTGACTAAGAGCAGTAGCGCTCTCCGTGTCAGATTCTTGAGAGCCACATTGGGTATCGCGTTAGGCCCGGGAGGCTTCCTGTTGGGCAGGTGGGGATGATCCAACCTATTTCATCTGCATTAGTTTATCGCATTTTAATATGTGTGATCGAATAGTCTGTTTCACTTATTTCGTTCTCAAGTTCTTGTGTCTGACTAACTTGCCCCCCCCCCCTAGAGGTTTGGGCCTGAAGGTGTCTTCAAGATGCGGTGCAAAGACCTCCGCTTTGGCCTGGGGGGTTTCAGCTATTGTGTTATTAAGATGATTAATTAGAGGAGATATGTTCGTTTTGGAACGCGTGAGGCATTTTGCTTTGCGCCAAACCGATTTTGTTTGCGCATTGAGATTTTCAAGTGTTTGATTCCATTGGTTGCCCACATATTCCCTAGTTCGGGCTTTAGTATCGTTCCTGAGCTCGATGTATTCTTGTTGATGAATCGGATTCGGATTTCTAGTTCTTTGCCATTTACGCCTTGCCCTGTTGCGATTTTGATGCAATGATTTAATGTCTGTCGGGTAATGGGCGTTTATTGTAGGTTTGTATTTAAGCAGTACGCATTTAAGTGTCGCTAGTTTTATTGCTAAGTCTAATTTATCTATAGATTTATCTTGCGATTGTGGCGAGTTTACTTCTACATTGGGGAGATAGTGCTCGACGGTATTCTTGAACTCCTCCCTATCTACCTGATTGTAATTTAGTCTAAGCGTTCCGCTTCAAAAGCTACCGGAAGTGCAATTTCCATTAGGACTGGTAAGTTATCTGATGTTAATTCGTTTAAAACGTTAAGTTCAATATCAAACGAAATATTTTCATTATGGCAATATCCAGAACGTCTGGCATGTGATTATTGTTATATGGGATAAGAATAGGCTCTTCTGGACCTGATATGAGAAAGTTAGTATTATTAATTTAGTTTAATAATTTTGTAACATGCGGATGCTTGCATTTATAGTCCCCGGCCGCTATGACCTTCGCCCCTAAATTCATAATTTTGTCTATGCCCTCTGTATTTACGTCTCCCGGAGGGTTATAAACTGACGCTAGTGTTATTTCAGTATTAAACGGGAATATATTAATAGCTGTAGCTTCCAAACGATTTAGTTCTGGAACATGTATTTGATGATGCCTAATGATAGTTTGAACGACTATTGCTGTCCCCCCTCCCGTTTGATCTCTGTCTGTCCTATAAACCGCGTACCCAGGGATAGAAAAACGGCCTGTTTCCTAAGTGAGTTTCAGTAAGTAACGCAATTTGTACTGAGTTACTCTGGATGAAGTAAGTCTGCTAAATCCTTACGTTTTTTGTGTACTCCTCGGCATTTCCAGTGTATTGTACGAATCTTATCGAATCTAGCCATGGCAGTGGTTGTGAAGATTGGTGATCAGTTCTGTGAGGTAGTGTAGCGTCTGAAGTGTGTCAGTCCCATGTGTGAAAACTTCAACGAGCCTGTCTAATTGTGCCTCAAGGAATTCCATGGGGACAGTGCTTTTGGGCTTGCCTATCAGATGCATTAGTTTGCCAACCCGTGCCTGACTTTGTCGTTTTCCCTGACCGCGGGGGGCGAGCGACTTTTGCGAAGGATGGTGAGGTCCTCCTGCCTTCTTAGTGTGTATTTTATGTGTTCTGCTCCTGTCAGGGGGATCGCTCATTCCTTGCTGGGCCCTCGTCGGTGACAAGCCGGGGGGCCTCAGCTGCAGTGTGCTCGGCTAATGGGGCGAGTCGCGTCCGGCCTTTTTTGTCCCTGATGAGCCACCCTGCGTCGTGCATTTCTGCACTCTACCTAGCGTCAGCCTGTGCATAGCTCCTGGTAGTATTTCCTACATTCTGTGGGGGGTTTTGCGGCTGCCCGCGGTTTGTCGGCACAGTGCTCGTGAACGGAGCACGTTCCTGAGGGGCGTGGCCCTGAGCATTTGGCGCAGACGTAGTTGGGGAAACTACGTTCTCTCTGTACGTGCTAGAACTGCTGGCATTTGGTACATTGTTTAGGCTCGGGATCGGTCCTATACCTTTCTACCCTAACCCTAAAATGTGCCAAGTAAGTGAGGTCCAAAATTTTGCAGTTTTCTATATCTGCCATCTCGATGAGGTACATTGGCATAGGGGTGTGATGCCAGTTGCGTTTGCGCATTTGTACGTCTCTGAGCGCCGTTATCCCTAAGTATGCCAGGTCTTGTTTAATCTCGTTTCCGGCGAACTCGGCGTACAGACCTTTGATAGCAAACCTAACTGTCCTCTCCTGTGGATGGGGAAGCAAGTAAAACTGTACGCCTTTAGACTTGAGGTATTCTACCAATCTTTGGTAGTCACTCAAGCAGAACATTTTGACTCACCGGAGTTTCGTGCGGTAGTGATAGTGTAATCATGTGTTGGTGTACAAGTCTTGTCGATAACACGTGTAATGGTGTGTTTGTGTGCTGCTTGGCTTTTGTGTGTAAAGACCGGCGCATGGTCTGACCTCTTAGAATTAAGGGTATCTGTGCGTCTGGTTGGAGTGGCACTCTCCATGGTCGCTATGTCTGTGTCTGTCTTGTGTCGGTCGAGGTGCTGGCTACCGGTGAGTCTGGAGTGGTAGGAACAGGTTTCTTAGGTGCGGTAGATTTCTGTGTAGGTTTTGAGGTAGGATTCACGGGCTTGGTTTTAGTGGAAGAGGATTTAAATGGGTTGTTGCGTAGTGTCATGATGGTCGTCTCGGTCGAGGAAGAAGTGGTTTCCTTGGAGTTTCCTGCCATTGTGTTAAGGTGTGTGTTTAAACCCTAGTGTGTATGGAGGCTTAACCTAACAGGAAGAGGAAAAAGAATAGCTAGCGAGCGCTAAAAACCATGGGGTACAGAGGGCCGGACCTCAAAGAGGCGCTTAAGTAAGTCTTTCGACTGGTCGCTATGGCCGTTTTTCCCCTACCTGTCTGTACGGTGGTGCGCACGCTCACAGAGCTAGCGGGAGCTTTTGTATTACTATCGCGGCAATGCCGAGTCGATGGCTTTGGTATAAATACGGCGGCAATGCCCAGCCGTATCCACCGGTGGCTGCTTCTTTGCAGCTGAATGCTGCTTCTGTCTTGTCTTGGAGCTGCTCTGGTAGATGTTGTCTCGTTGAGTCTCGAAACGAAGTCCTCCCTCGGATGTATATGCACGAACTTTTATTAATTTTAGCTCCGCCTACATGTTATTCGCCCACCAATATTCTTCCTTACACGTTGTCAAATCTCAAAATTCTGAGTATCAGATTATGATACTGTTGCTAAATGAGGCTGGCTAAATTCTCAGAATGTAAATGCCTTTCTCTTTTACAGAATTGGCCAATATGACTGCAAGCATACTGAATTTATAACCTAACTACCTTCCCAGAAATCCTTAAGTTAATGTACTCGCTACTTCGTTCGGTTCATCATGACTTTCCTTAATCCTACTCTTGATTACCCTCGTCTTTCCGAGCAAACATTGCAACTCAAACCTGTTACGTTATACTCTCATTTAATATACGGAAATTATTTATATTTCCCATCAGTAATTACATATGAAAATTCCCCGTTACTTTCGTTTATTATTCTCAATAATTGCAAAATGTAAACGATAATCCGAATGACTTTTAACTTGAAATTTATCTGATCCCCTGTCGGCACCTCTTTCAACTTCCATTAAATATTTTACAAAATTCTTCTGTACCGCTGATGATTATATACAAATATTTCATTTACTATTAGTAACCCTCATATACAGAATGAGTTATGAAGAACTCACACATTTGTTTCTTTAAATATTCTGTTCGAAATTCACCCAATGCCCCAATTTTAGCTCCAAATTAAGCAGAATGTTCTGAAGTTTCGATTGCCTGTGACTAGATGCGCAGATATTCATGTTTTATTCATAACTGCTAGTTTTACTGTCGGCAGTTGCTTTTGAGATTTTGTTCTAGTCAACGTGAAAATGGGTTACACATTAAATGATGCTTGTAAAGCAATACTGGATTACGAATTCAATTACAGCTACTCAAACGGCATACAGGGAGAATTTGGTATTCGGAATCCTCCCCAAAGAAACACAATACTGGGACTGGTAAACAAATTGGAAACAACTGATCTCTGGTGAGTGAAAAAGGCAAAACTCGTTCATCTAGGTTTCCCACGGTTGTTGACGTAAGAACACGACTGGATCAGACACCCAAAAAATCATTAACACGTTTGTCGCAGGAGACAGGGTACAGCTACTCAATGTGTCAGAGAGCTTTGAAAAGTGCAGGCCTAAAGCCGTATAGCAAAGGCGTCCAAAATAGGATTCGCGGTTACATCGTGAGTCGCGATTACATCCCCGTAATCGCTGGTAATTACCAGTGTCTTTCCTCCCTTTGCACGCGACCAAGCAGCTTACTTGAACACACTCTACCGAGGTCAGTTTATCGATAGGCTTGAGAGAGGTATATACACACAGATTGAATAGTGGGTGTGCTACGAATAATAGCATTGCTAACTCCTTCAATATCAAAGAAGAGGAAATTCCAAATGGAATGGGAATACGTTTTGCGTGCGTGCGTGTGTGTGTGTGTGTGTGTGGTTTTTTTCCTGAATATAACGAAAACATTAAGTGTCGGATATGTTCGAAAATTATACATGGCATACTACGAATTAATATACAGCGGCATTGTTGCACATGTCATGTTGAATATGAAGAAATGAAAGTTATTATTATTATTATTATTATATATGTTCATCGTTATTGCAATAGTGGACCTATTATTATTACTATAGAACTGCAGATTATTTGTACGGCGTTTATGGATTCATTATTTCAGGATTGGAATGAGCCAAGAAACTGAGCTAAAGGAGAAGCACACTGTTCCTGCTACTAAATCACAAAATGTGATAGAAAAACGACTACTAGCTAGTTAATTTATGGCGTGGAACTTAGGTAAAGTCCTTAAATCTTTTCAAAAGGAGGAGTTTATTAAATTATGTATGATGGACGTGGTAAAAATTGTGCCCCCCAGGAACTGATAATTTTAAAAACAACTTCACCTTTCACGACAAAGTATCTCCCTAAGAATGGAGTTGTTGTCCACTGATACAAGTAGACAAGTGAATGTGAAAATCCGTAAATTTGTGTACTTCTCTCTAGCTCTTGATGAAAGCACAGATTTGATTGACACAGCTCAGTGGACAATATTTGTAAGAGGAGTTGATGAAGAATTAGATCTCGTTGAGTATGTGCTAGAATTATTTCATTTGGAAGACACTACCAAAGTACAACACATATTCAATGCTTTTGTATGTGTGTAAATAAACACAAATTAGAGTGGTCCAAGATAGCGTCAATTGCAACGGATGGAGCTCGCTCGATGATTGGAGATAAGGGTTAGTTGGCAGGCTCAAAGCCTTTCTTAAGGAAAAGGGTGTAGTAAATGTTTGTACCTTGCATTGCATTCTACACCAAGAAGCCCTTGCTGTATTAAATAAATACAGTGTATTTATATGTACAGTGCAGTACATTAGCTGTTAGCAGATACATGACATTTGTGAAACATAACTTATATATTAATTGCAAATGTTTCTTTGTAATTAAACACTGCTACTGTATAACTATACAAATAATACAATTCTCTGAATGAGTACATTCATTTCGAACAGTCATATGCGTTCCATTCTGAACTCGTAGCACACCTCTTGCTGTCTGTGTTACGCGCAAACAGTGCAGCCGTTGCGACTGCTTTGTGGGTTGCGTTTCCAGTATGACTCGGAACTGAAGGCTGTTTTGGCCGCCCTTGACGTATAGGATTACGGTTGCCCATCAGTTACAGTGGTTTCAGGCGTTCATTGTTCAAAATCCTGCCATATTGTCAATCACATGGTTCACAGATGAAGCATGGTTCCATTTATCTGGCCATGTGAACTCAACTCACGGTATTGGGCCAGCCAAAATCCACGTGTTATTCATGAAGCACCTACGCACCGCGTTAAAATTGGAGTTTGGTGCGCAATATCCACACAGAGAATACTGGGACCATTTTTTTAAACAATGTGAACACTGCAGAGTACCGACGGATTTTAATGGAGTTTGCTGAGCAACCAAACGATGTAGAGCTGAGTCAAGGACATTTTCAGCAGGACGGCGCTACATGCCATACGTCAAATGAATCCATAGCACTAGTTGCAAGTTTCTTTGACGACCGGATAATTTCCAAGAACCTGTGGCCACCGAGATCTCTGGATTTGACGCCGGACTTCTTTCTGTGGGGCTACTTAAAAGACAGGGTTTATGCCACGCGTCCCCAGACATTGGACGATCTGAAGCACAACATTACACAGGAGATTCAAGCTATCGACAACAGAGTCTTCCAACCAGTGGCCAGTAACATGGAACGACGTGTTGGGTTGTGCCTTATGCAGGATCGAGGACATTTTCAACATTTGCTATAGAGGTGAAAATCTCCCAAAATTCCTCTGCTCTCGCTAGCGTAACTCGTTTTGAAACAATTAAAGAAATAAATGTGCCAGTTCTTCATAAATCATCCTGTACATAAATACAATGCTATTTATACTATATTTACTAAGCTGTTTTTCTTTACATTGTTAATTTCTCTTCTAAATCTATGTGAATTTTCAAGGGTTTGTTTTCTTTGTATTTGGTTTTCAGTTTGTCTTTGAGTATTGTGCTCGAAGCACTGATTCGAATTTTGTTAAAGTTCACTGCTCTTCGCTTTCACTGTTTTCTTCTTAAACCTAATTTTTACAATTTTGCACTTATTACCTATTCCAGTTTCCCATTTATGCTTGTTTTGTTTCTTTCCTTTTAGACCTACGTTTTCCGGCCTTTGTCTTAACTCTTTCAAAAGCAATTCTAGCCCTATCTTCCTCACTTAGCTTAACTTCATCACGATTTCTGTTTCAATGAGAGTGCCCCTTGCCCGAAAAAATGCGAACTTTCTACAAATGTTTCTAGCGTGTCTTCTACTTACCCTTTCTGCTTTTTCATGTCTATTTATACTTTCTTGTAATTCTTTTTTAGCTATTTCTGTTTCTATCTCCCATTTCTTTACTACTTTCTCTCTCAATTTTCTACTTTCTTCTAATTCTTTTCTAGCTGCTTCCCCAGCCTATTACATTTTCTTGTTTGCTATTCTCCTTTTTGATTCAAATTTCTTTGCTACTTCCTCCCTTAGTTTTCTACTTTATATTTGTGATTTTTCACTAACCTGTTTGCAAATTTTCTTTTCAGATTTTTTCATTTTCTTGGTTAATTTTTTTTCTAACATTTTCTATTTTTCTCCTAAGTTATTCTCTATTTTCTTTGACTTCACTTCTAACATGACTTATTTTCCCTTTAATTTCCTCCTTGAATAATTCTAACACTTGTTATTTATTTTCTAACTTCTTTCCTAGCTCCGTTTGTCCCATCTCTAGCTTCTGTTGACTATTTTCTAATTCCTGTTGAGTATTTTCTAACTTCTTTCCTAGCTCTTCCCCTAATTTCTTTCCTAATTCTTGTTGACTATTTTCTAGCTCATATTGACCCCCTTTATGGCTCCTTTTCGCTTTTCTGTCTTCTTTTGCCCCTCTTCTATCTTCCCTTCTAGAACATTTTCTGATACAGTTGTCTGCTATCTCTCCTAGCTCTTTTACTAATTTCTGATAATTATTCTCTATTATACTTTTCAACATTTGCATCATCTCCCTGGAATCGTTTGCTCCTATTCCTGAATTATCTACTCTTTCTCTCTGAATTCTATTGTTTCCTGTTTCTGAGCTATCCTGCATATTTTGACAGCTTTCTTCTACTTCTGTTACCCTATTTTCTACAATTTCTTGTCTACTACTATTTGCTCCTTCCTCAACTCCCATTGCCTTTATTAAATTTACATAAAAACATTGAAATAAATAAATTGTTTGCTGATGCACTCACTTTCGTTTACTAATGCCGATGTATTCTTTCTTGTTGCCTTTGTACCTGTGTAGCCTGAGCTACCGCAGTTCTGGATTATCTTTCTTCATTTCTCGTGTTGTCGATTGCTGGGTTTGATTACCAGTGTAGCCTCCTCAGCTTCTGGTGGTCCTCAATCCGAAATCCCGCGGTGGTGCATCATTTTTAAGCAATAACAAGATACAGCGATGGTGGTGCCTCCTGTAACTACTGCTCCAATGGTAAAACTATGAGTACTTTTCCTCGGGGTACGCGTGGATGTGTTTAAGGACAACACCAGTTTAGCTTGATTTGAAATTTATTGGGAACTAATATATGACTTCTTGAATTGAGTTGCCGGCCGTTTGAAATGAATAAATATATTGACTCTAAATTGTGGTATTCGAAACTATAACAGTTGAATTATTGAACTGAATTATTAACTGCTAACTTCTGCAGGATCAATTTTACGGTTTGAAAGAACTAGAAACTAGAAGTGTAACTCGCCATGACTCGTTAAAATGTTGACCGGCATGATCCCTCACGCTAGCCGCTATTCACACAAGCGCGTCACTTGGCGCTTAAAATATCACGAGCAAGTACCGCTGGTGGTACTAGAGAATGTGTGCACAACTGTGTGCAAGAGCATCGATCCATACCAGCAATGGTACCAGAGAAGAGAGAGCCCTCGGATCTAGATGCACGAACATGTATTAGTTTTAGCTCAGCCTACATATTATTCCATCAACATTCTACCTTATACGTTGCCAAATCTCAAAACTCTCAGTACCCGAATGTGACACTGTTACTGAGGCCGGCTGAATTCTCAGAATGTAAATGTTTTTCTCTTTTCCAGAACTGGTGTATGTGGCTGCAAACATACTGAATTTATAACCTAACTGCGTTCCCAGAAATCCTTAAGCTAATGTTCTGACTACTTCGGCTCACTAATGTCTTTCCTTAACCTGACTCCTAATTACCCTCAACTTTCCTACATTTCAATTCAAACTCCTTACATTATACAATGATTTAATATATGGACATTATTTATTGCAATTATTTCTCTATCTTACTGTTATTTCCTTATTTAATTATTTATATCTGCCCGTCAGTAAAGGCATAAATCGGTTCAAGGCCCCCCCGCCCCATTTATCCCAAAATCCCACACTCCTAAAAGGAAGGAAATGGCAAACGAGAGGGAACCACATCGCAGAAACAGAAAATGTGCGAGCACACTTGTCTAGAGGGCCACCCCATATAAACCACTTTGTCACAGCCGGTCGTAGTTAATCCTTACTGCAGCACTTGAAGATAGTTGATCACAGGGAAGCACATGTACTGCACTAATCACGTGCACCATGCTTAAGTGTAGAAGCAGCTGACTCGTGCTTCACATAGGACGGCACACACTTAGATACTTCCGGCGAAACCAGGAAAAGCGCAGCCGCCATGAAGAACACCAAATAGCAGAACCAGTAAACTGCTAAGGATGCGAAGTTCTTGGAAACGCTAGGTACATTCCGCCAGCCGCGCAGCGACCAAGACGATGGCAGACCAAAGCAGAATCCCGACATCAGCGGACATATAACAATTTACATAAAATCCAAGAGTTAACAATTTAACAACAGGAATATAACTCAGATAAGAGTGGATAATAACCCATTAAAGAAACACTCAAAAGAAGCCACTAGAACATAACAATTTGGATAAACTTTAGAAATTAGCAGTTTAACAACAAGAATATAATTTGGTTACAATATACTTTTTAAATTTAAAAACTTGAATAAACGCTAAACTTCAACAACGCACAGAAAAGAAAACAGATTACAGCCAAATTACAATTTCAAGAATAGTTTAAAGTCCATCCGTAGCTCCGCGTTCCTGTTCTCTAGTTCCCGAGGTCGCGGGTTCAAACCCGGCGCTGCGCGATGGATTTTTTCGAGCGTAAAAATCTTAAGCATGGCTTCCTTCGGAAGGGAAGTAAATCCGTTTGTCCCATATCGTAGATTTACGGCATCTAAAAGAATCTCAAGCCTGATAAAGAGGCCTCTGAGCAACATTTCTGGTCTTTCACGTCCAATATAGAATGGGACGCTAAGGGCCACAGTAAGTAAAGAACAAATCCGTGTTTAATACTTGCGTTAATGTAACTCACAAACCAGCACCAGCGTTTAAGTGTTGGTCAAGTCAAAGCCACCGTCATATCTGAATTGGTTAAAGGAGGTCATGCAGTCATAAAAATAAATAAATATGTCCTTTTTCCACTTCTCTAGCAAAGGGTCAGGAAATAGGAGGTGAAAAAAACTTTGAAGCTTAAAAGACTTAAATATTACACTGAACATACCATTTCACACCAGGAATGTCGAAAAGGGTTTTAAATCAAACTGCTGCTAACTGCAATCAATGCAAGTTTGTTAGGGGATGTAAGAAATAAGTTCAAGCATAAAAACAGTGAGAGCTTGTATCGCGCGATACTTCCTGTAACGGTCGTGCCTCATCACGCTCCAGTTGAGAATATCTTGGCTGACACCATCATCACCTGTTCAATACGTGCCACTAACTTGGTGAAACACGTATCTAATTAAATTACTTGCACACACAAACTGAAAACCCGCATGCCATCATGCGCCTAGTAATGAAAAACTTGCATGCATTGCGAATTCAATAGGCCGTCTACAGTTGAAAAACCACGACATTCCATTGTTATGCCTTTAATTTAATGAAGCTGCTAAGCAATGGTTATCCATTTATTAACACCTATTTAGCAGTTATGCTTGTGTTTCTTCCTTGCCTGGTAAGGTCTCTCTCTTCCTTCGTTTCTCTCTCTCTTTCTTTGGGTTTATCGGAACCCTGTTGCGAAATTGTCCCATCCTATAAACAATTAAAGTATTTAAATAAAGTTAAACGAGCAAAGAAAAATACCCTGAACCGCAAGGAATATTTTCTTTAAGTATGCGGAAGACCAGTATTGCTTAAGTAAAAGGCGCCTCAAACTGAAACATTTTCAAAGCTTTAATATGCTATTTTATAAACGCAAATGTGGGTATGTTACTTGACCACTCTCTCTAAGTTAAGCTGCCATTAACCGTACTGACTGCGTCATACGTTGAATGGAAGTATGAAATCAATGCGTAAATAAGCTTAAGGATATAAAACGCAGAAGTTACCAAGTGTGTATGTGTTGGGTGGGAAGGGGGGGGCGTGACCATCGGAAAAGTCATTTATTTTTTCTCAGTCTCTCTATTTCCTTGTTTACGATGTTTGTTAATTGTTGCTGGAAAAGGTGAACACCGTTTGTATCATGATTTAAACTTTCTGATATGGCAATAACATGTTTTGTTTTAAGCTATTGTTTTCTTTAAAGTAAATTACAAATGGATGGTTTGTTGCCTGGTTAGTGTTCCAAAGTACCCCCTGAATAGAATGTTGTGTGACAAAGGCATAGTTTTCCGAAAAATCACAAATTACAATACATTCTTCAGGTTTCAAATTTTCCTTCTGTTCAGACAAAACGCCGTTTGTTGTTGAGCTAAAAAGGTAGAAGTTAAAAGATCTGGCAAATTTTCTGAATATTTTTCCAAAAATTCAACTGGTGGCTGTATTATTCTTAAATTTGTGCGATGTGCGATTACCCACTGTTTATAAGTCACCTGCTCTGTATTTTTTTTTCCGGAATATTATTGACCAAGTTTTCAGTCCCTGGAGAGTTAATACATTTCCTTAAATAGCATCCAAGGTGATGGAGGTTGCAAATTATTTGAGACAGTCCTTATAATTACAATACCTGAATCTCTAGTACGATGGAAAATATTCATTCCATCAAGCATCAGTTTCGCATTCTCATGATGAGCGCAAACACAAACCTGAGTATAAGAAACAATCCTCCTTGAGGTTGTGATGAAAGACTTAAGCAACATTTTGTTCAAGAATGGGTACTGGACCTTCCAGCAGGATTCTTCACCACTGCATAAGGCAAGATCCGCTCGATCCTGGTTTGAGGAAAATGTTCCAGATTTTATTGCTGCTCAAAACTGGCCTCTAGCAGCGCTTGTAAGAAAGGGCATCCCAATAATGAGTGTGTCTCAAGCGATCCATGGAGTCAGCAGTAGCGGATTTCCCCTTGCAGACAGAACGTGCTGTTATTGATGAATGACACATTTAACCTAGGTCCTGTATCAGGACAAAAGGGGATATGTGCACTTAGCACAGAGTACATGTGAATGCCATGACTAAATAAAAGAACAGTGTAACACATTGTTGTAAATATAAAAAAAAACTGTAGCATAACTAACGGATAGACTAAGTAATTGAGCTCGCAAACCATTTATAAATCTTGAGTAGGGATGTTCATCAAATAATAGATCATTTTCAGTACTTTTTACTCGAAACGGCTTTCTCAATAAACTATTTTTGTAAGTCTTTGTGTTAATTCACTACATAAAATTCGCTACAAAACAACTTAGAGTTAAAGAATTGTTCAATATCGAATTTAACTGTGGGAACTACAAGTTTGTCCCTCCAAACTGTCCAGATATTACGAGAGAAAGAGAAAGAGACAAAGAATAGCTGTTTCAACAGGAGCAGATGTTGCACATAAACACATTCAACATTCAAGTAATTTAAAAATGTTACTGAAAGAAGAATTGGTTTTAGTTATAACACCGAACAAAACTTGCCATTTTTCTAACAGTGTAATTGATAACTGCTTCCAGTCTAAATTCCATCCTGTTTTTTGCTGTTTTATAATTTGATTAACCAGTGTTAATCATTAAATAGATCATTGATACTGATAGAATGGTATTTCGCAATGCTATATACAACTTCTGCACATTTTACTTTCTCTGCCACGTACCTAGTAGGTAGAGAACGTTTCGCATCAACCCAAAAATTCGATACCGAGATTTCAAAGGAAATGTATGCTTTGATACCCCCTGAATAAAAAAAAAGAACTTTTAGAAAAAGATTCTTTGTGTGTGTGTGTGTATGTGTGTGTGTGTGTGTGTGAGAGAGAGAGAGAGAGAGAGAGAACACCATAACTCAAAACCGAAAAGTCGGATAAATACCAAACTTGGTATTTAGGTTCAGCATCTTCCAAAGATGCGATACAAGGATTTTAAAGAAAATCCCCCCCCAAACTACTCTTTACAAGCAATTTTTTTTAAATTGTTTATTATCTAAAAATGTCTAACAATTTTGATTAAATACCACATATTAAAGATATTCGCATGACAAAACGTATATCCTGAATTTTCTGGGAATAGCCTGTGAAGTCCTCATTCGGAAAGAATTTTGTATAATCTGGTATAACTGGGAAACGTTAAGGTTTGGCAAAAACGTACTACATAAAAAATGTAGATCTCGTTTAAAACGCAGAACTTATTTCAAGTAAATTTTTTGGGATATCAGCCATTTCCGAGATGTCCGTTACTAATGGTTGGAATTGTTGAATACTTAACCATTCTTTAAAGTCCTGTCGATGTTCAATTGTTTCTCGCCATATCATGGAAAGAATATGGGATTTTAAGCCCAGCATTAAGTCCAGCTCTTAAACATTTGACTATTGCTATTCCTTTTGTATCTATAAGAAATGTGTAATGCAGCCTCTTCCGGAAAGGTTTAGCTCGATTAAAATGAATTTGATAGGAAAGTAAACATTCGTAAGGTTAATTTGTATACCTACTTATAAGCGATAGAGGGTATAGAAAGCCATGTGAATGTTACACATCAGATTTTTTCCTACTCTTAACTACTTATTTCACTATGGTAATCAAAATCCACTCACAGAAATGAACTTACTTCATCGAAACCTTTTCCACCAATATTCTGAATACGGAATACTGCTGTTATAAAACTTAACAACCACATCTCAAAATCCTATGTCAGCACTTACCTTCAGCTCTTAAAGAACTGTTCAGCAGAAAATGACAAACTTATCCACTTTTCTTTCTCTAAGCTGAGATACTAGGTTTGCGGTATACTAGAAAAGCTATGTTATCACTTTCCAGCTTGCTGCAATGCACCTTCTAAGAATGTTAAATACCATTCACTCGGCATTTAAAAAAAATCCAGGAACAGCATTGGCCAGTGGTCACAAGAAAGAAAACAAAATTTCAGAGCAGAAAACATTACAACGGTTCTCTCATTTGCGGGTAATAAGCTTAACTCCTATTGCTGCTGGTAACAGGACCTTTAAGGCCAAACGATCTGAAGCTTGGATTAAATAAGCGTCAACTTTATTGCCTACAACATCCGCATTTGAAACTTGGAATAAAATCAGAGGTTTCGATGGACAAGGAACTCGAAACGTATTTCCAATCTTGCTAAATTTCAACAATACGTTCAAAGTACCCTTTCGAATTCCAAGAATTCTAGTTCTGATATAAATATTATATAAATATAATATTTTTCTGAAAACGAAAAGAAAGGGAAAACACGTTTCCCATCATTGCCATCACATGCGACACGAAGCTCTTTGATGATACCTAGGTGTCTGGTGAATTTCCAAAATATGGAAAGTACTGTCTTCCCGATTTTGAAACAAAACAAAGATAACACAAATCCTAAGGGTATCGACCTCTCTCTCTCTTACATGCTGTGAACTCCTAGAAAAAATAAACGAATACTGTGACACTTAGATTTCAAAGACTGGCTCTCTCCTTTCCAAAGCAGTTTTCGTTGCCTCAAAACAACAGTTCACGTAATCAACATTGAAGGGAAATTTACAACACATTCACAAATGAACATCTAATCGAAATAAGTCTTGAGTTACAAAGTGCCTATGATAGGGTATGGTGGAAGGAACTGTTATAAAATTGCTACATGCTATAGGGTTAATTTCCTCTCTAATATATCAATTTAAGCGAAATACCATAACCATCAGAACCACGTGAATTACAGAACGGGGTACCTCAAGAATCTGTCCTAAGTGCAACTATTTTTTATCGCCATTAATGAATATATAATTCTTAAACCCCCCTCCCCAAAAACTAGATTTTCGCCGAAGACAGCATTACTTTGTAATGGTAATGAAACACGCATCTCAGAACAAGTATTTCAAACCAGGTTAGAAGACAATCCAGTGATGGCCTTGACAATCTGGATTTAAACTGTCGGAAACAAAATCCAAACACATTGTATTTAACACATCAATGAAGCTGCGAGGTGCTGTAAAATGGCCGGTAAGATCTAAATCTCTAGAGAACACTTCTACAATAAGAATATTCGGAATGCTATTTCATGACCACAACAAGCCATTTAAAGCCAGAATGTCAACGATGACTCGACGTATAAAGCTTTGTACAATAACAAACGGGGAGCAGATAAAACATTTATTTTGTCCGTATATAACGCCTTAGTTCAGTCTGTCGTCCTCCGTGGTCTGAGGTACCATGCCAACCTCTGGTTCCCGAGGTTGCGGGTTCAAACTCGGCGGAAGGCGATGGATTTTTTCGGGCGTAAAAATCTTTAGCATGGCTTCCTTTGAAAGGGAAGTAAAGTCGGTGGCCCCCTGTCGTAGATTTACGGCACATAAAAGAACGTGAAGCCTGATAAGAGGCCTCTGAGCAAAATTTTCGGTCTTTCATGCCCATATAGATTGGGACGCTAAGAACCATAGCAGGTAATGAGCGTCAATAAATAAAACTCAATTTAATTTTTAGTTCAGTCTAAGCTACATTATGTAGCCATTGTTTATGATTCAGTCAAGACCCGCTTTTTTAAATCTTAGATGCTGTCTACGTTGTTGGTTTGCTAAATGCATTAGAGCTTACAGAACCCCACTTTTAGCATCCCAGCGGAAAGCAACGCAGACCCATTACACATCAGGGGATTGAAAACCTTGTTTTAATTATGCTGCAAATCTCTCTCTCTCTCTCTCTCTCTCTCTCTCTCTCTCTCTCTCCCTCTGACACCATGGGGAATCCCGTAATTAAAAATGTATTCTCCAAAGATTATATGATTAATAACAAGTGATAAATTTCTCAAACAGTTCTGTCTCGTCTAAATGCGTATTTGAAAGGCATTTAATTGCTTCTCCCTACAACAATCCCTCACAAAATCCCAAGAAAACCACCATGGTTAATGATTCCTATTAACATTGACCTTACCTTAATGAGTAACTATACAGGGTGAACTTTAAGTCCGCCGACAAACTTCAGGAGTGATTCCTGACCAGAAATGGAGCACAAAAGTTCATATCACCTTGTGTCCGAAAATGTATAGTTTCCACGGTAGATGACACTGACGACATTCTCTCTTAACTTGCAGTGTGCGTTTTCTGTGTTGGAGATAGTGTGATTTAAGCAACCTAGAAGCACAATAATCGATATTAATTCCAGGAACAAGCCGAGATGGCTTGTTCGTGTATGGCAAAGCAGGTGGAAGCGGTCGAGAGGCATCATGGATGTACCGAACCACGTACCCTGACAGACAGCACCACCCACATCACACATTTGGAGCCATTTTTTGGCGTTTGTGTGAACATGGGACCTTTAAGACAGACGGACGTTCAGGACGGCCGCGGATTGTGCGTACACCAGATGTGGAGGAACATGTTCTCCGTGATATTGAGAACAACCCTGGTACAAGCTCCAGACAAGTGCTTCGCCAACATGGTGTAAGCGAAAGGACGGTTATCTGTATCCTACTTGACAACCGCTGTTATTCCTATCACCTTCAACGTGCGCAGGAATTATCTCCGGCGAATTTTTCTCCAGGGGAAATATTCTGTCGCTGGTTTGTACAACAGGCCTTTACCATAATGGGATTTCTGTCTTCAGTCCTCTTCAGCGATGAAGTGACCTTTGTAGATATGGCATCATTAACCTACATGATCATCATGAGTGGGCTACAGAAAATCCTCACGGAACGGTTGAAGCGTCTCATCAGCAGCGGTTCAGCATCAATGTTTGGGCGACCGCCTACTTGAACCAGTTCTTCCAAAACGCCTGAACGGAGAAACTTATCCGGACTTCCTGCAAAACACTCCGCCTCCTTGCTGGAGAATGTGCCTTTGGCAATGCGACAGGCGATGTGGCTGCAGCACGATAGAGCGCCAGCCACTTTCACATTAAGGTTCGCCGAAACAACATCTTCCCCAGACGGATAGGACGTGGAGACCCTGTTGCATGGCCTGCTCGATCACCGGACCTAAACCCCCTGGATATTTACTTGTGGAGACATCTGAAAAGCATTGTGTATGGTGAGACTATTCCTAATATTCAGACTCGTCAACAGCGTGTTCACGTAGCCTGTGACGATATTCGGATAGAGCCCAGAACATTCGAACGAATGAGGCTATCCATGATGCGACGTGTGAACCGTGCATTGCATCCCATGGGGGCCACTTTGAACATCTGTTGACATGGATGGGATTCAGGCAGGATTTCCGGACACAAGGTGAGATCAACTTTCGTGTTCCATTTCCAGTCAGGAATCACCCCCTGAATTTTGTCGGTGGACTTCAAACTCATCCTGTAAAAGTGAACCAAACCCTCTCGTGTACAAAGCCCTCTTCAACGAACCAATGGATAAATGTAATATTTAAACGCCTTTACAAGATAAAACAAATTTTAGATAGATATGCGTGTCTTCAGAGTGCGAAATAAAATGAAAACAATCCTGGTATTTCCAGATAATAAGTTTCCGTCTTTGTTCACACCTGTACTGACGTTGAGCATAACATTAAAACCAATATCCCAGCAATCAACACGATTACGCACGAAGAGTTGTTAGTACAGCCCTAAATTTTCATTTGTGATGATTTCCTGTGGACGTTATTGGTATATTTACTGAGTTTAGGGAATCATAATTATATGCATGCATTACGTTTTAGCATGTCCATTTTCCTTGAACGTGAAACTTAATGAGGTTTGAAGTTACGTATTCCATCCGTGAATCCTTCAGGAAGGTATGTATGTCCTCTCGGTCTGCTGATCGCAAGAGTTGCGTAACAATTGTTGTTTGGATGCGGCTGACTGTCGCTACAGTTATTTATGTAGATGGCCTGTTACAAAACTAAAAACGTGGAAGACACAGGAATGCCGGGCTCTTAACTCCATCATCTGGAATTCAGTAAACAACATGTCACGTCTCGGCCGTCACGGTTTTTCTGTCACGATCGTATTTTGAATCTCTGATACAGAATTTGTCTTGTTATATTGCTTTTATATCCAGACTTGAATTATTTTTTATAGCTCCAATTATATTTTCTGCGAGGGTTGAACAATCCACTAGGCACTTGGTAGGACTGAAACTTGCAATAAGATTGCAATGAATTGGTTTACTTCTGTCCATCAGTATAGTTAGAGTACCTCTTACATTTAATTCAGCAAAACATGATTTCTGTGAACGCCCCTTTTGTATCAGAAATCGAACACCACATGCTGTCATTTGTTTTGTCTGCAATTAGCATTTTATTTTATCTTTTTGAGGCACTGGCAAGAGGGCTTCGTTAAGCAGCATCCATATAACTTGATCACTTTTTCACCTCTATTTCGTTGTATACACGTTAAGAAGTTCTCATTATGTGAAAACTCTGTAGCTTTTATGCTATTAAATAACTAAATAACTACGGGACCTAAGAAAAAGGTACAGTGGTTTAAAATCTCACCTTCTGCAATAATTGTGTAAAGAATTACTCGACCATTCCGACTAATGATTTTTCCACCGCCAAAGGGTGCGTATAGGCTGTGCAGCATTTCCAGAGTTTGTAAGACGATCGGGGAAGGTTAAGCAAGTCATATGTTCCGCCGGTGCTTCACACCCTTTTGCATGAATGTTAAGCGATTTTTCAACCGTTATTCGGAATAACCGGGGTGTGCGAATTACAGTTATAAGGGGTAAAGAGGAGCCATGAGAATCCCCTATATCACTGTATAATCATTTCAAAAAGATCGGGGAAATTAAATTCGAATGTTATTAAAAAGCTAACGTGCAATATGGGGTGAGGCAGCTCTCTGTGAATATACATTTGTGAAGAAAGAAAAAAAAATATATATATATATATATATATATATATATATATATATATACATATTCACAAATTTGACTGAATCATAGTGTAGAGTTACCTGTAGTTGTCATACTTTAACTGTAGCTGTCTTACTATTTACTTGATTAGATATTTTAAAAAAATATTCGGATGTCAGTATGTGCACTACAAGCAATTGGGAAGCCCAGACTTTCCATCCAGCTACTCATCCGCACCCACAACTTTAGTCATATATTTTATCATCTTAAAAAAAATTAGCATATAGTCCAAACTATAGAGTTTGTGTCTGCGTTTCTATGACGTATGCCGGCTGTTAATTGTGACGTCGTCCTCCGTGGTCTAGGGAGGCATTTGTGGTCTAAGGCATTTCAGCCTTAGTTCTCGAGGTCGTGGCTTCAAACCCGGCGGAGGGCGATGGATTTTTTTCGGGCGTAAAAAGTTTAACTACATTAACTACTTTTACATTGGTTTTATCGACGACCTTTTCCTTTGGAACTTATTGAACTTATTGGTGTTAACTCGTTGCGTTTCTTGCAATTTAGGTTTTTATCATTACACCACACAAACATTCACACTCTCATTCATACTTCCAGAGTCTGGGGAGGATACGGAATAATCTTGGCTAGAGAAAAGTACAGAAAAAATCTTGTGTTACACTCACATGACTTTCTCTACTCTTGTACAAACTATTTTTACAAACGCATATTCTCCATATGCTTCATGCTAATCGAGATATTGAACTGTTAATCTTATTGCTAATTTTCTTGTAGATGCAAGGGGAATTGGTAGGCTTTAAGCGATAGTCAAATATTTTAAGAGCTGGTTGCTATGTGCAGTATTCCATTCTCTTTGCATTACCAGGACAAAAAATCTGATGTGTTAACACTCACATGACTTTCCCTACTCTTGTACAAGCTATTTTTACAAACTCTTATTCTCCATCTATTTCATATTAATCGAGATAAACATTTACAGAAACGATCTTTTGACATGCAAAGAGTATTACATTTATACATAGCGACCAATTCTAAAAATATTTGACACTGTCGCTTAAGGCGTACTATGTTCCCCTTGTTTTGTATTTGCAAGGGCAATATAGAAATACAGTAGCCTTTAAGCATAAACATCTCTCTTAATAGCTGGTTGCTAGGTGCAGCACCATTCTCTTTGCCACAGATTAATACTCTTTGCATATCCAAGACAAAAAAATGAATAACGAATTCACATTTGAGAAAATAAGTATTGAAAAATTTAAGGGAATAACAAGCAATATCTCGAAAATGGTTCACTCAACAACAACAAAAATGTATATGACATAAATTGTGTATTTTAACGCGATCTACATTTTTTGTGTAGTAAAATTTTGTCTATCTCTTATGGTTTACCAGTTATGCAAATGTCGTTCACAATGAAGAATACTTTTCGAGACATTCCCAGGAAATTCAAGATATACATTTTATTTGTCATAAAAATATCTTAAACATGTGATATTTTAATCAAAATCGTTAGAGCCATTTTTGAGAAAATTAAAATTTTCGAAAAATCTTCCATGTAAAGGGTAATCTGGGATGGGGGGGTTTTCTTGAAAACCTTCGTGTCGCATCCTTGGAAGATACTGAACCTAAATACCAAGTTTGGTGTTTATCCGACTGTTCGTTTCTGAGTTATGCTGTTCACAGACAGACAGACAGACACACACACACACACATACATCTGATGTGTTACACTCACATGACTTTCTGTATTCTTGTACAAACTATTTTTACAAACGCTTATTCCCCATATGCTTCATGTTAAACGAGATATCGAGATGTTAATCTTATTGCTAATTTTCTCAAAACATGTATTTCCGGTGAAATCTCGGTATAGAATTTTTGGGTGGAATACAATACTTGCCCTACTTACTATACGTAGTAGAGAAAGTAAAAATCTGATGTGTTACACTCACATGACTGTCTCTACTCGTGTACAAACTGTTTTTACAAACGCTTATTCTCCATATGCTTCATGTTAATCGAGATATCGAGATGTTAATCTTATTGTTAATTTTCTTGTAGATGCAAGGGGAATTGCTAGGCTTTAAGCGATAGTCAAATATTTTAAGAGGTGGTTGCTATGTGGAGTATTCCATTCTCTTTGCATTACCAGGACAAAAAAATGAATAACGAATTATGGTTTACCAGTTATGCAAAAGTCATTCACAATGAAGCATACTTTTGGAGACATTCCCAGAAAATTCGAGATATGTAGATCGCGTTAAAATACAAAATTTATGTCATATACATTTTGTTTTGTTGAGTGAACCATTTTCGAGATATTACTTGTTATTCCCTTAAATTTTTCAATACTTATTTTCTCAAATGGGAATTCGTTATTCATTTTTTTGTCTTGGATATGCAAAGAGTATTAATCTGTGGCAAAGAGAATGGTGCTGCACCTAGCAACCAGCTATTAAGAGATATGTATGTGCTTAAAGGCTACTGTATTTCTATATTGCCCTTGTAAATATATTTTCCCCTTACATCTACAAGAAAATTAGCAATAAGATAGAGTCTGCAAATGTTTATCTCGATTAACATGAAGTATATGGAGAATAAGCGTTTGTATAAATAGTTTGTACAAGAGTAGAGAAAGTCATGTGAGTGTAACACATCAGAATTTTTTTTGTCCTTGTAATGCAAAGAAAATGGAATACTTCACATAGCAACCAGCTCTTAAAATATTTGTCTGTAGCTTAAAGCCTACCAATTCTCCTTGCATCTACAAGAAAATTAGCAATAAGATTAACATCTCGATATCTCGATTAACATGAAGCATATGGAGAATAAGCGTTTGTAAAAATAGTTTGTACAAGAGTAGAGAAAGTCATGTGAAGGTGTATATAAAAATTAGTCACTGTTCAAAACTGTAATGCTGTATTGCACAATAGGATCAACACTTTTATCCTTATTTATGATTTTGTATTCAAATTATGTGAATGTCCAGTGTTAGAATGTCATCTCGCAATTTGAGGGAAACGTTCGAAATTAATAATTACATGAGTAATATTGATTTCTATATCACAGAAATAAATCATATTAACTTCTGTATCGGTAAAAAATGTACGTAATTTTATACCATAGCGAACACTATTGAAAACGGTTTAAAAAGGGAGAAACACGAAGAAATGTGTCTGGTAACGTTTCAATGAACGATTGCCAGAAATAGATTACAATTGCATTTAGTTTCACAAAGTTTCGAAACACAGTAATGCTTGCGTGACAGCAATATTCATTTTCACGATTGCCATGATATGTCACTGTAAAAGCATAGCAGTTCTAAAAAGCTCTCCTTGAGCAAGATGTAGCATATAAGAATGTCCTCCATCTCTATCATATCAGAATGGTCTTGAAACATCGACATTGGGCAAAATATGCACGTCTAACTAATGAACATCTCAATTTCCGACCTTTAACTTTTGGCCCGAGTATAAGGATTGCAGCGCGCTTTTTGACCTCACGAGCAGAAAGACCAGCGAAATTCACTACTGCAAGGACATATTCCCATATGCCTCTGTCTATGGTGTATGATGGCCAAACTGCTTATGATTCGCCGAAAACTAATCGTTGTGAGGCACGATAACTAATTGCCATTGTTAGAAATGTTGTGTTTGCAGAGATCTCTGCGAAACACACAGAATGCTTGTGCAACGTAAGGCCTTTAGAAGACGAGTGAAAAAATTATGACGTGTTACATTCACACGACTTTCTCTACCCTCTATTGCTTATAGAATATACAAATTATTCTTACATACATTGTTTTCCTAACTACATTATTTTAATCGAGATAAACATTTTCGGAAATAGCTGCATTACACATAAATACTTCGTATATTCAAATGTTTAAGAACTAGACGGTCTGGCCTCACTCTTTACGTGCAATCGCGAGAAGCATTGAATGTCGACAGCACTTTTAAAAAATGACAAAATATTGAACAATTCGAATCGTTAATAACGGACATCTCAGAAACGGCTTATACTATACAAAAGTTATTTGAAGTAAATATTGTGCTCTAAAGAGATTTACATTTTTTTGTGCAGTGCGTTTTCGTGTATGGCTTAACGTTTACCAGTTCTATAATAGTATATAACATTCCTTCCGAATGAAGAGGACTTCACAGGCTATTGCCGGAAAATTCAATATATACATACACACTGCCGTTTGTGAAAATTGCCACCAAGAAAGAATTTCCCGAATAACTTCAAACTTGGTGGAAGTGTAGAAGAGTGTGCAAGCAATAAGTGATTAGGTTTGCAGAGAGATGGAGTACACGTAGGCCGAGCAGAACCCTCTCGTGTTGGTCCGACAAGCTCAGTGTTGCGCCCAGTGTAGTCAGTGCAGAGCTGTCTAATAAGGTGGAAACAATGAAGTGAGTGCCAGTACGCCTCGTCGATGTCAAAGGGGGCCATATCGGCATGTGAGTGAGTTCGAACGGGACAGAATGATCGGTCTCCGCGAAGCGGATTTGTCGTACCATGACATTTCGCCTCGTATAGGGCATGCTGCTACGACAGTGATGCATGTGTGGAAGCAGTGGATAGATGAAGGCCATACGCAGCGAAGAGCGGGTACTGGACCACGGAACATGACCACAGTATGGGATGACTGCCATCTTGTCCGCATGGCCATAACGGACCGCACAGCTTCATCCTGTGTTGGCTGGACGCTGGAGCACTGCAACAGTGTGAACTTCTCTGATCAACGGTTCGTCGCCGTCTGCTGCAGGTAGGACTGATTGCATGCATGCCATTACGTAGGCCTCCGTTGTCCAGAAACCATAAGCTCCTCCGACTGTAATACGCACGTGAATACCTTCACTGGGGTACTGAGTGGCAAAATGTCTTTTCGGACGAGTCCCACTTCAACGTGTCCGGCGGTACCGTGGTGAGCGCAACCTGGAGGCCTGCATTGTTGAGCGGCATAGCGGACAAACACCAGGTGTGATGGTTTGGAGCGCCATTGCTTACAACAACCGATCTCGCCTCCTACGAATTGAGGGCACTATGAACAGCAACCGGTACTTAACGGCGGTTGTAGAGCCTAAGGTACCCGCCCTGCTTCAAGCATCTCCACAGGCCACATTTCAACAGGACAACGCCCGGCCACATATTGCGAAGAATGTACAAGCCTTCTTCGAAGAGCGACGGGTACCATAGCTTCCCTGGCCTCCACGTTCGCCTGATATGTCGCCCATCGAACATCCGTGGGATATGGTTTGTCAGCACCTTGTGCGTCACGGTCCTCCAGTAACCAGTGTCACGGATTTGTGGGCTCGAATACAAACTGCGTGGAGGGAAATCCCTCATGAACTTATTCAGAATCTTTTTGATTTAATACCACGGCGTATAGCAGCTCTAATTGTAGCGCACGGAAGCCACACCAAATACTAAATAATAGGGCTCAAAGGTCATGTATAGATTTGAAAAGTTTATTATTTGTTTCTCGTCAAGTGCCTAACCTGTGGTATTGAATTCATGCGTTTCCTTCTTGGTGTTGCAGTTTTCACAAACGGCAGTGTATATACTAGGTGAATCAGCTGCCCCTATTTATTTTTGAAATTATGCAACGTGCTAAGCGACATATTTGACTTGCGCTTTTCTTGAATGCCCTTCTAATGGCTGATTTGCTTAACACTTTATAGAGGAGGGATAGATAACTCAATGCATAAGGGTTTTACAGGACGGTATACAATCGCTATATATGTCGATACAAAAGAACATCCCCCGTAATACTGGGAGCTGCAGTAGCACTTTTAGCCAATGTTACAAACTTTTATTATTTATCATACATTCATGCACACCTTTGAAAACGCCCCTGAAGGAACAACCTATCACATGCATCAGTTGACACAGCCATTTGAAAACAAAATGACATATCTATGCAGTGCGACCAATTGGATTTAAGCCGTTAGTTAACGTTGTACAGCCTTGTCAAAAATGCTAACTATTAGGTAGATAATTTCACGTATGTCACAAACTATAGCGCATTTCAGATCATACAGTAATGACTGATGCAGTTTATTTGTTTGAATTAAAACTACCAAACCGAGCTCAAAACACTGAATGACGCTGCAAAAAGCGTGTAAACATTCGAGGCGGGATCTAGTTCTGCGATTACTAATTCGTATAGGAACTCTAGCTCACAAGGTAGCATTGGCCTAATGGTATTAACATAGTAGCTTTAACACCGTGCTACTTCAATTCGGGTTTAAATCCTTCGGGTTAATTTCATACTTTTTATTACCTTTTGTTTTATCTCTCTGTGCCTATACTTTATGTTATGGTATAAATAACATTTTTGATAACATAACAAAATAGAATAATCGTCATGTTTTCCACCGCAAAGAAGAACCGCAAAGCCCAAATCATCTACGGGCACACTCATACGTGAAGAATGCAGGAGATTACACCGTGCATGTTACAGCATACAAGAAGGTCTCTCGGGCAACGTACACAAATGTGCATTGATGAAGGGGATCGTATTTTGAACATTTACTTCGTTGATAAATCCACGCTCTTTAACAATTTATTATTCTGTTTACCCGTGAACTTAGCACATTTACAACTCCTTTGTCAATAGGGGAAGAAGTGAAACATAAGGTTTTATTTAATATCGTCGATATGCGTCCAAGAGAATGAAAGTTAACTACGTAACATGGTTTACAACACCAGATTACAGATGATTAGGTTAAACATGATATACAATTATCTAACTGTAATTCTTGTGTCTTTGACTCACAGGAGAGCCAATAACAGAAATAAATAAACTAGTACACTAAAATACAGAAAATAAACATAAGGAGAAACAAAAAAGAACCAAAATAATTTGATGTTTATATGAGATTAGAACCTCCGAAGCTAACCTTTGCTTCACCACATTCCGGCAGCTAACCCACTCGGCCAGAACCCACGTAGTCATCCCGCTCTTCGGGAAAACATTCCTCTATCTCCTTGCAAGCATTATATCCATGAAACGCCGTCTTTTTTTTTTAAGATTTTCGCAGCTTCTTGGTTATCATTCAGGCCTATAATCATTAATGCTACTTGCATATAGTACTGAATAGAAGGGCAGATCTACAATAACAGTTTGTTTGCTAAAAGGGTCAAGGTTTTCACATTAGACTATAAACTGCGGGCTGCATAGATACGAATACCTAGGGGCAGCTGACTCACCTGATATATATTTAATCAAAATCATTAGAACCATTTTTGAGAAAACCAATTTAGCTGGGGGATGATGTATTTTCTTGAAAATCTTAGCATCGCATCTTTGGAAGATACTGAACTTAAATACCAAGTTTGGCATATCTCACTTTTAATTTTTCAGTTATACTGTCCACACTGAGCGGGATGGCTCAGGCGATAATGTCTGTGGCCCACAATCAGAAGGTCGTGGGTTCTATTCTTTCGGGGTTTCCCCGGGTTCCTAGGTGAATGCTGGGAAGGTTCATTACATGCCCCGAATTTCCTCTCTCCATTTCACCTACATTCTCATTTAACTTCACTTTCCATCTGCTTGGTCTGTTTCAGGGTTGAAAGTGTCATTGGGAGTCTCGGCGTTACATGACAGGGGAGAAGGATGCTCGATGTAACCCTTCGTCCCCCGGAATGGGGGTGGTCTCCGAGTCCCGGCCCCCCCAGTGGGATGTGCAAGCCTGCAGGGGGGGAGGGAAGGCGGTTGCACCAGCTACCATCCGGGGAGTTTCAATCTGTAAAAGGTAGGGACCCTGCCCTGTCATGTCTACTGGTCCGGCCGCCCTCTGTCTCCTCTCACCCCTCCCTCCCGGGGGCACCTCGTCAGTAGCTTCAGGCTATTGTAGGTCGAGGTGCTAGGCACCCCTCGGCAGCTAGTGCTGCTCCTATTCCTAGTCCTATGCTGTTCAGACTCGTACAGACGGTTCCAAATGTTTTCCGTTCCACCTGTAGGGGGGTGTCTTATCGAGAGACTGCCAGTTGCCTTGCTCATACCTGCTCTACGAAGTTAAGAGTGCCAAAGAAAATATCATTCCAACACATTTCTCTTAGACTTGGCTGTAAGAAAGCAATAAATGTGAAAAAGCAGCAATAACATTACAGCACAGCGACATCAGCTAAAAACCATTTTTTTAGGAATTAGAGCCATCATATTAGTGTATAATAAGCAAGTGTTAAAACAAAATGGTTTGGTTTTCAATATTCACTACTTTCTCTACCCATTATCAACTAACCTATGTTCTTTATTTTCATAATGTCCTTTTAAAGTATGGTTTTTCCGTGCATTTTACCTTAATCTGACAACAATTTAAGCCAGAAATTATTTCAAGTTAGAGACTCTAAGTTACACTTTTCCCTATTTGGTTAATGCAAGATGCCGTAACGACAAAAAGCCGTTTATCTATACCACAACTCTTCTTTTTACTGTCTGTACTATTTACCTGTAATAAGTAGGGAAAGTATTGTATTCCACCCAAAAATTGAATTACGAGATTCACTGGAAATACGTGTTTTGAGTCCAATGAAAGCATTTTTAATTTCTCTACTACGTAGCTATAGAAGGTAGAGAAAGTATTAAAATCCATCCAAAAGTTCAATAAAGAGATTCACCGAAAATACACGTTTTGAGACACCCCGTATCCAAAGAAAGCATTTTTACTTTCTGTACTACGTAGTTACAGTAATCAGAGCAGGTATTGTATTCCACCCAAAAATTCAATAAGAGATTAATACTCGGAACGGAAATATTAGTTTTCAGACTCCCTGAAACCAAACAAAGCGTTTTTACTTTCTCTACTACGTACTTACAGTAAGTAGAGCAAGTGTTGTGTTCCACACGAAAATTGAATAACGAGATTCACCGAGTATGCACGTTTTGAGACCCCCTGAATCCAAACAAAGCGTTTTTACTTTCTCTACTACGTACTTACAGTAAGTAGAGCAAGTATTGTGTTCCACACGAAAATTGAATAACGAGATTCAACGAGTATGCACGTTTTGAGACCCCCTGAATCCAAACAAAGCGTTTTTACTTTCTCTACTACGTACTTACAGTAAGTAGAGCAAGTGTTGTGTTCCACACGAAAATTGAATAACGAGATTCACCGAGTATGCACGTTTTGAGACCCCCTGAAACCAAACAAAGCGTTTTTACTTTCTCTACTACGTACTTGCAGTAAGTAGAGCAAGTGTTGGTTCCACACGAAAATTGAATAACGAGATTCACCGAGTATGCACGTTTTGAGACCCCCTGAATCCAAAGAAAGCATTTTTACTACGTAGTTACAGTAAGTAGAGCAGCTATTTTGTTCCACACGAAAATTGAATAACGAGATTCGCCTGATACAGACGTTTTGAGTCTCCCTGAGTCCAAACAAAGCATTTTTACTTTCTCTACTACGTAGCTACAGGAGGTAGAGAAAGTATTGTGTTCCATGCAAAAATTCAGTAAAGAGGTTGCCCGAAAATACATGTTTTGAGACTCCCTGAAACCAAAGCCATGGGTTTTACTTTCTCTATTAAGTAGTTACATTAAGTGGAGCATGTATTATATTCCACCCAAAAATTGAATAGCGAGATTCAACGGAAATACACGTTTTGAGACTTCCTGAATCCAAAGAAAGCATCTTTACTTTCTCTACTACGTAGCTACAGTAAATAGAGAAAGTATTTTGTTCCACCTAAAAATTCAATGTCTTAATTTCACCAGAAATCGCGTGTGACTCCCTTAATCCAATGAATTTGTTTTTAGAAAAGGGTCCAAGTTTGTGTGTGTGGTGTGTTTTTGTATCTATCCACGAACAGCATAACTGAAAAGCAAAAAGTTGGTTAAAAACCGAACTTAGTGTTAAGTTCAACTTCTGCCAAGAATACGACACTGAGATTGTTTATACTTTCAAAAATGGATTTTGATTAAAATACATATGTTTAAGTTATTTTCATGATAAATAGAATGTATATCTTATTTTCTAGGAATAGTGTGTAAATTAGTCTTTATTGTGAATTAGTTTTGATAATTAGTAAATCGTAAGAGAGAGACGAAATCTAACTGCTCAACAACTGTAGATCTTGTTAAAACACAAAATTTATATCAAATAACATTTTTATTGTAAGTCAAATAACTTTTATATTTTACTTATTCTGAAATATTCTTTGTTATTAGTTTGAATTTTTAAATACCTTATACTTTTCTCAACTGCAAATAGCTATTGTTTTTCTTTCTTTCTTTCTTTCTCGTTATGATACAAAGAGAACAGAATTTCAAAGCTATCACGTTTGTGGCCGGCACTCGGGAGGTCGTGGGTTCGATTCCTCTAGCCGACCTTCCTGATCCATGGGTCTTTTCGGGGTTTTATTCCGGATGGCTAGGCGAATACTGGGAAGGATTCTCACATCCCCGAATTTCCTGAACCTCCATTTCATCTCCATTCTCATTTCCCTTCATCTTTCATCCGCTGATCTCTTTCAGGGTTGGAAGTGTCGGTGTTGGTGTTTCGGTGTAGTGTGGCAGGGGAAAAGGATGCTTTTTGTGACTCTCCGTCCCTCGGCTTCTTTCGGCTGGCTAACTTCCTTGAGGGGCGTTGGGCCTCCCTGTGCTGGGTGGGTCCCCAGTCTGCCTGTCCGTCTGGCGGGGAGTCTGAAAACTTAGTGACTCTGCCATTCCTGTGCCGTCACTCCTGGTTCCGGGCGCCCGGTGTCTCCTCTCGTCTCATCTTTCCTCCCGGAGACACTCCCTTGTGGGGCGTAGACACAATATCCACAATGTGGATCAGTGCCGAGTCCCCTCCGTAGCCAACCAATCCAAAGCTATCACATAGCGATCAGCTTTGAGGGATTTGGCTATCGCTTTAGCTTAATATGTTCTGGTTATACCTACAACGAATTGTGTAAGTAAGTGATGAAGGTTTATCGGTATTAACATGACATAGATGCAAAATAAGCTTTGTAAGAATAGTTTGTAGAAGAGTGAGTAGAGAAAGTCATTTGAAGCAAACCTCATATTTTATAGTAAAAGCTCCATATGCCTGTGTGTCTGTGAACAACATAAATCCAAAACGAAAATTCGGTTAAATACCAAACTTGATATTTAAGTTCAGCATCTTTCAAAGATGTGACAAGAATTTTCAAGAATATCTCCCCCATGCTGAACAACCCTTTATATGGAAAAATTTTCGAAAGTTGTTATTTTCTCAAAAATTGATCTAATGATTTTGATTCAAATACTCTCTGTTTAAAATATTTTCATGACAAAAGAAATATATATTTTGAACTTACTGAGAGGAGCCTCTCAAGTCTTCTTCATTCTGAATGACTATTGTATAATGGGTAAACTCTAAAACATTGGACAAAGTTTTGCTACATAAGAAATCCAGACCCCGTTAAAACACGCAGTTTGTTATACATATATTTTATGAGATTAACTATTTCCCAGATATTTTTTGTTATTGGTTTGAATATTTTTTGTAACTGAGAAGTCGCTATTCATTTTGCTTTTGTCGGGGTCATACAAACAGCATTGGATTTCAATGCCTTTTGAAAATGTGACTGTCGCTTTATCTACGTATAGTACAACCAAATGTCTAAATGTGAACTACTTCTTTTGGTATTTAATTAAAGTCCTTTAATCGGGTTGACCATTACGGACGGTGAATGAACTAAGTGGTTAAAGTGATGCTCAAATGGGCCCGAGGACCCTAGAAATTAAAATTTGGCATTCATCCTCTTAGGATTAGAGGAAACGCTGGAAAAAACTTTATCCAGGTAATTCACTCTAACCGAGATTCGAGCTCGGGATCTCTTGAATGTGAGGCAGACCTCCCCACCATAGAGATGGGATAAATGTGATTTGCAAGTTTATCTGGATTATAAGAAATGACAGAAAAATGAGATTTAGAAAAAAGAATTTGTGGAATGGTGAGAAGAGAAAGTTATGTGAATGCAACACATTAGATTGTTCTCGTGGTAATGTAAAGAGCGTGGAGTTTCAAAGACACCACATAATCGTTCCATTCCTCATTTCATTCATTCTTAACCCCGTTAGGTCTGTTTCAGGATTGAAAGTGTCGGCGATGGTGTTCCGGTGCGGCGTGGCAGAGAAAAATATGCTCTGTGGAACCTTATCCTTCTCTCGGTCTTCGGCTGGTTGCCAGGATATACGGACCGCCTCTTGGGGGCGTTGGACCCTCTATGTGGGGTGGGTTTCCCGGTTAACCTTCCCAACTGTCAGGGCGTCACAATCCGGAAACTGTAAGGACCCTCTCATTGCTGTGCCGTCACTCCTGGTTCCGGCACTATTTTAAAAATTTAGCTTATATGTTATCCTAACCGAATAAAACAGCTATATAGAAATTGCATATTTTGCGCTAAACGTTGTTTCCTCGTATCTATTAACATTTTCTCTTTTTGGATACAATACCTACATAGGTGTTTTTACACTACGTCCACTATACGACTGGCCCTGCCCTCTGCCCTATCGTGCCTCCTCTCACCTCATCCCTGCCTCCTGGGGCCACCTCGCCAGGGGCTTAGGTACAAAGGATCTTGTAGGTCGAGGTGCTAAGTCCCCTCCCCTCGTACCTAGTCCTCCTACATGCCCTGTTAGTGGAATCAGTATGTATGTGACCATGCATATATATAGCTGTTAACTTGTATCAAGTACATAAAATAGGGGTTTAGCGGTTGAATTCAGCGTTTGCGAAGAAGACATAAGTGGAGTCCGAAATACGGGACCAGTCCATTAAAGCTTTTGCGTATAAGGTGCACGCAAATAGCATCAGTAAGAGCTCTCTAAATTATATGAACAATTTAAAGTATATGTTAGATATTCTAAATTCAGTTTCAGAAAGCGCATAAATTAAACTAAGTCATCAGTTTATAGCCACAGCGACTTCATTACATTCGTTACTCTTTTGGAACAGTAACAAGTTGCTAACAGAAGAAAAGAAACCGTAAATAAAAGTTAGTTACAACTTATGACTCTGATTTTACATTAAATGGTAATTATGCTCATTTTTATAGGTTACGTACGTGTATGCATTTCGTTCGTAAGTAACGATACATACGGAGCACTTTATTAGTTAACAACTTTATCTAGGGTTATTTCAAACGATTTGCGGTCTTTTTGATGGCTTTTCACCATCCAGAATCGAACTTAATCGATAGTTTTAAAACTTGGTGCTTAAAAACTAATATCTTGTAGTTTTTCTCTTCTTACATTTGCGTTTTTATTCCTATAATCTCTGCGTAGATTTAGGAAGCCTATTCTCATGCTGTTCACTATTGGCGGTTGGTATGAACTAAAAATGGTGGTGTTTGCTAATATAAAAGATGCGGTACAAATATAACGCCGCATAATACGAAATGAAACAGGTGAGCCCCTTCGGTGATCATGCTGAAAGTATATAAAACAAAAAGGCGTCGTTCTCGCATTGTAATCACTTCAGTGGTTATACTAAAATTACAATGGCCTCGCATTGTAATTACCTTACCGAATTGCCCGAATAATTTTCCTTAGGTAGTTTAATTGATGTTTCAAATTCATAATAACAAGCATTTTTTTAACCTGAGTTAAATGACTTTAAAACTATTAGCAATGGTGATATTACTGAAGATAATCCCAAGGAATTTTCAATCCATGCCAGAAGCATTGAATCGGAACGGTGCGGCGCTGCGTTTATTTTGTGTAAAATGCCGCTAAAGTCTACTATGATGAGCGGCCTAGGCAGCTAAAGTAGGGTTTTGCGGCCATAAGTCAGACAAGCACGGTTGTAGAGAGCGTCTACTAAAAACGTTATCAGCAAACTCTTAATCCGTAATCGAAAAACACAATCCAAGTGTATCTATAACGCGGAAACAACTAGAGAAGTTAGGTTTTTTTTAAAAGTATTCTGTCAGAGTTCGGGTTCGACCATAGTCTCATGTTAGTAAATTTACTGGCATGCAAAAGAAAAACGACAAAATTCTGAAACATCGGCGACGCTGAAATACATATGGCATTTGCTAACAGTTTAATTATCAATAAAATTGTTTAATAATAAAGCTAAAATCATTGAAACAGTCCAGAAATATTGAACCCGGTTCAAATTCGTGAACAGTTCCATAATACTCAGAACTTTGAATTGGTAGCAGCCAGAATGTTGAACATATAAATACTTTAATTACTAATGCAACATTTCGTTTATGTAGATTAGGTAATTGTGAAAGATTGGAAGCAATCGTTTTTCTTGGAAGAAGAGCAAAGCCAACACATTTTATTACAGGGCTGGTCGCAGCTGTCTGAGTTTACGATCCCGGTACAAACGTTGTGGAGGAAGTCTTGTGAGAGACCATCAACAAAGTTGGTGGAGAGAAGAATATTCTCTTCAAAAAAGAAAATAGTGAACGTGTCGTTTCCAAAGCGTTTTATTGCTGTTTTGGGCGCGTTCGTCTTTCGTAAGGAAAGCCCACAGTTTAATATGAAAGGAGGAGGAAAACTCCAATAATAGTAGCTCTGTGGAATTCTCTGTGAATATAAACACGAAGTAAAAATAGCAATTAGATTGCTTTGTTGCGCGCATAACCAGAGGTTTGCGTTGGCAACGTGTATCAGGTGTTTCATTAATCGAGCCCGATGGTCCTCGTTTCTCAAATTGAAACAAAATTGTTTTTAAGGAACTCTGCCTTTATACCTTACTCTTTGAGATAAGAGATACATGTTCTACTAAGAAATCAAATCAGTTAACATAAGCTTGTGCTCTCGATAGAGGTAAAATCCTAAGATTTGTTTGTACCTAAAATACCAACTTAATCATCCAAGATGACAGTCGGTGTGCAGGGAATGCTTTAGCAGAATTTTTGGCTACGATAATCATCAGTCCTGAGATGCTTGATGACCCTGTCCCTAAATTTCAGGAAAGGAGGGTATCTTATGTTTTCCACCTAATTTACAATGTTTCCATGCCATAAATAGAAACTTAAAGAGTTTCTTCACGTGGTTGATTCTCACTTACAGGAACTAAATGAAGATGCTTGCAATAGAAACTGAACTATTCAATGAAGTATGTGCATTAAGTGCTTTGTGATACTATTTTAGTACTTACAATTCTGAAAATGTTGCCAAAAAAAATCATTGACGTTTGTGTTTAACTGTTTCAACCGAAATTAAATTATATACATTTAATATACAGTGCGGTCCCTCAGCCATCTGGCCGGTAGTCGCGATGCGTGTTCCGCGCGCTATATTCAGTGTATCTGTTTATGATTCTCATTATGCTACTGATACCATATTGTTACTGTTTTTATGATGATTATTACGATATATTGATTACCTATTGAACAAACATAATTACTTTTTATTTTATCAGTACTAATCTTTTTCACAGTCGGTGTTGAAAACGGTGTCCTTCGGCAGATAAACATTCTTGGCACCTTCTGATAAAATTACCATTCACACGCATAAGCTATTGTTGCGTAATTTCCCTAATTTCTGTTCTTATATTGTTTTTAAGATCGTCTATGGTGCGAGGATTATTCCTATAGACTCTATTTTTGAGAGTTCCCCACAGATAAAAGTCACACACAGTAAGATCTGGCGATCAAGCTGGCCATAACCCTGTAGAGATTATTCTGTCATCAAAAACATTCTTGATGTCTTCCAAGGAAGCCTCCGCAGTATGAGCTGTGGCAGAATCTTGTTGAAAATAGCCATATTCCCTCTCATTATCTGTCAACATTGCAAAAAATGGCGTGAGAATATTTCTGCGGTACCTATCGGAATTTACGGTATCGTTGTAAAATATGGGGCCTATTATCCGTTCTGTTGTTACAGCACACCATACACCAATTTTTTCATCATGTAAAGGAACCTCGTGAATTAAATTTTGATTTGCAGTACACCAATATCTATTGTTTTGTGAAGCAACATGGCCAGTCAAATGAAACCATGGCTCATTTGAAAAAAATATTAGATGTGGGTCAACAGTACCGCCAGCAATATTTTGTAACATCCAGTTACAGAACTTTACGCGGGCTTCATCATCATGCGGTCGTAATTGATGGACAATAGTCACTCTGTATGCTTTTAATTTCAACAGTTTCGAAGACCTATCTACTGAGGTTTTTGAAACACTGACTTCTGCTACACGTAAAGATTTATTCGTAGACCGTTCAAATGCTTCGCCAATTTCATAAAGTTTTTCTTCCGTTAGAACCCTTCGTTTCTTTTTACAACTTACAACATTAAATGATCCCGTTCTCTTCAGTTTATTCACTAGATATCTGTTTCTCTACTCAGAACTGGAACACCAGGAAATTTATCGTGAAATTGCCTACACATCTGTCTACATGAGTGGGTTTTCACATACGTGTCATACATAAAAAGTATTTGTTCAAGCGAACATTTGAGTACCATTTCTGGGTTATAATAATCCGATAATTCAATCGCACACAAATACACACGCGTCTCGCGTGTATACACAAGCAATAACAGCTGACTAAAGCCCGCTGCCACATGTCCGATAAGTGGAAGAGCCCGTGGTCTTGAGTTCATTCAGACGTATCGCACAAGACTGCCGTGCAATTCCGGCCAGAGCGCTGAGGGATCGCTCTGTATATGCTACTAAAATAGCCTTACATTTGGCGAAATAAATCGGGGAGGTTTAAGTCCTAAATTATGTGATACAGAGAACAATTCTGTTTGAAAATCGTTTTGAAAATTCTCAAAACAGTTTTTCCAAAATTTACTATTTTGAAGGAAGGAAGTTCCAAGCTTTGTTTCGTTTCACCTTTAAATGTTACTTCTAGAAACTAACTGAATTTTCACATTTATTGCAACTAATAATTACTATATAATAATTCTCTAAGCTCGCAGCAGTAGCATTACCCGGTAATGAAAAAATACATTCCTCATATGTTAAAACGCCTTATGCCGTTGGATATAACGAAGCTGAAATACGCGTTTTAATATTTTTAATGAAGTTAGATTGATTTACCTCAGAGGGCATAAGAATTAAGATACATGGAACAGAAAAGGATTCGTAATTTTTGCATATCTTTTACGAAGGTTTTTTATGACGACATTAAGAAATGATGTTGGCGTTAGTGACTTGAGTTCACTGCATTGTGGCAACATAAAGGACAGTGGTTCTAGGGGCATTTTCCTATGTTCTAATTTTTGTGTTGTTTAAGAATTGTTGCATTTATTTGAGGTTATGGCTTAAGAAGGGGATTATATCTTAACCTCGTTGAAATTATTTTGTATCAGTAATGGCAAAACAAAGTAAGAAGGCGTGAGTAGTGGGATTTTGGGCCATTCAGAGTACTTATGTATGCAGGAATGTGCCATAAATCAACCAGCCTGTCAAAATAAATCACCCCTCCCCCTGCATTCCTGGGAACGATCCTGACAATGGGAAATGATATAAATCTTGTATCGTTTGGTGAACAAAGGATACTCTGCTCGCTATTGTCAAAATACGACCGTAATTAATATCTTTTGTTGCCCCCCGAATGCCATTGACAGGGTATTTATAACTGAGTGGAATGATTGAAAGTCAACTCTTAATGAATTATTCTATATTGGACGTCATCTTTCTCTATATTGTAAGCTTGTATTTCTGTGTAACTTTACATATATCAATATGCATGTCTTTATTGTATTAAAATAGCCTAACATTTAAACGAAATATGTGTGTTTGTATGTTAAAAAATGTTCGTCGCTGCTCAGCGTTCGAATGTTTACTTAATGTACTGTCAATCGTTATTATTCACAATAAGGATGTTTCTTTTTTCATTACTGATTTAAGTTTTCTTTTTCGTTTTGCTATGCATTCCATCCCTATTGTCTCATATCATAATAAAATATGATGATATGCTTCATCAAACTTACAATTACATCAAGGATGAATCTGATTCAATTTTTCGTGACGTCATTTGAGCAGTTTGAACATATAAATCTTGCGTTATGTAGATTTACGGAAATAAAAATAATAAAGCAATTCATATTATGTAAATTTCTAAACAAGACCACGCGATTTTCGGTAACTCATAAAATAACATTGTAGTACCCTAATTGCTTAAGTGTTTTGCGATAAATGGGCTCATGAGAGATCTCGTTTGCTAGCATGTTGGTTTAGGCGTGTGTGTATATTATTTAAAATGTGAAGGAGTTTATCTTGTAATACTGCATGTAGGTTATGCTTTTCTGTTAGTAAGGTTTTTCGTTCTGCATGCTATCTTCAGGATTGCATCTTATATTAGAGTATAGATTCTGCTTATTGTAAAAAGAAGCCATTCTAATAGAGCGAGTGAATGACTGATGTGCAATTAAAAGAAATCATTGGTTAATTCAGTCTTTCTAAGCAGAGGTTCTGTTGGCATTTGTATATAAGTATTTTTCTCTTATATAGAGTTGACCTGTGATATTTCTTTTCATTCTGTAGGGGATTGAAAAATTCCTTTTGGTGAATGGATGTATAACCAGTCTCAGGAAAAAAAAATAAACCATCAACCCGTATCCAGAATGCACTAATGTGACGAGATCTCTATATAGATCAACAAGTCGTTTTTAAGTATTTTTATGAGTTGCAATTCAAAATTATGTGAAAATAAAATTGTGAACAGCTTTAAGTAATCATTAATTATTTAAATGAAGTTCTCTCAATGGATTATATAGGAATATATGCATAGCACATAAGGGGTATGTAAATGACATAATTGTAAAACTGTGTAATGTAATTTCGATTATTGCACACAGCGGTCTTATCACCAGTTGAAAACATGTCCTTTAGATACAGGTTGTTTTTCTATGGTCGTTGATATTATACAGCAATCAAACTTAGATAAACTATCTTTAATAAATTCAAATTATCACACAGGTACCTAATCCATGGTCATTGACCGTGTATGCATTCATATTTGAGATATAATACAAGTTGACAAAAACCGAGTCAGTCTTCTGCCATGTAATATTCTCTCTCTTCTTTTTATCCTTCCATAGGCGATATTTTTCGATTTCCATCCGCATTCTTCTTCTTCCTCCTCTTCTTATGTAATGAGAGCAAATATCCAGTTTTCCCGTAATCAGAAAAGTTAAAGAAATGTAGTATTTTTATCTTTGTTTTTGGCATTCTGCAAAAGAATTATTTGCATTATTATTAATCATTGCTATATTTGACAATCAGTTTCGTCTTTATTTTCGTATGCTTGTTTGCTATAATCTCTCGGACGTCGATCGCTATCTTTAGTCGTTATGTATATATAACTGAATTCAATCATAGTATGCTGCGTTTCATGCACCTTTTTATAATCTCAATGATTGTATCTTTATATGAAGTATCCTTGAGACTCATAGCGAAATAAAACATTGAATTTCTACATAGTTTTTCTTGGTACAATTTGCATGTCTTAAATTTTCCCATCTCTACGATACCTCTGTATACCAGGTGAAATTTTCTTAGCATTTCTGCAAGGTGTTCAACTATTATCGAATTATATTAATAGTAAGATCACTTGGCAATAAGCTAGGGTAGCTAATATTCTGCCACCATATTTTGTCTCCACTCTCATTTATTTTATATCGCATCTCTGTCTATTTCGAGATCCTAAACTCTCATCACGCACTATGTTTCATGTATTATTCAGCCGGAAAGACAGACTATGAATTTTTGTTTCAAGCTAGTTAACTGACATATTTGAATTTCTTCGTATGGTTGATTCTGCATTATATATTCTCGCAAGCCTGCATTGCATTCAGTTCATCAATATATTGCATGTATTTTTACGCGTATAAAATTAAAAAAGATATTGTGTAGAAAAGCCGTGTGAATGTGTTATTTTAATTTGCCCATCGATCTGGGAACTTTTCATAATTGAAAGAGCGAGTGTTAAAAAGGTCATGCACGTTACGCCTCTACCATACATAATGCAACCTTGAGCTGAAGAGCGAGCAGAGACGGTCATGTGAATGTACTACACTACATTAGCTCCTAAAGAAATATTTCAGATAAGAAGCATAGCTGTGCATTTTATTTAATGATGCAAACTCACTTGGTTTTTTTTCTAGCTTGTGTACAAAGAAATACAATTTCAAGGTTGTCATTACTATACAGCGACATAATATCTTATGTCGCTGTATAGTAGACTCCAGTAGAAGAGTGAGAGAGAAGACATGTGAATGTAATGTTTATAACATGTACGAATGGTTTCTGTATAGAAGAATGTGCATTGAAAGTCATATGAATGTAGCCACAAGACTAAGGAAAAGCATATGAATGTAAGCACAAGTTGCTTATATCTAAAAGAGTTAGTAGAAAAAGTAATTTGAATGTAATGCTTCTAGCATATACAAATCGTTTCTGTATAGAGGAATGTGCGTTGAAAGTCATGAATGTAGCCACAAGAAGAATGTGTATGGAAAGCCTATGAACGTAAGCACAAATTGCTTATATCTAGAAGTGTGGGTAGAGAAAGTAATTTGAAGGTAATGCTTCTAACATGTACAAAGCGCTTCTCGGTATAGAAGAACGTATATCTAAAGTCATGTGAATGTGGGCACGAAGTATGTGTAGGAAAAGCTATGTGAATATAGGCACAAGTCGATTATACCTAAAAGAGTGAGTAGAGAAAGTTATGTTAATGTAATGTTTCTAATAGGCACCAACCGCATCCCTGTATATAAAAACGTTTATAGAAAGCCGTGTGAATGTAGCCACAAGAGGAATGTGTAGGGAAAGCTATATGAATGTGAGCAAACTCATTTATATCTAGAAGAGCAGGTAGAGAAAGTTGTGTAAATGTGATGCAGTGCATTAGCACTTAAAGAAATATAGGAAGCACTGAAAGTTCTATAAAACACAGGATTGTTTCCATTTGTTTTAGAAATATTTATTTGTCGGTTATTCGTGTCAAACTCAAAAATTATTTTCTAACATTCAGGTTTTTTTTATAATACCCACTAAGGTTTAGAAATGCCGGCTTTACTAGTATAGCTGAATTTAAATGCTTAATGCGAATGCAAATAAATGATGTATTTTATGAATGAATACAAAAACTTGGGTTTACTCGAGCGATTTCCATTTAATAAGTTTAAATACATTTTAATGATTTCCCTAGAAAATATGATACCTATACACGCACGCATTTTCAGTCAATGTGTCGTTAAAAAAAAGAAATTCATTGTTAATAGATGCACTTTGTTTTAGAAAGGTGTAAATAAAAAAATCGTTCACCTTGCATTGTAAGTTGACGAACGTCTTGTAGAAATCAATCAGGTATTGACGATTCTGCAGACGTCGAGGAATTAAACGAAGTTTTGCCTATTCACAATTAATTAGCACTGCGCGAAATTACAGTGAAGAGTAACTCCAGCTACCCTAATCACGTGCTTATATATCATAAAAGACCATTAGCACTCATGCGCGTAGTTTTGATATTCCTGAAAGCGCAACGCCGTTGGTTGGAGATTTTTCATGTTACGTGAATATTTTAGCCAATAGGGTTATATCGATTCCGGTTTTCTTAGAGTTGGCATCTACATGCATGGTATTCCATTATGCTCGAATAAAATAAACTATTGGAAATTCAGGAAATAAACTTGTTCTTGAAAATTCAATGGATTTTTAGCTACGAAACATCTTATTCGTGAATACGCTTTGAGTTTTGAATGGAACTCGTAAACTCTGAAAGCAGTCTTTTTGGAAATTCAATGGTTTTCAGTTATGAAAGCGCTTATTCTTGAATACACATTGATTTTGAATAGAATGAAAAAACTCGTAATTTTTTAAAAGAACCTTTTTGGAAACTCAGTCGCTTTTAGCTGTGAAAGCGCTTATTCGTAAATTATGAATTTTTTGGGGTAGATTGATGTGAGTTCATATTTTGGATGGCGTCTGTTCAAACTCTTTTAGAAGTGCAAAAGCTTTTGCGATATGCTATTAGAGTCCAGCGTTCGAAAAGAAAGAAGTCTTGTTTTGCGGAAATCTCATATACGCATCAAAATGTATCTGGATCGTTAAAAGAAGACAGCAATGTTTGGTGAGAAGAATGTCCTGTCTTACTTAAGGGGTGTACACATTCTTTTCGCTTACACGAAGGTGGTGGTGTAAAACACAAATGGACCCGCGTCCATTCATACCATACAACATTCAGGTCATGAATGGAATCACCGTCCATTCACTACCGGACCATAGATACTGGCGTATAAAGAACTCTGAATATTATCACTTGGAGAAAAGCGAATGCAGGCTAGGATTTTGGATTGAATAAATAATGTAATGTTTTCCAAATGATTTTCAATAACGTAAGAGTGTAGTATATTTTCCTTAACGAATAAAATATGTCATCTGCAATGAATATTGCAATGCAAAATTAAGGACGATTGCATTTTTGTTCGGTCTGTAGGGGACTATATATTCATGGCGAGCATCATAAATTCGTGCTCTCTCGAGAGAAATTTTATTTCAAATTTTGAAATGCACGTACGGAATCCCTCTACGTCTCTCTGTCTCTCTCTCTCTCTCTCTCTCTCTCTCTCTCTCTCTCTCTCTCTCTCTCTGTCTCGGGAGATATATCAGGTATGAAATTTATTTTTTCTTTAAACTCGGGGTTACTGGGGAGTAGAATACGTTAAGTATTGTCCTTTTTTTCATTGTAACCTGCAGGGGATCTCTCTCTCTCTCTCTCTGTCTCTGATGTCTTGCCGTATATGGGAAGCGCGTTTTTTCCATACTGTTTTTTTGGCGATTGCTTAGAATCTTATGTTGTCAAGATTATGGAATGTGGGTTTTCTTTGTATGTTGACGAGTCACAGGTTTCCCATCTCATGATGGGAAACCTGTGACTCGGGTGTCAGAATGTCTGAGTTTCAAGACACCTGTGGCGGATTTTTGTGAAGTGAGATGGGGGGGGGCATTATTGAATGCATGCGGCATATTCGTTTAACGTAGAACAAATATTGCTGGAAAGGGGTTTTCTTTGGAAACGTCACTGTTCCCACAGCTTCTTTCATTGCTGCATGAGAATGTCGCAACAGAGGAATTCGGGTTTTTCTTAGAAAGATGGAATTATTCCAAGGTATTTCATGACACCTGGGAATTTTTGGAGGCTATTGGGTTGCAAGCGTCCCAAGCGTCACTGTTCCCACAGCTTCTTTCATTGCCGCATGAGAATGTCGCAACAGAGGAATTCGGGTTTTTCTTAGAAGGAATTATTCCACAGTACTTCATAACACCTGGGAATTTTTTTGAGGCTATTGGGATGCAAGCGTCCCCGCGCATTTTCTCTTTGTCAATAGCAATTTTTAGTGAAATAGGGTTTGTTTGAATGAAATTATTGTACAGTGGTAATCTTTGGAATGCTGGGGGTTTCTTTAAGGCTGCCTGAGAGGAAAATGGGGTGAGCTATTAATTAGCGCAAATACACACATAAGTGTGTGGATCGCCCATAACAGTCCTTGGAATGTGCTGTGGGGTTCTTTGTATGTCGCGTGAGAATGCCGCAACGCAGGAATGGTGGGTTTTCTTAGAAAATTAGAATTATTCCACAGTATTTGAAGACACCTGGCAACTGCTTGTTTGAAGAGAGTATGGGGTGCTATTGGGATGCAAGGGCCCCGTGGTGTTTTCTCTTTGCAGTAGCGATTTTTTATGGAATAGGTTTTGTCTGAATGGAATTACTGCACAATGGCAGTCCTTGGAAAGCTGGTCTTTAAGGGTGCATGGGAGGAAAGTGGGGTTGAGGCATTAATTAGCATAAATAGCTATATAAGCGTCCTCGATCGTTCAAAGCTGTCTTTGGAATGTGCTGTGGGTTCTTTATATACTGCGTGAGAATGCCACAACGCAGGAATGCGGTTTTTTTGTTAGACAAAATAGAATTAATCCACCGTATTTCAAGCTACGAGTTTTAAGGAGAATGAGGGTTTTATTGGGATGCAAGCGTCTCGCGGCATTTTCTCTTTGTCTTTCGCCATTTTTGGTGGAACTGGGCTTGTTTGACTTGAATTATTGTACAGTGGCTGGCTTCGGAATGCTGGGGGTTTGTGGTGCAGGAGAGGAAATTGGGGTGAGAGATTAATTAGCATAAATGCATACTTAAATGTCCTGGCTCCCGCATAGCAGTCTTTGGAATGCTGGAGTTCTTTGAGATGCATGAGAATGGCGCACATTCAAAAGAGCACCAACTCCACCCAGTTGTAACCTGACAAATGGTAAATGGGGCATTCAGGGGGACAAGAAAAGAGATTCATTACGATCTTATTTTGACAATAGCAAGCAGGGAGAGAGCTATAAAACCTGCTAATGACACCTGCCATTCTTTGTTCACCAAACAATACAATATTTATGTCATCACCCATTGACAGGATCGTTCCCAGGAATGTAGGGGAAGGGGAAATGGCAATGTAATTTATTTTGACAGGTTGATTCATTTATGGCACATTACTACATACATAGCACCCTAGATCGCCCAAATCCCCACTACTGGCATTGAAGTAAAGTAAATGTTTCCTAGTATACTTAAAAGAGAATTTCACAATTGTTGTTACCAATTCGTTGTTTCCATTTACAGTATGAAAGGAGTATGCTCTGATGACAGCATATTCTGTAGCAGATTCCAGAAACAAGTGGCAAATTATAAGCATTACCACATACGCACTTGTTACCTGGAAGGCTGTGAAGATTTAAAGATACATTTCAAATAGCTGTGGCAAAAAGACAACGTTTTAAACACGATAAGTATTTGCTTAATACCCTGGTTTCGCTCAAGTGAAGATTGTCCAACAAGCTGTGTGCTTAATGCGCTAGTTACATTCAAGTGAAGATTGTCTAACAAGCCGTGTGCTTAATACACTAGTTTCGCTCAAGTGAAGACTGTACAGCAAGCCGTGTGTTTAATACGCTAGTTTCGCTCAAGTGAAGACTGTACAGCAAGCCGTGTGTTTAATACGCTAGTTTCGCTCAAGTAAAGACTGTACAGCAAGCCGTGTGTTTAATACGCTAGTTTCGCTCAAGTGAAGATTGTCTAACAAGCCGTGTGCTTAATACGCGAGTTTCGCTCAAGTGAAGATTGTCTAACAAGCCGTGTGCTTAATACGCGAGTTTCGCTCAAGTGAAGACTGTACAACAAGCCGTGTGCTTTTTCGCTCAAGTGAAGACTGTACAACAAGCCGTGTGCTTTTTCGCTCAAGTGAAGATTGTCCAACAAGCCATGTGCTTAATACGCGAGTTTCGCTCAAGTGAAGATTGTCTAACAAGCCGTGTGTTTAATACGCTAGATTCATTCAAGTGAAGACTGTACAGCAAGCCGTGTGCTTAATACGCTAGTTTCGCTCAAGTGAAGATTGTCTAACAAGCCGTGTGTTTAATACGCTAGTTTCATTCAAGTGAAGATTGTCCAACAAGCCGTGTGTTTAATACGCTAGTTTCATTCAAGTGAAGATTGTCCAACAAGCCTTGTGTTTAATACGCTAGTTTCATTCAAGTGAAGACTGTCCAACAAGCCGTGTGTTTAATACGCTAGTTTCATTCAAGTGAAGATTGTCCAACAAGCCGTGTGTTTAATACGCTAGTTTCATTCAAGTGAAGATTGTCCAACAAGCCGTGTGTTTAATACGCTAGTTTCATTCAAGTGAAGATTGTCCAACAAGCCTTGTGCTTAATACGCTAGTTTCATTCAAGTGAAGATTGTCCAACAAGCCTAGTACTTAATACGCGAGTTTCGCTCAAGTGAAGATTGTACAACAAGCCGTGTGGTTTTTCGCTCAAGTGAAGATTGTCCAACAAGCCATGTGCTTAATACGCGAGTTTCGCTCAAGTGAAGATTGTCTAACAAGCCGTGTGTTTAATACGCTAGATTCATTCAAGTGAAGACTGTACAGCAAGCGGTGTGCTTAATACGCTAGTTTCGCTCAAGTGAAGATTGTCTAACAAGCCGTGTGCTTAATACGCTAGTTTCATTCAAGTGAAGATTGTCCAACAAGCCGTGTGTTTAATACGCTAGTTTCATTCAAGTGAAGATTGTCCAACAAGCCTTGTGTTTAATACGCTAGTTTCATTCGAGTGAAGACTGTCCAACAAGCCTTGTGCTTAATACGCTAGTTTCGCTCAAGTGAAGATTGTCCAACCAGCCGTGTGCTTAATACGCGAGTTTCGCTCAAGTGAAGATTGTCAACAAGCCGTATGTTTAATACGCGAGTTTCGCTCAAGTGAAGATTGTCTAACAGGCCGTGTGTTTAATACGCGAATTTCGCTCAAGTGAAGACTGTCTAACAGGCCGTGTGTTTAATACGCGAGTTTCGCTCAAGTGAAGATTGTCTAACAGGCCGTGTGTTTAATACGCGAGTTTCGCTCAAGTGAAGATTGTCTAACAGGCCGTGTGTTTAATACGCGAATTTCGCTCAAGTGAAGACTGTCTAACAGGCCGTGTGTTTAATACGCGAGTTTCGCTCAAGTGAAGATTGTCTAACAGGCCGTGTGTTTAATACGCGAGTTTCGCTCAAGTGAAGATTGTCTAACAGGCCGTGTGTTTAATACGCGAGTTTCGCTCAAGTGAAGATTGTCTAACAGGCCGTGTGCTTAATACGCGAGTTTCACTCAAGTGAAGACTGTCTAACAGGCCGTGTGCTTAATACGCGAGTTTCACTCAAGTGAAGACTGTCTAACAGGCCGTGTGCTTAATACGCGAGTTTCACTCAAGTGAAGACTGTCTAACAAGCCGTGTGCTTAATACGCGAGTTTCACTCAAGTGAAGACTGTCTAACAAGCCGTGTGCTTAATACGCGAGTTTCACTCAAGTGAAGATTGTCTAACAAGCCGTGTGCTTAATACGCGAGTTTCACTCAAGTGAAGACTGTCTAACAAGCCGTGTGCTTAATACGCGAGTTTCACTCAAGTGAAGACTGTCTAACAAGCCGTGTGCTTAATACGCGAGTTTCACTCAAGTGAAGATTGTCTAACAAGCCGTGTGCTTAATACGCGAGTTTCACTCAAGTGAAGACTGTCTAACAAGCCGTGTGCTTAATACGCGAGTTTCACTCAAGTGAAGACTGTCTAACAGGCCGTGTGCTTAATACGCGAGTTTCACTCAAGTGAAGACTGTCTAACAGGCCGTGTGCTTAATACGCGAGTTTCACTCAAGTGAAGACTGTCTAACAAGCCGTGTGCTTAATACGCGAGTTTCACTCAAGTGAAGACTGTCTAACAAGCCGTGTGCTTAATACGCGAGTTTCACTCAAGTGAAGATTGTCTAACAAGCCGTGTGCTTATTACGCGAGTTTCACTCAAGTGAAGACTGTCTAACAAGCCGTGTGCTTAATACGCGAGTTTCACTCAAGTGAAGACTGTCTAACAAGCCGTGTGCTTAATACGCGAGTTTCACTCAAGTGAAGATTGTCTAACAAGCCGTGTGCTTAATACGCGAGTTTCGCTCAAGTGAAGACTGTCTAACAGGCCGTGTGCTTAATACGCGAGTTTCACTCAAGTGAAGATTGTGTAACAAGCCGTGTGTTTAATACGCTAGTTTCATTCAAGTGAAGATTGTGTAACAAGCCGTGTACTTATACGCGAGTTTCACTCAAGTGAAGACTGTCTAACAAGCCGTGTGCTTAATACGCGGGTTTCGCTCAAGTGAAGATTGTGTAACAAGCCGTGTGTTTAATACGCTAGTTTCATTCAAGTGAAGATTGTCTAACAAGCCGTGTGTTTAATACGCTAGTTTCATTCAAGTGAAGATTGTGTAACAAGCCGTGTGTTTAATACGCTAGTTTCATTCAAGTGAAGATTGTGTAACAAGCCGTGTGTTTAATACGCGGGTTTCGCTCAAGTGAAGATTGTGTAACAAGCCGTGTGTTTAATACGCGAGTTTCACTCAAGTGAAGACTGTCTAACAGGCCGTGTGCTTAATACGCGGGTTTCGCTCAAGTGAAGATTGTGTAACAAGCCGTGTGTTTAATACGCGAGTTTCATTCAAGTGAAGATTGTGTAACAAGCCGTGTGTTTAATACGCGGGTTTCGCTCAAGTGAAGATTGTGTAACAAGCCGTGTGTTTAATACGCGAGTTTCATTCAAGTGAAGATTGTCTAACAAGCCGTGTGTTTAATACGCGAGTTTCGCTCAAGTGAAGATTGTGTAACAAGCCGTGTGTTTAATACGCTAGTTTCATTCAAGTGAAGATTGTGTAACAAGCCGTGTGCTTAATACGCGGGTTTCGCTCAAGTGAAGATTGTGTAACAAGCCGTGTGTTTAATACGCTAGTTTCATTCAAGTGAAGATTGTCTAACAAGCCGTGTACTTAATACGCTAGTTTCGCTCTAGTGAAGACTGTCTAACAGGCCGTGTGCTTAATACGCGAGTTTCACTCAAGTGAAGATTGTCTAACAAGCCGTGTGTTTAATACGCTAGTTTCGCTCAAATGAAGACTGTACAGCAAGCAGTGTGCTAAATACGCTAGTTTCTCTCAAGTGAAGATGTCCAACATGACGTGTGCTTAATACGCTAGTTTCTGTCAAGTGAAGATGTCCAACAAGCCGTGTGCTTAATACGCTAGTTTCTGTCAAGTGAAGATGTCCAACAAGCCGTGTGCTTAATACGCTGGATTCGCTCGTGTTGCATACAAGATTCTTTAGAAGGTCGCTTGAAAATCCTATTGTGTTCATATCCTGAACATAATAAAATTGTTGATTCGTTCTCTCGCACTTTTATTTCAATCTTGGCAATTTTGATGTTAAAGATTGAGGGTTAGATTCGTATGGAAACAGAGATATCACGACGTTTGTATATTATGTTGTAGACAGCAGTGATTGTTTTCAGCTTGTTTGTCAAACGAGTGGAGTTCTGCTTGTTACGTAAAAGCCGCTGAGGAGAGAAATGAGAGTCAGTATTTTGCTTCAGAACACAACTTTCCTGCGAGAATAAAGTAATATATGTTCATACCTCTAAAATTTGTAATGTACAATTTATATAATTGTGTTGAGAATATTTTAAATAAATAAGTAAAGCGTTGAAGTTTATGTACTTCCAATTAGCACGCTCAAAAATAGGCACCTATTTTAGGCTAGGGTATGTATTTTTAAACGCATTAATTTATGAATGTGAAAATTAATGACATTCTATACTAAAGGATAATTGAAAGCCCGTTATTATGAAACGAGTATTTAGAAACGTATTATTTCTGAGTTCAAGTTCCAAGGGTTCAGCTTGATATGGCTCCAAACTTGGTTATCATTTAACATATGTTTAAAAAGACAACATGGGAATATGCCCTGCTCTATGAGCTTATGCAACAGTAGGCGAAGGGCCCGGGCCGTGGAATGATTTAAATGTCTGTTAATTTGCAGGTCTAAAATGCTGTTCTTCGTGCTCTGTTAATAGTTTTAAGATTTAATTTTTAAAGTAAATTTGGGAATGATATGTGCTATGGATAAAAACACTGGAAAATTGAGAAGCAGCCATAAAGCGCAGCTATACATTGTAATTAGCACTAATCATTAAAATCTGCGGAAGTGTGAGGTGTCGCATATGCATTACGCGCATGGAAGTCGTCCTTCCACCGATTCCATATGAATGCTGTGCACCAGGGATGAACGTCCTCAGAGACATATTTCATGCGGCCAGGCGGTCTGCATAATGTGTTAAAAATACGACCAGGTCATCGAACCCCGTGACAAAGTTGCTACGATTGAGTAACACCGACTGCTGCGTCTTTGCTTATTTTTGGGACTTGCACAACAATATGGTGTTTGGATTGAGCATATAACTTTATCGTCAGAGTGATGCCTTGTCACATTTTCGTTAGTTTGATATTCGATATAACACTACATAACATAGGTTAGTAAGTAATCGCGGAGTCTTCGCTCCCGTATATGATAAGCACAGACACTAAGGAACAAATTATGTGTTACATTCACATGACCTTCGATACCCACTATTGTTTATTTTTATGTCCTCTACCAACTATTCGTACTGGTCTACTTCGCGTGAATCGAGATAAACCTTTTCAGAAATGTTCATTATACATTTCGTGTAGGTACAAGAAGGAAAGTGGAAACCGAATCGAGTAAGATGTGTAAAAGTGGCTCGCCATATGCTGACCTTGAAATACTACTCTTTCCATGACATCGCGAGAAAAAAGTGAATAGTGATACACTTTAAAATCTGTTGCATTCACGTGACGTTCTCTATTTACTCTGCTTAAAAAGCTTATTCTTCTATCTGCATCTTGTTAATCAAGATAAACTTTCATTACACACATTTCGTTGTAGGTATAAGAAGGATACAGTAGCCAAATCGATACTCAGATTTTAAAAAGTCCAATATGATACATTCACATGACTTTTTTACCCTCTATTAGTAGATATACAAACTACTCTTACTAAAGCGTATTTTTCTATCTACTGCATTTAATCCAAATAAAGCCTTACAGAAATAGCTAGTTAGGTACATAAACATTTCGTTATGAATACAAAGAAAACAGCGATAGTCAAATGTTTAAGAGTTGGACGCTATATGCTGGCCTTAAACTTACATACTGTTTCCATGCAATCGCGAGAAACAACTGAAAATCGATGGGGCTTTAAAAGAATGACAAGCATTGAAGAATTCGAACCTTTAACGGATATCTCAGAAACGGTTTAAGTAAATTGTGTGTTTTAAAAAGATCTACATCAATTTGTGCTAGTTTTCGTCTATCGCTTGATGTTTACAAGTTATACAAGATTATACAAAATTCCTTCGAATTAAGGGGACTTCCTAGGTTATTCCCAGAAAATTCAAGATAAACGTTTTGTTTGTCATGTAAATATCTTTCATATAGATATTTTAATCAAAATCGTTAGCTATTTTTTAGAAAACCAAAATTTTCGAAAAATGTTACATGTAAAGGGTAGTTAAGGGTGGAGGATTTTCTTGAAAATCTCCGTGACGCATCTTTGGAAGATACTAAACTCAAATACCAAGTTTGGTATTTATCCGACTCTTCGCTTCTGAGTTACGCTGTTTACAGACAGACACACACAAGCACGCACATGCTTCCAAAAATGCTTTTTGGGATTGAGGGCGCCTCAAAACATGTATTTCGGGTGAAGTCTCGACTTCGAAGTTTTGGTTGGAATGCAATACTTTCCCTCCTTACTATACGTAGTAGAGAAAGTAAAAAATGCTCGTTATATTATAACTGAAAATCCAAGTTCTTTGCATGACGAGTAAAAACGAGTATCGACTTACCACTTAAAAAGTGTAACTATTTGAAGATTCAAACTAACAAAGAATAGCTCGGAAATGATTGTCACATTTGGCAAATTGTGTGCTTTAACAAGATATGCGCTTTTTGTATAATACAATTTTGTCTATCTCATACGGTTTTCCAGTTATATAAAAATAGTTCAAAATGGCGAGGACTTCGCAGTCTATTCGCAGAAAATTCAAGATATACATTTTATTAGTTTCTCATGCAAATATCTTAAAATGTGGTATTTTAAACAAAATTGTTGCCACCATTTTTGAGGAAATTAAAAATAACGAAAAATGTTCCATGTAAAAAGTATACTGTTTTGAAGGGGGGATTTTCTTGAAAGCTTTGTTTCGCATCCTTGAAAGATTGAGTTTGATATTTAAGCGGTTTCTCGTTTTTTAGTTATCCTGATCCCCCCCTCTCTCTCTCTCATACACATAATACGTGCATACATACATACATACATACATACATACATACATACATACATACATACATACATGTCCTTCGTGGTCTAGGGGTACCATGATAACTTCTAGTTCCCGAGGTCGCGGGTTCAAACCCGGCGGAGGGCGATGGATTTTCTTCGGGCGTAAAAATCCGTGCATGGCTTCCTTCGGAAGGGAAGTAAAGCCGGTAGTCCCGTGTCGTAGGTTTACGGCACGTAAAAGAACCTCAAACCTGATAAAACCCTCCGAGCAAAATTCCGGTGTTTCACGTCTAATGTAGAATGGGACGCTAAGGACCATAGCAGTTAAAGAGCAGTTTAATTTAAACACACACACACACACAACCACACACACACACACACACACACACACACTCACATGTATATAAACACAGGGATGCATGCATGCCTATATCCTGTTTTCCTACCGTAAGTAGCAGAATAGAAACAAAAATAACATTAATGTCCAACATATCAACATTTTTTAGTGGTAATGGAAAAATAAATGCATACTTTTATAGATTTAAAATATCTGACGACCCTATGTGCAAGTACAAAGAGAACGAATTGACAATAGAGCACATACTAAATGAATGTACTTTATTAAACAATGAAAGAATACATTTAAAGAGAAAGGTAAGAAAAGTAAATGAACTGTGGCCACCTGATTAAAAGATTTAATTGAAATATATAACAAAAGTTTTATCATATTAACAGTAACATTGGAAGTAAAATGTATTGATTTTTGTAAAATATTCATGCAAAGAAGCAAACCCTAGTATGTAGTATTACCAAAATATAATGGAATATGCTGTAATAAATAAATATGTAAAATCTAAATAGGTACATACGGACCTTTACTTAAAATGCTTTTTATAGATTCAGGGAATCTCAAAGTGTGCATTTTAGATGAAATCTCGGTGTAGAATTTTTGGGTGGAATGCAATACTACCTTTTCTTACTTTAGGTGAGTTGTAGAGAAAATAAAAATGACATTATGGAAACATTCAATCCAATGTTAACATATCTCGGAAATCGCTGATGCCACAAAAAGGTAATTGGAAATAAATTGTGAGTTTTAAAGAGGTGTTGTGGTCATAGGTTATTTAAAGAGCATAGTTTTTCAAAGCCATCCATAGCGGCCCGCTTTTTAAAAGTCTATTGTGTTGCTCTCACGTGGCTTTTTCTTCTCACGTTTGTACAAAGTATTCTTACCAGCGCTTATTCTTTTATATACTTCATGTTAATCGAGATAAACGTTTGCAGAAATTGTCTCATTGCATATTTCCTTGTAGATACAACGGCATTCCGGGAATTAAGTGGGTTTGAATTGATACGCAAGTCGTCTAAGAGCAGGTCCTGTATAATGGCTTTGAAATTCCGCTCTCTTTTCACGGCCAAGAGAAAAGAGAAAAAAGAAAAAATCTGATGTGCGACAATCATACGACTTACTTTACCCCATTGACATTTCAAATTTCTATTTGTTTAGCTTCTTATTTGGAGGGTTTTATGCCAAAGTGAACTAACTACAAATTGTAACATTACCTTTCTGCTGAAACACACTGTGGAGGCTTACGTCTAGTTTGTGGACTAATAAATTAAGTCGTCAGCTCAAAGCACTGAAAGGAAATCCTGTGTTGGCATTCATGAAAATGAGGTACATGCATTTCTGTACTGTTGGTAAAGTGAACCAAGTCTGAATAAAAAGGGCTTTTGGCTTTAAGCAGCAGTGATACAGACTTTGATGGAGGTTCTAGTGATGAATATGTTCCAGAAAACAATGAATCAAGTAGTGAAGGTGTGTATTTCACTTTGTGTTTATAAAATGTGAGAGAACGAAAGAAAATGCTAAAAGTAATACGGGTTAAATAAGTGCATGGTTTGTATGGCAGAATGAACTTACTACACTTGCTAAATACCAGGTGCACTCTGTTGAGTTAACACTGAATTATTACAGTTTTTCAGTTTCCCAATTATATGATCACCGAACAGGTGGTTTTATCATACTATTAACACCTGCGGTCATGGCTGGATGTAGTTGGTTCAGTCTGGCAAAAGAAATGCCTTAGTAATTTGTTATACATAACACTTAGCTGTTTTGTTTTTGAATGTGCGTAGCTAGGTATTGTAGTTTACCTAAGGCTATAACGGTCTAATGTTCCATTTCAGATGAGTATATCGAGAAAAAGAAAGGGGAAACAAGAAATCGAAGAAAATCACAACCAGACAAATGGAAAAGAAACATTAGAAAAAGTAGAAGTAATAGTGGCAAATCCTACACTACAACGGCTTATTCCAGGGAACAGCTGTCTGCCTGACACAGACTTTAGCCATATAGAAAATGGAACGAAGTATCACACACACATTTTTCAACTTGATATTAAGCAAGTATTAAAGCACGCAGAACTAAAAAAACTCTTGTTGATTTTGTGAGGATAAACACTGGGGACTTTTACAGCCCTGAAAACATCACTGGAGTGTTCAGTAACAGAAAAATGTGTGGAGGATAAACAATCTCTTGGTTGAAAATAAGTAGTACACGAATTTCTCAGGAGAAGCCTAATATGATGCAGTATAAGTACCCCCATAGTGTCCTAGTGGAGTACAGCAGTATCACCTTCACTAAACACTTGAAAGGTCGACCTGCAGAGCTTCATAATATTGTGCTGAATATAAAATTTTCGAACAGAAAACCCCTTGGCATTGGCCAAGAAGACTGACTTGAAAAGTATGCTTCATCCCACTAATGTACCAGAATTTTTATAGATCACTTGCACCCGAAAGTGAAAGTGAAGATCTTGGTGATGAGGCTTAACAAGTGTTGTGGTTCGTCTTAGTGCCTAATAAGCCCTATTTTTACTACTTCTGAAAACACCATTACATTCTTTGTTCTGAAAGTGTGTGAGCAGTAACTCAGAAATCTTATTAACTTATAGGTTAAGAGAATATAGGTGCATATTACCTCATTTAAAAAAACGTTTAGCTTATTTTATCTATGTTTGTTAGTTTATGATATTTATTTGTGAACTTTATTTATGACATATAATTTACTTAACACGATTTTAACTGTATTTGTATTTCCGTCTGCAATACTGAACCAAGTCAGAATGTTACTAAAATATAACAGCTATAATCTCAAACAATATAGTGCCCTGGCATTAAAATTAACATAAATGCAACAAGGACAGCCTATAGATGATACTAAAATAAAATGCATATCTGCAATTTTTTTTTTTTTTTACAGCTAAACTTTAAATCACATTACTGAAAAATCTGAGTTTTGTAGTTCACTCTAGCATCAGGCCCTCCATTTATCTCAGTGCTTAAGTTAACCAAGCTGATTGATAGGTGCATAGAAATAGTTTCAGCTAACTAATGGCTGCTAGGTAAACGACAAGCTAAGTCAATCCGCAAACTGCAGAAGCCACATCTAGCAAATTATATAGTTGTTTTCAAAGTTGGGTGTTTTATTTACACAAATTTTGGGAACACAAAGCAGTAAAACATTTCTGCTTCTCGAGGCCTCTCCTGCATCCTCCTCCTATGAAGCCAATAATTAATGTGGCCTTTCTTGTTTCGGACGGCACTAAATCTGGTTTTTATTTGCTATTCAAGGACTACCAGCAACATCCTCCAGAGTCTCTAGAACTTTACTCTTCGTCTAGGATGGACCTTGCAGCATTCGCAGGTCCTGGCATTTGGCTTCCCCCTCGGTAGGAGTAATATGTAACAGAAATCGCTACAATTTAATTACTGAATATTGTTATGCTTGTATGTGTTAATAAAGAAATGTTTAACACAACACTTGTATGTTACAACGGTTCTGCATTTTTTTATTTCAGTAGGTTACACTCTTGTGTAGAGCGTACACGACTTTTTAAAATAAATGCTTTTGACTGTACATTATTGCTATCTCCGGAAAAACTGCATACAAGCTTGTAGCCAGAAAAGAATGTTTGAAAGTCGATGTTGGAAAATATATCTGAGTATTAAAGTTTGTTGTTTTTTATCATTACCGTTTTTCCTCTTTTTTTTGTTTACTTTTACCGCAATTACCGTTACACAACTCACAAACAACCATGCTCATGGCGGGACTGAACCCGCGACCCTCAGCTAGCGGAGCGGCGAAGCTGTAGATACGCTCTAGCGACCACGGCTATAATGGCTGGTTGCTGTTGTTGAAAATGTTCTTATGTAGCTTGCTTCTTAAATTAAATATATCCAAACAGCTTGATATATGTTTGTTCTTTTGCTCGTAATTATCGTAATTAAAATCCCCCCATCAGTACGTTCTTATCCAAGTTTATATTTTTAAAAAACTTTATTCACAGCAACTTTGAACGTATTCTTTCTGGCTCCAGGTGACTTGTATCCACAGTTTACTTAGTGCTTTTTAATTTTAAATAAAATTAAGTCAAATCAATGTGACCTTCAATATCTACACTATTATAGTAATTTACATGGTATTTGAAATCCTTCTTTCACGTATATGCATATTCCTAGTGATTTTTTTAAAAATTTTATTCTTAACTTTTTACTGAAACTGTCTATACCCAAATTATGTTGAAGCGAGGCTATAGTTTCACTAAAGATTAGTATGTCTTCATAGCTACTCTGACCTTATGCAATCTATTTTCTTCAGAAGTGAATTCACGTTGCGGTAGATGATTTAATTTTCCTCTGCTCTCCCTTAATGTGTTACAAGACAACTTAAGACGCTTTTCGTACCTTAATCTATCCATTTCTACTATTTAGGGTTACTGACTCTACAAGCCTGAGGATATCTAAATTTACTTATAAGGTTCAACTCAAAAGTGGTCACTCTGCACAGTGAAACATAAAGCAGTGATCTACTAATTATTCGTATTTTGCATTTTGTCAAGTGGATGCATATTTCTTTATATGTTTAACCTTGACTTATATGTATAGTGCTTCGGTACAGACAACCGGAAACTGCATTAGAATTACTTGCTGATCCAGTTTGGTATATTTAATATTTGCCGTTTTAAATCTACTGGAATAAAATTATGGTTAATATTTTAGTTTTTCATATCATAAATTCCTAGCATCCTTCCTGTTCGACCCACATTTTAGTCACTGAAGTTCAGGAATATTACATTAGTTTCGCGGGAATTCGGTTTCAAATCAATTTCTTTGAATATGCCGCAAACTCCATTGACTAAACCACCCTCTACACATATCTATATATTACTCAGAATCATGTGCTTAATAATTTTTAACCTCAATTCATGAGGCAATCCATTAACTTCCGTTACCTTTTTGTTTTTTCAGTGCATTGAAAATGGCATTTTTAGCGTGCTCATATATTTTTCCTATTGTGAAATCTTTTGTTACTGATATAAACTCTTCTGCATTATGGTTTGCTATTCTTTTGAAGTTATTCCTGAACATGTACGTTTCTTGTGAATTATCTTATCGCGCTCTCTGGTACTTTGTTTCCAAAGCTCTAGAATTTATTAAGGTAGTGTCGTTTGCAGTTTTCCCAATGGCTAAATTGTTTAAAACACAAAATTTCCTAATTTTAGTTTATCTGTTTGTCTCATTTCCGTTAATTAAGTAATTCAAACTCGTCCTATAGAGGATTTCTGTCGATTAGTGAAGCGAATTCATTTGAAGCAAATGTATAAATTGAGTGTCCATTACAGATGGTAGCTGATGAAGACCACCGACTGTTATTAGAAACTCCTCGAAAAGAAAGGTCAATTCCCATTATCCGTCGCAGTCTGCTATCGACTCTGTTGAACATTCCACTTCTAACTATTGATATCTCGTCAATAATTAGCAGCTTCAAATTAATAAATTCCCTGCAATTTTATTGGATAAGTCGCTGGATATGGCGGGCATGTTGACTGCAAATTGTGTTACAGGTAACGTGAAAGCTCTGTGCAGAGTGACTCCGTTAATCAGGATGTAATTCACCTGAAGGGGCACATAGCAGTACTACTACGGAGGGTTGTTCACGGTCTATGGTAACAATATCAGACGAGCACAATAGCTCCGTGCCGAAACATGTGTAACTGAATGAAAGTTCAGCAGTATGAGTGTATCACTGTGTTTGCTCAGTTGTGGCTCTTCTTGCTGCATCAAATTGGTGTCAAAATAGAACCATTCTGATAAGGGTACATTATTGCCCATTCCGATGCAAAATACTTGTATTCTAAGATTATTAAGCAAGAGGCGTGGTTTTACCATATCTAAGAAAGTGATCCGTGTGCTCTCAACAAAAAAACTAAGGCCACATCAGGAATTATTCCAAAGGGCAAGAAACAAGGAAATCCATGACCGGCCACCAGTCGCACCCCGGAGATAATTTGGAAGGTGAAAGCCCATGCCTCTGGACAAAATCCTGAACTCAGTGGGCCATTGCATTGTAATTAGGGATCTCTGTTACTGTGAACACCATAATCAATCAGAATTTGAATCTAGAAAAGTGCCATAATAGCCGGGGATATAAGCTGTTGCCTAAACACATAGCAGAACGTACCACTAACAGCAGAAAGCTGTATGAACGATGCCTAGCTGGTGAAAAGTGGATGTTTTTAGATGAGGCATATATTTATCTAAGTGACTGCAACAAACCCTGAGCTATATATTACCGACCAAGGGGAGAAACAAAATTTGAAAGTTGGTATAGGGAAACTAACGCAAATTTCCCCAATGGTTTCATGGTAATAGCAAGATACAGTTACAATGCAAATTAACCATTCGTCGTGTACATAAAAATTGAAAATCAATTGCATATTACCAGACTAACGTCCTGATTGCAATTTTCCATACAGAAACCCCTGCTCTCTACGGTACAGATGTAAATAAAGTCTGGTTGTATCAGGATACGGCATCAAGCCATACGTCTGCTTCAATCTCCAATGTTTTGGAGAACACAGAGAGAGAGAAATGGGAACACATTCCATACTCTTCAGCGACATCCGTGTTAGGTCATCTGATGCGTCTCTGATGGAGATTTGTGCATTTGGGTTATGAAAAGAACCCTTGGAAGCAGATGGCCGCGAACTTTGGATGGTCTCTGGAAAGCTGCCAGGAGGAATGGAACAAACTGGACATCCCTGTATATTGTAGCAGTTTGCTCCAGTGGAAGCTGTACTACAGATTGACAGCTCAAGCTAAAAGCTGCCAGATAGAACATCACTGCTGGTGGAGGCGTGGTTTTTCATAAGGTAAGAGAGTCTTCAGTGCGTTACCATAGATTGCGAACAACCCTCTGTATTTTGTCCTTGTCGCCTCCCGGTAAGCTGTCAGTTCGTTATCACCTGATAGAATCCATTTATTATAGTACTTTTTCCTACACCAGCGGAACCGCTTAGAAATATTCTCATTGGTAGTCTGTTAGGTTTAAAACTGCTTAGTTGAGGCAGTATTTTTAACACTTATATATTTCAGTCTAATTATATAATATAAAAAAATAGTAACAGCCCTCCTTAAAGCAATATGTGTATAGTATAGTATATAAAATGTATGTAACAGTCATTGTATTATGTTTATATTATTGTGTACATGTATAATAATGTTATGTAAATGTATTACGTAATTTAATAATGTAGGAGCTGTGAGAATAAAGACCGAAAGTTGCTAACAATGAGGTAACAATAAGGTAACCTTGAGGCAGTAATGAATTAGAAAGTTTAATAATGCTACTGTAATTCTTGGAACAATAATGTAATATTTAAAGCAGTTTATAAATTGCCAATCAAAAACTAGAAAAGCTGAAAGTTAAATAAAAGTATTCTATTGTAGTAAAATTAGCCAATCAGAGACTTGAAATAGAGAAATGTACAAATTTAAGCGGTAAAAGCCAGTCGCTAGAAGGCAACGTACCTGAGCAGTTCGTTCGCTCGGTACGTATTCAGTGTGAGACATATACCATTTATTACGGCGAGAATATTATAAAGTTTACGTGTTAAAAAGCGCAAGTAATTAATAAATAATCTCACAGCCCTCTATATCAGTGAAGTGTTATTTAATCGTGTGGAGGATTAATAAATGGAGTGAAGTAAACATAATATGTGTAAGCCTACATTCTTTAGCCGCATCACCCCCTGCAAAGAGATACATGTTTCTACAAATTACTACCTACGCAGCCGAGGCAAACATATATATATATAATTTAAAGAAACATTAAAATTCAAAGTTGATTCCTAAACGTTGAGGCGAAGGCCACCGGAAACTTTGTACCATACGTGGGGCAGTTACTTCATAAGTTAGGCTCCCCAACAGTGGAACTACAATACATACAACCTACTCCAAATTGACGCCCAAAGCGTGGTGTAAATAATTTAAACATAACACTCCTTCAAATTGGCTTTCCATGTGTGAGGCATTAAACTACATCATAGTACATGCATAATGAATTTTTCTGTTTTCTACTTAATTTGTTTAGTAATTGAAAGATTTCTTAACGGATACTCAGCTAGGAATTGTAAATCCATTTATTTCTTGTTTATCAGCCCTTTCCAAAATGCCCATTTGATCTGTTGCTTCTTCGCTTTGAAATTCTACGTCATAATCGCTATTATAAATTTCAAAAATATTGTTTTGAAGCATCTGTGAGGCTTACTACAGTGCTTCATCCTTTTTCACAGAAAATTTGCTTCCCAATTTTTTTCTTTTTCGATTTCTTCCAAGTCACCGCAATACAATTTGTAGTAATTCTTGCTCTCTATGTCACGAATCTCATCTCAATGGTACCAACAAGAACACTTATCCTGTGTAATAGTTGTCGGGATCTTGCACCAGCTTGTAACTCCTGTATCTGATCACTGCAAGCTTTCCTCACACTTTCATTTTCATAATTTACTTCATGAACTGTTCTCTTGTAGGGTTTAGAAGTAGCCACGAATTCTGTTCAACACACATTCTCTAAATATTTAGGACGTTGACAGTATTTCTGTACATTCTGTACATAGACATCCTCTGAATCAACCAGCAGTTGTTCTAAAGCCCTCTTGCTCTTCAACATCACCGCCCGTTCTTACAGCGGACTGGCGTTTCTTAAGGTTACCTTCCTGATGCTCTTAGACACAGGCAGAGAAATTACACAATAAGCTGCTTCCTAAGCTGGCATTAAGTTGCTGTTTAAAAACACGTTGGATATTTTACGCAATTTTCCCTTTAAACTCTGAGTCTCTAATTCTACGTCTTTCGCTGCATTTCTCAGTATTTTGACATTCCAGACTCTACCTTGCCTATATACCTTATTTTATAAGTTGCCAGCCCGTACTCTTCTAAGTGTGTGTCCATGTTAGACAAAAAAGCAAGATAACTTTATGGAAGCATTAATACCGACTTGTAGACTAGATCATCTTAAGAACACACGCGTTTGCTTTAAAGATATTACAGCAGGTAGTGTATTTCAGTCATATCAAGTTTGTTTAAAATTTCTTCGAAAGAAGTTGATTATATAAAATATCTTGTTTTCTTCAGGCTGTCCTTGTTTCATTGTTGTTTTCACCCTCCGCCAACAGAGTCAAAATAGTGGCATCACGGGTAAATGAAAATTAAACCTCCATGCCATTTTGTTTTTCCTTTCTTTGTAGCAGGCGTATGTGCGGGGGGGGGGGGCACGCTGTTTTTTTTTAAAGAGCAATGTAGGGATTATTTTCATTGTACTCGCCCGTCATATATTTGTCAATAATACTTCTTTAACTGATTCTCGATCTAATAGTTTATAACTCGGATCATCCTTTAGCCAGAAAAAGATGTGTTCATGGGGAGAGCCATGCATTTGAAACTAGCTTCTAAAGTAATCTTCGACAACATGCTGATCAAATATACTGTCCACTGCTATAAGCAGTTTTAAGAAAGATGAAATCTTATAATCGAAATACGAGCTCGTGTAACAGGATCATTTGTAGTCCACAACGTGTTTTTATTTGTTGCTCATTTCAAGTGCTTCTTTTGTAGCTGACTTTAGTTGTGTTTCATGCTCGTATAATGATGAAAGCGGTTCGGGCCATTAGCTTTCTGCTGCAGATAGCTAACAAACAAGTTGGTTTTCCTAACTGTCTTATCATTGCCACTAAATCCTTCTGCATTTTCTCCCAGAATGCTGGTCTGGATCGGGTGTCTCTGCTGAACTGGTAACCACTATCAACTTTAATTAAATTATTAAGAAATTCTGGATTTAGTAAATTTGCAGTATTCAGTTTACTAGTGGAGTTTTGGTTTTCCTCAAGGATATACTCATGTTGGCTACGCATTGTCTATCTACACTACGTGATCAAAAGTATCCGGGCACCTGGCTGAAAATGACGTACAAGTTCATGGCGCCCTCCATCGGTAATGCTGGAAGTCAATATTGTGTTGGCCCACCCTTAGCCTTGATGACGGCGTTCACTCTCGCAGGCATACTTTCAATCAGGTGCTGGATGGTTTCTTGGGGAATGGCAGCCCATTTTCACGGAGTGCGGAACTGAGGAGAGGTATCGATGTAGGTCGGTGAGGCCTGGCACGAAGTCGGCGTTCCAAAACATCCCAAAGGTGTTCTATAGGATTCAAGTCAGGACTCTGTGCAGGCCAGTCCATTACAGGGATGTTATTGTCGTGTAACTACTCCGTCACAGCCCGTGCTGTATGAATAGGTGCTCGATCGTGTTGAAAGATGCACTCGCCATCCCCGAATTGCTCTTCAACAGTGGGAAGCAAGAAAGTGCTTAAATATCAATGTAGGTCTGCGCTGTGATCGTGCCACGCAAAACAACAAGGGATGCAAGCCCCCTCCGGTAAAAACACGACCACACCATAACACCACCACCTCCGAATTTCACTGTTGGCACTACACACGCTGGCAGATGACGTTCACCGGGCATTCACCATACCCACACCCTGCCATCAGATCACCACATTGTGTACCGTGATTCGTCACTCCACACAACGTTTTGCCACTGTTCAATCGTGTAATGTTGACGCTCCTTACACCAAGCGAGGCGTCGCTTGGCATTTACTTGCGAGATGTGTGGCTTATGAGCAGCCGCTCGATCATTTAATCCAAGGTTTCTCACCTCACACGTAACTGTCATAGTACTTGGAGTGGATCCTGATGCAGTTTGGAATACCTGTGTGGTGGTCTGTATAGATGTCTGCCTATTAGTCTTTACGACCCTCTTCAAATGTCGGCGGTCTCTGTCAGTCAACAGACGAGGTCGGCCTGTACGTTTTTGTGCTGTACATGTCCCTTCACGTTTCCACTTCACTATCACATCAAAAACCTAGGGATGTTTAGGAGTGTGGAAATCCTTGCGTACAGACTTCTGACACAAGTGGCACCCAATCACCTGACCAAGTTCGAAGTCCGTGAGTTCCACGGAGCGTACCATTCTGCTGTTTCACGATGTCTAATGACTACTGAGGTCGCGGATGAGTAGCAGGCAGTATGTGGCAGCACAATGCACCTAAGATGAAAAGCGTATGTTTGTGAGGTGTCCGGATACTTTTGATCACATAGTGTACTTTCTATTTGGTCATGAATAGTCTGTTTGGTGTGGAAGATCTGCGTCTTCATTCAGATTTAGCGCGATCGCGCATGTAAGATATTTTGGCATATTACGAGACTGGTCTGTTAATATTGTAGGAAACCAAAGTTCATCAAAGTTTTGAATTAAATGCTAAGCGACTGGTGTTTTGTCCTGCCGTGGTGCTACTATCAATATTGTGTTATTAATTAATTATTATTAAGCGATGGATTTTCTTCGGGCGTAAAAATCCGTGCATGACTTCCTTCGGAAGGGAAGTAAAGCTGGTAGTCCCGTGTTGTAGGTTTACGACACGTAAACGAACCTCAAGCCTGATAAAAGCCTTTTCTAGATAGTTTGCCTCTTTAGCTTTTATCGGGGATAAGCTCTACATGTCCCTATATTATTATCTTTCGTACAATGTCTATCTAAATAGACAATTCGTCTCTTTAGATAGCATTATTCTTATATGGTGCAGTTTCTTGCAGGTATTTCAACGCATCACAGTCGACTGCTGGTTTAATAACCTCAAACATGTAATAGGATTTGTGCAAAATGTGTCATTTTAACTGTAGCAACATTTTTACCATATCGTCGAAAGAACTGGGTAAAACATGTAGGCACACGGACATAATTTGGAATATTTACAACCGAGCCTCTTGAACGTTACAATTTCTTCTAAACAATCATGTACTGTTCCTCGTTCTTATTACACTGAACCTTCCATTCTTGTCTTTCCATTCCTTCCATACAGTATCAGTATAAATGCCCACAAAAAGAGAAAACTCTGAATAAAGAGACTTGAAGCATAAATATTAAAAAATGTAAGTACATATTTTCATACAATCCTCCATAGATATGAATTAATCTGCAATGTTTACTATTGTTATCCTGCATAATTTTTAATGTATTCTCTAATAAATATATACAGCATATTTACGAATTACTTGTATTACATCACAGGTAACAGAGAATGCCTCCGAGCAAAATTCCGGTGTTTCACGTCCAATGTAGAATGGGACGCTAAGGACCATAGCAGTTAAAGAGCAGTTTAATTTAAACGCACACACAGTCTCACGTAAGTCTCACAGTCTCTTTCCTACCGTAAGTAGCAGAATAGAAACAAAAATAACATTAACGTTCAACATATCAACATATTTGAAATTGGCATCAAATAAATATTAATATGAAAAACAACTTCATACCTTCAAAATACATTGTTATGTCAAAAAATGCAGTTTCGGCATTTGAAGAGCTTAGGAAACACACTACTAATGAAAAAGCTGTTCTGCAAGTTGATTTAGCAGTGAATAACCCAGATGTTTCACAAGATGAAATACAAAGTGCACACTGGTACCAAAAACAGCTCACTCTCTTCATAGCTGTTGCTTAGGTTGGTGATAATAGTGCAAAGTATATGTAAACTTCAGACTTCACTAATAAAGATACAAATTAAGAATGGTAAGTTTTAAATTCCATCATTATTTATTATTATATCCTCTGATAGTGACATCAATTGCTGCGTCCGGTAATGGATCTACACAATGTGCATGCAGAGATTTTTTTTTATTTCACGTATATCAGTAGTTTTTTATTTTTCGTTAGATTCCTCATATTAATTTTTCATGATCCAAGATCCAGATGCTTGGAAGTACCGAGTTTTAAAACCAGTCTTTATATATATATATATATATATATATATATATATATATTGAAATTGTGATGTAGCGGTGCTATCATATATCTGAGTTGAAGCCCATTATAGGAAGAATGTATTTTTTTCGGAGCAGGTCTGAGACGAAGACTGTGATAACTTTCTAAACTGCCAGTATGCATATAATGTCGACTGTGAGCCAAATCTTTTAAGAAGGTGCCGTCCAAAATAATTTTCTTTAGAGCATGACAGGCATTTGATTCGCGTTTAATCCATAATTTATTTCTTCTCGCAACAATTCATGTTCACAAGATTTGCATTCACCGTTTTCTAGCTATTCATATTCATTTTTATATGATGAAGAATTGATGTGAAGTTTTCAATTAACATGGTACAGTTCTCATTACAGTTTTGTGCAGCTCACCATAAATGCTTATTTATACTGGCTTTCCATGCCATCAGCTCTGGGGGTTCTTTTTCTACCATTTTAATTTTTTTCATTAGACTTTTAGACAAATGCCGTACGTCAAATTCATGTTCAACCGCCGGATCCAGAGTTTTTAACAGGTATCTTAACCTTTATGCATGTCGGAGAATAAAAAAAGTTGTACTATAGAAATTTCCTGTTTTGCAAGCCTAGTCATTATGTTATCACAAGCAGCCTTTTACAAATAGCTTTTCACCATACCTCTTTGAGAACAAGTTCAAAATCAATAATTTTGCGAGAATTTAAATCCATGACAAAATAGACCAAATATTTGGCTGAAAATCTTGGGGAGTCATACCGCCCATCTTCTGCCAACCATACAGGTATACCACAACCTTTAAATGAATTCAAATTATTTTTTGTTTCTTGAACCGAAAATGCTCTAACAACTGGTGATGCCATGTTTCGAATGGTTTTTATGAATGTACGCCTTGGAATCATTGCCAAAGCCAGTGATTTGTAGGACTTAAACTGCTGAAACAATATACCAGATGATAATAATAAACAACTTGCTACTATAGCATTTCCTTCCGGTTTCTTTCCTGATACATTAGTGAGTTCCAAGTGAATGTATTACCGCAATAACACACTGTTTTAACACATAGCATTGTCCCATTAATATAATGAGAAACTGTTTTGACTTCATTTCTACATAAAACTTATATCTTGAAAAATAAAAGTACAGATGTTCAAGCAACAATGAAATATTCCGCTGTAGCTTCATTTCCCTGTATGGTGAAAGTTTCTTCTTCTTCTTCTTCTTCTTCTTCTTCTTCTTCCTCGTTATCACTTGTATCAGAATCTGAAGTGTAGGTTTCGTAGAAATTTTTATTCAGCTTATCATCCTCTTCATTGCTTTTTCGGGTTCCAACAATATATATATTTCCTTAAGATTTCAGTACCCGTTCACATTGTACTTCTGAATTCTTAGTTTTTTCATCACCTCCTTTATGAATTCTCTTTCACTACTGTCGTCCTCCGTGGACTAGTGGTACCGTGCTAGTCTCTAGTTCCCAAGGTCGCGGGTTCAAACCCGGCGGAGGGCGCTGGATTTTTTTCGGGCGTAAAAATCCTTAGCACGGCTTCCTTCGGAAGGGAAGTAAAGCCGGTGGTCCCGTGTCGTAGATTTACGGCACGTAAAAGAACCTCAAGCCTGATAAAGAGGCCTCTGAGCAAAATTACCGGTGTTTCACGCCCAATATAGAATGGGACGCTAAGGACCATAGTAGTTAAAGAGCGTCCATAAATAAAACTCAATTTTTCTTTCACTACTTTTATTATCGCCTTCGTTGCCAGTCTTATTGCAAGTAACATATCGCATAGCTCAGAAACGATAGTTTTACGATCTCTAGCCTCATATCGTTCTGTTCTTTGCGCTTGGGTGAAAATGGTGAAATATCAGTTGTCTTACTAGAACTTGATATCTGGAAATTGTCTTCATTTTCCCTTATAGTAGGAATAGTTCCAGGTTTTAACGAAGGCCCTCTGAAATTTTCATCGGGCATAAGCTGCTTTTTTTAATAACTGTGTCTGTTTATAATTTTAGCCCTTAAATTGGACGGAACATAAACGAGCACCGGGATCAGGCAAAAAATATTTTCTTTTGCAAAATTCCACCCATATCCTATACCTTTTGGGAGATTTGTCTCTGTTTGGAAACGCGTGAAAATGAGTTCCCTTGTGTGTTTCCCTTCTCTCATTAGAGCCATACGCACAACATTGAGGCATTTTATTTTTCACAATGTAACGTTGCGTGGGTATTACTAAACCGATTCAGTAACACCACCACCACAGAGCACACTACTCTTGAACTTAAATACCAACAAGAACAATTTTTGAAAACGTTTACCGCACGTGCAGCAATGACTGACTTGTGATCTCCCAACTGCTTCCAGCACACGTCAGGTTCTGATGAGGTATAATGTGGTTATCATTTCGCTTGCGCAGCTATAACGGCGTGATGGAGTAAGAAAACAATCTTACCACTAGAGTTTACAAGTCACATCCTTCATTTAGGTGGAAAGATGAATTTTGTGTTTCGTTCCCCTTTAATAAAGTTTTCAGTGTTACTTCTAAGTTACATTTTTGTGAAGCAGTACAGGCTCTTTAAACTTCAATGCCCATGACTATGTTTGCAATTTTTCCATGAGTACTATATAGCTGATAAATTCTCCCATTCTCTTCAGATTTAGTTGTCAGTAAAAAGAAATCAGTATATACTCGGAAGTGAGTTTGCATCTAAAGCATACTCAACATGAGACAAGAATGAACTCATAAAACTACACTGGGGTGTATTCCAAGAGCTCCTCCACCTGCGCTGCCGATGCGGTCACGCATTATCCATAAAAATGAACTCAGGGTCGAATACACCCCTGAAAAGGCGCACATGGGTACGACGTATGAGGCAGTGTCTCAATAACGTTCATCAGTGAGTGTATCGTGTTAAAAGATTTGGAGGTCGGTACACCCATGCAACATTATGCCTCCCCACACCATAATACCTCGACCACCAATCGTTCGTATCATGTTCATGATCATGTTCGACAGTGTTCCTGGGTGCATTAAGTGTTCCCACCTCCCGCCAGATGAGGGTACGTCGAGAATCACTACTCAGACTGAACCTGCTCTCATCCGAGAAGAGCACGCGACCCCACTTCTCGTTAGTCCAGCCTTGATGCTCTTGGCACCATCGCAAACGGCGCCGTCGATGTGTGGATGTCAACGGAATACAACGCACTGGTCGTCGGGCAAAGAGACCACCCCAAGCAGCCGCCGTACCACTGTGAAGCGTGAGATTCCGTGCCTTGCAGTCCAGTTAAATGTGGTTGCAATTGCACCCACTGTTTGACGTGGGTCCCTTCTTGCGTGTTGCACAATTTAGCGGTCATCTGCTGCTGTAGTTAACCTTGATCGACCACCTCCTCTCCTTGGGGCAGCAGTGCCTGTGGTTTGGAACGCTCCCCATGCACGTGAAACAATACTATGAGCAGTGCTAAACTCCTGGGCACTATCACACTTCGTCCTTCTAGTTTAGCGACGTCTCTTTCCCGTGTGAAATCATCCAAATGTTGTCTCCGGCCTATGTTGTCATAAATAAAATTGAGTTGTATTTATGGACGCTCTTTAACTCCTATGGTCCTTAGCGTCCCATTGTAAATTTGAAGTGAAATACTGCTAATTTTGCTCAGAGGCACCTTTATCGGGCTTGAGGTTCTTTTACGTGCCGTAAATCTACGACACGGGACCACCAGCTTTACTTCCCTTCCGAAGGAAACCATGCTAAGGATTTTTACGCCCGAAAAAAATCCATCGCCCTCCGCCGCGTTTGAACCCGCAACCTCGGAAACTAGAGGCTAGCCATGTTGTCATGAACACCACCACAGTGCACCGTGACAGGTCGCTGATTGACAGATACTGTGTTGTCCCGTTCCTTCAACTGGCTCGTGTTGCAGGCGAGACCCATTTGGCGCTATGGTCGCACTGACCTAATACTATGTGACGTCCAGCTTTATGTGCACATGTGGGAGACCTCTGGCAACATGCTCCCGCACTTTCATTTTCACCGAGTAGTTAATATAATACGAGGGACACTATTTATGTTTTGAGCCTAATAATTAAAACCAACTAAAATCTGATTGAAAACTGCTTTATTGTTTTTCGAAATATTCTCCTTTATGATCAATACACTTTTGCATCCGATTGAAACATTTGTCAAAGCATTTATTCCAGTCTTCTTGAGACACCTCCAAAACATGATTTTTGAAGGCATCAACGGCTTCTTCTGCCAACGAAAATCGTTGTCCAGCAATTTATTCTTGATGTTCCGGAACTAAAAGAAGTCATTGGGTGCCAAATCAGACTGCATGGCGAATGACCCATCAATTCGATTTTTTGAACCTTCAAATACTCTGTTGTTAGACGAGATGTGTGTGCGCTCGCATTGTCTTGATGAAGAACTATCCAACGGTTCTTGTTGGTTTTCCTTACTTCACCGAAGACTTCCGGCAAACAAATGGTTGTTTACCATTCGGCATTGACCGTTTTACGTTCCTCTAAAGGCACTGTTGCCACATAGCCAGTTTTGCTGAAAAAGCAGGTGACCATTTGCTTCGAAGTGCTTCGAGTGCGAACAACGTTTGTTGGATTTGCTTCATCTTGAAACACCCATACAGTCGACTGCTGTTTACGTTCCGGCCCATACGCATAGATCCATGATTCGTCACTTGTTACAATCTTATATACCTCGTTTGAGGTACCGCCATTGTATTTCTTGAGCATTTTTGTACACCAATCGACACGAACATCTTTTTGAGATTGCGTCAAATTATGTGGGATCCAACGAGAGCAAACCTTTTTCACGGCTAAATAATCATGCAATATTTTATATATGCTGTTGGAACTAATGCCTAGGGTTGCCTCAATCTCACAATATGTCGCATGCCGATCTTTCATTATAAGTTTTTGCACAGTATCAATGTTTTCTGGCACAACAACTGATTTTGGACGAACTTCATCATTGAGCGAACGGCGGCCACGATTAAATTCGTTACACCAGCGTTTCACAGTGGCAAAGGATGGAGCTTCGTCGCCAAATGTGGAAGTTATTGATCGATGCACTCTTGTCTTGATAATCCACGTCGAAAGTCGTAATAAATCATTGCACGAACATTTTCACGAGTTAATTCCGTGTTTTTGTTGACACACAATTTTCAAGTTAGTGTAAACAAAACACATGACGCTCTATTGACAAAATGTTTGAACTAGATTATGGTCAAAAATGTCAAATTTTCCATTGGAAACGTCAGATGGCACCTACAACGTTCAGGGTTGCCAAGGCTCAAAATATAAATAGTGCCCCTCGTATTATGTTACTTTATCTATCTCACCCTTAAGTTTTGCACACCAGTGTAATAATATACTGGCTTTCATTCACACGAAATATGAGTACATACTCTTGTAAGATGGATGCCCGAGTATGTTCTCTGCTTCCATTACTTGAGTATGTTCTCAAAATGAAGTGGATACTCGAAATATTTTATTGCTTACCAAAAAGCGTTTACTTGAAAATGTGAAGCATTCACTGTGAACTCATTTTTATTCATATAACCTATTGCAAGGGTGGCGAAAGCACCTTCCTTGCGCCAGTCACCAAATACGCAATACGCCTTGCATCACTCTGCTGCATGTGAAAAACAAAGGGGCAGTGGCAGGGAGGGAACGGCGCCTACGGGTCAAAATAACTCGCGAGTCCCGTTTTCGCCACCTCTGACCTATTGTATTAAAATACTCTTATGGATGTTCCTTATCAACACATGAAAATTTGCATCCATTTTGTGGACATCTCTGTATATCATGTCTAAACTATGCTAATCAGTTGTAACGTTCAGTTTTTATTCTTTTGGTGCTTTTCATTCAACTGATAAAATCCGTAGCTACCCAATCAGTAAGATTATAGGGATTCCTCATGCGTATATACTGCTTAAACTGATAAAAATATAATTTCAATCAAGTTTATTGTTTTCCTTAATTCTTTCTGAATGCCTTAAAGTGCATACAGGTAAAATTTAGCCCTACTGTATCGAAATCAAGGTCTAGATGTTGTGGAAGTAAAAATCGGTGACTAACCTCCAAACTCTTAATGGAGTTATAGCTTGGCTCAATACATGACAATGTGGCATTGTTAAAAAGTCAAATTGAAGTCCCCGTCCTGTTTAAATGATGATGGATGCTTCGTAAGAAAGTATTTTGTAAGGTTTTATTACATTCTGAACTGAGAGTTCAATCTTGTATCAGTGCAAACAAATAAACCACAAATACTGCAGAGTCAAAGATAAAACTAGAGAGAATAGGCACTTTTGTTCTGTGGTCTATTTTCTCTGATCAGAGTATGTTCAGAAGCCGTAGAAATTGACACCGCCTAATCATATTGTTCAGGCATGTTATTTAACGTTTTGTGGAAAAACACAGTGACACGCAAGATTTGTAACAGGATGTTAAACATGTTATAGTACATAGTATATTCTTAACGTATGTGACGAAATCGGCCTCAGGTGTTTTGTATATATATATGATCTCGTTATTGGCATGCATCGACTAAACAGCTGTTGCCTCAGCTCCTGGTCACTACGAAATGTGTGTTAACGTGTTATCACTTGATGAAAAACGTTGTTGCAGAAATATATATCGTTATTAGTATGAAGTAGATGACAAATGACACTTTAATAAATTATACAACTGCAAAGATATGGTATTGGACTGGTTAAGTAGTATGGCTGTTGCACATTAGATTGGTAATGACATTTGGAAAGATAAAAGGGTGATTATTTCTTCCAGACATTTGTATGGAACTACTTGCCATTTCCGTAATCTTTCACTAACATAAAATTTACTATTGTTAAGCCATTAGCCGTTTGTTTTTCCATAAGTAAGAGTTCAGGTTTAGAAGAAAATCACCTCTTTCCGTAGAACACGTTTGGAGCTCTGAAGTATTGTGTAAGCTTGTTGAGAAAGATCCGGACACCCTAGGGTAAAAACGCAATTATCTCGTAAACAAAGGTTATTAATTTCACTCTTATTTTCTTCACTAAAGTTTGTTTACGTGTTCATCATACATTTAATGTATTTAGATTCAATTTGATATTGTATAAACCGGTATTCAAACAAAAACTAAATTGATGTCTCGGTGTCAACTTGTCCCTTAATGATGGAGTTTCCGACAGTGTCAACAGAGAAAATATTTGTAAAAATATGCATTTACAACACAAATTTTGAACGTTAAACAATACCAGTCCCATGCAAATTATCATTGCCAGATGTCTCACGTGCTATATGAAACTAGTACTGAATCCAAAGTTTCCCAACATTGCCATCATAGTAATATCCACTACACGCTGCATAATAGTTACTTAGATTGTTCAGTTGTTTTGATTCACCCCATAATTGACGTCGATCATTGGTAGGCTTGTTTTTGCGGAGAAGCCCTACTTTTGCTACTTGGAATTCCTGAGGTACTTCCGATATTTTTCGGATGCTATAAAGGCGGAGTCTTGCCGTTTTCTTCGTCTCTTAGCACCAGATGAAAGTTGTAACAGACATGTTTCTCCAATACGAATTTCGCATCCATTGTGGATTAGGACAAGATCATGCTCAAAAGTATCATCCTTAAAAATATTGAGCTTTAATTATGGACCCTTTTTAACTACATGGTTCTTAACGTCCCATTCGTATATTGGGCCTGAAAGACGGAAATTTTTCTCAGAGGCCTCTTTATAAGTCTTGAAATTCTTTTGCGTGCCGTAAATCTACGAAACGGGACCACCGGTCTTACTTCTCTACCGAAGGAAGGCATGCTAAGGATAGGGCGGCATCATCCTGCGATATGTTGAGATTGGGAAGATTTCGCACTTCTTAAACCCACTGCTAAAGTTATCCGCAGTTGCTGATGTATACTAAGCATGTTTGGAAAGTACACCAAAATGTTCTTTAATGATTTCTTTCCCTGGATGGTGACGAACTCAATTTCTAGTGACCTCGTAAACATGCTTGAGACTGTATTAAATTAAGTATTATCCGGGCTTGTGGTCCATGGTCTACTGCCCAGTAGACCACGGCCCACAAGCCCGGATAATACTTCATTTAATATTGACATCGGTCGTGAAAGCCTACGAATTTTATGCTTAAGACTCTTAAAGAAGGTAACGTCTAGAGAGAGAGAGAGAGAGAGAGAGAGAGAGAGAGCGAAACAATTTCAAATTCAGATGCTTTCTCAAGAACATCTTGGTCCTTACAATGTGACGTATGTCTGTCCAAGATCAAGATATCTTTTTTGCTGTGCCTTATGCCGACTGGCATGATTCGAGAACAAAGAAAACGTCTCGTTAATCATGTAACCGGAGTTAGGAATGTGATCACTGACTCTTAGTAATGCGCTTGAAATTTGCATCTCGTTTGCGAACTCTTTCATCATTATGAATAACGGTATAACCCAACCTCCTGCTTTCACACAATATAGTAGCAGTCCCTTCTCTCCTGTAGTGCTATGAAGCAAGTCTCATTTACCTTTTATTTTTATGATTAACAGTCTTAAAAGCCAATTGAATGCCAGAATCGTAAACAGGTATATTCTACCTGGATTGTCCCATTACTCAACGCATCATACATATCACTGAGGCATGCACCTCCTTGTTTAGACCCTTTAAACCGGCATGCGATCTTTTTAGACTTTACGAATGCACAGGTTTGGTTGGCTTTTTTGAAAGGAATAAACTCAGTCATATCCAGCCTTGATTTCTTCTTTTTAAATTTGTATTTCAAGGCATTACTGACGTAGAATTTAAACGCTAGCTTAATAAAATATATAACTGTTAGACCGAATCGTTTCGAATCCAGGAAGATGATGGACTGCCCGGATAGTAGTAATTCAATTATTAGTCATGATGCCGGCCATGAAAGCCTGAGTATGTTAATTTTATTAAACTGCTTAAACGTAATTTCAAGTTTTTTTCGCTAGGGTCCGTCCCGATAGTGGTTGCATTAATTCGTTAAATGTGTCGAGATCTTCACTTGTCCGCATCTGCCTAAATAGCAGCATGTTTTCATAAATATTACTGTATAATAATGGTCGTCTTATTTTCTTTTGTTGCAGGTTCCAAAATCTCTTATCTTGGTAAGTAACAGGGCATAATTTGTAAATACTTGTGTTCAAGCGTAATTGCATATCAGTGATATCAGGCGTGGGGAATATCCGCAGGATAGGGGGAAAAAGTTATTTCACCTCACATCTAGTGGGCTAAACGTGGCTCGTTTTTCTAGGTAGCTTCTTACAGCGGTGATTTCCATAAATCGTCCATAAGAATAATTTCTCGTGTAATTTATTTTCAGATCTTTAATATAATTTTTTTATGTGGAGTAAAGTATATTTCAAACAATTACAGACGACTTTATTATTTTAAGAGTGAACTAGCATATTTATTACACTCATGAGGTGTTGCGATGACCAACGTAAGTAACCCGAAAGAGTTTTCAAAAGCCGTCCTCCACCCTTTGCCTGATGTATGTACATACCACACTTTTGGTCTTCTCATTTCAGAATGAATGCTTTTTGGGTGAAGAACACCTAGTTTCTTCATTTATTTTATGACTTCTTTGAAGTATTTCAAGTATCAAAATGGAAAGTTCCATTCTAGTTTTCTACATATGTGTAATTTGTAAATATTACCTACACTAAATCTAATACCTCTGTGCCTTAATGTAAAATAATAATTATTTGATGGCTTACTGTCAATGTTACTAAACCCTATTTAATATATTAAGTTAGAATCTTAACTTTTATTTATAATTATTATTATTATTATTATTATTATTATTATTATTATTATTTGTAATTTAGCTCTATGTAGATGTTAAGCTTTAATCTATTAATGTAAATGGATTATTCCTACAAGTAAACATCCTCGAGATCACATTTAACAGTCCTAAAGTAAAGTATTCGTCAAAATATTTTTGTTAAACTTAAGAAAATCGTACAAATAATTGCAGAAATCACATTTTATGCACTGTCATGTTTCCCTTGCTATGTAAAGGCTTTTTAAGCATTTATTTCCGTTTCGAAAAGTTTACATTCATATAAAAGCTAGTCCATCGTTTGGTATCCTTTATAGCATAGGCACTCATTTTCTGAATAATTGGTAGCATTTCCTGAATTTGACATGACTGGTAACGAAAAATGTAACGTTTGTAGTCATTTTAATATTGACATTCGTACAGCCTTTCTTTGTGGGGAAGGACTTAGTAACAATGTTATACTTCTTGTGATACGTAGTTTGGCACTCGCTTCACGTCATTGTTTATTTTATCTTGCGTTTTATATTTCTTCTTTCTCTCTCTCGCTCTCTTTATCCTTTTTTTTTTTTTTTCCTTTTTGTTTTGGATACTGGTTTCTTAATCTTAATGTGTGCTGCATTTCATTCCCGCATTATGCTAAAACGTGTGATGGATGACATGCTTTAGCAATCCTGATCTTTATCTTTGCACCCTCTTGTGTTTAATCTAGTTATATTTATTCTTCTATCTCTGCAGATCTCTTTAGAATACACAATTTATTTCAGATAACTTTTTTGTGGGATCAACCATTTACGAAATACGCGTTATAATTAGTTTGATTTTTTCAAAACTTTGTCGTGTATTTTTTTTTTTAATGCTGTCATTAAAAGACTATGGAATTTTATGGCCAGCATATACAAGGCGATACTAACAATTTTTAGAAAATCAAACAAGGATTAGTTTTAAAAAATGTAAAGAATTTATTTTTCAAAATATTCCCATTTAACATCAATACATTTTTGCATTCGATGAAACCAGTCCTTAAAGCAATTATGCCACTCTTCGTGACGCACTTCAGAAACCAGGTTTTTATAATGTTCCACTGCTACATCTGATGACGAAAAAGTGATTCCACGCATTTTATATTTAATTTTTTGGGGAAAAAACAGGTCCTGGGTAAGGACTGTACGGTGGAGGGTCCATGGTGCTAACCTTTAAGGCATCCAGAAACTCAATTGTTAGTTTTGCCGCATGCGACGATGCGTTGTGATGTAACATTTTTTTTTTCTTTTCGACGTTTTCCACGAACTTTTTTAAAAGTTTGCGGTAATCAATGTGTTCTTGCTTTTGATCGGGAGTTAGTTTATATGGAATCATCGACAACAAAGTTTTCTCACGTCTAACTCTTGATGTAAAATGTGTTTGATTTGACTCAAAGCAATGCCCAATGTCGCCCGATTAAGATGTCCGGTGTACTTCTTCAAGCACTGCTCGAACAGCGGCAATGTTTTCATCAGTAACAGCAGTTCTTGAGCGTCCTTCACGAAATTCATCACAAAGAAAGAAAGAAGAAAATAAGAAAACAAAACACCTCTCTGTATTCGCTACATATCAATTATAAATTGTTGCCTTGATGGGACTTCTTCGCCAAAAGCATTTCTAAGGCGATCTTCACATTGTTCAGACGTTAATGACGATTTAAAATTGTAAAAAATAATAACCTGGAAATGTTCTCTAGTCAAATTCATTTTTGGGTGAGCACAAAATCTTTAAATGATTTACAAACTATTAGAGCAAATCGAATAAACTACACGGCAATCAACTCACAGAACATTAGCAAGTAGCTGTCAAATATAAACAAATTTCATTTGTTTTTAGAAACGTGGTATTCTAAAGATTTTCGCTATCGCCCTCTTAGCGTCCCGTTTTTAAATATCTGACTATCGATTCAGTTTCCTGATTCCCCCGTACCTATAACAAAATGTGTAATAAAACTACTTCTCAAAGGTTTGTTCCAATTAACATGAAATAAATAGAAAAAATAAGCTTTCTTAAGTATAGTTTATAGAAACCATATAAAAATAAACGGTAGTAGGGGAGAAAGTCATGTGAATGTAACACAGATTTTTTTATCGAGGTCCTTGTTTACTAATTCAATTCTAAATGCTGTTATTAATCATTCCACATCATTTAACGCCAATTACCATCTTACCCCTCCCCAGAAATATTCAAATAAGATATCCATCTCAATTATGAGACTTACGTTGTATGTACTCATGCTACCTAAGCTACAGATAGTAAGTAATTCCATAAATGAATAATATAAATAAAATATATAATAATAAAATCTCTGTGTGCCTGCGTGTGTGTTTTTTGCTGGTCTGTGCAAATCGCTTCCTAAAAACGAAAATAAGTGTAGTTCAGAAATGTCATGCTTAAGTTAAAATTACCGAGATGCAAGGCGAAGATTCAAAACAAATGTGTTCAAAGTTGGCCAGATTTTGTACAGGCACAGCGCAGACCAGCATTTTCGTTGTCGATTTATTTAGATCCATGCTGGTATGAATATGTGGATGTGAACGAGACTGTTGTTAATAATCCGTCCCTACACTTCATAGAGCATTACTTTCTGAATTAGTATGTAGGTCGAGCAGGTTACATCAGGTTTAGAACTCCAATAACATGGTGGTGCGCTATCGCTTTGAGTGCGAGTGTTATTTCTGGACATAGAGTTGTCTTGCCAGCAGCTTTTATGAGCTTCCTTTCAGTTGCTGAGGGTATATATCATCAAAATGAGGGAGTTCGCAGCATTCTTTCACCGTTTCAAATAGAAAAAGTGAGAACCGTAATATTCGTTCCTTTATATCACATTTTCTTTAGAACTGTTCGGTAAAAAAATCTTCGATGCGTTGTTTTAAGGGGACCTGGAAGTGTATCATTAATCTGAACGTGTACTAAAATAGTGGCGTAGCGTGCTTTTCAAGGCTGTGGAGACTGCAGTTAACATAGGGAGGCAATAAAATAATCCAAGGAAGAAAATAAAAATGCAGACATTTAAAAATAAACACTAATAATAATAATAATAATAATGATAATAAATACTAAAATTGAGCTGTTATATCAGCCTACTGTGGACGTACTAACCTGCGTAAGAAACGATGAGAATTGGAGAACTCTAACCGCAAGGAACAAAGTAGTCATATTTTCTTGTTCACAAGTGCAATGTTACTATCTTTTCCTTCCACGAATAAGTCTATAAATGGTTCTACAAACATCTGATCACTGGATGGTTCTCCAAGCAGTGTTTTTTTCAATTGCTAACGTGTGCAAGACACGACAGTCGAATGTTGGACATTATATTCCTTAAATAATTCTTCACTCATGCTTCGTTCACTGCTTGCTGTAATTGCGGATAGGGTCAAAACCAAACGCAGTAACTTTGTTGCTTCCTCATAAACCGAATCTAAATCATGGTTAATAATGCATTTTAGGAGCTCCCATGGAGATAGGTGTTTTTTCTCATCAGCGTAAATGTTACACAGTTCATTTTCAAGTTGTTCTTGGTTAAAAAAAAGGGATACTGTTCTAATAACTGAAGCAGTTTCAGCTTTGGGAATCCCTTTTGGTAGTCCGAGAAAGACTTCTCATTCAACAATTCAGCAAATCGAATTTGGGGAAAATCTTGAAATCTTCTTTCCATCTGAATAATTTGTGAATCTAGTCTCGTAAGTTAATTCCCTCAGACTTGTGTTCTGATTGTCAAGAATGTTAAAATTGAAATTCAAACTCAAGCTGTATTTAATGCATTCGTCAACAAATGTTTCTCTTTTTAACTGTTGAATGTTTCTCAACACAGTTCTTATTTCGTTGTGGCAAGCAGTTATGCTGACAGTAGCTTTTGACTGGAGAACATCAAAGAAATGTTCAACATAAAAACAAAGAATGCTCGGTATAAGCAAAACAAGTGGACAAGCACAGGGCCATCCATTCGTATTTTCAATCCCACAGCACAGTTCGACTGGGCCCCACTGAGAGTTTATATCATCAATGATGTCATTAAAAACACTATAGTTCTGAGAGATGGTTTTATATAGTTGAAACTGCCCTGGAACGAAGGTTCCGTATTGCTTGGATGTGGCAACTTAAATGCTTTTTCAGTTAACAGTATGCTGTGTTCCTCTTGACAGGAATGTGTTGGTATAACACATGTGTTGGTATCAACAGTTTCTATCGGTATCTGAGAAAGATTACGGTTCTACTTTCAACATATCAACAAGACTTACGGCCTCTTAGACAACTTGCGCTCTTCTGCTAGTAATGCTGAATGGCCAGCTGTTTTTGTTTGGTTTCTTCGTCACAGATTTTAGCAACGTTGGCAACTGTTTCTCGGGCTTGATTGTGTTTAGTTCTTTTCTTACTGAGCATTGTAAATAACTTTATAAATCACTAGAAAACACACATTGCTCCAATGAAACACGCTGAGAAACTAACGTTGCGCAATGTTTTAAATGTAGATAATAGATCTGTTTATGACAGCATCGTGAGCTGCCACGTGGTACTATCCCCCCTCACTCTCCCCGCAAACGTTTACTCGTCAGAGGCCTATAGTAGTTCGTTTCGATCACTTGCTGAAAAAAGAAACAAATGCAGTAAGATCGCTTACAATTATACGTACTTGTATGGTTTTAGATGCATAATGGTACCAAATTTAATTGATGTGCCTGACAGTGAATAAAGAGCGCATATGGACAAAACTGCTTCACCAATTTTATTGTTGTAGTTCTCTTTCTTTGCCAGACATTACTGAAGCGCCGTCATGTGTTTGACTAACCACTTTTCCTTCCACATTCCAGTTTTTCAATACTGCATGAATAACACTGGGTAACACAATTTTGGGCCTTTGAATGAAAATGGGTGTTTTTAGATTGTTTCTTAGAGCTTTTACAAACATGGTATCAGATTTCTTCTAACACCCACAGTTTTATATAACTATGTAATTATGCTTCTTTTATAATTCGCGCATACAGCGTTCTGTATATATATATTTATATATAGATATATATTAGAGTATCGAAAATTGTTAGTTGTGCTAAGATCGATATACTCTGATATGTTCACACAGAAACACTGCTGCTGTTTTGGTTTGGTTTTAAGTGTGGTTTGTGTAACTCTTACTAGTGCGTTTTGTTTCATCTGCGCTGATTTTCTTTGAAATCAAGTAGGGAGAACATAATCTCATTCGTGAAAAAAAGCTTACCTAGCTTATTTTGGTGTCAAGTTAGGAGACCAAGATAAAACATTCGCGCCACACAGGTGTGTCATGGGTCCTGGGAAGCGGAAGTCATTACCTTTTGGAATTCCGATGATTTGCCGATAGCAAACAAAACACATTGATGATTATTATTTTTGCATGGTAAAAACTGAGGGACATAACAAAAAGAGTATTAAAAGCATTGTATATGCAAATCTGAAATCAAACTTCAGAGCTGTTTTCTCAAGGTGAACTAAATGACTTAGTAAGAGATCTGGGTCTCAAAGGAGTTTTCACAAGTTTTGGGTTCTCGTTTAAAGGAGAAAAGACTGCTGGTATCGAACAAGAGAAGAGGAGCTTCGTGAGTACTTCACCGAAAATGGCCTTGTTGTTTACTGTAATAACATTGAAGGAGTAGTATCAACATATGGAATCACATACAGCAAGAAAGAATGTAGGTTATTTATCGATGGAACCCAAAAAGATATCAAGGCTGTATTCTTACGTCTTGAAGGAAAACTACGAAACCCTTGCAATGGTATTAACGGCAATAAAGTATTCGGAGCACGAATTGGTTTGTGTGGCGATCTAAATGTTATAGGAATGCGTTTTGGACAGCAATCAGACTACACAAAATGTCCTGCTTCCTCTGCCTTTGGGTTAGTCGTGGACGTGATTTACACTGGGTTAGAAAGAAATGGCCAGCTAGAACAAATCTGGACCCAGGAGACAATGTTATATAAGCAAGTTTGGTGAAACGAGAGAAAATCATTCTGCCACCTCTCCACATAAAACTCGGGATCATGAGACAATTCGTAAGGGGATTGAATAAAAATTGTGAATGTTTTAAGTATATCTGTCAGAAATTTCCCTTCCTGTCTGATGCTAAACGAAAGAAGGAATCTTTGTGGGACCACACATAAAGAATCTAATGACAAACTTACGATTTGAGGATTCGATGACTTATGAGAGAAAAAATGACTTGGATAGGATTCAAGAATGTGATAAACTGTTTTTTGGGGGGGGGAAGAGAAAGCACCCGGATTACAAGAAATTTGTAGATTTATTGATGGCTATGAAGAATTTAGATTGTAATGAGTATGAAACTGCATTTCCTTTATAGCCATCTCGACTTTGTCCCTGAAAACATGGGAGATTTTAGTAAAGAACGTGGGGAGCGGTTCCACCAGGACATGACATGTGGAAGTGGAATTCTTGATGTTAGCTGGTTATTGTTCTATAAAGAGGGATAATATGGAGTCGCAACACATATGGCAATCTCGAAGATCACACTTCTGCAACAAAAGGAAGCGAGTTTAAAGTCCTCAAATATGTATCCTGGACTTGCCATGTGCCAAAATTAATGTTATATGTTGACAAACAATGTAATAAGTACGCTGTCTTCTGTAATGATTTCATTGTAACATAGTTATAGTTACCTTTCTGCGTTTAATTTCCTCTACTGATGCTATAGGTTAAGTAAATATTTAAATTTAAATTCTGTAAAATCCTTACGTGATACATAAAATCTGACTTCAGATTCGTAAACAGGAGGCAAATATACATAATCATCCATCAAAAGTCTTGACAAAATAAAATATTGTAACTCTGTAATTTTTGACAAACCTACAGCAATTTTATATCCGGATACGTCATAAAATCCAGCGAATCTTTCTTCAATGCAGTATCTGAATATTATCTCATTTGACTCTTGCATTACACGTCTAATGTTTCATCAGCTTGAATCGATATGAAATTGCAGTCCTGAATTTCAGCTTTTATTTTTTTATTAACTGCAGAGTTATCATTTCTATTATATCATTCTGAATATCCGGAGACCCTTAAAAGCTAAAGATTATTATAAATGATCTCGGATTATCTGCCCCCCTTGAACTGGCAAATCCAACAATTCCTTTGTTGATGGAGGATTCGTCTTCTCACTTCTACGATGAGGGGAGTTGGGAACTGGTCGCCGGGTGCTGGCGATGTCCCACCTCTTTTGCCATATCACGGCAAAGCCCTTACTGGCAGTGAAAGGGGAGTTTGTTTTGTACGGGAGAACAAAATTTGTTAGAGGTGTTTGTTTGATTTAAGGGGGTTTAATTTGGATGATACTTTGTCAAAAAGACGGGAGGTGAAGTAGCGGGAATGAACGTTTGGATGTAAATTTGAGAGTGGTGATTCAGGTGAAATTTTTTTTAATTTAAATTAATATGTATCACATGGATTTTGAGATGATTTCGATTATTGTGCAAATGTGAGACTGGGGCGTTCGTAACGCTCACCTGGGTCGATGTCGTATTCACCCAACCCACGGATGAGGGCGTTGAAGCTTGATGTGAGGTTTCGGTAAAAGGGGGCAGTTAGAGTTTGGATGCGTTGTTTGATTCTGTGGATGCGGAGGTCTTGTCGGAGTATGGAGTTTGGGATGTACCATGAGGAGTCGTTTGGTATGCGGAAGAATCTGGATTGTAGAGTTTCCAGGTGTCGGAGGTTTTGTTTTTGCTGCGGCGCCCCAGACTTGACATGCATAAGTGAGTGCTGGTCTGAGGTTCTGCTGATATAGTGGACACTTGTTTGTTACTGAAAGTGTGGAGCGTCTTCCACAGAGGGAACACAGCATTCCGAGGTGTTTGTTGACTTTATTTGCAGTCTCTTGGAGGTGGGCCTTCGAGGTGAGCTTTGCATCTAGCAAGACTACGATATACTTTACTGTAGTTGACTAGAGGGCTTCTTCCCCGCCGATCCGAACATTAGGTAGAAGGTTAACCTGCGTCTGAATGTGATAGCTTGCTACTTTTGTCCATTGAGTCGCAGTCCGCATCTGGAAAACCTGGTGGTAAGGAGAATTGCGTATAGCTCTACCCGCACTCTGGCGGCTTCTTGCTCCCTGGATGATGGCAGGTTGGCAGTGTCGTCTGCAAACAGCAACAACTGGCAGTTTGGCAGCGAATGCAGGGTGTTGACATACAGTAACAAAAGCACCGGTCCTAGCACGCTACCCTGGTACATCGACTCGTATGGGATGGGATGAAGATGTGCTATCATTGCTGGAGACTGCAAAAGAATGGTTGCTCAGATAGGAGTGTAGGGGACGGATAAGGTGAGGTGAGAATTGGTACTGAATTATCCGGAGAGGAGGCCTTCGTGCCAAACAGTCAAAAGTCGTGTGAGATCCAGGAAGAGTGAAGACACGTACTGCTTTCTGTTGATAGCGGAACAGATGGTTTCCACCAGCCGGAGGAGCTGGTACGTGGTGGCGACACAACAAATATATGCACTAATATGGCACAATTAAAAAATTACTTTGAACACAAACAGCGCTTAGCTTCAAACACGTTTTAAAATCCAGCATAGAAACGGCTGAGACTAGAGTCTCGGTATTAGAAACGCAGCGCATTGCCTTAAGAGGGGAGTCAAGCGATAAGCTAGCCGCAGGAGGTAAGGCAGATTGAGACACGTCTCAATATGCAGCCTATACGAATACAGTGGCTGCGGCGCGGGCTACAACTGATCTGTTGACAGGGAAAATTAAGTCTGTAAGCCTCTCTCCACGCTACACCACTGTAGTAACAAGTCGGGAATTTCCGTACATCCAAATGTGATTCACGGATTAGTATGAAAAAGTCTTACATGCCGAAAGCAGATAAGAGGAGGAATTGTATTTCACCGAAAAATTCAATGTCGAGATTTCACGGAAATACATTTCCCGAATCCAAAGAAAAATCACTTTTACTTTCTCTACCACGTACCTAGTTGGTGGGCAAGGTATTGTACTCCATCCAAAAATTCGATATCGAGATTTCCGGAAATACGTGTTTTGGGGATCCCTGAATAAAAATGGTGTTTTGGAAAAAGGGTCTGTGTGTGAATGTGGGTGGGTGTGTTTTTGAGATCATCATAACTCATAAACGAAACGTCCGATAATATCAAACTTGGCATTCAAGTTCTGTATCTTTCAAAGATGAAACATGAAAATTATAACTAATATGATTTTCCGGGCTGTTATGCCGTGGTCTGCTGAAGAAAGATTTCCCAGACGTTTCGTCCACAACTGAGGTGGACATCTTCAGTGGCGCGGACGAAGTCTTCTCGGTGAAAGTATCGCAGCGTCTGATGCGTTGGCCGTTAGTGCCGCTCTCTTTATAGTGTGGGCGCTCTCTGCTGATTGGCCCGCTGGTATGAGGGGGCTGGCGCCGGCTGTGTTGTTGCTCTCTTCTGATTGGCTCGCAGTGTTTTTCGGTTTTGTATGACCTTTCTTGTTTTTGATGACTAGATGCCAGTTACTGTTGAGTTTCAATGCTTCTTCTTTCCTATTGAAATTATTGGGATGTTTATAAATCTCTATTGCTTCGCGTTGAAGCCGAGGGCGAACACATTATTAGATTTCAGGACACCAACATTCTTTTCTCCATAAAGCATTACCATACCCATACCATACTTTTTAACTACCATGGTTCTTAGCGTCCCATTCTAAATTGGGAATGAAAGACCAGAATTTTGCTCAGAGGTCTCTTGATCAGGCTTGTGGTTTTTTACGTGCTGTAAATCTATGACACGGGACCACCGGCTTTACTTCCCTTCCGAAGGAAGCCATGCAAAGGATTTTTTCGCCCAAAAAAAAATTCATCGCCCTCCTCCGGATTTGAACCCGCGGTCTCGGGAACTAGAGACTAGTATTAACCACTACACCACGGAGGACGACACTACCAGTTGATCTAAGTTATTAAGATAGGAGTCTGGGAAACTTTCTTCCTCTTCAAAACGTTTTCCATTGGAAGAGCTGCTTGTTGGTGAAAGTGATCTTGTAATTCTTGATATTTGAGTTTCAGTATTAGTCTGAGAGTGTTTCATTTTCTGTTGGTGTGGGTATTGACGTTCCCATTGTTTTGCTGCATGGAATTTACAGTGCGTGTATTTTCTGATTCTGAAGTTCCTGGGAGATGGTTTTCAAAGTGAGATTTGTTATTTACAACAGCTGCAGGATCTGTTTATGAAGGTTCTGCGAGTTTTTTTTTTTTTTTTTTTTTTCATCCAGGGCAAGCTTGTGGTTATGCTTATTACCCAGGTTCTGGGAAATCGCGTAAGGAATCAGGTTTATATGCATCCTCTAGGGACGCGACTATTACTTTTGTAGGGCAGTGTTTGGTTAATGACCTTCGTCTTTGCACTGGAAACAGATTGAGGTATCAGTTGAGTAGCAAACCCAGTATTTGGTATCTTCATAGTCTACCTGTAGATGCTGTGGTAACTTTTCTAAGTCGTCATGGTAAATTTACATTTGTCTCCTGAGAGTCCTGATGTGAGTACATCTGGGTTCGGATAATCCTGATGTAAGGTGGGTTATTGATGATGCAGCACTTAGCCAAGTGTTTTACAAGTATATAACTTGTAATGTTTGGGCTGACATAACAGATAATTATTCTTTTATTCTTGATCAATAGAGGTCTATAAACGTAAATGTTGTTTATCTTTGGGTACGTGATGTCAGGTTTTCTACTATGCTTGCCAAATGCATACAGATTCTTCCATTTGATATTCTGGATACGAGCCTAATGTTTGAGGGATCAATGAGTTTACCTATGTCAAGAACGTAATATCTTATGGTTATTTTGTCGTTAGTTTCTATAACTATTGCCTGTTCTTTGCTAGATGTGTTTTGAGCTGCGAATGCGTAAGTTTTATTTTCGTTAATCAGAGGTCTCCAATGTGTGACTTATAAACTAAATCAATAAGCAGCTTGCTTACATGGATTAGATGGCTTTCTGCAGATGTTATGGAGCACGAAAAACGGTTAAAAGCATGGAAGGTGAAGGCGATTGCTTCTAAAATCTTGTATTAATCCAACGCTGTTGGTTTCTTTTAAAGTGCCAGTAATTAACAGCAACTAAACGGATGATTACTTAGGTATAACACCAAATAATGCTTAGTATCAACTTATGCGTCTTTGTTACATAGAAGCAGAAAACAAAAAAGCAGCGGTTCGAATTGTTCAATACTTAACCATTCCTTTAAAGGCCTGTCGATTTTCAGTTGTTTCTCGCGATCTTATGGAAAGAGTATGGAATTTAAGACCAGCGTATAGCGTCCAGTTCTGCATTCGACTACCGCTATACCCTGTATGCACAACGAAATGTGTTGCGCAACTATTTCCGGAAAGGTTTATCTCGATTAAAATTAAGTAGATAGGAAAATCAATTTTCTTGGGACCAACTTTTATGCCACTAGTAGGCAGTAGAGAGTAGATAAAGACATGTGAATGTAACACATCAAATATTAACTGTCGCTACTACTTACCTATAGTAAGCAGTGGAAGTATTTCATTCCATCCAAAAATTTGATCCCAAGATTTCATCGAAGTACAAGTTTCGAGGATCCCTGAACCAAAAACAAGGTCTCTCTCTCTCTCTCTCTCTCTCTCTCTCTCTCTCTCTCTCTCTCTCTGTGTGTGTGTGTGTGCGCGCGTGCGTGCGTGCCTGTTTATCTGTGAACAGCGTAACTCATAAACGAAAAGTCGGCTAAATACCTAACTGAGTATTTAAGATCAGCATCTTACAAGAATACGACAAAGGTTTTTAAGAAAATCCCTCACCTCAAACTACCCTTTACATGCAGAATTTTTCGTTGTAGCGATTTTGATGAAAATATATGCTTAAGATAACTGCATGACAAATAAAATGATATCCTCAATTTTCTGCGAATAGCTTATGAAGTCATATTCAACCTGATTGGCTTTTGTATAACCGGTAAACGTTAAAAAATGTGCAAAATTTTACTGCACAAAAAATGTATTGAAATAAAATTTTTTGTGGCGTTAAGTATATGACATGCTTTGTTGTTGGTTTAAATTTTCAAATACTTAAAACTTCTTTCATGTGGTAGGTCTTCTCGTGGTCATGCAAGCGGCATGATAGGCATCGCATAGCGACCTGTTTATTAAAATTTGGCTATCTCGGTCAAGAAGTAGACGAAGAATAAGTTTTTGTAAGAATGAGGTGTAGAAGTATGAGTAGAGAAAGTCGTGTGAATGCAGCACATAACTTTTTTTTAATCATTACAGAGCCTTTCTTGGCCTACAAGTGCAGAGGCACATATTGGAAGTATATTTTACAAATGTATTGCTTACATAAGCGTGTTAAGTATAATAACGTAACGTTTGACTGTTGTAAATAAAAGCATTGCCTTCTATGTGCGAGGGTTGTTCGGAAGAAAGAAAACGATTCTTAACCTAATGTTTTATTTTGTATTTTTCTGCGTAGTTTTCAACTCGTACACTTTGGCGAACAATACACTTCAGCTTTGTATACCTTCAGTATAAATTTATTCAACCCATCAGAATAAGAGTTTGTATGACTTACAATATCGTCTCTTGAGATAATTCTCTGTCCACAAGGGGTTTCTTCAGATGTGGGAAGAGGAAAAGCCGCTGGGAACCAAATATGTTGAAGATGAGCCGTGTCATAAATTCCAAGTGCAAGTCATTGAACTTAGCGATCGGAATTGAAGTGTACGCCGGTTCATTGTAGAGCTGTCCTCCAACGAATTTTGGTCACTATTTTTTAATATTCTGCCTTCGAACATGAGCTGCATATGGGCAAGTTGGTGTACTAGATTCCGAGCGGTGTCCTCAGACCACTCTTTTTGGTATATCAAACGAGTAAATGTCTCATTTCCTGTTGGAACGTCCAGAGTGACCAGACCCAAGGGAAGGGCTCAATCCGTTTACTTCGCTAGCATTGTTGCCTTATATGAGGTACGTCCAGAAAGTAAGTTCCGTTTGGTAATAAAATTAAATTGTGTACAGATACAGAAAAATTATTTATTGCACAAAATTCTACAACTCTTAAAACACTTTTCCACATAACTGCCGAAATTTTGCAGGCATTTGTCATAGCGTGGCACAAGTTTTTGTATACCTTCTTCATAGAAGTTTGCCGCCTGTGTCTTCAACCAGTTGGAAACATTTTCTTTCAGCTCTTCGTAATTTATGACGTGTTGACCGCCAAGGAAAGACTTGAGATGTAAGAACAGATGAAAGTCGCTAGGAGCGAGGTCAGGGGCGTACGGAGGATGGTCAAACACGTCCCAGCCAAATCCCTGTAGGAGGTTTTGCGTCACATTTGCAGTGTGTGGTCGTGCGTTGTCGTGAAGAAAAACATCACCTTTTGACAGCAATCCTCGGCGCTTATTCTGTATTGCGCGGCGCAATTTCCTAAGTGTCTCGCAATAAACATCTGCTTTGATTGTTTGACCACGCGGTAAGAAATCAATGAGTAAGATGCCTTTCCAGTCCCAGAACACTGTGCACATCATTTTTCGAGATGTCAAGATTTGTTTCGGCTTAACCTTTGCTGGGGATGAAGTGTGCCTCCATTCCATTGATTGCCGCTTACTTTCAGGTGTGTCGTAAGAAACCCAAGTTTCATCTCCTGTGACTATCTGTGTCAGAAATTCTTCGCCGCCTTCATCATAACGGGTCAAAAACTGAAGTGCACTATCCATCCGGTTTGTTTTGCGTTGCTCAGTAAGAATCTTTGGTACCCAACGAGAGCAAAGTTTACGAAATTTCAGTTTTTCGGTAACAATTTCATGAATTAGTGATCTTGAGATTTGGGGAAATTTCATAGCGAGAGCACTAATTGTAATCTTGCGGTTTTCCTGGATCTTGTCATCAATCACGTGAACCAGTTCTTCTGTAACCAAAGATGGACGCCCACTTCGTTCTTCATCGTGCACTTCACTACGTCCTTCATTGAACTGTCGGACCCATCTTCTCACCATTGAATCACTCATCGCATTTTGTCCGTAAACTTCCCAAATTTGCCGATAAATTTCAATTGGTTTCACTTTCCTAGCATTCAGAAATCGAATCACAGATCTGATTTCACAAGCGGCGGGATTTTCAATCAACACCGACCTTTTAAACAAGCACAACAAAGCGTACGTGGCTGACAGCGATCTCAAAATGGCGCACGTTTCTTCTCCTTGATAGAGCGTCTACCGCGCATGTGCGGAACTGCGATCGCAGCGCTGCAGCGGAGAGAAATTGAAACGGAACTTACTTTCTGGACGTACCTCGTATGTAGCTCGTTCGCGTGATAAGTTGAATGATACGAGTGAAATACAGGCGCAGTGTATACACTTAACAGTGGATTACTAACAACATTTGTCGGCTGTTTTACAATTAGTTTATTATTAGGCTATTGTGTGTATATATATATATATATATATATATATTATGGGGTATATTCTTGCTTTGAAGCCATGACAAAATTTCAGCTTTCTTAGAATTTGTTTTGGGGATTTTTTCTTTAAGCATAGAGTGATAGCCGGCATTATTCATTACTATCACACATCCTTTCAGTCTCTGAAAAAGATCGGTAAACCATTCCCTAAACATGAATTACGCATCTCTTTATGCTAATAAATATAATGATAATGGTATTTTTGAATGAAACACTAAATCTACTCCTTCTATGAAACCATGTTTGGCCTACCTGGCATGGCAGACTATTAGATATTATTCTTTAGCTAATGCAATCGTTAGACCACCGTTTCATTTAGAATCGTGTCAGGTAAAACTTATAGCATGGTTTTGTTTTCCCGAGTTCTTAAGTTAAATAATAGGACGAGGGTGTTCTTCTGAACTTTAAAGAATAAGCATTATTTTAATTCTGCATTATAATATATAATTCGTAATGTTTATTTAACCATATTTTATACAGATGGCCGTTTTTTTTTTCCTCTCACAGAAATCCCAGATGAAATTGCATGTGAAATTTTTCTGATATTTATTTTGGAACATACTTTCGTATACATTTTGTTTACTGTAATGAACATAGAATTTGGTTCGTAATGTAGTAAAAGAAATCTTGACCGTAATAGTAGGTAGAAACAAAGTCGAAAACGCAGTAACATGACATAGGCTACTCTCATTCATTTGCCTTAGCGCACTAAGCTATAGGTACACCTATGATGTGATCTCTCGAACGGATAAATGCCCGTATCCCAAGAGAGGGCATATGAACCAAAAGCTTGACCATAGTTCGGTATATTCGTTGCTGCTTTTCGAACGTGTTGGTTTGGAAATCCACTTTTCCTAACAACGCCACACCTGTCATCCCGGAAAACGATGTCCATTGCCTTTCCTGCAAGGCACTTTTTTTTAGTAATAAGCTTTGCCTGTCATATCGTTTACCATTATACGATATTATACAAAATTCCTTCCGAATGAAGAGGAGTTCACAGGCTATTTGCAAAAAACAAGATATATACTTTGTTATGTGAATATCCCACACATGCCATTTTGATTAAAATAGTTGAAGGCAATTTTGATAAAATAAGGATTAACGAAAATTTTACCGCTTAAGGGATAGTTTGGAGCACGATATTTTCTTTAAAATCTTCGTGTCGCATCCTTGGAAGATGCCTGAAATTAAATATAAGCCTTTATGTTTATCAAACTTTTGTTTTCCACTTGTGCTGTTCACACACTCATGTGCTCGCAGACCACCATCTTAAAGGCTTTTGTTTGTGTTGTTTTCAAAGGATCTCTAAACATGTATTTCCGGTGAAGTTTCGAATTCGAATTTTTGAATGGAATGCTGTAGTTCCCCTACCTCGCTACGGTATGCTATAGAAAGTAAAAATAGCTACTTTCCAGGAAGGAAATTTTAATTTTTCAAATGAACTAACAATTGGTAACGATATAAAATGAATAAAACGGCGTAATATATCTTACTTATTTTTCTTCCTATAGCAGTATATAACAATCCTATAGCAAACAGAACAAAAACGTATCCTGGTGTGTCTTACCTCTAAGCAAGAACATTTGGGAAACATAGTTCATTCTACAGAATTAACATTGCTGGTAATTTAAATACATGTCTTTTCCAGGTCAGAAAGTCTCTTAATATACCCTGATTCTCAAGAAAATACATTTTTGTAAGCTACCTAAATCTGTATAAATTTGCCCATACCTTGCAAACTAAAGCTATGCAATCTATGCGAAGGTCTAATACGCTCACGAACAGATCGGGAAACAAAAGCACAAGGGAGGAGGATTGGGCTGTTATTACATTCCTGGAGTTGCTTAGCTTAAATCATTTCTCTGATACAGAAAAAGCGTTTCTTGTTACTGATTACGGGTATTTCATTATAGGCCAAAGCATTCAAACTGTTCATACTGCACGCAGCTTTACTTAAATGCAGAAAGTGATCAATATTCGTATTCCATTTTTTGCAGATTAGCCAGCTAAATTATGCATCCGTATGTGATACATTTCTTATATTTTGGCAGCATTTATATTTATTATTGTTGTTGACCAAAATTAATACAACACGATGAAAGAAACTGCCAAAAACATCTGTAGTAACTTAGAGCTCAACTAAACAGGTGAGTGTTCTTCCAGGTGAGTTTGCAGAACTCAAGTAAATCTGAAGTAGCGTAGACATTAGCCCATCCGCTATTTGAATGGCAAGCAATAGAGCTGAACATTTTCAAGTTTTCACAGAAAGAGATTTTCCGCCCACGAAGTGGAGTGATTTGGTAGGTCTGGCAAACGCCCAAGTCCACAGCATTCCGGGACGACGCGTGCCAGAAGTCCGAAGTGTACCGAGCGTCTCGACGGAAGTATCCGACGCCGCCAACTTCCTTGGCCACAAAACCATTGCTCATAGTCGTCAGGAAGGAGGGTGGGCAAGACGCGCGCGCAACGAATAAGCTTTTCTTTGAAACGAATTTTTATTTTATCAATGAGTCGAATTTTGTCAAACGAGTTTTCTATTGAAGAAGGGGGCCATCAAAATATTTAGGAATAGTGATTTTATACATTATGTAAAGCAAAATAAAAATAAATAAATAAATAAAAAAATAATTCTTCGCAACATATCCATTACAAAAATGTAAACGTGAGGTGCTAATAGAATTAGAAGATGAAATCTAATGATTATTTCAATAAGACTATTCTAGATTGTCGTGCGAAATTTGTGAAATGCATGATCATGCACATAAAGCTTCTCTCCAGTGCTGGTAAAACATTGCCTTAGTTGTAACACCAAATTCATTCGAAAGACAACTGACAACCGCTTTTAGTTTGTGCTCGTAAACAGAAAAATGTCTGGAAACTGTTGCACCAAATCATCCATTCTTCAGCTGGCATTTGAAAACCATCGTCGGAGAGTATCAGTGAGACCAAACTAACTACAGTGAAGATCTATCAGCTGTGTGCTTCAGGCCCCATCAGAGTTAAGCGACTAGCAGCGCTCGCTGTCTGCACTGGTGAGGAAGTTGTGGTGTTGTTCATATGTTAATTGTAGCTGCAGTGCGTGAATCACTCACCAAAATTTTGACAGATGAAGTGGTGCCAAGTGGAATAATTTCAGTGCATCGTTGTGCTTGGAATAAAGCATTTTAAACTTAAACTAAGATTAGAAATGAAATCAAGTATAATTATAGGACTTCTCAAGGTACAGTTTCCATTATTTATATTCAGTGTATAAATGAGTGTGAAACGTGTATTTGTGCGTTTCGCGATGTCGTACCCCAGTGCTACCAAGGAACATGTTCCTGAAGAAGAAAATCTGACTAGGAGAGATGGAGATGAAACTTCCTCCTCGACATCGCGTCCGCCCTGGTTCATGAACAGAGAATGTGGCCCTTCCGTCGTGGCTATCATCACGCTTCTTGTGCTAGTCGTGATCTTCCCGCCTGCTTGGCTTTGGTTTGCCCACAACTGACTGTTTAGTGCCATGCTTGCTGGTGGCGCCTAGCTGCATCTCTTATCAGAATGCCCGTTAGCACCGGAGCCGGCTCTTCCAACGCCGACCGCGCCAAACGCTGCAAACACTGCGAGGGTAAGCGCAAACAGTCAATTTCAGGTTCTGCTTGATTATACAAAGTATTGTCGTAGCTTGTTTTACTCTCTGTTCAGAAAAGGTAATTTTTTTTATCACTATGTTCATTTAAGTTTCGGAAATAACCAGATATGGAAGAAGTCCGCTTAACCGAAGTAAAGGGGGCGGAGCGGTTTCGGATAATCGATGGTAAAGATTTTAAATAGCGAAAGGAAGAATATAATTCTATTCCAAATGCATATGATAATGTTTAATAAAAAAAATGAAGAAAAACAAGTAAGTGAATAAAATGGGTGTTTTTTTTTCTGAACTTCTGAGTTTACGAGCAGCTGTATCACATCACCGTCTGTTGGTAGTGATTCACTGCCTTCTTTAGGACAATCTAAGAACAAAAGTTTTGTGTTATTGATAATGCCGTATTCAATATTTCCCGTTAAGATTTGAATAAGAATGTTCAGTGTTTCTTCCTCTAAAGCTTGAATTCCTCGTTCGCTGTCTCTCTATCGCTAACAGCTTGGAGGTTCTGTTCAGCGCTTGTTACAATATGCATTGTTTTCACTAACATCTTAAAAATAAATAAACCACACTTACCAACAGCAACAGTGAAATAACTGGACTTTCGCATCGAATGGATGTGCAAGCAATTAACAGTTATAACGGTACAATATTTCTTGGAATGTAGAGGATTAACTGCATACAATACGAAGTACTTGTATTGGAATTTAGGGGTTGGGTCAAAAGAACATTGCCAATTGTCGTAACGTTACCTGCGCGAATTTGCGATTCTCATATTTTTTTCGTTTACTCTTTCTTAATTTATGTCTGCTTTTTTTCTACCTCCGTCGTTTCGATTAAGCGCAGTTCGGTTAAGCGGGTTTTACTGTAGTGAACTTCTGCATCACCATAATCAGTTGAGTGTTCTTCCAGGTGAGTTTGTAGAGCCCAAGTAAATCTGAAGTAGCGTAGACGTGTGAAACGTGTATTTGTGCGTTTCGCGATGTCGTACCCCAGTGCTACCAAGGAACATGTTCCTGAAGAAGAAAATCTGACTAGGGGAGATGGAGATGAAACTTCCTCCACGACATCGCGTCCGCCCTGGTATTTGAATGTCAGCACGTCATAGTTTCACAATTATTCCCGCATCTCATGTCATCCTTTATAACTTTTCCTTACAAGTTAGAAAGTTGTCTTAATAATTTTCCTTTTGAAATAGTATTTAACATACTGTGGGTAATTTCTACAAATGCAGCCCTATTCTAAAAGTATTGGATGTTGTGGTGTGCAATATTTAAGCTCTCACAAAGCTGATAACTCTTTTTAGAGAGTGTGTGTTTACCCTGATAACTAACTAAAGACCAGAAACACGGATCCTGTGTATCCAGTTATACAAAGCTGATAACTCTTCCTACAGTGTGCGTCTTTACGCTGATAATTGACTAAAGACCAGAAACACGGATTCTGTTTATTCAGTTATACAAAGCTGATAACTCTTCCTACAGTGTGCGTCTTTACGCTGATAATGACTCTCTCTCTTTCATTATTTTTCAGAATTTCAGCATAATATTGAATTGACAAACTATACAGATTTTTCAATCTGAGCAGAATGCCTTTAGTTAATTACTTGTCAGAGTGAGGCTTGATCTCATCACAAATGTCATGAGGTTGCAGCTATCAAAGTAACCACTTTGCTTTATATTAATCAGTTTCTTGCTTGCATTATAAAGTATATGAATTTGGTTACGATTGTATGAAATAGTATTTTGCTTTTCAATTATAGTAAAACAGAATATTAGAGTGTAGATTTATTTTATATATGCATTTATTTATCTTCAGTTGTTTACGTAATACGCCTTTTTAAACTACAATAGACAAAACAGAAGAGGGCACACCATAAAGAAGCTGTTCAGTTTAAAATGCCAATGATCTCTGTTTTCTCTTCAAAAGGAACAGGAACATAGGCAATGGCTATGATTTCATATTATCCGAAATAGAGAAAAAATCTAATTATGAATAAACTAGACGAACAGAAAGTAGATTGTCATCTAAAACAGTTGCATGGTCAGATTATTTTCGTAAATAGATGCTGAAGAATCATGTCTTCTAGCAAAAGGTGTTTAATGAAAGTCATATGAAACAATAAAAAAAATATTTTCGTTTATTTTTGCAAATATCTCCTGCGCATCTCTGATTAAACGCGTTCTCCCTAGAGACGAATTAAGGTCGTAAAAGAAACAAAGCAAGTTACAGTAATACACTTATGCGGAGCCTTCGTTTGGACGCGTGGCCAGTCTAGCGGGAATTTGCTTGGCACGGGGAAGATGCTGTTTGTCGGGGTAGTCGGATGTTCATGGCCCCTTAAATTCAAGCGCACAAGTTTCTCATGCAAACTATAGCAACAGTAACCACATACCTTCGTCATAGATGTTGGAAATGATGACCTTGTGCCTGTCATACATCTGTCACACCTAAAAAAATTGCATTAACATTTATTAATTCGTCTTTTGAAATTGCAGCAATTTCTCTTCTTATAGTGTCTTTCAGTTCATCCAGCCTATGTGGGTAATTGGATACACTGTTTTTAAAGGAAATAGAAAATCGCATACAGATAAGAGGTCTGTGCACTTGAATTTAAGGAACTATAAATGTCGGGCTTCTCGATGCCAAGAAAATTCCGCTAGGCCGGCCACGCATCCAAAAGGAAGGCTCTGTAGTTGAAAACTAATATTGGTATGTAAAATATGACAATGGATATTAACATATACATATCTACGTATTTATTCATTCTACTTTGAACATAGGCTGTGACGGCAATTGCAACTCCAGTGTGGGCATACGTAGCGGTCAGTGGCCGTGACGTTGGCTGCTGGCAATAAGCAAGACCTGCAAAACTAAAAGGGCCCTCTGTGAAGAAATTCGACAAACGCTGATAATCCACATTTTACTTAAAATGCAATGCCATTGCACTTAAAAATAATATAAATTTGTCGCATCTTTGGAAGTTGAACTGAAGTACCAAGTTTGGTATTTAACAGTCTTTTCGGCTTCGAGTTATGCCGTTCACACACACACACACACACACACACACACACATGGACCTTTTCCTCCAACAGTGCTTTTTTATGCAGGGGACCTCAAAACTTGTATTTCTAGTGAAATCTCCTTGTCAATGTTTTGGATGGAATGCAATACTTCCTCTACTTACAGTAGGTATGTGGTAGAGAAAATGAAAAAAAACAAAATCAACGTCGCACGCCACAGAAGTAGCTTTTTTGCAATAAGCCAAGATTTCATTGCGTAATATTCCGATGTTTATGTATATAATTAAAAGCATCAGTCTCTCACGGAAAGTTATGTCTGTTTAGGTGTGCTAAAAATTCATATTATTCAGTTTCGAAAAAATTGATACGCCTCCCGTTTTAACAACGATGTATTCAAATTTTAATTGGTTTGTATTCCTACCTTAAACGAACTGCTGTGATTACTGTGCAAATAATCTTACTTTCATGAATAAATTGTTTTACTATCATATCGATCTAAAAAAATTCCTCCGCCATTATACACATCACAATTACTGTTTCATTGACTTCCCAAAATGAGCATTTTTGTCTTAAAACAAGTTAAGTTTATACAGTGTGTAACTTCTTATATTAAGGAGGTTTGTTACTAGACTCAGTTCTGTTCTACTGCTTCATCAGCTTTCTTTTTTATCTGGAAAAGGGGCAGGGAAGTTTTAAATGAAAACTCTGTATGCATAGATTAATGATAAAGTGATCACTCATTGAGCGACGTTACCCTTGGTTTGCCGTAATCCTCCTAACAGAACTGCCATTTCGGTTGCATAATTGGTGGGCGCTCCGTTACAGCATACCTTAGCTCCACCTAAGCCCATGACTTTTGTGATTTTAACAGTTTTGAATATCGTATACGTAGCTATGACTGCAGCAATTCTGATAAGTTAATGTAAGTATATTCCTTCCACAACGGTCAGCATTCTATATCTATTATGCTTAATTGTATTGCCGAATAAACAATGCAGCTCTCTTTTTGGCTTCTGTACAGTAGCCTAGTAGTACTGGTACCTGTTTTTACAGTGAGTAAATATGGGTGTATATGTGTTAATTTGTTTAATGATATGAGCGTAATATGGGAGGACTTGAATTAGAAGTATTGTACACTAAATTCCAATGTACTTTTCGTACTTATGCTTCATAAGTTTTTAATGATTTATTGCTGTACGTTATATTTATATTTTAGTTTGTTGATCTATTTATTTTTCTGTCTGTTCATCGCCGGTTGTGCCATATATTTTTACAATACAAAAGATTTCCGACTTTGTTTGTTTGTTTTAAACAATTTATTAGTTTTTGAGGAACTTAAAATAACTACTAATTAAAATAACTAATTATCCGAAAACGAACATTTAAGTACTCAACAAATATATTCTGTCGCTAAAGCAATATTTTGCAAACTGTTATTTAAAGTTTGATTGAACCCTTTCTGAAATAAAAATAAGTCAGTGGTTTTGTTTAAGCATGAGAAACTAGCGCGCCCACTTGTGTTTGTCACATATAAGCACCTGGATGCCCAAACTTACTCGGTTTTATCAGTTTCGCAGACGTTTGAGATGTTTCACCGTAATTAAGCCAAAATCATTAGCTGTTGCTAAGAATGGCAGTAGATAAATGTGTATTTGCCAAAGGAGTTTTACTTTTTCAAAATTGAGCTCAGAATAACTTAGATTAGGTAAACGCATTAAAATTTAAAATAAAGGTACAAAACGTCTGTATGCAATTATGTTTAGACTTTTATTAGTTGCCCAAACAAATTAAAATGTCTCACTTTAAGGACAGAGTATTTAATTTCTCAAAAACATCTCTCTTTTACAACAAAATAGGCAATGCCGCGGTAATAACTAGAATGTTTAATTTCAGGATTCCTGTTTGCAAATTATTGTTGACGATTGGACTCAAAATATGCAGTTGCAGTATAAAAATTAATGAAATAGTTATATAAACTTCAGGCTAGAAACTTCGCGATTTGGTGTGAAAGGTGATTTATTTACTAAAAACTTAATTTTTTCTAGTAATTAAGCTGGCTGTATATATTGCGTTGCAATGCAGCATATATACGCGTGCTTTATGATTCTTTGGGCATATGTATGATGAATACTGCGCTTGATTTTCTCTGTTGATAAATTACATATTGCACCGCTTCATTGCGATTGTTCGCTTATACGAGGGCGATACTGAATATTTTTAGAATGCCAGTTTCTAAAAACAATTGAAATTTGCTTATATCTAATAGCTACTTTCTACTGTTTTGTGAGTTGATAGCCGTTTAGTTTGTTCAGTTTGCTATAATAATTTGTTAATCGTCATCATTTAAAGGTACTGTGTTGACGCAAAAATGAAGTTGACTTGGTAACCTTTCCGGGCTATGATTTTTTTACCATTTTAAATGGTTATTAACGCCTAAACGATGGGAGGATCGGCTTAGAAGTGCATTTGGCGAAGAGGGGCCCCATGTAAGGTAACAATTTATAATTGGTACAGCGTATTCAAAAGGGATCAGTTTCAGTGATGAATTTCGTGAAGGACGTCCAAGAACTGCTGTTACTGATGAATATTGCCGCTGTTCGAGCAATGCTTGAAGAAGATCGATGGACGACATTGGGCATTAATGTGAGTCAAATCCAAAACATTTTACATCAACAGTTAGGCGTGAGAAAACTTTGTTGTCCGTGGATTCCACATAAGCTGACTCCCGATCAAAAACAACGCATTGATTGATGCAGAAAAACTCTGCAACATTTACAAGGCGGCACTTCAAATTTGGTTTGGAATATCGTTACTGGTAATTAATCCTGGATTTATTATTATGATCCTGAAAAGAAAAGTCAATGGGCTCTATGGATCTTTCGGAAACCTAAGCCTACAAAAGTCCGGCAATTCGCAGTGCTCGTTCTCACCCCCCCCCGCCAAGACTGGTCATATTGCTACTATAGCATTAGAAGATATACGTGCCGCTACTGCTGATTGGTACACAAATGTCTGTTTACAGCAAATTTTTAAAACATTTAGTGAAAAACGCCCAAAAGGAAAATAATGTTACATCATGACAACGCATCCTCGCATACACCAAACTAACAACTGAATGTCCTGAAGTTCTGCACTATGGATCCTCCACCATGCAGTCCTTACCTAGCAACTTGTGATTTCTTTTTGTTTCCAAAAATTAAAGATCAAATGCGTTGAATGTTTTTTTCGCCATTAGATGAAGCAGTGGAACGTTTTAAAAACTGGTTTCCGAAGTGCGCCAGGAAGAGTGGCATCATTGCTTTAAGGACTAGCTTCATCGAATGCAAAAATGCATTGATATTAAATGGGAATATTTTGAGAAACAAAATCATTTAAATTTTTTAAAACTAATCTTAGTTTTATTTTCTAAAAATGTCCAGTGTCGCCCTCGTATTCATTTGTATAGCCCCCTTTAACTTATTTGGTCATAGGGGTCTTGGACTGAAACACGATGGTGGGTGCGATGGGCAATAACATGGGGTTTAATAAGTTTTGCCATGAAACACGCTCACACACTCGCATTCACACTTCCAGATTATGTGGAGGATAGGGAATGATTCTTATTAATGAACAGTTCCCCCGACCAAACCGGAAATCGAACTCGGGACCTCTGTTGAGAAGTCGGAGCACTGACCACTTGACTACAGGGTTAGTCTTTATTGCTATAGTTGTGAACAGTTGAAACTACATTCGCAGCTATAGTATTTCCTATTAAACACAGATGTTGCTATTGGGAACATTCCATAACAAAACAGCCAATGACCTGATCCTGGACGTTATGGATTTTGCTAATCTTTGGGTCATATTTACTTTATTGAGTTTTTTCAATTTAAAAAAAGCTTAAATTTTTTAGTTACAGCTGTCGCAATATTTCAATTTATACGCGGATGCATCTTAAAACCCTCATAGCTCAGGCTCTAATGACCTTATATGGTTGACATCTCAATTTAAAGCTTATACAGCAAGCATTATTTGGTTATACAGTGCAAAGTGTTTTAGAATATATATAGTTTGACTTTCTCAAAAACTCGCAATGTGTAAGCTGTTGAAAAAAACAAATGGAATATTTATCCATTTTTAGAGTTTACAGTGAACAGTTGAAAGTGGGGTCTCAATGTTTAAATTCTAACACACAGTCTGCTGTAATCAAATGGGCCACGTTATCTTAAATCTAACTAGATATGTAGACAATCAGATTACATAACAGTTATAAGTCTTAAGTTTCTTCATTAATTTGTGGTTTTCCTTGTACATTTTATACATTATTATTATTATTATTATTATTATTATTATTATTAAACAGCAGCAGATGTAATACTCAGGTATATTTTGTAGATTGTTAGAAATTAGCGAAATATACTGTCATATTTATGCATAAATATGTAATTATTTGTCGTACCTTGCTTAAATATGTAAAAGGAGAAGAAGAAAAGGTTATTAATACATTTACGATTACACGTCCAATATCTTCATAGTTCCGAATCATGGTACTCCAGCCAGACGCAGTACCTTACATGTTTCTTCGTGCGATTGATTTTCCCATTTAAAATGATAAAAGGTATACCGGCCAGAAATGCCTCTTAGGTCCAATAGCTTTTCTGTGTTTCAGGGTCGCTAAGTGGTAGTAGTATGAGCTAGTCACGAAGCTGGAGAGCTCGGTCAGTAAGAAAACGGAATAAGTTCTGGCAAATCGGACCGTAAATGAGTAAACTGTAAATTCCTTTGAAATGAAAAGTAATAATTTAATAAAACATGGATTTTCTGGAAAGTTCTCAAATCTGAATATATAGTAACAGCTTTTATTTGCCATATAAGGAGCATATTGCATAACAAAAATTGGCTCTTTATCAATAACTCCCAAAAGTGCATGTATACCTAACAACAGCCTAATGAATGGGAAAAGCTGTTTTGACGGCTCATGAGATAGCAGAGAGCGTTTTAAAAATAAGTGGCTAGAGAGGGGGTCCATGTCTGTAGGTTAATTTGACATTTGGCATAAAGGCTGTTGGCTCGATCTCTATGCCTCTGGGCAGCAGAAGCAAGTTCACTCATGAGGATCGTCACTGAAAATTTGATGAAAATATGCATTTTAACGGCATCTTACGTCACAAAATGTATTTAGTGGGTTACATTAGTATTGACACAGGCACATCAGTTCGTTAATATATTGAAATTATACCCATAATATTTTTTATAAGATTTAAAAGTAATGCGAGTATCTTGAGCCGAAAGAAAAAGAGATCATGATTATATCAACTGTTAAATACTGAGGACTCAAATTGAAAACACATATAAGATGTGCCTGAGAGTGAAATTATATATTTATAGTGATGGTCTTATATGAAATAATGAGCGGAAATAACTTGTAAGGCATGTAGTTGTGCAAGCCATTAAAACAGGAAGAAGAGGAATAGTACGTGTGAATGTAACACATCAGATTTTATGGAATATTAGTGGCTATACAAATCATTATTAGGAAAGTTTATTTTCTTATCTACTTCAAGTTAATTGAGTTAAACCTTTCCGGAAATAGATGGAATACACATTTCGTTATAAATACAAAGGGAATAGTGGTAGTCAAATGTTTTAGAACTGGACGCCACATGCTAGCCTAAAAATTCCATACTCTTTGCATGACATCCCGAGAAATAAACAAACAAAAATAATAATAAAATAAAATCTGCAATACGCCATCCTGGTACTTTGTTTCCTACACCAGGACGTGTATTCCAAATTTGTTATTTATTTAAATATTTCTTTCGATTTATACATTATTGTACAGATTTTACTTATATTCTAGTGATTATAAATAGAAAATAAAAAAATAAAATAGATACAATAAGTAAGCTACAATAATAATTAAATCAAACTGGAGGACCCACGCGCGCGACCTTTTTCTAAAAATTATTTATTTATTCGGGCCTTCAAAAGGTGTATATCCTTGGAAATTTCGGTAATGAGTTTATGGGTGGAACGCAATACCTTCTCTACCTACTAAGCACGTGATAGAGAAAGTAAAAAGTAAGCATTAAATTAATTTCAGCAACCTGGCCGAATTGTCAGAAGGCGCATAGGGAATCCGGTCTAATGGTTTTTACGTGCATTATGTTTCTCATTTGTCTTTTCTGGTATATATTTGCGAATACCCATTTTTGTGAGTCTAAAACTTTTTTTATTCCTACATTGCTTTAACCTAGAAGTATCAAGTAAATATTAGTCGCATAATGCACAGGCGTTTCAGCGCGACTGTATTATTCGACTATGTCACTATGACTGTGATGTTTACCGTGATTCATAATGGTCACAATATGATATTGTTAAAACGACAACAATAAAATAAAAATACCCCATATCACCCACAAAAGCATCTCTTTTATTGCCGAAGAGATAAGTCTAAGATTGACAGATTTACTTCTCCATTCTGTTTGCTTCTACCGCATCTCTGGGATTTGTAAGGGGACATACCCGATAGCAAATGAGCATAGGAAATAACACCATATAAACTATTGGAAATAGGATTAAGAATCAATGTTAAAATATTGGAAATAATTTAAAACGTGTGAAACCAACTTGTAACATAGCTGTAATTAGAACAGGCGAGCTAGCAAACGAGAGGTTAAAGTCCATCAACACATGCACTATTGCACACAGGGTTCAGGCTAACCCTCTGAGAATAGAGAGATAGAAATAGTGGTCCATTTCCCGGAACTTGAGGGAGTTGGTAAAATAAAAAAAAACGAAACATGTACTTAAGAGAACAGAGACATTGGGTTTTGCCGGATAAGTCAGCAAGACGCGTGACCAGAAATTTGGAGCGTTTTATTGTTACCTATAGCATGCCATGTAACACTACTTAAGAACCAATGGAAGTTGTTGTAACGTATAAAGGCGCGAATTCTGGCGTCATAGGAAAACTGATAAAAAGGGAGGGAGTCCCTGAGTTTAGACGATTCTTTGAAATACTCTCTTGGCATTAGTTTGTGTGCTACTACTGTCGCAACCAACATTAGAATCAGTTACGTAATTAAATTGTGCAACCAGGTGGAAGATACTGCGTATGTGGGTGGGAAGATCGTGTGATGAATTAGCTAGGTCCACAGAATAACATAAAATGATAGCGGAAGGTTTAAGCTGTAAGATATAAAAAGCACTTCACAAGGGAAAATTGCTAGACGCTCAATATAGTTAATTCTCTTCTATAAATCAAGGTTATGGGAAAATCATTTATTATTTTGCCTACACCCACAAAATCCCAGAATTATTATCCAACTATATAGGATAGGTATTCCTCAGCTCTTCGACTGGCAGCCGGCAAGAACGTATAGAAAACAACGGAGATCCAGGATTTACGTGAGCCAACGTGTACTCCCGCCAGATTCCAAAGCTGAATATTACAATATCCAAGTAAACTTTTCTGTTAAACTAACTTTCTCGCCACAGCAGATTTGCAATACAACATAAATGAATAATAATAATAATAATAATTCACTTTAAGAGACGAAGTCTACAGTTAAGTGATTTAATTTTAAAGTTATTTGGCAAGTTGCCAACCATTAATAATCCTTAGTGAGATCCCCCATCGTTTTTGACAATATCTACGAAAATGTTATTCGGTCGTTTCTTAATAAATTGGCATGTATATTCTCATCTAGGCTCGTACATCGTTAGGGTCTTTTCAGATACGATATGCAAGAAACGAAGAGTTGCAAGTAACCGTTACGTAGTATTTCAGGTGTGCCTGGTGAACTAGTGTGTGAGAAACTACAGTAATAGCTTCAATCAAAACGGGTTCATAGAAATCATTGTCTGCAACTCAAATTGGCACATTTCTTTAAGATGCAGAAATAAATAATCTGCAATGTGCAATTCTGATACAGTTGTACCGTTTTAACTTCATTTATTATTTCTCGGGCTATTGTAATTGTGCACATTACTCAGAATATTGTAAAATATATAAGTAAAATTTAATAAGTGTGAGAATTTATCCCTAGTATATTACTTTTTTACTTTGGATTTTCCCCCTAAAGAAACCTACATCTCTATTTTGTCGTTTTGAGAGTCGCAGATAAATTAATCAGATAGTTTACAAAGAAATCGCAGAAGATAAATCACAATTATAATGAAAAATACGGTTAATAATTTTTATGCCGACATGAAAATGACGGATAACTTTGATTTCGGTTTGTGCTGTTTTATATAGACCGAAATCCAAATTCCAACTTAGACATACGAGCTCAAGTTTAGTCAGAATTCCACATTGCACAAAATTTGTTCGAAGCTTCTCTCCAGCTGACATATTTTTACTAATGTAAGCTGCATTCTTTTCCACTCTCTTAAATATTATGCATTTCCGTTCATAATTTACCGTTTCCTTTCTCTTATCGATAGTCATTTAAACGAAACTTTTAAAAATATGTTTTTCGTTTTTAGCATGACTGAAAACAAGGGAGCTCTAATAATCGTCTGAGAATGATGCCTGTGTCACTTTAAACATACCAATAGTGTACTGCTTTCTTCTTTCATCTATCCTGTAAACCTGAAAGAACTCGCAGATGACTTGAGCGTTCTAACAGTCGGTTAATTTAAGAAAGTAATTTTAGGCAATTCGTAGGATGTCCATAGTTGTTTGCAGTGTCATTTTCAGTAACTCTTTTTCTTTTTACAGAGGGGTACTTAATGAGCTCGCAAATGCTGTTCGAGTTAATGGGCATCTCGTTTTCTTCAGAACTAAAGACATGTTTTCCACTAAGGCTACTGTGTTCTAACTACACTTATTGTGTCCCTGTTGTGTGATTTGGAGCTGCCATGGAACGGGTTTTGTTTAATTTACTAAGGCATTTCGTATTGCATTTCAGATGAAATACAATATACCTGTAGTGGACCTAGTGTGCTGTCGGCGATCACTCCTCAGATTGATTTTTGGGCACAATAGGAACACGTTAGGAGCAAGGTAAGCTACGTGGATAATCATTGATGGCGTTCAGTCGGTCTTTGACAATCTCTCTCTTGTTAAAGCACACTTCGCTGTGCTTATTTATTTGAGACGGATCTCGATATCAAGTAGGAACACAGGTGATGTACATTCCGTTATGTAGTAAACACGGCACCCAAGGCGCCAACTCGGCTTTGTTCGTCAGCATACACCTGTGGTACCTAATGTTCTAATTGACTTTATTAATATCTTGTTTTCTCCGAGTCATTGACTCCATTCAGACAAGACATATTTGCGCATTTTTCTACTTCGGGGGAAAAAATAAAGGCCAGTATGGAACACTTGGAAAGCCTAAAAATGTCTTCTCATTTTGTCAGTAGATATTGTTCGCATACTATGATCGCCAAACATAGTTATATAGTTATGTTTCAGCAAGCTTAGCATCTTTGCGAATTTGTTTTCCATCTATTTGGCATAATGTACTGATACACATTTTTAGGTATCTTGAAGTCTTTTAAACTGCAATTGTACACAAGGACACACGGAGCAAACACAAGGGAAATGTGAGAAAATGAAGTGGTGAGGCAGTTTCAAGAAGAACTGCATATCACAACTTGAAATAGAAAAAGTAACTTTCATACCCACCACCACTGATAGAATGAAGGAAATCGAACAAATGAGCTAGTAATCTTATCCGCACCTGCAGTTGCTTGTATTCACCAGGAAAGTGCTATTGGAAAGATATTAGTGCTGAACTTTTCTTGTTCGAACCAACCAATTGTGTAATTCGTCAGGGAATATCATTGAAGATTGACAAGCACTGGTAAAAGCCGGGAAAGTGTACAAATAAACAAGAGATGCCGTAGTTATTATGAAAATTGCAGTGTTTGGAGGGAGAACAGTACAGGAAAAGCGCGATATATTAAATGGTTTTTGTGTGATTCAGCCTCGTGACGTTACTGGTAAAACAAGCCATGTGCATTAATGACGACCAGCTCTCTGACGGAATGTTCAGCAGAAGGCCTTTAAGGAAAAGAAATGGAAGTAACGCCATATTTACGGAGAAAAATAAACTGTGGCGAACAGTATCCGGAGGGAACGCACTCCCAAAATAACTTCCATTGCATAATTCCGTATTGTGTAACCTTTTCTCCACTCGCAAGGATTTATGCGAGGATAACAAATGTTGGAAAGCTGGCAGCTTGAAGAGTCTTTATTGCAGAGCAGTGGGGGCGAGCCGGGCCAGCTTCTTAAAAATACCAATTTGTGTTATGATGTTTACGTTTGCAGCTCACTAACCCTGCGATTCGCTCCGTGAAGGACAAACTGACAGAATGTGGCGTTATACAGGTATACCGAATACATAAAGTCATAACAGCATGAAGTGCTGTATACCAATATGCCGAACAAAAATTTTTGAACTGAATGTAGGCAGCTTCTAAGAGCACAAAGTTTTGGTAAACGGTGATGAGGGATTAGCTTCTGTACAACAGGGTGAGTTGTAACTGTAGTGGAATCGGGCCAGATTTGAACGAACATTTAGGCCTGCGCTTGTTTTCCTAATTGATCGCTGTTGTCATCTTACGAGACTTCTCTGCTTTTAGAGGAAAATGGCTTTTCTAGAAAGAAACTGCAATTCTGTTCATTAAAACAGCTTTGGTTTCAGGATACGCAAATAAGAGGCAAAGGAAATTATTTAATTGCTTGAAGTTTCTATTAGTCTCTTAATTACTTTTGTTGCATAATATAACAATGTTCGATCTTCAAATCGAATTTCATAAAAACCCAATTAAAAGAGCGTGGAAACAAGGCGTTCATCAATGTTCCAGTGCTGCGGACTGTTCTTAAAAATAACTAGAGGCCAGTTGGTGAATAGGAGAATTTTTTTCTTTTGGAAATTATCGAAGCTCCTAACGATTTTTTTTGGGGGGAGCGCAAATGAAAACTCAACCTGTGGGCACTGTTCAAAGCCATACAATTGATCCAGTTTTAAATTACGAATCTGAATGCGAGTTACGCCTTGTTCAGTCTGGTACATCGGAAACGTTATAGGGAACATAGCCTTATATATGTTACCCCCCCCCAAATGGCTGATGCCGCATGTCAGGGCGGTCAGCATTTTAACTTAAATGAGTTCTTATATATTATATAAGCAGGGATATTACCAGACAACCTGTTTACAAAAGACATATTATTTCGGTTAATATTATAGCGCATTATATATTTCATGTCACTATTATATTAAAAGTTGTAAATATATGTAGTTGTACCTATAATTGTACTGTGAGTGACTCACGAGATTGGCTTTGTCCTTGAACTGCAAGCGTGCAGTGGACTATGGAGCTTCTTGCCTGCGATGCAAATAGCTTAACACCATCAGTTCAAAACGACTGTCAACAGGTGCAGTCCAAATAATGTTTCACGTGTAGTATATGGTCATAAATATAGTGTTTTACGTGTATGCAGGTTTTACAGGTTTACTTATTGTTTGATGCAGTAATATAATGTACTACTGATACTACTTCGCGTAATATTTATTGTTCCGGGAAAGAAAGGATATAAGTACCTTTGGAACAGGGTGTGAAACAATAGAACGAGAGGGAAGAACAATACAGCGCTGGCTCAGGTTCACTTATGTCAACCACAAGGATAGGGCTAAACTCCTGAGTCGCTGACAGTAATAGGTTCTGTGGTATATATGCATGAATAAAAAAAATTCGCCACGCGCCATTATTATTATTATTATTATTATTATTATACAGCATTTCTTTAGCCGCATTTTTAAATTTTAGGCTGTACACATGTCAATTATCTTACAGACAAATGACCTTTGTTCTGTAGTCTCCTTCCGGTAATATCTGCTTGAATAACGTGCTGAAAAGTGGCGAAGGCTACGTGTGACATATTAAATGTTATTGCTATGGATTTCATAGGAGTGTAAAACTTTTGAGTCATGACGCTCAAGTATCCACTTTCATATTTACTTGCAACCATAAAAAGATCCCAAGAGAATTGATCGGTGTACGGCATTTGAACCCGATACTTCCCGAATTCGAGCTGTAAGCGATCCGCCTGAAACAACTAAGGCAGATCGCCTCAACAAATTGTATCATGCACTGCCAGTTCTTTGAATTTACGAACTTATTTATCCCCAATAAGTATACAATTACATATAAATACATACTACACGCTTAAATTCTGACGCAGCTTTCGATGGTCCTGTAAATCCCTCTACCTACAATTGAGAAACATAGTGGTTCTATAAGGGGTTAAGACATGGTGGAACCAAGTTTTAGTGATTAAACAGCGTGCAAAGCTGCTGTCACCCTATAAAAAGGGCGTCAACGTAACAGATAGAATGTAACTAAGCTTTGCAGTACATGTAACATGTGTATTTGAGGAAGAATTGCCGGTTATTAATGAAACCTAGCAACTTAAATATTGGCAGATTCTGCCTTGCCGCATAATAATGTATAAATGCCAAAGTTGTACTTTACAGTATAAGTAAGGTTTAAAACATAACCATTTTGACGCTACCTGACCGTTCTAGGAGGGGGGGGGGGTGCGCTAATGACGATCCAAGTGCTGAGAAACCCTGCCATAGCCACCCTTCCTTTCTAGTCCACGGATGGGGAGCTGGTTCAGGAGGAGTGGTATGCTCTCGTTTTCCTTCCATTTCCATCGCACTAGAACGGTTAACTCGTCTCGACATATCAGTGGCGGCACACACTTTCAAACTGCAAACTAATCTCATATAAATGTTACTATTGTTGAAGGGCGAGTAGTGGACCGCTTCCACCTTTTTCGTTACACTAAATTATCTATATCAAGCTGGATAGTACTCATAGAGACGTAGTCGTCCTCCGTGGAGTAGTGGTTACCATGCTAGCCTCTAGCACCCGAGGTCCCGGGTTCCAACCCTGCGGAAGGCGATGTGTTTTTTCGGTCGTAAAAATCCTTAGCATGGCTTCCTTCGGAAGGGAGGTAAAGACGGTGGTCCCATGTCGTATATTTACGGCATGTAAAAGAACCTCAAGCCTGATAAAGAGGCCTCTGAGCAAAATTACCGGTCTTTCACGCCCAATATAGAATGGGACGCTAAGAACCACAGCAGTTAAAAAGCATCCATAAATAAACCTTAGGTTAGTTTTACTTTATTATTATATATAAATTAATTATACTTTTTATAGACCTTAGTCTGGTCTTGGCAAGTTTTTTATATAGTCAACTGAAAAATTCAATGCCACAGCCGGGATTTGAACACGTGCGGTGGCTCTAACCATTGAGCTACTGTGACAACATGCCGGTGGAACATTGAGTTCCCCAATTGACTCAAGTTGTTTCCCAGACAGACCATTAAGGCATCTCATTCGAGATGACAATCTTAGCGGCCACCTGCTATAGCAAGTACTTCAGCACTGCGTAAATGGGGTTTTTAAGGTTTTACTTTATTATTATTATTATTATTATTATTATAATATAAATTAATTATACTTTTATAGACCTCAGCCTGGTCTTGGCAAGTTTTTAAATAGTTTAGTTTTTTCCTTCTCTTTTTTTTTTTGTCGCAGAGACGTAATATTGAGACAAGGATGTCATCGTTTAATCTGAAGCGCATATGAGATTCAGAATAATTCGATTTCAAAAATAGTTGTTCGCATGTATTTGTCGAACCAAACATTGCCACAATGCAGCCTGCAAACTCTCAAGTTGCGGTATAAGTCCGTTGGCAAAATCGGTAGATTTCCAAGCCCTGTTTTCCCGTTGATTATTTCCCAGGTACTATTCTGTAACGCAATTAATTCCAATTGTAAATGAAGAGGAGCTTCTATTACATTCAGATTCAAAGGATTAGAAAATGCTCGCATGTCTTGTTCCGTAACAGCTCTCCGAACCTTTCTTCAAATTCTCTTTAAAGGCTGTTCAGAATTAATATGTAATTTGTATACAGATTAGGTGCTTTATTTTCCATAGAATTTAAACATGTAAAGTGGCACATGCTATTTTGTGCAAGTTGATGGTGCCATAGATATAATTTGGACATACATGTCTTTGCTGCATCCTTGATCTTTACCTTGCAGCTGGGTATTGAGTTAATTTAGATAATGTGTGAGATCTGTTAAAAACGGCGATATCACTAATCCATGTGGATCCGATATTTCTGCCATAGTGGTCCCCTGTAAGTATACATATCTAATAATGCATGCATCAGAATAAAACGAACTATTTTATAGGCAGTATACATTAGATAACATGTAAACAGTATAAAATATAGTACAATAAATTCATTAAAATGTCCAGTACTAACCTCCTGTTCTAAGAAGCTAGGAATTTCCTGAAGCAAATTGAAAACAAATCTATGGAGCTTGGAATCCCTACCTAGCCACCGTAGTTTGCAGTAACAGGTAAGATCGAACTATTCAGAGCCAACGTCTTCCAAGAACTTTATGAATTGTCAATGACGCAAGGATTTAGATTTAGCGTGTTTCAGTCTTTATCACTATGTTCATTACGTTTTCCAAACTTGCGGAATGAGCACATAGCGGTGTAGGAGCCTCGCGGTGTATAAATACAGTGAACGGCTTTAAAACCATCTGTATTAATACCAAGTAGCTTATATAGGCTCTTTGTTATTAATACATTCCTCATTTAAAAAATGTATGAGCAAACTCACAAAACCATTGTGTTTTCTTGACATTGATAGAGCACCATCCGTGGCTAGATGCAAGTTTTTCCCAAATCAAGTTATATTTTGTTGCGCCACGTAGGAAGGATTAAAAAAATGTCAATTTCACGAGTGCGACCCTTCAGGCGGTATTAAATCTAACAGTTCTTCTAACATTGTGAGATTGCCATCAATGTCCCTAATAAACACACCAATTGGGCAGTATCTACCGACAATGTCGGTGGTCTCATCCAGTTCCAAAGAGAACAGTTTTAAGGTATGGATTTATGTGATCAGCTGTGCCTCAATATCACAGTTCATTTCACTACCGTCTCAGCGACAATGCGACGTGACAGGCTTATGTGTCTGAAAGAATCTACCATTTTGAGGTGCAATATCTTCAGCAGTCAACATCATGCACTCTTTAATATATTTCCCATCACGGAATGGCCTCATTTTCTCAGCAATACGTTTTGAAACTAGCACGCACCAAATTTTCTGAAAGTGGTGGTCTACTATGTTTTTGGAGTATCCATTGCTTTAGATTATCCAAAAGTGTCATCCTATCGCCCCCTTTGTAAACAAAAGCACAATGTACAGTATTATATTTAATATATAGTTATTAACTCGCTTCACATTACCTATTATACGCTAAAAGTGTATATCATCAATATGTTCCTCTGACATGTTTCTAATCATGCCTGTAAGTTTATCATCTCCGTAATCATTTGCATGTGAAGAGTGAAAATGCCGTGTGATATTATGTTTCACATGATGGAACCGTGTAGCACACAATAAACAAGCAGCTTCGTTGCCATCCTGAATACAAAAGTGATCTTTTTCCCAAGTTTTACTGAAGTGATATCGCTGCTTGGAGTTTGATGTGCTCATTACTAAACTAGAGCACACTGACCATCACTGTGTATAATTTGTTGTCAGTCGTTGTGACGAGTGAACGTCTACAAAGACAAGTGCGTGGAAGGAGTATTGGAGGGTTGGTTTGTTAATGTCCCTCTGAGCTCGAGCTCCCCATGCCTAACCTAGCTTCTCAGTAGGTATCAACTATAGTGTTGTTGCCAGTTACACTTTTGGCAGTGAAATATGTAAAATATCCTGATATCTTCGGCCGTCGTTGCTTCGCTGGCCTTTGTATTGTTACAAGCGGGTGTTGGTTCTCTTCTAAATTTCATATTTCAACCTAACCACATTTTAAATAGTAAGTCTCAATAGTGAAGGTTTTGAGATTAGGCAGTTAAGGTTTATATCAACTGTAGTGTGGAATATAGTGCTATCTCTTTCTACTTTCAATTTAAAGCAGATACTCTATAGTAACCTGTGGTAAAATGCGAGGCGTATTCCAAACCTAAGGTCCGTTTGGTCATAATAACATCGCTCATGAGACAAGGCTTTTAGTAATATGTGCCTACATATATACTTTACTTTTCCACATAATCGACGTTCACACACTTGCTGTAACTCTGCACCAACTCCTTTAACCCCTCGGCATAGAAGTCTGCCGCCTGGGACTTGAACCAATTTGGTAACACTCGTCTTGAATTCATCATCGATTTGAAATCGTTGTCCACCCAGCCACCGTTTCAAATGCAAGAACAGGAAATAGTCGCTTGGTGCCAGGTTGGAACTGTACGGAGGATAGTCAAAGAGTTCCCAACTAAACTCTTGAATCTGCTCTTTTGTTTTGGCAGCGGTATGCGGGCGTGCGTTGTCATACAGGAGGATGATGCCATACGATAGTTTCCTGCGGCGTCGATTTTGGATCATGCGCCTGAGTTTGGTAAGCGTTGCACAGTACACGTCAGCTGTAATTGTTGACCCACGGTCCATGAAATCAATCAAAAGGACGCCCTTTTCGTCCCAAAACACGGTAACCATCATTTTGCAATTCGTGTTCGGCGATTCTTTACACTCTTTTGGTTTGGGTGAACCGGAACGGTGCCATGCGTTGTCTGTTGTTTTGATTCTACTTTGGTGTACGCTATACATGTCTCGTCGCCCTTAACAATGTGGGAAAACACCATCTCCGTCTTGTCTATAGCGCTCCAAAAACTGTCGTGCACTACGCATTCGTGGCTCTTTGTGGCGACCGGTGAAGAGTTTCCGATATCCAAGCTGTTCAGTAACAATCCTGTAAAGTGAGGTTCGAGCAACTTTGAGATTCATCAGCCAAACCGATCACTTCGAAGTTTTATGTTCACTTGCTCAACGATGTCGCCGGTCCGAATACTGGGCTACTACGCTGTTCATCGTGCACATTTGTGCGGCCATTTCGAAATTCTCGATACCAGTATCGAACCTGTTTGTCACTTATCATGTCCGGCCCATACACGAGGCATAACTAACGATGGATGTCCGCAGCTGACGATCCTTTTGCTAGCAAAAATCTAATCACACCGCCCACTTCACAACTGGCGGGATCTGCGATTGTCATGGCCATTGCGATCTGCTCTCACCGACTGGCAAACACCTACTGCGTCACATCAAAACTGCAGTAGGTTCCTCAGGAGTCGGTGGACAGCACTGCAGGCGTGAAACGTCATTCAGGCCTACCATCGTTAAATATTGTTCACAGGACCTTAGTTTTGAAATACGCCTCGTATAACCAGTATAGGTAAGAAAAAACGCGCGCGCACGCGTGTAAATGCCAGTTTGCTTAGGTAAGAGAAGCAAGTATATGGCTAATATAGCAAATTCGTTATATCAATTAAACTAGTTTACCAAATAGTCTTTGAGAAAGCTTAAAATGCTAATAACGAAAGCCAAAATGATGCTGTATTCATTCAGTGGGAGTTTTACGTGTTATAAAGAAAAAACCGATGTAATACATTCACAAGACTTTCTCTACCCTCTATCTCTATTAGTGGGTATACAAACCATTCTTACTAAAGCGTATTTTTCTATCTACTGCTTTTAATCCAAATAAATCTTTGCAAAAATAGCTATATTATACATTTCGTTATAAATACAAAGAGAACAGTGATAGTCAAATGTTTAGGAACTGGGCGCTATATGTTGGTCTTAAAATTCCACAGTTTCCATGCAATCGCGAGAAACAACTGAAAATCGATGGGGTTTTAAAAGAATGGCAAATATTGAACCATTCGAACCTTTAATAACGAATATCTTAGAAACGGCTTATACCACCACAAAAATAACTTATTTTAAGTAAATTGTATGTTTTAAAGAGTTCTACGTTTTTGTGTGGTACGTTTTCGTCTATCGGTTAAGTTTACAAGTTATACAAGATTACACAAAATTCCTTCCGAATGAAGAGGACTTCCTGGGCTATTCCCAGAAAATTCAAAATATACATTTTACTTGCAGATGAATATCTTTCATATACGGTATTTTAATCAACATTGTTAGAGCCGTTTTTAGGAAACCTTAATTTTCGAAAAAAATGACCCCTGTAAAGAGCATTTGGGAGTGGTGGATTTTCTTCAAAATCTTCATGTCATTCCTTGTATGATTCTAAACTCAAGTACTAAGTTTGGTATTTATCCAACTTTTCGTTTTTGAGTTATGCTATTCACAGACAGACACTCAAACGGACATGTTTTCAAAACTGCTTTATTTGGATCCAGAGCGCCTCAAAACATGTATTTCCGGCGAAATCTCGGTATCGAATTTTCGGGTGGAATACAATACTTCCCCCACTTACTATACGTGGTAGAGAAAGTACAAGTTAGGACATGGCAAATGCTACCAACTCATTTATAACCGTATTAGTTGGCTATTTAATGGAGCTTGAAAAAATTTAACACTTATAAAGAAACCGTAGAATGCCCATTTTCAGTATGTTTTTGCGATATGTGTTCATCCTGGCATACGTTCCTTTTTACCGTAGGTAAACCGCTCAAAGCCTTCATCCTCCTAAGGAAAATGACACAGTAAGTACGTTACAAAACCAACAGCCTTAAATGCTTTGCTTCTCGTAACAAAATCGACTTCCATGTCCCGATCACATTGAAATTTGCTACCATTTTAATCAGTATCCGAGGGGATGTATGCCTAAGTGTCTATTTATCGACTGTTTGCTGTACACTAAAATATGTGTTACAATCGCACGACCTTCTCTACTCATGACGAATTCAAATATTAGCTGTAGTATTCATATATAAGAAATGATTCTTCTATGCAGATTAAACTAAATTGAGTTTTATTTATGGATGCTCTTTAACTGCGTCTCATTCTATATTGGGCGTGAAAGGCCGGTAGTTTTGCTCAGGGGCCTCATTATCAGGCTTGAGGTTCTTTTACGTGCGATAAATTTACTACACGGGACCACTGGCTTTACTTCCCTTCCGAAGAAGCCATGCTAAGGATTTTTACGTCCGAAATAATTCATCGCCCTCCGCCGGGTTTTATCCCGCGACCTCGGGAAATAGAGGCTAGCATGGTAACCACTACACCACGGAGGACGACTTCTATCCATGTTAGACTATTCACAATATATTTTTGCTTAGGAATGATATCAAATTAAGCAATAAATGCTTAGTTGCCTCCACATGCCGAAACATTGTTCCAATGCTTAGTCGCGATAACGAGCTCTTGAAGTGTGAAGAAAGGAAATAAAAATAAACTAAAATTGCAAACCTTCAAAGCATGTTTGTCAGATGACGCACTCTGAAAGTGTAATCATGCAACATGGAATAGTTAGAAAAGACTAAGGTTACGCAAAAGTTTGACACAAAAGTTGTACTTTAATGAGCTCAGCATTTCTAGTTGCACAAAATTATACATACCTAATTCAATCAGTATGAAGGGATTTCACGCTTATTCGCCAAATTTTTAACGCTTAGTCTTGGAGATATTGTATAGTCTCAGCTTAAACGGTCCAGCCTGTACACCAGCTAAGGAGTTGTTAATTAATTGAACATTTCTGGTCATTGTGTACTACACTTGTTTGCTCAGTAGAATCAAATCAGTTGGAAATGGCGGTCTGACTAACGAGTGGAACACCCTGTGCTTGCAAAAGGCTAGTTGGCAGTAAAAATAGAATATATGACTTTCAAAATACTAAGATTTAATTGAATTGCATGTCCTGGTTCACCAATCACCAGAATTTTTAAAAATATTTACTGCGGACATGGCTTATTCTGTCGCTTTCCTTGGACTTTTTTCTCCCGGTAATAATACAGTAAATTCCCTTAGAATAGTGGATATAAACGCACTCCAGACAGCGTAAATTTTGCAGCAGTCTTTCTTGGACATCGAAATATTTAAACATTACCATGGCCATTTGCCAGTAGCTTGATCCAAGAAACATTCTAATGACAAGAGTAAAGCGGCTTCAAGGTCAGGAGCAGTACAGAAGGTGTTGATGCAGATCGTTTCAGTAGGATAGTGCGAACAAAATGAAGCGACTAAATTTCTCTCGCTCAGACCTAATAGAAGGAAATGTTATCCTTTTAATGATTATATTTCTACTTGCATTGTTATTTTCATCGTAAAGCTAAGCGTTTTATGCCGTAATAAACTATCTGTCATATGCGTGGGATCGTTTATTCTTTTCTTTTAACTATAAAAGAGAAAAAAGCATATTGATCCTGTGATAAGTATAAATCCGTGAGGCAATAAAGCGAACGCTTCTAGCGTACATCAACTGCGGTCAGTTTTTAATTATCCCTTAATGGTATTGCGTGTGGTGTTTCTTCTTGTCTCTCCCTCTTGACTGGTGGACACAATATGAAATGTATTACCAAAGCATTTATTTTTGAAGGCTATTAGAAAGCTTTATTCAGTATTTCTTGTCTTAGAGTAATTTTTAAGTCCAAGGACCTGCAAGGTAAAAGGAACTAAAATGACAAGTTTCGTAACCAGAAAAAGTAGATGCACACAGCAAGAAAGTGTAACACATACTTCTTGCGGAAGAAGGAAAGGTAGCCAATATAATAAGTGATCTTAAGCCCGTGATTTCATCTCGAATAGCTTAAAATGAAAATAGAAAGAAATAGCCAATAACCCAATAGCTGTTCTTAATCCAACAATCACTGAACATTAACAAGGATTTAAAACGCATAACGCAAAAGATGTGGGAGATATGGGGAATAATTTATCTCCGTGATCAATAAATATACAGGTACCGCAAGAGCAAGCCCCCTTATGCACACTTCGCAAAGGCCATGCTTAACTCCAGTTGCCGAGAGAAAAAGTTATAATGTTCAAAACAAACTGTTTTGTAATATCTTTGTAAAATAGACAGGTCCTTGATGAGTTATTAATATTGCACTAAGTTCTTTTGCCAACAGAAGTTAATTAAGGAATTCCATACTATTAAAAGTAAACTGAACTCTTCGGCACAACAGCACGAGGCGGGACTGGGGTGACTGCACACCGCTCCATCTTGTTTCTTCGCCACAGGTGTCATGGACAGACAACAATTTACGAAGTGGCAGCAACCCATCACTTCCACCCATTAAAAGAAATACCCTATGTGAAGTCCTGTAGTAAATACACCACGTCAGGAATGTCTGCGTTGGCTGAGCTTTTATTGATAAGTTTATATTTGAGCAATCTGAATTGAAGACTGGTTCAATTTCTTGACAGTAACACCCCTTTCCGTACAATTCATGTAGAGCGGTAGTAGACGAATTTCCCTCACTTCCTACTAGCACGAAATATCGGTCAAGTGCAAACAAGAGTGCAGTTGGTTATTAGCCGGTTCATACATTGAGATACTAACTGAATTAATATTCTCGTTAATGCTTAAACACTGTCTCCAGTGAAGAGCTGATTTTAGGTTCTGCGTGAATATAATTGGTGTAATACAAATAAGAATGTAGTGATGTTTGCGCTGTTTATCCCTTTCTCGACGATGAAAACCAGAGCATTGAAAAAACTTGACTATGGGAGCGACCGAGGTCAGTCAGAAGCTGGCGCTGCTCTCGAAACGAACGTCCTACCTCAAAGTACCCCAGCAGAATCCAGGGGCCAGCCACTGCTATTTCTAGCACGCGTTTTGTGCTCAAAAGGCAAGCCACGTGGCTTTTCGTTGACAGACCCTTTCAGTAGTTCCTTGTTTTATAAAGCGGAAAACAAACATGGTCACAATACTAAAAAATGGTGACATCACTGTATGTCACTCCAAACCTGACACATTCGTTTTTTTATCCCCTTCTTCAGGCGTTCAGTGAATCTTCGGAGCATTACACTCCAATTTATAATTATTATTTGCAACTACGTATTAGGCTATCACAACCTGGTAATCTGCAAATAATAAAGGAGTGTATTGTACCTCCTTCCACTGGTATTCCCATGCCTCCATATGATCGATTCCAGTGCAGCCGCCCCCAAGTCCTTTAGTTTTAAAAGAAGTAGGGAGAGGTTTCCTATCTCCATAACTGCCGGCTATTTTCAGGTCGCGTAAATGCATACCACAAATAGTTTATAGGTACTGAAGCATGGGCCTTTTCAGGATCAAGTGATATACTTTTCTTTTGCGAATGACATTTCACTAACTGTCTAGGGCAGAAATCATGATATATACATGATTTTTCTGAATGAAAGCCTGCCTGATCTTCAAGAATTTTTGCTTCAATTTATTTTTGCAATCTACGTTTAGGAGTGCTACTGAATCTACTAATTCAAGCCATTATGGATACCTTGATATTTTTCTGTTCCCTTATTATTTATAGCAGGTATATAATAACAGAAAACTAGTCTTTACGAATATTATCTCCCTTCAAAATTTGATTAAACGTGAGCGGATACACATTTCCACAATTCTAACACAATTCCTCTAGGGCCACTAGACTTGCCTTTTTTTTTTTTGTCTTACTCAATGCCAGTTTTACTTAATCCTCAAAAATAGGTTTCATTTTTGAAAATGCTAGTTAGGAGCAGAATATTCATTTATTTGACAGTTTTTCTTTTCTTCTAATAAATTTTGAAAGCAGTTCACCAATTCTTTTAGGCCAATAGGTCAATAGGTGAGAGTCTGCAGGACTTCTATGCTTCTACTAATGTGAGGCCTATTTCTCTACATAACATTTCCCATGCTTCTTGCTTACACCTTTTAACCAATTTCTTTTCACTCTTAGAGCTCAGTCATCTATGATAGCTTTTCTTTTCAAGTTCAATTGCATTCAAAATTCCAATATTGATAATGGGAATACAGGTGAAATAATGCAAATGTTTCTAATGCTTAAAGGAATGTGCACTAAAATCTCATGTTACATTCAAATGACGCTCTACCCACTATCGTTTAGTCCTAGATTTCTTATACAAACTTTTTCTTTAAAAATGCCCATTTTCTACCTTATTCATGTTAAAGTAAATGCAGATAAGCAAGAGCTGAAGCAACATTTAAATCTTTAATAAAAAAAAGCGGATCGCTATAAAATACTGGTTTTGAAATGCATTACTCTTTTCGCGACATCGCGAGAAACAACTTAGTGGTGATAGCTCTTAAAAACCTCGTGTGTGGTACAATCCCATGACTTTCTCTACCAATGACAAATTCACACATATTCATTACATATTATATTATTGATTTAAAGGCGATTCTTCCATTCTCGCTAGATTACTCACGATATACACTGAAGGGCCAAACGCCGTGGAAAGGTACTGGATATGATATTAATGAGTCACTCAAAACTGCAGTAACATGTCGAGATATGGAATCGCTCTGAAGGAATACTGACTGCTACCCACAATTGTTCTCGTGCAGTTGTTGCTGGGTACATTGAGCGTACGCCGGTATCGACAACATTCCATGAATGTTCGAATGGGTTAAGATCGGGTGTTCTGCAGGACCAAACCATGTTCGTGATTTCACTGGAGTGTTCTTGAAATCATCTGCGTGCAACCAAAGACCTGTGGCATGTCGCACTGTCTTATTGAAAAATGGCATCTCCATCACACACCCCAGACAATAACTGAGCCACCTCCTGCCTGGGCAATCTTGTTGATACGCAGAATCTATATTCATGGGGCATACGCCACGCTCTCACGCGCCCATCAGCTCGATACAACATGAACCGGGATTTATCGGACCATGCTACACGCCACCACTGTTCTATGTTCAAGCGACGATTTTCGCAAGCTCGTGCCAGTCGTTGAGCTCTGTGTCGGGGTGTCAACAAAGTCGGTCGTCGATGCCTATGCGGTACATTTGTCACCTTACAGTCTTGGTAGAAGTTCCTGGCGCATCACATTCAAATGGGCGGTGGTTTGACAGTAGCCTTTCGAACGCCCCTTTGCCTCTGCTGAGGCGACGTCACATCTGCTAGTCAAACATCTGTGCTCGTCCTGCCGGTGGTTTACGCATGTGGAAACCTTGTCTCTGCGATATTGAGGATCCACTCTAAGATACTATTGATCTCGGAAACTCGAATTTTAATCTCCGTTATGTTATATGTCCCATGCGTCTTGCACCGATTATCTCACGTTCAAAGTCGGTTAACTCACGACATACCCCGCATCTAGCCGCTACACTCGGGAGTCATGCACGGCACATTTTCAAATGGGACAACCCTTCTTGTGACTTCTGGCCACTCAGTTTATTTTTACTTAGGTGTTGTTTAAAATTAAGCAAGAAGGTGGAGCATGCGGAAACAGCATTATGTTCATTCCTGGAAGAAGTCCTTGCGATGAAAAGAAATGAAAGCAAGTATAGCAAACTTTAAAAAATGTCTGTTGTATGACGCTTAGGAAAGGTCTAACATGGAATATTTCGAAACCATTCCTGAATTGAGTTTAATGACTCATCAGCTGTATGCGTGGTAGAAAATATTGTTGAAAAAATTCATACTGACTTTCAACGTCGGCCAGCTGTTCAAAAATAGTGAGAGTATGACATTCCTCTACCTCTTCACATTTATTGTATGTTAAAAAATTGAGTGCTATTATTCTGAATGTATATACTGCACACCAATTTTCTTGTCATGCAAGGGAATCTCGATTGTAAAATCGGGTTTCTCTGTACTCCTATATTTTGTTATTTAGCGACGAAACATCACACCACATAAATGGAGCTCTGCTTCATCAGAGAAGAACATTAAGTGTGAGTGAATTATTCTATCATTTCGCAAAATCCGTCACAGAAATTTACCCGTCTCTGATGATCACATCAAAAGTAGAGTGTATGCAACAAACCCCCATACATTGCGAGAAATGCACATAGTTTTAGATACTGAACTCCCGAGTGTGAATGAAAATTTCCTGAGAAGAAGCCAGAATTGTGTGGTCAAGAGGAGTACAGCACTTCTAACATCTCTTATGATAAGGTAAATGTAATTGTAGCTATGAAAATGTGGGGCTGTTGCGGGGATATTATAACTGTTTCGCCGGGAGTCCGAGCTGCGGCGGCCGGCGCTCGAGCAGCCGCGCAGTGGCCACGGTATGAAGGAAAATTACTGTATTATCACCATTCATAATTGAGGAGTTCTATGTAATAGGGTCTTTTGACAGGAAACCATATTTTGAGAAAAATAGGAATAAAGAATTCAACTGTGCATAGCATTTTATTTGTTTCCCTTTTTTTTTTTTTTTTTTTTTTTTTTTTTTTGCTGGTGCAGCATTATACGAAATAAGCTCTTTCATATTTATTCTATCAAGTGCTAAGTAAAAACTACGTTTAGCTTCAGCTTTCATGTAGATATGGTTGTTCAAAGTAATTTATATGGGCCCTTTTTAGGCAGAACGGCTGTTCATGATCCTATTTTAAATAGAAGTGTTACATTGTTATGTTACACATTGTGCTAATACAAAAATACAACTTAGGAGTAAACAGAACACAGAATGGTTATCTTTTTTTTTCTGGATTCAGTCGAACAGGCGTGCTTCCCAATAATCTAGTGTTTATATTGTCAGTCATTTTTCATAAGGTATTTAAAAGGAATATGCACCCTTGAAACTATCTCAACTAAAACCCCATGCTGTTTTAAAACAGACTTACATAAGATTGAATATTGAACGTCTGTTTCTTTCCTGTTGGCTTACATTTCATGATAGCCTGAAATCCATCCTTCTAGTTACTTTCTCTACTACGTATATTAAGTAGGGGAAGTATTGTATTCCACCCAAAAATTCGATACCGAGATTTCACCGGAAACACATGTTTTGAGACCCCCTGAATCCAAAAACAGCATTTTTGGAAACATGTCCGTGTGTGTGTCTGTCTGTGAACAGCATAACTCAGAAACGAACAGTCGGATAAACACCAAACTTGGTATTTAGGTTCAGTATCTTCCAGAGATGCGACACGAAGGTTTTCAAGAAAATTCCCCCACCCCAGATTACCCTTTACATGGAAGATTTTTCGAAAGTTTTAATTTTCTCAAAAATGGCTATAACGATTTTGATTAAAATATCATGTTCAAGATATTTTCATGACAAATAAAATGTGTATCTTGAATTTCCTGGGAAGTCTCCAAAAGTTTTCTTCATTGTGAACGACTTTTGCATAACTGGTAAACCATAAGAGATAGACAAAATTTTACTACACAAAAAATGTAGATTGCGTTAAAATACACAATTTATGTCATATACATTTTTGGTTTTTTTTTTTTTTTTTTTTGTGTAGTGAACCATTTTCGAGATATTGCTTGTTATTCCCTTAAATTTTTCAATACTTATTTTCTCAAATGGGAATTCGTTAGTCATTTTTTGTCTTGGATATGCAAAGAGTATTAATCTCTCTGGCAAAGGGAATAGTGCTGCACCTAGCAACCAGCTATTAAGAGATATGTATGTGCTTATAGGCTACTGTATTTCTATATTGCCGTTGTAAATATATATTCCCCTTACATCTACAAGAAAATTAGCAATAAGATAGAGTCTGCAAATGTTTATCTCGATTAACATTAAGTGGATGGAGAATAAGCGTTTGTAAAAATAGTTTGTACAAGAGTAGAGAAAGTCATGTGACTGTAACACATCAGATTTTTTTTGATAACAGGCGTCCCATGTTTTACTTCAAAAGGAGGTGGGTTCTGACGACTGTCTAAGCTTTTCAACATACTCGTCAACAATGTAAATTTGTTCTTCTCTCCGCAGTTTTAGATTGCACAAACCCTAGTTCCGGTCATACTGATTAAACGAATGACCTCTAACAGGAAATATGTGTGAACATCTAGTTTAATCGCCAGCCAGGAACAAAATGTTGTCATAAGTAAGTTTTTATTTTGTCTTCCGGCAGCGTTTGACAGCAGAACAATCGCTTGAAACTCGCCATTTTCTATTTTATGTTTATTAAAGTCGTACACAAAGGAACATAAACTATTAGAATCTTTCTTTGAGTCGGTTACTAGAAAATAGTACAGAACACTACTATTGTCATTGCGACAATGAGCATTGAATAAATAAATCCACAAGAGCCGTTTATAAAACGTGACGTTGCATTTGGTTTGGGTAATGGCAAAGTTTGCGCATAGTGGAATTCTAGGACCAAAGTTTTACTCTTTCTCTTTGCAGCTTAAAATAGTATCATCGTTTTGTTTCTTACATGATTTAACTTTTCTCCAATGCATCGCAAAAGGTACTTTGCAGGAATCACTCAGATTGTATTTCAGTTTTATGGTGCTTTCAGAAGAGTAATCACATACGTCAGAGCGAGATGCATGAAAACCGCAGTTTGTACTATGTTTATAGAATTTGTCATATGTTTTGTAACTCATTTTCATGTTTCATTAGTTTTCTCTTTGAGATATTTTTGAAAAAAACAAACTAAAAAACCAAACAAATCCTTAACGGTCAGGTTAGGATTTTCAAAATACATCTTAGAGTTATTACTACTGTAATGGGACTCGTGGTATGGTATCAGCTCCAAATGTTCGTCAGCTGGCTTCCAAACATTCTGGTCTATACTTCGGAACTTGTTATTGTGCCGTCCTCTCATGCCAGATAATGATGCACCTTGCATTGTTTTCTTTTGTACTAAATGAATTAGCTTCACTGATATCTGACACACGTTTATTATAAATGAACCACATACAGATACATTAGTACCATTCATTTTAACAGTATATTACCAAACAAAATCTCTCTTACCTGATATTGTGTCTACCTTTTGTGTTGATGCATATCTGCTTTGTAATAGGCCTGATAACAGAGCATCTTGTTTTTCTTTTGGCCCACTTGCCTAGAATTCATTAAACAAATCTTCGTGTTTTGTTACTGCACATTTTTCAAAACATTTATTTTTACAGCGTTGTATAACTAGAAAAAAACTGTTTGCAAGAAATAATTCGACAATAATAGATGTGTACATTCTCCGGAATTCCTTTTAGTCTTCTTTGCTACACGATCTCTTCTTGATTGTTCATTGCGTTTCTTAGTTCCAGCATTAACTTATCTCAGACTCTTCAAATAACATAATAACACAACTGTAGTTCATAATCATAATGGCTTGTCTCTCCTAAAACAAGTTGATTTCAAAATGGCAGTCTTACATTCACAAGTCGAGATATCGCAATGAAAATTTGCAAGCGTACCAATGTAACGTAGATACCCAGAAAATTGAATTTCCCTAAAAAAGGGCTCATGACGGTATGGATCCGTATGTATGAGAGCTATGAGTACGCAGTATGAGAGCTAAGATTCGTATCCCACAGTTTTTTCTTTCTTTCTTTCTTTCTTTCTTTCTTTCTTTCTTTCTTTCTTTAGTTTCTCTACCAGGCGCAAAGGTAGAGAAGACATTGCATTCCATCCAAAAATTTGATACCGAGATTTCACCTGAAATGCATTTTTTGAGGGAACACCTGAATTAAAAAAAATAGAAAAAAAGCTTGTGCATGTGTGTGTGCGCGCGTGTATGAGAGAAGAGAGAGAGAGAGAGAGAGAGAGAGAGATCAGCGTAACTGAGTAAGGAAAAGTCGAATAAATACTAACATTTTTGAGTTCAGTATCGTCCAAAGATGCTACACGAAGGTTTTCAATAAAATCCCCCACCCCAAATACCCTTTACATAGAGCGTTTTCGAAACCTTTGATTTTCTTAAAAATGGCTAACGATTTTTATTTAAATACCATATATTAAAGATAGATGAATGACAAAATAAAATGCATATCTTGAATTTCTTGGGAATATCCTTTGAAGTCGGGAATTTTCTATAATCTTGTATAACTGGTATATATTAAGGGATAGACGAAAACGCATTACACAAAACTTATAGATCTCTTTTAAAACGTACAACCTATTTCAAATAACCTTTTTGTGGCATAAGTCATTTCCGAGATATCGTTAGTACTGGTTCAAATTGTTCACTATTTCGCCGGTTTTCAGGTCAACACACGCTGACAATTTGAAAGATGCTGTTTTTCTTGGTCTTTCTGTAAAAACCTTATTCAGGATGTTTAACACACAGTGTACGCCATTTACGCAAATGTTAGCACCTACGCATAGATTAATAACACACTAGAAATAATACAAAACAGATGACAGGCATTCAAACGATATTCTTTTTCTTTTTCTCTACTTGCCTATAGTAAGTAGAGGAAGTATCTGTTGTAGTCCACCCAAAACCTTCCATATTGAGATTTTACCGAAAATACACTTTTTGAGGTTTCCTGAATCCAAGAAAAGACATTTCTTCTAGGAAAAAAAGAGGTGAGAGAGAGAGAGAGAGGACTGTGAACAGCATAACTTAAAAACGAAAGGTTGGGTAAATACCAAACCTCATATATTTAAATTTCAGCATGTTTCAAGAATAGGACAGGAAGATTTTCATGAAAATACTTCCACCAAAAAGTATCCTTTCCACCGAAAAATTTTCGCTTTTTTTATTTACTCAAAAATTATTCTAATGATTTAGATTAAAAATCTATATAATTAAGATATTTGCTTGGCTAATACAATATGTACCCAAAATAGAGAAACAGTCTGCGCGCGCGCGCGAGAGAGAGGGGGGGGCAAAAAGAGAACACCATAACTGAAAACGAAATGCGGATAAATACCAAGCGTGGCATTTAAGTTCATTATCTTCCAAAGATGTGGCACGAAAAAATTATCCCTCTCCACCTTAATCTAATCTTTACATGGAAAATTTTTCGTTGTTTTCTATTTTCTCAAAAATAGCTTTAATGATTCTCATTAAAATACTACATTTAAGATATTTACTTGAGAAATAAAATGTATATATTTTTTAATTTTCTGGAATTAGCCGGTGAAGCAAAATTCATTCTGATTGAATTTTGTATGATTATGTATATGTTAAATCATGAGATACAAAAACTTTCTGCATAAAGGTGTAGATCTGCTTAAAATACTTTTAATAACTTTTTGATGGCATCACCCATTTCCTAGATACCCGTTGCTATTGATTTTGAGTTTTTCAGTACTTCATATATGGAAGTGCCATCATAAATTTTAGCGATCCATTTTTACTTCCTCTACCACGCATTAAATAGGTGGATAAGGTATTGCATTACACCCAAAAATTGGACACCGAGAATTCACCGCAAATACATGTTTTGAAGTCCCTGAATTCGAAAAAGAAAAGAAAGACAAAAAATAAAAGAAAAGAAAGACAAAATATAAAAGAAAAGTAGTTTTAGAAAAATGTCCGTGTATGTCCTTGTCTAGCGTACCTCAAGAAGGAAATTTTGGTTAAATACCAAACTTGTATTTTATTTAAGTAACCTCCGAAGATGCGACACGAAGATTTTCGAGAAAATCCCCGACCCTAAACTGTCCCATATATGGAGCATTTTTGGAATGTTTTAATTTTCTGAAAAATGGCTATAACGATTTTGGTTAAAATACCATATATTAAGGATATTTGCATGACAAAATCTATATCTTGAATTTTGTGGGAATAGACTGTGAAGTCCTCTTCATTCGGAAGGAAATTTATATGATCTTGTAAAACTGGTAAACGTTACGCGATAGACGAAAACATATTTCACAATGTAGATCTCTTTAAAACATACAATTTATTTCAAATAACTTTTTTGTGGCATCAGCCATTTCCGAGATATGTGTTTTTAATAGTCGAACTGTTCAATACTTGCCGTAAGACATGTCGATTTTCAACTGTTTCTCACAATGTCGTGGAAAGAGTATGGAATTTTAAGGGGAGTTTTACTTAATCTCGCATCTATGGGTAATTATCCCATGAAAGATTAGTATTAAACCAATAACTCTAAACTTCAGCGATTTAGTGTTCAGTTCTAAAACATTTGACTATCACTATTTCTTTATATCTCTAACGAAATGTGTAGTGCAGCTACTTCCGATAGGGTTTGTCTCGATTAAAATGAAGCAGATAAGCTTCTGTAAGAATAATCTGTGTACTCACTAATAGGCAATAGAGGGTGGAGAAAGTCATGTGAACGTAACACATCAGATTTTTAAATATTTTGACACAATCTAGTCTCCCGTATTCCCCTTGCACAACGAAGTTTTTAATAATGCTAATTATACATACGTTCATCTGGTATGAAGTAGATAAAAGAATAAGCTTTGGTGATAATGATTTGTAGAGAAGTGCGTAGAGAAGGTCGTGTGAATGTAACAGAACATATTTTAGAAAAAAATCCATGTGTGCGCCTGTCCGTCTGTGTGTCTCTAAACAGCATAACTGAAAAATGAAAATTCGATTAAATACCAAACTTTGTATTTAACTCTAGCTTCTATCAAGGATGCGCACGAAGATTTTTCAAGAAACTGTCCTCACCCCAAACCATTTGTATTATGGAAAGAGTATTTTTCTTTATATTTTTAAATATATTTTCTCAAAAATGGCTCAAACGATAAAACACCATACGCTTAATACCTATATTTTCATGACAAAGAAAATGTATATCTTCATTCTGAGTGGATTTTACATAATTATTAAGATAAAAACTTACTACAAAAAAACAGTGTATATCTCGTTAAAACGCAAAATATTATCATAAATATTTTTATGACATTGACAATTTCCGAGACATTTTTCGCAATTGTTCGAATTTTCTAGATTCTCTTATCACGTACCTAGTAGGTAGAGGAAGAATTGCATTCCATTCAAAAATTCGATGTGGAGATTTCAATGGTAACACATTTTTGGTTTGTGTGAACAGCATAACTCAAAAACGAAATGTTAAATAAATGCCAAACTTGATATGTAATTTAAGATGCAATACCCCCAAATTATATTTTGTTCAATTCCAAAATTTTGAAAACGTTTCGAATGTTTATTTTCTCGAAAAATGGCACAGAAGAACAATGGGGCACGTGGACACCAACACCTTATTATGTTTTAAGTTACTGTTAAATATAACGAATACTTTTTATTTTAAGTACTGCTACGCTTTGTTAGAACATTATACTAGAATACTGTTAACACCACAATGAGATCACTGCATGAAATATTTTTATCATCAACACAATAAACATGGAACCACAACGTGCAGTTGAAGCAGTTTTCGCCTTTTAACAAAATACGGTCTTTCAGATTCACCTATAACTAACTGAACCGTTAGGCAGAGGGTTAATGCACAGGCGCTGTAGTTCGTTTCCGGGTAAGCCCTCAGTGTAGTACTCCTTGGCACGACTGCATGTGTTGAGAAAATTCTACTTTCGAGAGTATCATCCGTCACTGTGGAGAAACATAAAGTTGGAAAGTGGAGAGAAGAGAATTATATTAAATGTTTTTAACAAATTCTCTGAAAAGTACCCAAATTTAATCGCTAATGAATGTGGTTAGCTGCATTTTGGCAATAATTGAGCTTCGTTGTTGTGATACAGAATTATTGCTCGGATAGTTTGCTCGCATTTCAGTTCCTAAGCTCGTTGCTCATAAAGGTTTAAAGCAAAGGCCGTGTACCTACTGATATTAGGTAATCATTAAGTGAAAACCTTAAGTTAAGAGTAGTTGTGCGGTATATTTAATCGCAGGTGGGTAGAGCTGCCGAATTGTATGGGTACCACTTTTATTACTTTCTCTACTATGTATAGTAAGTAGGGGAAGTATTGTATTCCACCCAAAAATTCGATACCGAGATTTCACCGGAAATACATGTTTTGAGACCCCCTGAATCCAAAAAAAAAGCATTTTTGGAAACATGTCCGTGTGTGTCTGTCTGTGAACAGCATAACTCAGAAACGAACAGTCGGATAAACACCAAACTTGGTATTTAGGTTCAGTATCTTCCAGGGATGCGACACAAAGGTTTTCAAGAAAATCCCCCCACGCCAGGATACCATTTACATGGAAGATTTTTCGAAAATTTTAATTTTCTCAAAAACGGCTTTAACGATTTTAATTAAAATATCATATGTTTAAGATATTTTCATGACAAATAAAATGTATATCTCGAGTTTTCTGGGAATGTCTCCAAAAGTGTTCTTCATTGTGAACGACTTTTGCATAACTGGTAAACCATAAGAGATAGACAAAAGTTTACTACACAAAAAATGGTCATCGCGTTAAAATACATAATTTATGTCATATACATTTTTTTTGTTGAGTGAACCATTTTCGAGATATTGCTTGTTATTCTCTTAAATTTTTCAGTACTTATTTTCTCAAATGGGAATTCGGTATTCATTTTTTATGTCTTGGATATGCAAAGAGTATTAATCTGTGGCAAAGGGAATGGTGCTGCACATAGCAACCAGCTATTAAGAGATATGTATGTGCTTAAAGGCTACTGTATTTCTATATTTCCCTTGTAAATATATATTCCCCTTACATCTACAAGAAACTTAGCAATAAGATAGTGTCTGCAAATGTTTATCTCGATTAACATGAAGTAGATGGAGAATAAGCGTTTGTAAACATAGTTTGTACAAGAGTAGAGAAAGTCATGTGAGTGTAACACATCAGATTTTTTTTTTTTTTGCTCTTAGCATTGTATGTTTGAAGTTAAGGATACAAAATGTTTGGAAGCTAATGATCTCCAAGTTGGGAATTTGCCATTATCGCCTGCTGTCTGAAGCAATTTCCGCTCACGGGAATCCCGTCATCCCTCCACGTGGTGCTGGTATGTGCTCGGCGGAATAATACCAGGTTTTATTACTTTGAACGTAGAGTGAAACAGGTATAAGTTTGCTTCTCTTTTCTGTTCACTATTCTCACCTTCTTTTCCTTCAGGTTGCTTATAAAGTCAGGATAGACGAGTTGATGCCCATTTCAGATTTTCCAGCATTCCTCTTCCTGCACGAATTCGTGCTACGGCCAGGGGCAGAAGTCTTCAAAACTTTTATAGCCATTCTTCTTTGACGTTGAAACTATACCCATTGACTGTAGTGACAGATGAGACATTGTTGAAGCAGGTGTTAATTGTGAAGAATGAGGCTATGGTGAACTAGGTGAAAGAGGTGAGGGCTTAGGTAATGTAAAACAACGTAACAATTGTGAAGGAGTGGATTCTTAATGGACCGTTGCAGGCGCAGCACATGATGTGGAAGCCGAATTGGATTAAATGGAAAAATTCAGCAAGAGCTGAAACCGTGCACAGATTTCCTATGTAGCCGCGATATTCGGTGAAAAAACTGCCAAAAATGATTGTGTTGATTCCGTTTCCAGGATTTCTTCTAACATAAACTTTACAGTCATCACCATAAAACCCTTTTAGAGGTCCAAAAACTGATAAATATAAAAGTTGCAATTGTTGGCGGTAGATATAAAAGGAACACATTGTTTTCTACGGTTTTTTCTAGAGTGGGGATGGGGTTCGGATCAGTGGGAATTCATGTCCATCCAGAATGAGAATGGCTGGTCCAAGCGGCTTCATGCTGGTAAAGTATTTTAGGAACTTGGTGTATCTTCCATTTCATGTGTCACTTGAGTAGAACACAGTTTTAGTGCCTGCAGGCATGTTTAGCTCAAAGTTTTGTTTTATCTCTGACGCTTCATAACAACGAGCGGAAGCGTATACTCCGCTGTTACTGAAAATATGTATATGTATAGGAATTCTTAACAGTTGGCTTCTAGTTACCTACACTCAAACCGTCATCAATACATGGAACGTGCACAAGCGTGACTATGAACCATGACAGCAGTTATAACGCGGTCTCATGATTGGTCTGCACTCGCCAATAGATATATGAGGGATGGGGTGGTTTGTTATCTACATCATAGTGTAAAGTCCGTAACAGTTAGCCTAATTTCCTTCCGTCCTGGCTTTAATGCTTGGTCATGTCCATAGCAGTTAAGTCTCACGTTCTTCACATCTGCTTTGGGCCAGTTCTTAAATATTTGACTATATCAACTCCCTTTGTATCTATAACGAAATGAGTAATATAGCTATTTCCACAAATATTTATCTCGATTAAAATGAAGTAGATAGAAAAAATAAACTTCGTAAAAATATTTTGTATACACACTAATAAACGATAGAAGTTGGTGTGAATGTAACACTTTTTTTTCTATCTATTTCACCTTAATCGAGATAAATGTTCACACATTTCGTTGTAAATAGAAAGGGGATATAGGAAACCAAAGCGATAGACAAATCTTAAAGATCGGGTCGCTACCTATATGCTGGCCTTGAAAAATTCCATACACTTTCCCTGACATCGCGAGAAACAACGGAATGCGACAGCACTTCAAAAATGACAATGTATTGAAAAATTCAAACCAATAACAACCGATAGCTCGGAAATGGCCGATGCCACAAAAATGTAAAAAAAAAAAAAAAAATTGTGTTTTAAGAAGGTCTACATTTTTTGTGTAGTAAGTTCTTGTGTACAATATAATATACGAAATTCCTTCCGAATGAAGAGGGCTTCACAGGCTATTCCCAGAGAATTAAAATCTACATTTTACTGTCATGTTAACATCTTAAATATTTTGTTTCAATAACATCGTTAAAACCAGTTTTGAGAAAATAAAACATTTCGAAAAGTTTCCCATGTAAGTTGTAGTTCGCGGTAGGGTATTTTCTTGAAAATCTTCGCATGTGTGGAAATACTGAACTTAAAACACCAAGTTTGATATTTATCGCACTTTCCGTGTTTTGAATTTTGCTGTTCACACACACATACGAGCGCGCGCGCGGACGTTTTTTTCTAAAAAGTACTTTTTAATCAGGGAGCCTCAAAACATGTATTTCCGGTAAAATCTTGATATCGAATGTTGGGGCGGAATACAATACCTCCTCTGCCTACTAGGTACGTGGTAGGGAAATAACCTTTTGCAAGAATAATTTGTAGAAGCTAATCACCCAATTAAACTATAGTAGTCAAAGAAAGTCGTGTGTATGTAACACATATTTATTTTTATTTCGTAAATAATGCAGTCAGCTTACACTTTTTAGAAGAAGATCCGTGTGTAGTGGAGGGGGGGCATAACTCAAACGAAATTTTGAGTTCCTCAAAAATGGCTCTAACAATTTTGATTAAAGTACCTAGGTGTGTTAAAGATATTTGCATGGCTAATGAAATCTATTTCTTGAATTTTCTGCAAATAAGAAAAAAGTCCTCTTCATTCTGATTGACTTTTTATAACTTGTAAACCGTAAGAGATAGGAAAGACTTACTACACAAGCAAAATGTGGTCTCGTTTAAGCACACAATTTATGACAATTTTTTTTCTCCTTTGTCATTAACCATTTATTTGTTTGAATGTTCAAGTACTTTGTTTTTTCATGTGGTAAATTGCTATTCGTTTCTCTCGTGATCATACTTTTAAATCTTAACTCCTTTAACCTGGTAGGTCATACCGGACGATGAATGATTGAAATGACGCTGAAATTAACCCCTTAGCCCATAGAGCTTAAAGATACTCGACATTCACCTTTTCAGGTTAAGGGAAACCCCCGGAATAAACCTTATCCGGGTAACTCAACCTAACCGAGATTCGAACTCGGAAGTCTTGAATGTGAAGCGGACACGCTAGCACCACACCACAGAAGCGGGCTTAATATCTGATTTTTCTTGGGGTAACTTGTACGAAATTTTTTACAGAAGGTAATTCTTTAGCAACGATAATATCATGCATACCGTAATTAGTCCATTATGCATGAGTTTAAATGTTATAACTACCTACTAATACATACAAGGGTCGCATAAAGGATTTTATGCTATCCTACCATTACAAACCGGTTGTTACTGTATACAATATAGCGCATAATTGGCTCATTATGACATGCGTGTCAATAATAGCAATGGTGTATAATACCGATATTCCAATTTGCCGTCGTTTATAGAGAGATGATTAAAAACCATTTTGTGATACTCTTTTCTCTGAGCAACGAACATTCAAAAACCTCTGTACATGATTAAATATAGAATAAATAAGACCTATGGTGCACGTGCACTGGCACTGGTAGATGGCTCTTCTACAATTCCTTGCAGTCCATTCTCCACAAATTGCGCTGTGCGTCGAGTTCGTGTAACACCCGTATTGTCCCTGATTACCTTGAAGGATCCACACTCTCGCAAACGCCCATCGTTGGACTGGAAAGTGGAGTGATGTGGTTGGCGCCTATCGGAATACCGTTCGCCATACAGTGATGCAGCAGCTAAACCAATATCTCTTGATTCGCCGTAAATAAGTTGAATATCTACAAGTTCAGAGAAGGTGCACATGTTCTCCATGTTGTCTCACATATAGTCCTCAACATATTAACCTCAGTGAGCCGAATCAAGGAAATTATAGTAGTATTATTTCACTGGCCAATCAGACTGGCGTCCTGAATATATGTATGGCAGCACTACTTCGTATGGAATATTTAAAAAAAAAATAAAAAAAAATCTGTCTTACACTCACATGGCCTTCTCTACTCTTGTACAAACTATTTTTACAAACGCATGTTCTCAATATACTTTATGTTAATCCAGATAATTGCAGAAACTATCGTATTGCTAACTTTCTCGTAGGTGCAAGGGGAAGATGGTAGACTTGAAACGATAGTCAAATCTTTTAAGAGCTGGTTGCTATGTGGAGTATTTCATTCTCTTTGCAGGACATTAAATAAAATTTAAAAATTAAAAAATTAAAAAAAAAAAAGGAATTCCCATTTGAGAAAAAGTATAAGCATTGGAAAATTCAAACAAATAAGGAATATATCGGAAATGGTTCAGCTCACAAAAAAAAAAGAAGAAAAAAGTATAAGACATAAATTGTGTGTTTTAACGAGTTCCACATTTTTTATGTAGAAAATGTTTGTTACGGTTTACCAGTTATGCAATAGCCATTTAGAAAGAAGAGAACTTTTGGGGACATCCCCAGAAAATTCAAGATACACATTTTATTTGTCATGAAAGTATCTGAAATACGTGATATTTTAATCAAAATCGTAGTAGCCATTTTTAGAAAATAAAAATTTTCTTAAAAATGTTCCATGTAAAGGATAGCCTGTGGTGGGGGGATTTTCTTGAAAATCTTCGTGTTGCATCTTTGAAAGATACTGAACCTAATTACCAAGTTTGGTATTTATCCGACCTTTTCGTTTTTGAGTTATGCTGTTCACAAACACCACACACACACACACACACACACACACACACACACACACACACACACGAGTTTTTTCTAAAAGTGCATTTTTGGATTCAGGGGCTTTAAAACGTGTAATTCCGGTGAAATCTCGGTATCTAATTTTTGGATGGAATGCAGTACTTCCCCTACTTACTATACGTAGTAGAGATAGTAAAAATTAACTAGATGACAGGAAACGAACCCATGACCTTCGCGACATCAACTTTTAACTTTATGCACATTAAGCCACACGAGCAGGAGCAGTTAAAGAAACGCTTCTAGAGTAGGCTGTATAGTGCAAGAAGGCAAGGCAATCGATGTTTCAATGTTATACTGTCAAGTGATTCGTTCGTGTTTTGAAAGATTTTTATGACATTAAACCTTGAGAGCGATAACGAACTGCTGAAAATCGATAGGTATTTTTATACTTGTGCAGCAGTTTTAGAGGCATTTCTAACCCAATTTTTCATTCGGCTTTGCTTTAACGCCGACTTATCAGCATTTGATACAAGTATATTTAACCGTGGACCATGCATTGCCTATCTCAAATTGCTTATATCAGAGACATCTATAAGCTGTGAAATTACTTGAGTGTAGTTAAAACCTCAGTATAACTAACACGATTTCCGTTATGTCAGACCTGAGACAGTGCGAAGTAATGATTGCCTAATGATACCATATGTCTTAATGCTGTGAAATGTGTTTTGCGTTGTGTAAATGCGGCAAGGAGGGAAAGTAAAACAACAAAGTTTCGAATATTGAGAATCCATCCTAGTGTGTGAGAATCGAGAGAAGTGATCCAGGAGGATATTGGAAGATTGCGGTTAAACCCCTTGTCGGTGGTTCCGGCGAAAGGTTTTTCGTACATTTAAAATAAATTAGGTACAGGGCAAGGAAATTTCGCAATTAAAACATTTTATCAGCAGCTTGCTTGAGGGAGTATACAACTCCGACCACCGTCTGGCATTACAATGACTGTAAGCTAAACAACACCCTAACCATATGACCTAGTAGTTAAAGCAAAGTTAAAGAAAGGGAAAGAAAAGAGAGAAATGCTTATGTAAAATGCTCTAATCGCTTCATGTACTAAAGAAATTCTCCCCACTCACAAACCCAGATTGTAATACGAGTAACACTGCACGCGGAAGAGATCATCAGCACGTAGAGTCTCCGGAAGTTGGGTCGCTAACCTAACGGATTAAGTGCTTTTCGATATCCACAAAAACAAACTTGCTGAATGTAAATAAATACACATAACATTAGCTCCTGTTTAATGCAGCGAGAAGCAAAAATACTTCCCTTATTGTTGCATTATCATCATTTATTAAATTTCTAATTAAATTGACCATCATGTGCGATGTATATTCGCATGTTAAGTGACGAAAGGTCACAACAAAGAATGCAATGCATGCAGTTTATAAACCGGTGATGTAAATAGAGTACACGAAAATTCCCGTTAGAAATAAAGCTGTGAATAGGAATCCATATCCGAAACACATAGTTTCCTTGCTTACGGTACAGCATTTTCAGGTTCTATATTTAATTCTTCCACTTTTGCGGGTTGAAAGTAATGTAAGCCTTGTGGCCTGTTACACTCTAATAAAAGCAGAATATAATAGAGGTAACTTGGTACCACTGTGCAATGGAAATGGTAAAATGAAAGTTGTTTATGCTGACGGTTATATATATTGTTGCATAAATTTAATCAGTTCTCTTCAGAATAATCCTGATCCACCACAGCAGTTCAGTGGCTCATTGTGACAAACCATCCGTTTCGTAGCACTAATTGCTGTGGTGTACTCAAAGAATAAGTACCTCATTATAGGGGATGCAGCATAACTCAGGCTACTAAAAGCAAAGGTGACTGACGCCTCATGTCAATGCGGTCAATGTTCTATATAATCAGAGAAATTACCAGACAACCTATTAAAAGACGCACTATTTCGGCCTTCTGCTAATATTATGAGTCGTCATTTCACATATACTGATCTGTAATATTATTTTCTTCGGTGCAAAGGTTTGGTCCGCACCTCCCTTCTCCGTCATAATCGTTGATTATCTATAACCTGGATGCATCTGAGTGCTAAACTAAGCACTGAACCATGCTATAGGCTTAATTTATATAACATGCGTATGTTATTAAACATTGCAAATTACTGTACTGCACTATATGAAGAACAGTTACTTATCGTTACATAGAATGATTTCGGCGTACTTACCTAAGGCCAACAATTACATTTCTTAATCTTCTTCCTCTAAAATCAAAATCCCACACAACAGACGCTTGCACAAAAGATTGCAAAAACAATTCATACTTCTAGTTAACTGCAAAGTTAAGTTCTTATAATTAATACTAATCTAATAGCTTAATGACCTAACCTAATAATAACTAAATGCTCGCATAATTAGCCTAATTAGTGTAACTACAACTAATCTAATCTAAAAAGTAATGTAATCTGTGTCAATTGCTGACTAAATGTTCGGGCGTGCAAAGTTTGAACAACTACAAATATAAGAACAGACGCCAACATAACACATACAGTGTAACTAACCTTTCCAATACAATAGGTGCGTATTTGCGGAGGAGTTGCCGGTTATGAATGGAACTTAACCGAAATATCACCAGATTCTAGAGACTTACCCCATAATGGTGCAAAAACGTCAAACTTGCACTTTAGTAACCTCTGTAAGCTACTCTGCATTTCAACTTTCTGCATCCCTAAGGAGCAACATCAATTATGTATATCATAAGAATGAAATAGGCTGACCTCGTAGCTCAGTCGGTGGAGTACCTTCCTGCTGTGCAAGGGGTCCCGAGTTCGATTCCCGGCTGAGGGTGAGAATTTTTCTCTAACCGACATTATTCTGTATCCTCCCCCAGAGTCTGGAAGTATGAATGAGAATGTGAATGTGTGTGTGATCTAATGAACAAAACCCAAAGTTACCGAAAACCAACGACAAGAGAGTACCAGTTAACACCATTGCCTCTAGGCAATATTCCAAAGGAAATGCCCCCGATAACACCATTGCAGTTAAAGGAGGGGTATAAATAAAATGTGTAAATAATTTGTCTTGTGATTTCTCCGGACTGTACACTTTGCCTACTGTACACTCGCGCACTGCGACCTACATAGCTCTATTGTGGCAATCATCTCACACAAGGAAGGGATGAAGTGAAGGAACCGCAGGAGGTACAGCTCGTAAGCAGACAGGTTACAGAGACACGCAGAAGTCCTAATAAATTCCAGGCTCAAAAGCCCTTCCCAATGCTGGAGCTGCCTAGAGCGGGCGATGATTGATCCGTTGACCAAGCAGCCCTCTAATGTCCACGGAGAATACTCTCCTTTGAGCAAGCATCCGCGCCATCATTCCGGCACCATTATACGCTACGAAACTAAAAGCACCTGAAAGATGAGAAGGAATCGCAATAAAAGGGAAATTATGGAAAAGAAATCTTGCTAGATGAGAATCCACCGCAGCATTCGCCTATCTATTACATAAGTCCACGAAAAAACCAAAGTCAGAGTAGGGGGTTGCCGGGAATCCAACCCGGGACCTCCCGAATGCGAGCCCTATCTATTACATAAGTCCACGAAAAAACCAAAGTCAGAGTAGGGGGTTGCCGGGAATCCAACCCGGGACCTCCCGAATGCGAGCCTCACACGACCGCGGAGCCATCTTGATCAATCTCTCATTAATAGCTGATATCTTTTGAATCTTTCATACAACGACAAGGTTACTGCAAGTAGATTTTCCTGTCTATATGGGAATCGTTTTGGTAGGGAAAACCAGACTGAATGTGGCTCCAGAAGACAAAGTTGAAGCCAACTACTGCAATCTACTTCCAACAAAATAAGGTTATAGTCATTATAGAGGTATTCTGCAAGATCATATGTATGCCAGTCAGTAGTTACATTACCACTTGTATTTTTTAGTGGGCTTACAAGCCGTTTCACCACTTCTTTAGGTCCTTTATATTCAGAATTGGTTCTTTCTTGCGTCTCTGCTTACACTTCTATACTATGTACATATGCAGTCAGCAAGCATTCTGATGAGAATACCACATTCCCCTGACTTATCTTTCCAAAAAATACTGAAGGGGCAATTCCCTTCAGTGAATTTAGGAACATTTCCATTTAGGAGTTCAAATATTTTACGCAAGGAGCAAATTTGTTAGTTTGTTGTCGAATTCTCTAGTAGTTTTATCATCAAGTCTGATTATCCTCAGAATACCCCGAAATCTTTTCCTGCCGAGCTTGCAGTATACCGTAATCTACCATTTTCTGAGACTATAAATCATAATAATACAAGCAGAAGTCTTTGGCTCCTATTAATATGACAGTACCCAGAAAAGTAAGGAATTCGGTTGCGATAGTTTGTTCAATATTGTTCCTTCTTACCTCATTAGTATGACTCAATGTTCCATAATATCACGATGTCGGCGCGTTCTTCACTTATGTCACGTCGGTTCAGATTAACACCGGCGCCATCACATTACTAAGTATAACCTGGGGAACGGCTAAAGTTTCTGGTAGAACTTGGCTTTGCATTACATACAGGGAATAGGATTGTACTTTAGTAGGAAAACCCTGTAAGGATCCAGCTCTTCAAGGAGGGTATGCGGCGGGATGCAACAATTACTTGCAACTCTGGTTCCAAATGTAATTTAGTTATCTAAAATGTACTCTAAACTACAAGACATGTTAAAGCCCTGGCGTGTATCTGTGCCATACAGCTGGAGTTACCTGGTAATCGGAGAAGATCTCGAGTTCCATGCTTCTGCATGCATGCCTCTGAGCTGATTATGACTTCGTAACTAAATGGTTTCAAGAGCCAAACGTCAAAGAGACTGGCAGAGCACGTGACAGAGCAGAGAGCGGCCCATTAAAAGGTTCTCTCTATATACAGCTGGATAGTACTAAGCAAGCGCTTCGATAATCGCCAAAGTCAGCATTGACTAGCAATTTCCAGAACATTTCGGCAATCATTATCCCCTAGATTCACGCGATCCTTCCTTGCTGAATTCGCATCCGGAAAATGACATGCTATAATTTCTAAGGCCAATTTAATTGTTCCTCTTCAACAATTTTGTCCTAAAATTGGAAGTATTTTGAGATTAAATCCGTCGCAATCTCCCCGCGCCAAGACAACTCAGTTTTCTGCAGCTGTGAGTGAAAAGATAGAATACAAATACTAATGGTGCTCAAGCATTAACAAGAGAAAAACAAGTAGGCCAAGATTCGGTTCGGCCGGCTTAGAACTAGAAAGCTGAAGACTGAGCAAGTACTGAGGGTGGGGGGATCGAGGGTAGCAGGAAAAAAAAAAAAAAAGAGGGAGGAAAAGAAAAGGAAAAACAGGCAAATTGTACAGAACACATCAGTACTCGCCGTGAAACAAAGTCAGAAAAAAGTCTTGCCACTATAGCACAATGCAAATGAAGCTCCTGAAAATTACTCCGAAGTTAACTTGAAGCTTGTTGTTAAATTGATGGTTAGAGCAACCACACTGAGAGTGGGAGAACTGTGTTAAAATCCCGGCTGTAGCATTGAATTTTTCAGTTGACTATTAAAAACAATATTGGCAATTCAAGTCAGTATTAACTCATATGCTCAACACTACAATAATCCATATTTCCAGACATCGTGAGGTTTATCACTCTGGGATGAACGTATGCACAAACAACTTCCCCATAATCAGCAATGCAAGGAGCCTCGTAACTGTCCCTCGCTCCAATAACAAACAAATAAACAAAATGCAATAAATACATAAATAAAACGGATAAAAATATTGTATCTCCGAAAGGTCTCAATCCTAGAAAAATCTAATTAACTGATCATCAGATAGGGACTTATTACATAAAATTCATAAACCTACAAAAGCGAAAAGTGCGGAGGCACTAATTATTGCCGAAAAGTAAACTGAAAACACATGTTTGCGGAATACCATCCGTATACTTGAGAGAAAAAAGAAGAATTTCCATGATAGCCGGCAGTTGTCGAATAAACGGCCGTAGCGATACTACGGAGAGTGAACATCCAGAGGGTTACTCTAAGGCAAAAGCAATATCATGCCGTTCCCAGGCGGGATGAAGGTGTTTCACTAGAATTAATGTTCATATATGACTATAGTGCCCCAAAACTTAAAGATCGTATAAGTAACTGTTAAAACAATTAGCATAGAAAAAGTATAACAAGAAGTGATGCTTTAAGGATTACATTCTTCTAAGACATATATCTAACATAACAGTCGCAGCGTAATCTGAGAGGCGAAAGAAAGCCGCACTTCCTGTGGAAATGCTGAGTTTGCATGATCCCGAATAACTTTAGGCTCTATTGCTATAAGATTTTTCATATCTGGGTCTAGATAGTCTGGTAATATCTTCCAAGCTGCCCCAGTGATAAGTATTACGGCACTGATCCACATAGGGGATATTGTACCTACGCCGCACAAGGGGCGTAACCGGGAGGAAGGATGAGGCCAGAGGAGACACCGGGCGACCGGAAGCAGCAGTGACTGCACAGAAATGGCAGGGTCCCTAAGTTTCCAGACACTTCCTGGCAGACGGACAGGTAGACCAGGGTCCAACGCCCCTCAAGGGGGTTCGTATATCCCGGCAGCCAGCCGAAAGCCGAGGAACATAGAGAGTCGCAAAGTGTATCCCTTTCCCCTGCCACACTGCACCGAAACACTATCGCCGATACTTCCAACCCTGAAAGAGACCAATGGATGAAAGATGAAGTGAAATGCGGAATGAGAATTCGGGAGATGTGTGAATCCTTTCCAGCATTCGCCTGGTGACCCCGAAAATCCGTGGGTCAGGAAGGTCGACTAGTAATGGAACCCACGACCACCGAATGTGGCCTACAGGCGAAACTGCCTGAGCCATCCTGCTCGACTTCATTGTAGTTGCTGCGAAATGTCGTAAGTAATGCCAAGTGTACATGTTTAATAGTATGGTTGAAATTAAGTCATAACCGGGTACTTCCTTATTGTGTTCGAGATTTATACGTTCAACTTCCAGTGCAGAAAAGGGGATATGCTGAGTATCAGGAGAACCCAGTATGTTGAAGGATATAAATATGATTGCTGTTGTTTGGGACTCGGCTGGGAAAAGGACACCATTCAGTGCTTTTGCAGTTTCAAAGGGCGTTTTGTCTGTACCATTTCCTCTATCAATTGTGCTAAGGAGCTAATTGAAGTTCTCCGGTTTCTACAGAACTTGTTTATAATATGATATCCCATGGAGCCTGACTTTATAATGAACAGAATTCTTTCCAACACATTAATTTAGCTTCTGTTATAGACTGCCTGTATTTCAACCTGAGGTCTTGATGTCTCAATACGTATATTTGTCTCAACAGGTCGCATCTACATCTTTTCAATCGTCTAGCGTAATCTAAAAGGTGTTTCCTCATCACAGTTGAGGTGCCCACCAAGCATTTCTTTACTTATTATTGCCAGTGCATTTAATTTTCGGCAAATGCGTGTCCATAATGTGTCTCACAGTATCCCGAAATGTATAACTTAAAATGGTTCAGTTTATATTGTGAATTGCAAACACGTATGTTCTCAATGATATAATACTAGTTGATGTTTAATAGCTAATTCAGTGTTCTCATTTCACTTTACTAGTTCTGTATTTCCTGGTTAAACACATCCTAATTGTTGATCTTGCTTTCGATAAGCCATTAAGTTTTGTGACTATTAAAAGTGATCAGAGAGATTTCTTTGTCACCAATCCGAAATACGGTAAAGTCGTCCTCCGTGGTATATATGAATTATTGTAATGTCATATTCCTGCAGTTTGAAAGACCAACCAACCTACCTGGGACGTCTTTTGTGGAACACAGATACCATAATGCAGGGATTACTACACTATGCATAGGTACTGTAACGTTTTTACGGATTGCCTGTGTCATTTGCCTGTCTTTTGAGTTGTTGTAATGTCATATTCCTGCAGTTTGAAAGACAACCAACCAACCTACCTGTGACAATGTGCATAGGGTAACCAAATATAAGGGACCTAAAATGAATCACAGAAACAATGCCCAATAATTACAGCTACGTGGCGCTGTACTTCTGTTCATTTTATTCAGTGGTCTCGAAGCATAAGAAATTGACTGTAAAACATCCTCACAGCCCTTTTGATAGAGAATAGTTCCTGTGTCAATTTTTAGCTGTTCGCGTGTATTTCAGATTACGCCCCTGGCGTATAGTAAGCATAAATGGGTTTAGAAGTTAACAATAACTTCAGTTCATACAATGCTTTCTGTTGTTGATCCTACCATATAAAAGATTGGAACTTGTTGAGGATGGTTAATAGTCGAAAACCTGCTATAAAGCGCCTATAGAAATTGAAGAGGCTTGAAACTTTTCTCACATCGCGAACTGATTTAGGGAATGCAATTCCCGAATTGACTTGACTTTGTCCTCATCTGGCTCTATACCTTGATATGTGACTCAAAAGCCCAGCAGCTTATATGCTTCCATTGCAAAATGATTTAGCTGCTTGTATTGCAAAATGACTTAACTGCTTGAATTGAAAAATTACTAAATTTAAGGGATTTGATTTAAAATTAGTGTTCCAGGTGACGAAAAACCTCTTCTAAAGGTTTTCTGAAATTTCTGTTGTAGACACAAGAGCATTTCGTTTAAGTACATAGTGTTTTTATATTGGAGTACCCGAACAGCTTGTCTGCGATTGTGTAGTGATTACCCGTGGTGTAGTGGTTACCCCAGGTAGCGGTTCAAACCCGACGGAGGGCGATTGATTTTTTTCGGGCGTAAAAATCCTTAGCATGGCTTTCTTCGTTAGGGAAGTAAGACCTGTGGTAGACGTAAAAGAACCTCAAGCGTGATAAAGAGGACTCTGAGCAAAATTACGGATCTTTCACGCCCAATATAGAATGGAACCCTAAGTTCCACAGCAGTTGCAGATCGTCCATAAATAAGACTCAGTTTGTTGCAATGCGTGAAAAATGTCTGGCATTTGCAATACCAAAGGAGAGTATTTCGAATTCATATTGACCATCCGTGGTTACAAAGGGCGGGTACTTTTTACTTGCATCAGATACTGGAACCTGAAATTATGCACTCAAAAGATCTAGGGTACAGAACTACTTTGCCTTTCACAAGTAACTTGGATGGTCGTCTATTAAGAAAAGGGGAAATGAAGAGTTTTCAGTAACCATTTGACTTCCTATAGTCAACACAGAAGCGAAAGTTTCCCTCCCGGCGCTTCACTAAAACTACTGTGTGACCACCAGAAGAAGGCAAGCGAGAGGAATGTGTAACATCAACACTTTCCTGCGTCCGTATCATATTTACGCTCGCCGTATGGATACGATAAGCTTGTTAGGAGGTTATAAACTACTACACGGTGTTCGTCAAGTACTCGCCCTTGGCAAGAACCAATGCGTTAACACCTATTACGGCGGTTGCTATTCTACTAGTATCAGATCTGGCAGCATGGGTGGTTCATTTGCACACATAAACACATTTCGTAGTAAACGTAGTAAACAATCGACAGTACGTGAGCAGATAAACAGTTACACAACCCCGCTCGCCTTCTTCTCGTTGTCCAGCAGTACAGGCTATGCCCACGGGCTAGAAGATTCACGGATAATGCCAGCATGAAGTATTTCGCCAACTTGAGTTATTTCCCTTTTTGGAGACGCGTTAAGACCTTTGCTTGATAGACTTAGAATCTTTAAGCTGAATATTAAATTCCTCTAAGGTTGTAGTGCCTAGTCGCAAAAGAGTCGAATTTTTTCCAGTAAATCCAATAATTTTGTTTCATTTTCCGTGGAAAGAATAGCACTATGTAGCACGTCTATGTCAACATCACTGACGTCATTAGGAGATGTATTTGCAGACTGAATTAAAGCCGCCTTATGCACGTGTGCTAACGCTCTACCTGCAAACAAAGCTTTGGTTCCGCAGTATTGTTGCGTATTGTCTATTTGACTGCCAGAATATGGGTTAAACTATATGCTGCTTTTGAACGATAGCATCCGCTGGCTCAAGCAAACTTTGATATACTGGAGTGGGCTGAAATTTTACAGGGATGTGTGTGATTTAAATGGTGGTAGCCGAATATCTTATATACATATAGCTTAGTTAATGTTGTCCTCCCTTATCGGTTCTAAGTAATTTGATTCAAGGGCATTTAATTGCTCTTGACAAGAAATCTCTAAAGGCTGTTGATGTGGTATTTATAAGATACTATGAAATACTTCGTTTTGTTTCGGCAGTAACTAGCGATAAGAGATAACCCCAGATACCCAGAGAATACTGAAAAATGTATGCAAAGCCAGACTGATTTATCCAATAAATGCACCAAGTGCCCACCCACAATACGCTCAACAACTGGTGAACGATTGTGGCTTTTATACTTTAAACTATGGCATTTCAGAATTCGTGTTAAAAGACAATTGGATGTAACATGTAACGTCTAATATCAAACCCATTGTGGTATCAAAGGCAAAAACTGAAATAGATGTCACAGACTGGTTTATGTTGTATTTAGGACAGTATCTATGGAGGTAAAATTAGGAATGATTTTAGAAATCCATTAAATACTTAGCTGTGAAAAAGCATATCATGTTCTCCTTATATATGCTAGATAGAGGAAATGTTTCAAACAAACATTCGCCTTGTAGTCATCAACGAAAATCCATGTTTTGAGGTCCCGAAATACAAAATTACATTCTTATAAATAGGTGTGGGTATTTAAATTCAGCATCTTCCAAGAATGCGACACGAAGATTTTCAAGTAACTCTGCCACTGTCCTTTACGTGGAAATATTTTCATTGTCTTTTTCCCAATGTGATCAATATATTGCAAATAAAGTGTATCTTCAATATTATGTGAATAACCTGTGAAGTCCTCTTCATTCTGAAAGAATTTGCATAGTTTTGTATAACTAAAAACGGGTCTCCACTGCTTCAATATCAATGAAACATGTTGAATCAGCACGTTGAGCTCAACATGTCGGCGGAAAACGAGTGTCTCCAGTGACCAACAAGTCTTGCGTAACGTGCTGATTCAGCATGTCTTGGCTAAACAAAACTGTTTTCCAACGGCAGTGCGATATGTATTCGAATCACCTCGTGCAGACGCGACTAACTTCGGCCATACACGATACAGACAAGTGGCCCATGCATATTATTCATTGCTTAATAGCGAGAAAAATGGAATGGACGAAAGTAAAGACAATACAGTTAATTAACGAGATTCGTGCAAGGCCCCTCACTTGGAGTATATCCCTAAAAGACTATGGAAATAAAATCAAGAGAAGGGAGTGTTTATGTGAGCTTGCTGTGTTTTTGATGACAGAAAAAAATAGAGAGTTTAAACCTAAAATCAGTTCAGCTGATATTGCTGCTCTGAAATTCGTCTCCTGTTCTGCATTTGCTGCAGCAACAAAATGAAATCTTTCGACGTTTTTAGAAAATTCTTGAAACCGAATTTACGCACAACTTTCAGTTGGACAAGATGCTATTTACATTGTTTCTATTGCTTAGAAAAGGGCGTATCCATAACGTTCTTCTTTTATTCTTGCGCCTCTTTCACCAAGCACGTATTGTGACTACAAAGACTAAATCTCCATAATCAGAATCCACATGATTATTGATATTAATAAACGCAACGTGTTTACACTAATAAACCTTTAGGGATTCACAAAAACTTCCTATTCCACCTCTGTGGTGTGGGTTTAGTGTGTCTGCCTCACATTCAAGAGGTCTCGATTTCTATCTCGGTTAGGGTGAGTTACCTGTTTAAAGCTTTTCCGGGTTTTTCCTTAATCCAAAGAAGACGAATGTCAGGTAGCTCGAAGCTCTAGGAACCCGGGCCCATTTGAGCATAATTTCAATCATTTCGTTCATTCACCACCCGATTTGGCGTACCCAATTACAAGACGTTAACTTGAAGCAGAAAAAGGAAGGAAAAACAGAAAAAACTTACTACCAAAAGCTTAGATCTCGTTAAAACACACAAAAAAAAAAAAAACAAATCACAGAAATAGGACTCATTATTAACATTAAAAAGGCAAAAAGCATACCAATTAAAATGGAAATATTCGGAATCAGCCTCTGATTTTGAATCATGATAAGGTAATTCCTTCAATTGCCATATATGAAGGTATCGGATACTTTGGTGCAGACTTTCACCGCTCCTCACCTTTCAGTTACTGGAAAAAACAATTATTATTATTATTATTATTATTATTATTATTATTATTATTATTATTTTCTTAAGTTACAATTATTAGAACTTAAGTAAATTAAATCTCTTGGCTTTGACTCTGCTTCTGCAATCATAAAAAATTCACAGTCCTGTTTGTCCCTTCATTTGTCAACACTCATTTATTGATTCCAAATCACACTCTGTAATACAACACCAGGAAAGTTTCTTTAAGATACTGTGTCATGATTAATCCCCAAAGACGTATTACAAATAATAGCAGATCTCCAGGAAAGCATGATTTACTCAGAGAGTATTTCGAACCCAGTAAGAAGTATTACTACAACAACACTTGTAGGAAACTGGCCATTTCTAGGAATGTTAACGTAGCATCAGCTTATAATATTGCTGGTAGAATTGACACATTTTCACAAGTTTGCCCTTACTATTGCTGAAAATTTCAGCATTCGCCGCTTAAGAAGACTTAACAAGAATTTCATACGGTGTTGTCAGCCTCAGTAAGAAAATGGTGTATTTCTTTATAAGCTGTTCATCCCCGCAAATAGGTGAATGGTGCATGGACCAGATGGGCTAAGTAGTGAACGGAAGAAAGTACTTAAAATGGCAACAAATGTTTGTTCAGTTAAAGCAGTACCAGATAGGTTCTAGGACGGCAATCACTGTCGTCTCTGCGACTCTGCGGCAAGGTGGCAGTGAAATAGAAATACTCGCTTATGTCGTTGGATCCGTCTTCAATGAAACACGCTCGGAAATATAAGACTCCATCAAGTGCGCTCCCTTTTTGCCGAAGCTCTCAAACGAGTACCAGGTTTACGAGAAGTCCATGGTGTCGCAGAGAGAATGGATCAGTATCATAACCATTCAACTTGCCTCATAGATCCTACAGTCAGATGGAAAACGAGAAATCCTGTCAGCTGAAGTTCATAGGTAAACGTGCTATTTACGAGCCAACAGTGCCCTACTTCTTCAATAAATGTAATCTTGCTTCAATTGGCATTGTATGCATATTAGTTGGAGTGTTATTCTGTAATCCTTTATAAAAACATAACTTAAAAAATCGTTTATTGAAGCAGTGGCAATTTGTGTTATTAAAGGGTCATTATTGTGCAGTCGAACCCCGGTTAACGGAACTAAACGGCACAGAGGTGTTTAGGATAACGCATTTTTCGGATAATCATTGGTAACTATTTTAAGCAGCGAAAGGAACTAAATACTTGTATTCCAAATGCACGTAATAATGTTTAATTGCAATACTACTAGATACAGTATTAAAATAAGCGTTGCACTACTTACAAAGATTATTTCATAAAGTCGTTATTTTTTTTCTGAACTTTCTTCTCATTACGCTTGCGAAAAGCTATATTACGCCACCGTTTGACAAGCATTATATCTGTTGATGCTAATTCAGTGCTTTGTACCAAAAGAAATTATTGATAGTGTTGTAATTAAATATTTCCCGTTACGATTTGAATATGAATTTGTGGTCTTTCTTACATCTAATGCTTTAAATCCCTGGTCCGCTGTCGGCTTCGAGTTTCTGATCAGTACTTATTACAACATGCTTACTTTTCCCCATCTTAAATAAACCAGTACCAACAGTAAAATAACGCGGGCCTCCGCATTGAATGCGTGTGCAACTAGTTAACACTTGTTATAATAGTACAATATTTAATGGGATGTAGGGTAGGGGGTGAGGATTACGTGCCACGATACCTAGTAGGTAACCTGTATTGAAATTTAGAGTTGGAGCAGAAGAGCATTGTAAATCACCGCACCAACGTTGTCAGCGCGATTTTGAGCATCTCATATTTTGTCCATTGTTTCTTACTTTGTTTTCTTCCTCTGTTTCGGTTAAGCGGGTTTTTGCTGTATTGAAAACTCATTTGTATGGCAAAGCCAAAGCCAGTAACATCACTATGATATGACTGATTCTCGACATTATAACCTATCGTGACCCACATATTTAACCCATCGATAATAACCTCCACATTTCCCTGTTTGTGGAAATAACCCCTGGTTTTTCCCTCCCTATAATCAAAATTCCGCATTCCCCATTATACACCACTTAGCATCCTTCCTGCCATGTCCAAATCACTTAGAATGGATATTTATAGACAAGTTACGGTCTCCTAAACGAATATCAGTCCGGCTTCAGACAGACACACAATACAACTAATGCACCATTAAAAGTTAACGAGAACTTACGTGAAGTCGCAGACAACAGACAAATGAGTGTATTAACATTATTGGATTTTTCTAAAGGTTTTGATGCAGTGGACGTGGACCTATTAATAGTAAGCTTGAAAACTTGAATTTTTCAATTAGATTTACAGCATGGTTCAAGTCGTATTTATCTCAGCGCAAGCAAACAAGTGTTAACAGATCAAACCGATCTCATTGGAAAGAAACGAAAGCTGGTGTACCACAAGGATCGGTGCTCCGACCTGTGTTATTTGCTGTCTACATAAACGACATTACAGACAGTATAAGACATTGTAAACACTATCTTTTCGCTGATGACTTGCAGCTATAATTATTACACATGGTCTAGTAATATAAACGACTCTATTAAGACTGTAAATGAAGGCTAATTAAATATCGACCTGGTCATTAAAATATGGACTAAAACTAAACCCAGCAAAGTCACAAGCAATCATTATGGGACACAAGCGTTGTTAGGAACTGTGAATTAGGATAACATTAAATTATTTTGAAATCTCATTTCACAATATAATAAAAAAGCGTGGAGTTTACGTGGATCAAAATTTAAACTGGAACACGCAAATTGCACATGTATGCAAACAAAAAGAAGTATTCGCAATAGTCTATAGTTTAAAACGTATGACTGACTTTCTTCTAACTTGAATTAAGAAAATATTAATATAAACGCTTGTGATGCCCTATTTTGACTATTGTGACTCTCTTTTTACTAACCTAACTGAAATTTCGATTCTAAGTGTTCAGCGGTCTCAAAATACGTGTGTACGCTTTGTGTGCAATCTCCGTAGATTTGTTCATGTTACACCATCATTGAAATTTCTGCATGGGCTCCAGCGTAGAGAACGAAGAAATTTACATTCTTTATCAATTCTCCACCAGCTCCAGTCTTGCGTCCCAAACTATCTAAACGTTCGCTTTAACCCTTTAATACAGCAATTATTTTGCTACGTATACCACTCTTTCTCTAATCCCTAAACCGGCTTTTATATCCCTTTCACCGGCACCACAACCGATACGAAATCGACTGGCCATCCATTCAAAGCCAAACGTCGCGAGTTCAAGTCCCAGCGACTGCAGTCAAATGTGCCTGTCGTTAAGGACGGGGAGTGCCCAAGTAAAACAATAGGTGTAATGGCACGCTTGGATGTCGACGGTGTTACATCTGACTGCAGTCGCATGGATTTTGCTTTATATTAAAAAAAAAGTACAGTTTTATCGAACATTTTTAATATTTTTACAGTATAAAAAGCTATAAATAGCTTCATTTTATTGCTGAAGATTAGCATAATATGAAATTAGCAACACCAAAAAACAAACAAATATTCTAAAAGTAAATTCTTAATATGCACTTTGCATATCTGCAAAGCAGTGCATTTAAGGGTTAAATATCTTCTGCCATAATCGAGAAATTCGCTCACGGAACTCTCATTCTTGCTATAGCTGCTCATAGCACAACCTTCTATTCATCATTCACCGTAGTATTAGCCCGACTTTGGAATTCCCAATCGGAGGACATAATGAACTGCCGGAACGTTATGGAGTTCAAGAGGGAAATTAAGACATACATTTATAGTTCAACCTAATACGCTGCTTTATTATGGTGATAAATACCTCGCAACATTAATTTATTACTACTATTATTTTATGTACTGGCAATTAATGTTTCAGATTTAAATATTAAACCATTTAGGATAATGTTTTACCTATATTAATAGTCCGCTTAAAACATTTTTGTTAAGAGTTTTTTCATTTCTTCATTTCTATATCTTTGTGGTACCTTTGTATATTTATGTTTCTATTATGTTGTATTGTATGGTAGAGTGGAAGAGAAGGCATCATCTGCTTAGAGGTAGCAGTTGTCCGTATTCTAATGATACCATGCTAGCCTCTAGTTCCCAAGGTCGCGGGTTCAATCTCGGCGGGGGGGGCGATGGATTTTTTCGGGCGTAAAAATCCTTAGCATGGCTTCCTTCGGAAGAGAAGTAAAGTCATTGATCCCGTATCGTAAATTTACAGCACGTAAAAGAAGCTCAAACCTGAAAAAGAGGCCCCTGAGCAAAATTTCCGGTCTTTTACGCCCAATGTAGAATGAGACGCTAAGCACCATAGTAGTTACAGAGCGTCCATAAATAAAACTCAGTTTATTTAGAGGTATCAGACTCCTCCACATTGGTATTATCCCAGTTCTAGTGGTCTTGCAAAATAATGAACGAATGCCAATATTGGAAGCTAAATGTTGGTGTTATTGTGTTGGATGGCGTCTTTGTATAAACAAATTGAAGGCGCTCCAGAGAGCTGTTCATCAAAACACTATAGAAACAGTTGAGTACAATACAATGTATGTCTGACCTAATACACTGTCCTTTGTGCTATTCTTAACCGCGCTTAATAACAAAAACATTAGCTTGGCCTTCTGTTTTTCTTGGCCTACTGTATACATCTTGCTACCCGTCAAGTGGACATACAGTGTCTATCTTATGCGACTATACAACATGATAAAGTAAACAGATCCAACATTTGGAGTTGAAAGTGCTCTGAAAAGGAAGGAGGAAAATGAGCAGTTCGAAAAGGTGTATCTTCTAAGATAAAGGATAAGAAAATAGGCAGTTTACTATGTTTTGAGAATTACACTCAGTTAATTACCTGCCATAGAGAATTAATTGACTTTTATTTATGGACGCTCTTTAACTATTATGGTCCTTAGCGTCCCATTCTATATTGGGCGTGAAAGACCGGTAATTTTGCTCAGAGGTCTCATTATCAGACTTGAGGTTCTTTTATGTGCCGTAAATTACGACACGGGACCACCGGTTTTACTTCCCTTCCGAAGGAAACCATGCCAAGGATTTTTACGCCCGAAAAAACCATCGCCCTCCGCCGGGTTTGAACCCGCGACCTTGGGAACTAGACCCTGCCATAGAGATTTAAACCGAATGCATTATGTGTATTGCAGAGACAAATCCTTCCAAACTGATCATCTGTGCAGTACAAAGAATCCAAATATCTTTCCTTCGGAAATGGCAATATGTAGGGAAGGGGGAAATTATACATATATATTATATAATATAATTATAATAAATGTTCTTAATTTTTAAAATCATTCCTGACTTGAAGGAACTCGGGTACACTTTTCTCTTAAATCATTTTATCTTGTTCAGTGAAACGTTTTTATATTACTATTGGTACTGCAGATAATTCATAAGTATACGCTAACCATATTTTCCCCCTATTATTATTCCCCTCCCCCTTTTTTTTCCTACCTACTGCATACAGCCCACTCCGTGTATAATATTTGTAGATATTTTTAAGAAGCATATAATTCGAATCTTCCAAACTTTCGCGGAACATTATTCAGCCAGCAAATAACTGCCTGATTGATAGCATAATAAGAGAATACATCTAGTTTAAAATAAATTTTGCTTGATCAAATGGAAGTTGTAGAATCTGTAACAAATAAAATTATAAGCAGTGCTATATAAAAAGATATGCTGTGATACATTCACTTGGCTTTCTCTACCCTCTATCTTTATTAGTGGGTATACAAACTATTCTTTCTACTACATTTTAATCCAAATAAACCTTTGCAGAAGTACTGACATTACACATTTCTTATAGCTACAAAGAGAATAGCGATAGTGAAATGTTAAAAGACTGGCCGCGCTATACGCTGGCCTTAAAATTCCAACCTGTTTCCATGCAATCGCGAGAAACAACTGAATGTTGACAGGATTTAAAGAGAATGACTAAGCAATGAACAATTCGAACCATTAATAACGGATATCTCAGAAATGGCTTATCCATAAAAAAGACTTATTTTAAATAAATTGTGTGTTTTAAAGAGATCTACATTTTTTTGTACAGTACGTACAAAAAATGTACACATGCGCGCGAGCGGACCGTTTTCTAAAATGCGTTTCGGTGTGTGTGTTTTCAGGAGGCTTCAAAGCATATATTTCCGATGAAATCTTGACATCGGAATGGGTGGAATTGGGTGGAATGCAGCACTTCCCCCGCTTGCTGTACGTAGTAGAGGAGGTAAAAATGCTCTTTTTTGGATTTGAAGGCCTCAAAAAACATGTATTTTCGGTAAAATCTTGTATTGAATTTATGGGTGGAATGCAGTACCCTCTCTACCTACTAGGTACTACGTGGTAGAGAAAGTAAAAATCTTATGTGTTACATTCACATGACTTACTCTAGCCACTATCGTTTGTTTTTATATATCTTCAACAAACTGTTCTTACAAAATCTAATTCTTCTACATAATTCATGTTCATCATCATCTCTCCATAGATTAGGAGATATTTCCTATTCCGGCCTCATGCATGGCTCCATCTTCTCATGTTCTTCCAATATCTCTTCTTGCTTATGGTTGGTATTCATGTCATTTTGGGATATCGGGTTTTGTTCATCTTCTGCAAATGCTTTATCCATTTTCTCTATATTGCTTTATTTTGTCATTTATAGGGGCAATACCTAATTCCTGCCTTTATTTTTACTTTCTGTACCACGTACATCAGAGGTGGGCAAACCTTGTGTCGCGATTCAGAGTGTAGCCACGACATAATATGACTGAAAGCGCACACAGCCTGGCTACAAGCGGCGAGAGGGAATTTGGAAGTAAACAGTTCACTGATGGAGTTTTTAATAGCATTGTGTACTAAACCGTTGTTTTCCGGAAAACAGAAATTTCGTGCAGAATGGGAGGGTGACGTTCCCTCCCCCCCTCTCTCTCGGTGTGCAGAAGGGGAGAACATTGTATGGCGTATTTAGAGGCAACATCCAAAGGCACTACGTTAGGTATCATGTTTTATATGCTGAAATTAAAGGCATGTGTTGCACGGGGAGGCCATTGTGGTTTATTATTATTATTATTATTATTATTATTATTATTATTATTATCATTATCATCATCATCATTTTGGGAATTGAACGTGCGAAACTATAGCAGGAGTTAACTGAAAGGACATTGTATAAAAAGTCCCGAAAATTGATGGCTGTAAATACAAACCTAATAAATATGCTAGTTACATACTTACCTAGGAAATCGCTCGGTCCCTAAAACCTTTTCAAGAGGATGAATTTCTAAAACTATATCTGACAAAAACTATGGAAATTATGTGACCTCAAGAACTTTCCAATTTTAACAATATTAATTTATCTCGAACCATTACAAGGGAGTGGAGAACCTTTTAAAAGCGTAGAAAGTTAACTTAAAACACAATATAATAGTGAACTAAACTACTATCAACTGTCACTATAGAAGCTCCGCAACCGTAACCCTTCCCTCGCAGCAATGTCATACTTCAGTGTTTCTTGCGAGGGTTGTTTTGTGTTATGTTGTCGGCGTAAAACTGACTTCTGCCCATCTCCGTTGTACATAGTGGGTAGAGAAAGTATTGTATTGCACCCAAAAATTCCATACCGAGATTGCACCAGAAATACACGTTTTGAGGCCATCTGAATAAAAAAAGCATTTGTAGAAAAATGTCCGTGTGTGTTAGTGTGCGTGCGTGTGTGTGACTCAAAAGAGAAAACTTGATATTTAAGTTCAGTATCTTCCGAGGATGCGACTTAAAGAATTTAAAGAAAATCCGCCCCCAACTACCCTTTACATGGGACTTTGTCCAAAATTTAGATTTCTAAAAAATGGGTAACGGTTTTTATTAAAATGTCATATATTAAAGATATTTACATGACAAAATGTATCTTTTGAATTTTCTGGCAATAGCCTGAGAAGTTCTCTTCATTCGGGAGGAATTTTGTATAAACTTGTGTGACTGGTAAACGTTAAGCGATAGACGAAAACATATTTCATAAAAAATGTAGATATTTTGAAACGTACAATTTATTTCAAACAAGTGTTTTTGTGGCATAAGCCATTTGTAATATATCGTTATTAACGGTTCGAATTGTTATTACTTGATCATTCTCTTAAAGTCCTGTCAGCATTTAGTGGTTTCTCGCGATTGCATGGAAACAATACGGAATTTTAAGGCCAGCGTTCAGCGTCAAGTTCTTAAACATTTGACTAAGCTTTTCTCTTTGTATCTATAACGAAATGTTTAGTATAGCTATTCTGGAAAAGTTTATTTGGATTAAAATGTAGTAGATAGAAAAATAAGCTATAGTAAGAATCGTTGCTACACCCACTAATAAAAATAGAGGTTAGAGAAAGTCATGTGAATGTAACGCAATCTGATTTTTTATTTTATATATTATTTTGCATCCATGAAAATCTCTTGTTATCTGAGTTGTCTCATTTCTGACGCATTTGTTTTATCCTATTCTTTTTACTTGCTCCACCACGCATACCGAGATTTCGCCGGAAATATATGTTGAGTGCAAAAAAAAAAAATAAAAACCTTTTTAGATTTTAAGAAAGAGGTCCGTGTGTGTGCGTTTGTAAATATCAGAACTCAAAATAAAAAGTCGGGTAAATACTAAACTTGGTATTTAAGTTCAGTATCTTCCAAACATGCTACACGAATAGTTTCAAAAACTCTCACACCAACTACCCTTTACATGGAACATTTTTGGAACATTTTGATTTCCACAAATATTGCTATAGCGATTTTGATTAAAATGCCATAAAGATATTTACATGACAAATAAAAAGTATATCTTGAATCTTCTAGGAATATCCCGTGAAGTCTTTCCTTTATCCTGAAAGATGAATGTCTATGTACCCGGGCTCACTTGAGCATCATTTCACCCATTTCATTCATCGGTGGTATGACTTAACCGCTTAAAGGATATTAACCCCCCTCCAAAAGAAGGAATTTTAAGATCCAGTTCTTAAACACTTGACTATCACTGTTCCCTTTGTGTTTATAACGAAGTGTGGAATGTAACTAATTCTGCAAAGGTTTATTGTGATTAAAATGAAGTAGTAGAAAAGTAAACGTTCGTAAGAATAAATTTGTTGTCACTAATAGACGATAGGGGTTAGAGAAAGTCATGCGAGAGTTAAACCTTAAAAAATAAATAAATAAACAAAACTATGGAATTTTAAGGCCAGTAAATAGCGTCCAGTTCTTAAACATTTGCTGTCGCTGTTCCCCTTGTGTCTAAAACAAAATGTTTAATGTAGCCAATTCTGCACAGGTTTATCTCTATTAAAATGAAGTGATAGAAAAATGAATTTTCGTAAGAATAATTGTATAGCTACTACTAAACATTAGAGAGTAGAGAAAGTAATATGAATGGAACATCAATTGTTTGTTTATAATAACTGCTGACAACTGAGTGGCATGTTAAAGAGGTCATACACTCAGTCTCAAGAGCCCATTGTGCATCTTATTTTTGGAATTACTCTAGTCCAATAGTCCGTATAAAACGAACCACGTCCTTGATATCTGCATCTCTTATCTTCTCAGGTTACAGAAAGAAGGACCCTAATGATACATACCTGTGCACAGAGAAAACTTCGTATTTGCATCGTATATGCTGTGAGGTCTCAAAGTCCCTAGCACATTTCCCACATAAAAGCTCTTGTGTAAGATCCATTGTGCATAAGTGTCTGCGCAGAGTGTTGTGGCCCGTAAGATAGCCCACAACCCCTCTGAGCTTAACTGTAGTCAAATTGAGGAGAACCTCGCCCATTTTTCGGTCAGGCCTCGATATTAAATCGTGGACCTGCCTGGCAGTGGTCTGCTTACTCCAGATCTCAACATGACCGCTCCCCGTAAGCTGAAATTAAAATTAAATTGAGTTTTATTTATGGATTCTCTATCTGCTGTGGTCTTTAGCCTCCCATTCTATATTGGGCGTGGAAGACCCGTAATTTTGCTCAAATGCCTCTTTATCAGGCTTGAGGTTCTTTTACGTGCCGTAAATCTACGACACGGGACCACCGGCTTTACTTCCCTTCCGAAGGAAGCCATGCTAAGGATTTTTACGCCCGAAAAAATCTATCGCACTCCGCCGGGTTTGTACCCGCGACCTCGGAAACTCCCCGTAAGCTGGATTACTCATATTTCACATTACTAGCAGAAACTCCTGGGCTTAGGCCCAATAAAATCGAGCCCCGATCCCGTCTTCGCCAGAGTGTCTGCCATCTCATTTCCTCTAATACCAGTATGCCCCGGAACCCAAAGAAGTGTAACCTCGCAGCTTGTACATAATCTACTCAACATCCTTTGGCATTCCCACACCAGTTTGGATGTGGTTTTAACCCCCTAAGGGCTTTCAGAGCTGCCATACTATCCGGGCTGATGTACATATCCGCTTGTCCGCATGGCATAGAGGAAATATGCATAGCACAGGCTAAGATCGCATAGATCTCAGCCTAGAAAACCGTAGTAAATCGCCCAAGGGAAATGATAAGCGTGGTCCTAGGGCCATAGCCCCGTCCTGCCCCCAAGTCCGCGTCCTTGAACCACGTCCTGCCCTCTACCTTCGAGAGAAATCCAGTCTTCTCCCTGGAAGGTATTACCACAGTACAGGATGGACTTAGGCTATACCGAGTCCCCATCAAATCCCTTATCATCTGGATTTGTAGGACACTTCTGTAATCCAGAAAGGATTAGGGAGTGCCCTTTGTGGGGTAGCGTGAAACCAACCCCCACTACAGTCCAGAGGCGGTGCACACACATTCTGGCTACCCCCTCCACAAACAAGCGCAGAGGAGGAAGGTCCACCAAAATCTCTAAGGCAGACTGAGGAGTCGTCCGCACCGCTCCCGTTATCATCATGCATGCCAGTCATTGCAGCGAATTCAGCCCGGCAGCCACTGCCTTCACTTGAGATGCAGATCACCAAACCAGCGCCGCATAAATATAACCGAAGCGTATAGCCATTTAACTACCTTGGGTCTCAGGCCCCACTTTAGTCCTATAGGTCTTCGACAGGCGTAAAGCATTGTAGGCCGTTTTAATTTTGTAATCAACATCTTTTTCCTGCTCAGCCCAGCATCCAGAAAAACTTAAATACTTGGCGCTCCGGAAAGCTTCAACTTCTTCACAAACAGGTGGGGTTGTACCAAACTTGGCAGCCACCTCCATGTGAAGATCATTGTTTCAGTCTTATCCGGGTTAACGGACAAGTCCGTTTCTCTGCACCATTCCTTTAGAGCCTGTAGGGAGCCCTGTATGAACTCTGAAACAGTACTCGGGAATTTTCCACTTACTACAAAGCGTATGTCTTGAGCATGAATTCCTACCCTTGTAAGTCTGTCTAGCAGTACATCTACCACCAGACACCACAGGGTAAGTGACAAAAATTCCCCTTGTGGGCAGCCTCGGAGCACTGTTGTCCTCATGGATACGCTCCCCAGATCCGCCACAGCTTACCGGCCTTCCAAGGAGGTATTAAACCAGCCTGTGACAATCGGACTGACCCCTGCTCCCCGGACATATCCGAATGGTGCCTAAAGTCATTATTAAAGGCTCCTTCAGTGTCCAGGAAAACTGCCATGACGAGTTCTCCACAGTCCAGCACCCTCTCCAGTCTTACCACAAGCTGATGGGGCTCCGTATCCATGTATTTACCCGACCAATAGACACACTGAATGAAGGTGTAGGGTCTGTCCATATATCCCACCCCTTAGAAATATATCTACCAGTCTTTCGAGAGCCTTTAACAGAGAGAATGTTAGACCGATAGGACGAAAATCCCTAGGCCTGCCGTAGGATTCCTATCCGCTTAGATATGTCCAGAGGCGACAAACGTGTCCCATAGCCAGATAGGACCCGAATGTTCTCACTAAGGGATGAAATGATCTCCCAGCCTTCCTGGAGGAGAGCCGGGAAGACTCCATGCACAACCTGCGGTTTTATCGTGCTCAAAAGTATAAATGGCTCATTTAAGTTTTTTAAAAGTAACAATCTCGGCGGCATTACCCAACCTTCCCGTGACGGCCGGCGTTTCGATTTTGGTTTGTAATGCAAGTCTTGGGAAAGTGAGTCTCAAAGTCTCTCCCTCCGTCTGTGTAACAGCACCAGAGGGATCCTTTATTGAAGCCAGCCTGGCTCTAGCTCCGGAGACCGGGTTGCTCGACTGCTTCTGTACTTTATCGCAGGAGAGCCTTCAAGATTTCTCTGAGGCCTTCCTGATTTTAGGAGGACAGCAGAGCGTTCGTGAAGAACCTCACGTATCCCTCCAGGTCCTCCGCATTTCTTAGTTTGGCTGGAGTCCGTTCTTCAGTCCGCCTTCCAGGTTCCTTTTAAAGCAGTCCCAATTGGTCCTTCTAGGGCTCCTGTACGGGCAGTCCTTTCCTTTTTCCCCCCAGACCGAAGCGTATATGTCTGTGGTCGGACATGGGAGGTTCCAAACATACCCTCCATTCCTTAATCTCCTCTAATATCCCATAGGACACTGGCGACAAGTCTATTGATAATTAACAAAGAACAGAACGTCCCTTTGATTCGCAATCTCGCGATCTTTAGAGCTCCGATACTCTAGCAACTTTGTTCCTCTACCATTGATATCCGTGCTACCCCAAGGCTATGGTGGGTGTTGGAATCGCAGCCAATCAACGGGTTGAGGTTTCTATCCTTGCAACAAGCCACAAGGTCTTTGAGCTCCTGAAGAGGTGGGAGCTCCACGAAGTCATAGAGGAAATAGGCCGAGCAGACTACCACCTGACGTGGCACTCCGCTCTCCTCATACTTCACTAGGATTGCTGGCAGGTCTTTAATAAGAAATCCCGGCAGGGCCCAGGTATTACCGAGCCTTGTTAGCTCATACTTGAGACGAAGCCCTGAAAGTAGTAAAACCTTTTATATTTAGTCCCATGATACGTCACTGTCAATACGGTTTCTTGTATCATGGCGACAGCTATTTCATATCTCTTTACGTTACTCGAGAGAACTCGCGAGGCAGTAATACTGTGTTTCAGGTTAGCCTATCCGGAGATCCCCAAGACCTCTTTTGGGTTGTACGACTCGCGGGGTAAGGTTCCCTACTGGGCCCCAGCCTTCGCGCTGATTAATTCGGTGTTCCTAAACGGGGTATTCGATTTTAGGGCCTGCTTCTCCATGTCTCTGGGAGTAGCAGTTCCTGTATCCTTTACCTATTCTCGGTGGCAAGGTCCTCTTTCAAGAGCCCAGCTAACTCAACTTTGGTATTAATACGTTCGGGTCTCCTAATAAGGAGCTCTCCGGTTTAATGGAACTTGGACCTACTATAGTTCCCACGATTTGCTAGGGATAACTCAGGTCCGCCCAGACAGAGCCCCGTATGCTTGGGTAAGAACTATACTCTGAAGAGGTCGTCAGGTATCTCAGAGGCTCCGTTAGCATTACATCTTCCCATGTGCCATGCACGATCGGCATGGATCGCATAATACCTTAGAGTTGGCGGTCTGCTATTTGTTATTCAGAGGCAGGCCTCAAGTTCCAGCTTTAAGGCTTACGGGCTGTTAGGCCACATCAGAGGCCCTCGCTGCTGATTTAAATTGTGTAGTTGTTCTAACCGTATTTGATACTATATTACTATGTCTAGCTATTGTTACTATTTTGGATATTAAAGGGTACTTTCCTTGGAAGGCCATTACTTTTGTTCTATTTATTGATATATCTATTACATAAATCTGCTAGCACATTTCCTAGTTCAAAAACATTTTCAATTTTGTATTGTGTAGTTAATATTCTCTTATCAATAAAAGAGCTTTCAGTTCTTCTTTTCCGTTTTTCATCAACTAAAATGGCTACGCCTTTTGCTCTTTGTTTTGCTGTTACTCCACTATAAATAATTACGTTATTTTCTGCTTTTTCTGTTCCTTTCAATTTGTTTTCAAGCTCGGCGATAAGTTGATAACACATATTTACTTTCATTTCTTTTAATAATTTAATCACTTCTCTTTTGTAGCCATTCCCCTCGTGTCCCTATTCTTAATTCTTTCGCTACTCCAAATCGCTTATCCCTTCTCCGTTGCTGAGTCTTGATTTTCTATTAGCAGACTGTATGTTGTTTTTAGAAATGATTTGATTATACATTTCATTGTAAGTATTAGAGGGACGCAGGAGGCTGAAGCGATAAATAGATATTGACATACTGGCCTTGAAACTCCATAATTTTTTCCATGGTATCGGTATCGGAAGAAGTAGCAGAATGGTGGCAGCACTCCAAAAATGATACAAGTTATGAAAAATTTAAAACATTAACTAGTATCTCGAAAATGGTTGATGCCACAAAAAGCCATTTGAAATAAATTGTGTATTTTAAAATATTTACTTTTTTTTGTGCAGTAAGCTTTGGTCCATCTCTACTAGTTTACAAGTTATGCAGAGGATTACACAAAATTCATTCCGAACTGAAAGGACTTCACAGAAATTTGCCAGAAAATTCAATATATACATTTTATTATTGATGTAAATATCTTAAACACACGGCATTTTAATTAAAACGGCATTATATTTGAGAAAATAAAAATTACGAAAGCTATTCCCATCCTTGGTAGGTGTTGATTATAAATACAAAGTTTGTTAATTTATTCGATTTTTGTTTCCTCTACTACGTACCTACAATAAGTAGAGGAGGTATTATACGAGTATTACACTAAAACATTTGATGTTGAGATTTCACCGAAAATACATGTTTTGAGGCCCCCTGGGCTCCAAAAAAGGATTGTTAGAAAACGATTTGTCGGTCCGTGTCCCTTTGAACAGCATAAAAAAAACTTTGTGATACATTTCACATGACTTTCTATACCCTCGTTTATTAGTGGGTACACAAATTATTCTTACTGAAGCGTGTGTTTCTATACTACATTTTATTCCAAATAAACCGTTGCAGAAATAGCTACATTACACATTTCGCTATAGATACAAACGGAACAGCGACAGTATATTGTTTAAGAACTGGACGCTATATCTGGCCTTAAAATCCATACGGTTTCCATGCATTCGCGAGAAACAACTGAATGTTGAAAGATTTTGACAAAGAAATGAACAATTGAACCTTTAATAACGGATGTCTCAGAAACGGCTTATCCACAAAAAAGTTTAATATATAGTATTTTAATCAAAATCCTTAGAGCCATTTTTTAGAAAATAAAATTTCGAAAAATAATCCATGTAAAGGGTAGTGGGGGAATTTTGTTGAAAATCTTCGTGTCGCATCTTTGGACGATATTAAGCTTAAATACCAGTTTGGTATCTATCCGACTTTTAGTTTTTGAGTTATGCTGTTCACAGACAGATAGTCAGTCACACACACACACACGGACATGTTTCCAAAATTACTTTATTTGGATTCAGGGCGCCTCAAAACATGTATTTTTGGTGAAAACTCGGCTAAATACCAAACTTGGTATTTGTGTTTAGTATCTTCCAAGGTTGCGACACGAAGATTTTAAAAAATCCCCCACCTCAGACTAGCCTTTACATGGAACATTTTTCGAAAATTTTGATTTTCTCGAAAACGGCTGTAACGATTTTCATTAAAATATCATATGTTAAAGATATTTTCGTGGCAAACGAAATGTATATCTTGAATTTTATGGGAATGTCCCCAAAAAGCCCTCATCATTCTGAATGGTTTTCGCATAGCTGGTAAACCGTAATAAAAACACAAATTTTATTATGCAAAAAATGTAGATCTCGTTAAAACACACAATGTGTCTCCCCCCCCCCCGAATGACCCATTTCCAAGCTAATCCTTGTTATTTGTTTGAATGTCCCAATAATTATATACTTTTTCTCAAATGGGAATTCGTTATTCTTGTTTGGTTTTTTTTTTTTTTTTTTTTTTTTTTTATTACATGCCCTGGACATGCAAAGAGAATGGAATGCTCCACATAGCAACCAGCTCTTAAAATATTTGACTATCGCTTAGAGCCTAGCATATTCCCCTTGCACCTAAAAGAAAATTAGCAATATGATAGTTTCTGCAAAAGTTTTTCTCGATTAATATGAATTAGATGGAGAATAAGCGTTTGTAAAATAGTTTGTATAAGAGTAAAGAAAGTCATGATTGCAACACATCAGAATTTTGGGTATATGTAGAATGGTTATATAAAAAATGTAAGTAACAAAAAGAATACGTGGACTGCCTGGTTCGAAACTTTTCCTCGTTTATAAACTAAATTTCTATTTCAATACGCTGACTCTGAACCAGGCGGCGCCGTGGCCGAGCGGTTAGACCGCTCGCCTCCCATTTAGGCGGCCCGGGTTCAATCCCAGGGACCTGTGGGATTTGTGGTGGACGAAGCGGCGTCTGGGCGGGTTTTCTCCGGGTTCTCCGGTTTCCCCCGCCATTCATTCCACCGACTGCTCCATCATCACCTTTCCTTTCATCCCTTTCACCAACATTTCGTTTCACCTACTTCCTTCATCCCATACCAGGCATCGGGCTGATCACCCATCCTGGATGCTCTGTCTGATCCATGAGTGTCTGCTCCTCGACGGGCCTCTGACCCCAGGCACCCGCTTGTAAGTCCTGGGGGGTGTAAGTCCTACATAAGAGGAGGGTAAACAGATAATGAATGAATGAATGAATGACTCTGAACCACTTTTACAAAATTTCAAGGAAATCTATGTTCTCATTTTAAATAACTTCTAAAAATGTCGTTAATTTCCGCGAGACCAAATCTATGTTAATACATCTTATATTCAGATCATTTTTCCAGCTCCAGTAGCGGCTCGTTTAAGTTGGTAACGGGGGTTCACTTTTCTAAATTCAACATTTGCATCTACAAATAGCCTTTCTCAACAGCCAAGGGTACGAATAGATTTCGGGAGTGAATAACAATAAATCAGACCAGAATTGTAAAGTGAACACTCACTAAAACCAGAAATACGGAAGTGGATCGTGTTGTTGCTCAATATACTGGAAATCCATCCTCTCCTTTTATTTGTTTATTTATTTATTTATTTTATTTTTTTGAAAAGTCTATCTTGTCTAGATGAAATTCACACATTACGTAACCATAGATTTTTTTCAATGGAGAGGATTTCCAAGGCTGTTAGACGTTCTTCCATCGTGCTTTCATTGATAATTTTCGATAATATATTGATGTTTTTTTTTTCTGACATTATTATGCCTTGTAATGCTCTTATTGGACGTAGTGTTTGGGTCTCTGATGTCTGTTTTACCAAACATTGAAAGCTCCAGCGTTGAAATTTTTTGAACTACGGATTCTTCATATTACTTTCTCTACTACGTATAGTAAGTAGGGGAAGTATTGTATTCCATCCAAAAATTCGATACCGATATTTCACCGGAAATATATGTTTTGAGACCCCCTGAATCCAAAAAAAAAGCATTTTTGGAAACATGTTCGTGTGTGTGTGTGTCTGTGAACAGCATAACTCAGAAACGAACAGTCGGATAAACACCAAACTTGGTATTTAGGTGCAGTATCTTCCAGAGATGCGACACGAAAGCTTTCAAGAAAATCCCCCCACCCCAGATTACCCTTTACATGGAACATTTTTCGAAAATTTTAATTTTCTCAAAAATAGCTCTAACGATTTTGATTGAAATATCATATGTTTAAGATATTTTCATGACAAATAAAACGTATATCTTGAATTTTCTGGGAACGTCTCCAAAAGTATTCTTCATTGTGAACGACTTTTGCATAACTGGTAAATCATAAGAGATAGACAAAATTTTACTACACAAAAAATGTAGATCGCGTTAAAATACACAATTTATGTCATATACATTTTTTTTGAGTGAACCATTTTCGAAATATTGCTTGTTATTCCCTTAAATTTTTCAATACTTATTTTCTCCAATTACTTATTTTTTTTTGTCTTGGATATGCAAAGAGTATTAATCTGTGGCAAAGAGAATGGTGCTGCACCTAGCAACCAGCTATTAAGATATATGTCGATGCTTAAAGGCTACTGCATTTCTATATTGCCCTTGCAATTACAAAACAAGGGGAACATAGTACGCCTTAAGCAATAGTTGTCGCAGTAATCTGTTCGTGTTATCTTATTTGCTGAGCGCCTGTTATTGTTTTATTATTTTTTAAAATTTGGGTTCTCTGTCCTCCGGCTAGCTATTATTACTCAGTCGAGCAAATATCTCTAAGCAGGGCATGTAAACGGAAAGGAGTTGCTACTAAAAGATAACACTGATAAAAGAATTTATTTTCACACTTTTATTGCCGTCACACTTAATTAATTTCATATCTTTAAACTTGATACACGCCTGACTGAAACTGTTATATTTCCGAATGTAATTACTATCGCAATAGTTGTCGCGTACCTACTTCACATTTTGTAACTAACTTTACGACGTGAGAGATTCTGTAGAATTGCGTAATGTGTACCTCGCGAGAGATTCTGTAGAACTGCGCGACGTTTACCTTGTGAATGATTCTGTAGAAGTGCGCGATGCCTAAACATTATAATAGAGCTGCTATTGGTTACTAAATCGCGCCAACATTAGTGTCTGTTTTATAAGCCAATCATAATTACTAAAACATATGCTCTAGGGAAGATATTCCCTCCATTTATAAAGAAAGGCACGCTACCCTGACGTCATTTGTTTGTCTCTTCTAAGTGATACGCAACTCACCCCATCGCTTCATTGTTACCCACTCCTATTGTCAGTTTCAGTGAGGCCGTGTAAACTTATTTCCTAACAATGCTTATAGCTAACAAACATCTAAAATCATTGTCATACAAATGTTAACTTACACTACAATCACTCTGGCATTCACAGTGTTGTGATATAAAATACTGCCTCATAGTCAAATATCTTTAGAACTGGTCCCTATGTGTAAAATGTAATTCTCTTTGCATGTCAAAAATCGTTTCTGCAAATGTTTATCTCGATTAATATGAAATAGATGGAGAATAAGAGTTTGTAAAAATAGTTTGTACAAGAGTAGAGAAAGTCATGTGAGTGTAAGACATCAGATTTTTAATTGTTTTAGTGAGATGACTTAAGTCACACACACACATACATGCTTTTACCCAGCTAGCATTACTCTGTGTAGCGATAAGTAAACGCAGAAAACAGAAAAACCTGCTTTTTTACAGTAAAACGACAAATCCATTGTTTCGTTCATAAATTTGGGACTTTAAGCACTCGAATAACAACGAACTGCTCTTACAGTTCGGTTCTGCTAAATGTTTAAACGTGTAAGCTCTAAAGAAGGCTTGAAAGTAATTAATTCCTGGAGAACACTTAACTCAGTTTCCCGCGATTGTTAAAAACAGGCTTTAAACTATCACTTTTAGAAACATACATAAATCATGTCAAACGTGTTATTGTAAACACAAGCGAGACGATCCCTGCTTTGTTTGCTGCTTCTAGGGACTATAATGTGAGGGATGAGAAAGGTAGGACCTGAAATTTCGTAGTGATGCAATAGAGATGGAAGGTGAGTCAGCTGCCCCTAGGTATTCGTTTCTATGCAATCTGCAGTTTAGTCTAATGTAAAAACATTTACCCTTTTAGCAAACCAACTGTTATTGTAGCTCAGCCCTTTTATTTGGTATATACGCAACCACCATTAATTATTAAAGGCTTGAATGAGCCAAGGAGCTGCGAAAGGCTTAAAAAAGACGCCTCTTCATGGATATAATGCTTGCAAGGAGGTAGAGAAATGTTCTCCCGGAGAGCGTGACGGAATGCGTGTGTTCTGGCCGAGTGGGTTAACTGACGGCATGTGGTGAAGCAAAGGTTAGCTTCGGAGGTTCGAATGTTATATTTACATCAAATTGTTTTGCTTTTTTTTCTCCTTATGTTTATTTTCTTGTATTTTAGTATACTAATTTATTTATTTTTGCTATTGGCTCTCTGTGAGCCAAAGACACAAGAATTACAATCATATAACAATTGTTGATCATGTTTGCCCTAATAATCTGTACCGTATCTGGTGTTGCGTAGTTAGCTTTCATTCTTTTGGGCGGATATCGACGCTATTAAATATAACATTTTTTTTTCATGTTTAAACCATATGTTTTACTTCCACTGACAAAGGAGTTGTAAATGTGCTAAGTTCACGGGTAAACAGCAAAATAAACTGTTAAAGAGCGTGGATTTCATCAATGTTCAAAATGACGACTCCCTTCATCAATGCACATTTGGGTACGTTGCCGGAGAAACTTTCTTGCATGCTGTAACATGCAAGGTGTAATTTGCGTGCATTCTTTACATATAAATGCCCGTGTATGATTTGGTATTTTGCGGTTCTTGACCGTAGACTCGTTCCCTTAAATGATTCCACAGAAAGAAATCCAGTGGGGTGAGATCAGGTGATCTAGGGGGCCATGCGATTGGGCACCCTCGGCCAATCCATTTTTTCGGATGTTATATGCAAGTGATTCCTTACAACCAGTGTGATGGAGCTCCACATCACTCGCGCTTGAAAGTCGCGTCCGTGGAGAGCCTGGTGTAGTTGTACATGGTATGGATGATATTTATTAAGGTGCAATATGCGCATCACTGAGGACCGACTTAGACTTATGTGCAGATCTTGTGCTATGGTCCTTGAGCTGGTATGTGGATTGTTTTCTGTTGCGTTTCACACAGCTTCGTTGCCTCCAGAGGTTACTGGAGCATCGCGAGCAGGTGGTGCTCTTCCAAATCATCCTGTTTCACGAAGGCGTCTTTCAACCCTTCGAAAAGTGTCTGGAGTAGGTGCCCTCCTTCCTGGAAACCGTTCTTCATACGGGCGCTTTGCTGACAGTGCATTACACCTTGTTTCTCCATAGATTAACAGCAACATACTCGTCGTTTGTATACGTTATGACAGCAGCCGTGTCTCGTAGAAAGGTTTCAAATATTCAGTAGAAAATGGAGAGTTTATTCACGCCAAAATTGACGCAGGCGCAAATAGCTAAAGCCACTTTGCATGTGTGAAGTGTTTAAAACTTGGCTAAATGACCAAGCATAATACCGAGCACAATAAAATACCTACTACAAAGTATAAATTATCCACTTGGCAGTGGAAAAATGGCGATTGCTCTATTTTGTACACAATTATAATGTTATAAAACGTTCTTTTTATCTTAATATCAAATTATAGGCCCAGAGAGATAAAACAAAGGATAATAAACAAGTTTTAGCTTAACACGAAGCATTTGAACCCGAACTGAAGTGCCACAGTGGTAAATGAACCATGATAATACCATTCGGCCAATCCTACCCTGCGAGCTGGTGATTCCTATACGAATGAATAATTGCAGAACTCAGACCCAAAGTAGAATCTTTGCACGCTTTTTACAGCTTCATACAGTGTTTGGAGCTCGTTTTGGTAGTTTTAACTCAAACCAACAAACTGTATCAGCCATTTCATTTATTCTATGAACTGAAATATGCCATAGTTTGTGACAGAAGGGAAATTATCTGCCTAATACTTAGCATTTTTTGACAAGGCCGTAAAACGAACCTTTGTTGGCTGACGGCTTAAATCCAATTGGTTGTACTGCGTAGATCTGCCATTTTGTTTTCAAATAGTTTTTTCAACCGCTGCATCTAATAAGTTGTTGCTTAAGGGGCGTTTTCAAAGGTGTGTATGAAGAATAAAAGTTTGTGAAATCAGCTAAAAGTGCTGCTGCAGCAGCTCCCAGTGTCAGGGTGGGATGTTTTTGGAATCGACATACATGGCGATTGCATTTTGTCCCGTAAAACACTTATGCACTGAGTTATCTATCCCACCTCTTTAAAGTGTTATGTAAATCAGCCATTAGAAGGCATTCAAGAAAGGCGTAAGTCACATACGACGCTTAGCACGTTTGCATAAATTCAAAAATAAATAGAGGCAGCTGACTCAGCTGGTATAACTCACACTTTCTGTGACGACCTTTTTTTTTTTATTATTTTTTTTTTCCTAATACGTTTCCTTGTTTACACAGTTTATGATTACAGTGTTGTACTGCTTTCTTTACCGCTTATTACCGCAAACACACATACAAACACCCGTGCCTATGGCGGGACTCGAACCGGCGACCCTGAGCTTGGCTGAGCGCCGAAGCTATACACTCCAGCGACAACGGCTACGACGACCGGCAGCTTTGTGTTTACTTTCTTTCTTTCAAATATTTTCCCTATACCTCTAAACATATGTCCGCCCACTCTGCAGAATGAACTCACAGTGCAGCTAAACGCTAGGTATTCCACCCGGCTTGAGAAATTATGGCTCCCTTATGCTCTAACTCACAGAAACCGAAAAACCGGCAGCCTCTCTCCTGATTTTACTCTTAGCAGTACCTATAGATACTAATCTGGAAAATCTGTGACATCCAGTATTGAAAACGAGCACCGTTACACCAGATGGAACATTCTTACTCTAAATGATTGGAATACAATATTAGACATATGATATGTCTCTGTAAACTATTAGTGACGCACAAAACAAGACTCTTGTCCTCTTTTCCTCTCCGTTCTGTTTAGACTGGAGGGAGATTACTCTTAATTGGTATTGCCTCTGAGATATAGGAACAATTAAAGAATATTAACTTATTCAGAGATGTAAGAGAAGTATTTGTGTGTTACCAGTATTCTTTATTAAATTAAAATAAATATCACAAATCGGAAAATATAAACTTTTGGGGCGGTTTATGAAGTGAAAATAAAAGTTGTAAATAAATAAGGAAAGGCTTCTGCACTAAAAAAGAAGAAAATCAATAATACGTTTTCTGGCGTACTAGGCAAGTTTTGTTCTGTTTTTTTAACATTTTAAATATATAAAAGCACGCAATAGGAATTGAAAAAAGTAACAAGGAGATATCCTTTCAATACAGTACCATTATAAAGAATAAGAAAATAATTACAAAAATGGAACTTATTATATTGGATGGATGTTTCTGTGAATCCATTTCGTATTAATTCGCCTCCCGTTTTGTACTTCAGCCTACTTAACAGTTTTCAATAGGTAATTGGTTAAACCAACTCGCAAGTCATTTTGCTCTGTTCAGGACCATAGTTTATCGTTAACTAGTCATTTAGCGAAAATATGCTTAATTCTTCTCTTCTGTTCTCATTTCTAATTCCGCCTAATCTTGTACACCCTTTTACTATTCGGAAATATTTCATTTCTGCAGCTTGAATTGTATTCCAATCCCTCTTTCTTATAGTCCATGTCGCCGTGCCATTGTCCTCTAAAATTTTAAATTTGATTGTCTTCGAGTTTTTGTTTTCAAAACATTTGCTATTATTCCACAAATGTATTGTAACTTACTCACTTTATTGCTTATTTCTTCGTTATTTGTTTTATATGTTATATTGCAGTCCAGATAATTAAAACTTCCAACGTGTTCTAACACTTTATTATTTAAAACTATCTTAGATCTTATTATTTGTGTTCCTCTGAATGACATTACCTTTGATTTCTCGACTGAATTTTTTTTACTGAAATCTTGAGTCAATTTTTGTAATTTATAAATACTAATTTGCAGCTTGTTTTCACTGTCTAGAATTAACATCATGTCATCTGCAACGAGTAGCGTATTTAGTATGTCGTTTTTATTTAATTTTATTCCAAATAGTGTTTTTTCTTTTAATTTTCGGAAAATATCATCCATGTATATATTAAATAACAGCGGAGACAAACTGCATCCTTGTCTTAAATCATTATTAATTATCATTTCTTGTGATAATCGTCCATTTCCTAACACAGTATGTATTTTGTTTCTTAATATATATGTTTTTGAGTATATCTATTAAGTGTTTTGGGTATCCTTTTTTATCTAATATTTGCCAGAGTCTGCTGCTGCTGCTGACATCAAATGCTTTATCTAGGTCGATAAAAGCTGTATGCTTTTCAAGGTTACATCCCCTTCTCTTTTCAATGATTTGATTAATTGCAAATATATTGTCTATACAGGATCTGTCCTTTCTAATCCTGTTTGATTTTCTAATAATAGTAGTTCTGTGATTACATTTAAACTTTGGTTAATAACTTTTGTATACAGCTTATATTCTGCGTTCTGGAGCCCTAAACCTCTATAATTGTTACATAGATTTCGTTTTTTTTAAATAAAGTAATAATATGTGCATCATACCAGCTTTAAGAAATTCTATTCATTTGCCAACATTTATTAATGGCTCTAAGTAATATTTAATGTAATGTAAAATTGCTTGTGGTGGACTTTGTGACAGTGTTGTGTCTATAATTTACTAATTATTGAGTCGATTGTAACACTACATTACTTGTAAAAAAAGCGAAAACATGTTTCAGGAGCTAATTACTCCCATCCTCGTTTCTTGTCGACTGCCTGCAGCATTCGTCCTAGCTGTTAGCTTGATCTCTGGTGGCGGTTGGATGAACTTCTTCAAAAGTAAGTCTCCTGGCGGGATTCCAAAATTGTAAATGCTGTTTTTGTTTTTCCAAATATAAATGTAGTTCTTTACGTCTATCTTTAATGTAGTTTCATTCCTCCATATTTTATCAGTTTCATGTTTATTCCATCTAGTTCCGGTACTTTTCTATTTTTCATGTTTTGTAAAGAGAATTGTAATTCTTCTTCAATAATTGCTTAGTTCAGGTATTACTTTATCTTCTGTTGCAGTTCCGTTTTATTCTGGTTTGTACCACAATTCTGCATAATATTCTTGTTCCGATATATATTTATTCTGACTTGATCTTTTTCTTCATTTTGTATTGTCTTGATCATTTTATACCTAAGCAAATTGTTTTCTGCCATGTATATCATTTTCTACCTGGCTAATAAAGTTTTTCCATGATTCTTGATTCTTCTTCTTGTTACTGCCTTTGCGATGTTTCTTTTTTCTTTATAGTTCTGCTGCTTTTAGTCTTCATTTTTATTTTGTAGAATATTTTTATAACTTGTTCAATTTCTTCATTCCAAATTCTTAGGCCAGTTCTTCGTCTGTATTTATTCCTTCCTATTGCTCCTTCTGCTGCTCTTTTTATTGATTCAGTAATATTAGACCATTCTTTATCAATATCTTCATTTTCTTATGTTGCCTCCAGAAAATTATGTAATCTTTCTTGGTATAGCCTCCTGATACTCATGAAGTAAGTTTATTTTCAAAACTGTTTCATTTAGCCTTTGTAGCGATATTTCTGCCTGATTACACCTACACAAAAAGGAATTCTTGAAGAAATTATAGTTTATGAATTATTAATGATTAACTACCTCGGAATTTGATTATTTTTTACAATTTTAAAAATTGTTTTAAAAACATCAATCAAGAGCTCGTCAAAAAGTGTGAATATGTTTTAAGTTTCATTAATATTGTCCAATAAATAAAGGCGTAATTGCGTAGGAAAATCTGCAAGATATAGGCGAAACAGAGCAGCTTTGTTTCAAAACGTTCATTGTATTTTTCCCAGTGTGGGGCCATAAGAATCCAACGTTTCTTTGTACTTCGAGGGGAAGAACCTAGTTTTAAGAGAAATAGACGCGATAGGCAACGGACCTTTTTTTTACCGTTTAAGCTTCGAATTTTCAACCGGAGAGCCAATAAAGATACAGTATAATTGTTAGAACCAATGTGAAGAGAGGAAGACAAGGTTTGCATGTACAAAAATCCGGAGACGAGTAGTAAGTTGATATATGTAAACGTAAGCGTGGACTTCAAACCGTTTCTCATGATTCTTCGTTAAGGTAACACGTAGCTCTACGGTCAGAAAATGACGCTAAATTCCGAAATTTGCTAAGTGCCGCACAATTGTGCAATTATCAAGTGATATAGGTGAAATATTTATATAATATGTTAACGGTATTTGTCGATATAATTATATCCAAGCTCATAAACGAGTTAATGTTTGTCAAGTGACTACAAGTTCGTGCGAATCTAAAGAACAACGATAGAGCACCTAGATATTAACTAGCAGGAGCAAACTTTAGTGGACCAGGAGACAATAGTGGGAAGACATTGTTAAAGAAATCGCATGTGTTAGAGAATAGCAGAGAATCTTGCAAGATTTCTAGCATAAAGAGCGCAGCAGTGACAAAAGTGAAAATAGTGTTTCTTTCGAGACAGTATCCTGTATCCTACCCTGACATAATCATAGGGAATATCAGATTGATTCGCCGGCAGATGACCTGAAATACGACGACGTGCTTCCTGCTGACATCAGTGAAATCGATTCCTGAAGACGACCCCCTCGAAGTAGCGGGAAGGACGGCGACGCAAGGTAAGAACCACCTATAGGGCTCGCCAGGAATATTGGCATATGACCTTCAGGGCTAGCCCAGTCAGCCAGCCCTCTGATGCTTTAATACCTCCCTTGCAAGTAGCACGTGGTTCCTGCTGTCCACTTGTGGTCCAGTTCTTTCCACCATATACAGCTCCCTCTCAACTTGCACCATTCTTCTAGCTGCAGCCCCGTATGTGCCATACATCTATATGGTAAATGACTCGCATCGTAGCTTTCCATTAAAATTTTCACATGCCAAAATCCGTGGCGCGACCTATACTTACGACGGGAAACCGCTACACCTTATCTTTGCCTTTCTCTATTTTGTCCCTAAGTCTATTTTGGATATTACTAAATAATGGTCAGAAGATATATCAAAACCTCGGAAAGGTATAGTATGTGTAACTTGTGGCGTTAGTTTTTACCATAATGTAGTCAATTAGTGATCTCTGACCACGCGCACTCCGTGTATGTTTGTGAATGTCTTTTGTTCTAAAAAATGTGTTTGCGATTTTAAGTTCATTGCAAGTTGCAAATTTCCGCAGATGGCTGCCATTTTCGTTTGTGTTTTTTTTCTTCAAATTTTCTTACGATTTTAGAAATGGGTTGTTTCCAACTCTTGCATTTAACTCTCCTGCAATTATGAAAATTTTATTTTTATTTACTTCTTGTAATTTTTCATAAAATTCCAAGTTTTTTTTCTTTCCTTCTTCAGGACTGTAAACTCCTATAACAGTTAGATGTCGTCTGTATGTTAATTGTAGTATCTGTTCATTAATGAAAGTGTAGTGCTCAATTCTCCTTTTCCATTTTTCATCAACTAACACTGCTCTTCCTTTAGCTGCTCTTTGTTTTGATGATACTCCACTATAAACCAAAGTATATTTTCCAAGCTGCTTTGTGCCTTTTAGCTCTCAGCCCTGATTATTTAAAACATTAAAAACTAGCCACTACCCTTAAATGATAAGTTTAAATGCGTTAAAACTTCAAGCTGTTAGAAACAGTGTCTTTGTCCCCCTCTTGAACGTCGTTTGAGTGGGTTTAGATTCTTAAGACGCATAGATAAGGCTTGGTTGTACAGCTAAAGTAATTTTATACTACTAGAAATGCAGTGAACAGGTTAAAGAGTGTGAAGGAATACGTGGGGGTATTGAAAAGGGTAGTGTACTAACACATGGTGTTTAGCGGTGAAGGTGTTTGTGGGACAGCGTGTAGGTGGGATCCAGTCAGGAGTTGCGGCAACCAAGCTCCATCTCTACGTCAGTCCGTTGGCAAACCTTGAAACGTGTGTGTGTCATGTGATGTGGTTTGTGGAATGTGTTCAAAACACGTGTTTGTGAACATTGTCACTGGTTCTTTCTAGACCAAATGGTACATCTACAGGTAGGCCAGGGAGGATGCACACTGCTTTTGTTTATTTTATTTAGAACAAATAATTCCTGAAAAGAAGAAATTTTAGAGAAAAGTATGGGCTAAGCTAGCTATAATTTTCGCAGCATTTCTCTTATAGCCTATGCCATAACTTTTAAACTCAGTTTTCTCCAGCAGCCGTGATAAACTTTATTTGTATAAACAAAGTGACCTAAAATGTTTACTTGCGTAAGTATTTTCGGTGTTTATGAATTTAGGTGCCAAATGAAAACTATATGACCATATGCAATGCCTATAAAATATTTCGCCATGAAAATACAATCACGATGCCTCTTTGAATGTTAAATTTGCTCGTAACAGAAGTAATAAAGGCAAACAGTTTGTAATATTAGACACGCGTGCGTCGGTGGTAGAGCTGGAGAACGTCAGAACTTGAACAGTTATCAATAAGGAGATATGTGTTACGAAATGGTAGTTGATGCAGATACATAGGTTTCTGACATCGCGCTCCCAATACAAATGCATAACCCAATAAATAAATAAATATATTGACGTGGCTTTATTGGTATAAAACCTAGAGTTCTCTGTCAAATTGAATACTAAGAAATCACAGCATTTCTCCAGATGCTTAACACCAAATATTCAGAATCTGCATTTACCATTGCAGCGGGTCATTTTTTTAGTTATGTATTGCATCGGAGGATTGATATCCTCGAATCATAATGTCAACTGGAGTTGAGGTATCAATTCTTTGCGGTCGTTAAAGGCATATGATATATAGAGGAGTACACAGCGCCACTGTATGTACAATATTGAACGACTTTCATCAAGGAATCAAAGGATTGAGGTCATTTTGATCAAAAGTTTCAATTTTTCGCTTTTGTGCCCAAGAAAATACTTCACGATTTTCTCTTTCATGTGATGCGATTAGTCTTCTCCTGTCACCATTTTTAAAAACAGCGGCCATTTTTTTTGACCCTAGGTGTTGCATTTATAAGTGAACGTATGCCCCTTTTTTTCAACTCGCAGATGCTCTGTTGCATTCAGAGTGAAGATGTAAATAGAATTGACCAAAGTACAGCAGAAGCAGCAACACATTGCTGAAAATATCAATGAAAAACATAACAAATGTTACTGAAGGTGTAATAGATGGTGCAGGTCTATTCCGAGCACAGTTCATTATGCTGAATCCTTAAATGCTGCTTTCACGCTTTCCTTTTTTCTGATATTTTTGTAAAATGGCCTTTGCGAAAAACATTTTGTGATTTTTTTCCCAACATTTCGGAATGTGTTGATGTGTAAGCATTAGAAATTAGTCTGTTTTGTCATATATTTTTGCATTAATTATTCACTAATTATCAGCTCATAAAAAATGAAGTGCAAGTTTCATTGTGTGTAAGGCGATATAAAAATGTATTAAAACGCCGTTTGCTAGGATCCCGTTTGAGTTATAAAATTGAAATTTGGATGGTGGCATAATAATGACAAAACTCTATTATAGAAATAAGGAGCTCTTGCGTTGCAAACGGAAGAAGCTGGGTCACCTTAACTGGGTGATATAGTGTTGTTTTTTATGCGTAACACTAAAACGATAATAGTTAAGGTGAAATGTGCCGTAATTGATTTTAAGTTGATTTTTCTCCCAGCCAGTGTAAGGTGTCGAGAGGATGATTAGAAAATACGTGTAGACTGCCTCCATGGTCACAGGTCAGTTTTAGCTTCTCAACGCAGAAGTCTCGGGTTCGATTCCGGGCTGGAGGGGTAATTTTTCTTTAATTAGTAGATATTACTCCCCAGAGTAATATGAATGTGTGCGAGAGAAGTTTAAACTTGCAGAAATAAAACCTAACGATAAGATCTAAATGAAACTAGTGAAAACTGTAGAAGTGTCAAAGCCTCCGATAAGATGGCATATAAGTCAGGAGGGGAATATTGTGTGAACCAGCTATCTAAAACAATCCCAGTTTTGGAGCATAAATTCCGGTCGTTTCGGTTGTAGCCTTTCCCTAGTTCTGCCATATTATGGATGCGTATCTCTAGTGTAGGTGTTACAAACTCTTTATATTTAACATCTGTGTGGGATTTAGGTTTCTCCGTAAACCAAGTGAAATGTAACGTATGTTGTCCTTCCCTTTACACTGAGACTGACTAATCTTCTAATATACAAGCTTTGAATCAAATGACTAATATTTGGAGCTGGGATTCTCTACAGCCTTCAAAATATGCAATAATCTACGCACATTGAGGAACAGGATATTTTATATTGACTTACATTTAGGTAATTCTTGACATTTTTCTTCAGATGCGTTATAATTCCACTCTGCATGCATTTTAGAAATAACTGCGGAACTTTAGGTAGATGTATTCTAGACTGTCATCTTGAAGATAAAGTAACCTTGCAGTGCTCGCCTGTAACATGTTAAAAGAGATTCTTATGAAAATGAAGTTAGTACACGAAAACAGTGACTCTCAGAAAGAGATTTCCCTGTGTTTCATTTAACAATCGGCTTCAAAATAAATATTTGGAAACACTGCTGATCAAGGTAGATAAATTTGACGAAATACCTGAGTGGATCCCCAATGCATTATTATGTGTAGAAATATTTGAAATGAAATTGAAATTCTGAATGCGAAACGAGTAAATAATATTTTGTGGTATAGGTTATATTTTATCGTCAAAAGATGTTCAATACGATGGTTTATTTTGAAACATTGTTAGCACTGTTATAATAGTTATTACGTAAGCTAGGAAATACGTTAAGTCTTGAATTGAATCATGAAGCCAGCTGAAGCCTGTTCCTGATTTAAGCCTTTTACTGTAATTAACAGATATTCCAGAAATTTATGTCATTCTCAAGTATGTTTTATGTCCCATGCCGTTATAATATATACAACCGACCCCTGCCATTAACGCTATGGTAATAAAGAAAAAGATCTTGCTGTTATTGCACTAAACAAGGAATCCGAGTTTTTAGACTGCATTCTCATAAAAGATGGGATGAATTTTCAGCATTTGTAGTTACCCACGTTCCCATTGAAATAGTCGACCGAACGAAAGAAAAAACAAAGGGAGGCGGGCAGCCTTACCATTCATAAACAACGCTTACGTGACGTCACAGTTTCCGTAACGTCACACAAAGTGGGCACCGGGTTAACCGTTCGGCTCATTAGTTGTCATCATCATCATCATTTTTTTCATAAGTATTCTGGAATGAAAAGGTCCCTGTACAAGGTAAAAATTAACTTGTTTTGGAACAAAACTCTGTTACATCGCTTCCCGTGCGAGTACAGCAACAATTACCACGTTTCAATGGGGAATTGAAATAGATTTGAGTACACATTGTCTACTAAATCCGATCCGCGTTTCCATGTTAAATTCACTACGTATTGAGATCGACTTGAACACACAAACTGTTAAACATAAATGTCAGTTTGTTGTTCTATGTGTTAGGCAAAGTTTTTTATGTTAGTGTACTATGGTTTTGTAAAGAATGTGCGACGTTAATATGAAAATGTTAAAAGCGGCTCTGTTGCGTCTATTATTGCACGATCGACGGGCACAACAAAAGAAAACGGATTTTTTCCCCAAAAAATTTCAGATCCAAAGCTTCTATTTCACAACAGCGTTTCAGAAGAAATCAGCGAATATAAATATGTAGACCTACGTTGGGTTAAAGAAATAAATAAGGATTGATGGGAACGTATATTTCGCTCTCAGTTTAACGAGGAAGATTGGCTAGTGCAGTACTTTCTAAGTTTAATAAGTAATATTAAGTTTAAATTATTTGAGAGAAAAATCATAACTTGTGCAAGTTTACTAAGTGGGTTTACTCTAAAGGAATGCAGAGATAAACTCACTTTTATCACTGTCGCTTGTCTGGGTACGACGCAAAGCAGCTGGGTGACAGAAACAAGTTTGGGTGGAATAGAGAACACGGCTAGTGAAAAACAATGCTCTCGTTGTCATTGCTTTAATTGATAACTTCTAGCTGTTGCACCTAAGCATTGCCATAAAAAAAAAATACGAGCTGTAATGGGATGTTTTCCTAATATTCTACTTGTACTAAGCATTCTAATATTTCTGTTGGTTAATATACTTGCATGGTAAATGCTTTAGGTACTTGATCTCGGTGCAGCGATTCAATTATATCTTCAGTTGACAATGGAGTTAAAATATAAATTATCTGAACTCGAATTAAAAAGTTATTTTAAGGAATACAGTGACAGAAGTCGGGATAACTGCATTAGCTGTTTTGAGCATAGAAAACGATAGATACTTAAACTGGTATAATATCAGCACAAGTTACAGCTTTGCACAAAATGTACGTTATACAATCAAGTACCCTTACCCTATCGCAACAAGTCACAGCATCTGTGCATGTATTTTTTAGAATGTATTTGTAAAATCATAATTTTGCATCCGAGCATGCTTAGAAGCATTCATAATTATTTCACAGTACCGCAAACAGTTCAAATAATAATAATAATAATAATAATAATAATAATAATAATAATAATGGTTTAGAAGCAGTTGATTGTGAAAACAATACTAATTGCTATACAAGTTTCGGCAAAACAAGGCAGTGATTACGTATCAAGCTGGCCATGAATAGCTCGCAATGTAGCCAACATTGGTTTTAAATCTGCAAGCAGTCAAATAGCTATCTAAGGAATAAAACTGCGTCGCCACATTTATACCCTTGATAAGTTACTCCAAGATTTATTTCGAGTTTGTACAACCGGCCCTAACACAGTAAGACTTCCTTTTATTTCAGGATTGGCTTAAAAAATAAATATTTGGAAGTACTTAGAAACATGGCAGAACCACCAATTACATAAAATGATCCCTTACCGTATTTGGCAACGGAATAATTAAATAAAAGTAACCACAGAAATGCCCGGTCTGCTTTAAACAGAATGACTCTTTGGGATCTTAGTTTGTTATTACATTATAATGCATAATAGGATTTCCGCTTATTAAATTATTAAAGTGTGAAGACATAATTGATGTGTTAAAATGGCCTTTTCATGCATTTTATATCATGTTCAGTATTGGATATTCATGGATCTTTTTAACAAATCTACTCCTATAATAATGTAGGATATCATTTTCAATCACCTGATATTATTTAAAACTGATTTGTTTTTACTTAAATAATTTCCTTGATTAAATGAGAGCGAATTAGAAGCAATGCAAATATGAAAGACTCAGGTGATTGTAAAACCACTTAAAACGAATTAAATATTGTTACCCAGGCTGATTGTGAGTTATTCTGGAGTGGCTGCTCAGCTGTTGTAAAAATCTACCTCATAATTCAAACAGTTTTCATACAAATTGCTTAAATTTGTCCCAAACTACACGTATCTCACGAAACGAATATCATCTTGGATCTTCGAAACCCAAAATATATCCTACGCCCATTGCGTATGTAAAGCTTCAGATGAAGGAAGATGAGGACCTACTTTTATTAAAAAAAAATTAACTAATGATCTTTCAAAGTACATTTTAGGGATGTTTTTAACACGGAAAGATATAGCAGTCTTACAACCGAACAAGTAAACCACAATTTGGAAGAAAGGTTTCGGTTTTTGAAATGGAAAAGAAGTCTATCTCAAATTTGAAGCCTGTCCTTATATGCATAAAATAAATCAGTTAGTAATTTATGATTTCAGACTCATTTAATTATAATTGTCGCAAACTGCATTGTAGCTAAACATTTTCCTTGAAAATATCACAGACTCAAGTCTTTTATACAGATAGATCAATGCTTTACTTGCCAGTAATTTATATTTTTGCAACCACGACCATCAACATCTAGCCAGGAAGGACAGAAAGATAAATACTATCATCACAGTGGTACAAAATTGCCTTTAATGTAAGGTGATCAAACGTTCCTCATTTAAGCATGCTTTCTTGTGTAACCTGTGTTACTAGCCTGTCATCGTATAGTAAAACTGCAACCCACATTTTTCTGGTAATTTTTATATTGGATTAATAATTGTTTCTAACTGCATATTTTGACGACAATTTACCTGAAGACAAAAACAGCATTTAATGGGGGGGAGGGTGTCACAGTCAGCGTTTGTGTGTGTGTGTGCGCGTGCGCGTGCGCGCGCGCCCTTTTCACACAAACCGATTGTTATGAAGCTTGATATGTAACATATTATAGATGTTACTTAGAAAATAGACAAGATGCCATCGTAATTACTGCTCCAAAAGGGAAGAGGGATTCTAAGAGGGCAAAAAAAAAAATAAAAAGAATTCGAAATGTATTGCTTATTCAGTTGAAAAAGTTGCATGACAAAAGTTTATAAGCATGTTTCTGACAAAGTTTGTTAAACAATTTCGATAGGATATATATAAGAAGTTATACAATTTTTTGTTTGCTGTTGAATCATGTACATAAACAGCTTGCCAGGAGAAATTGTACTGTTGTGATCTCATTAATAGCTTTAAAGAAGAGGCAGATGTGTGTGTGTGTGTGTGTGTGTGTGTGTGTGTGTGTGTGTGTGTGTGTGTGTGTGTGTGTGTGTGTACCGTTAAGAACAATAAAAATAACTTATTTCCGGTATTCCAAACTTAACATGACAGGTACATTGCACAGGAGAGGGATGAAGAGAAGGCGACAAGTGAGAAAGAGCGAGTGAATGCAACATAGAATGAAAAAGGAGAAAGAGAGGAAATTACATATATTGTGACGGTTACAGTTTTATTTTATAAGAATATGGTAATTATGATTTTATGAAGATCGAATATTCAGGACAAGCTTCGTTAAACTAAATCCTGGAAATTGGTTTTAGATTTATTGCGAGTCATTTCCGGATGCTGAAGTAAACAGGGGTTTGCTGGCACGCTGTTTAGGGGAAAGATCACCTAATGTCCGCGACGTGAGTGAGTTACGTAATTTCTGCTCTCATGGGCTTACATCGGTTACTACACTGTATTCACTCTTAGATTGATCCGCGTCAAAAAAAAAACCCCAAGTGACCAGTGCACCGCTATAATGTATCCTTCCGCCATTCGCACTAGAAATACTGTCACACTTTCAGACCATGTGGCGAGTACAAGCGGCACGTAGTGCAAAAAAGAACAGAGTCCTTATTTCGACAACTGAAACGGTGACTAACATATTCTGTCAAGGGTTAAAGGTGATAAGATTGATAATTGCAACAAAATAAACTTTGCACATATAATAATAGTTAATTCTGAAATAAATGAGCGAAAAATAAAGTAACAGGTGTGCGATAACCTAATTTATTCGCTCTCTGGAAGCGGCACTTTATTAACTGTTGGCGGCTCAGTTTAAATAAGAAATTGTGCACTGTTACGCGAATTGCATTCTTCTTAAAAATCACTACATTATTGCATCGTGCATTTCATATGCTTTCTTTTTTTCCGGGTGTAACCACTTTTCTCGTTTCAGATTTTTCTGCACAAGCACTGTTTATACTTTTACTTGAAACACCGGTGAACTCAGAAGTTAATTTCACCATTTCTTTCGCGGAAAGTGTTGGATATTTCTCACATAACTTATAATAAAGATTCAATACTATTGTATTTTCACCACTAGTCAATGGTTTGCGCGGCTAATGCTTTTCGTAATTCGACGAAAACACAAGAGCAAATTCACCGTCCGCCATGATACTAAAACAACTGCTGGTTTCTGGCTATAAACAATATTCTGCGCTACCCGGATGTCAGGTGGCTCATACGAATTGCTGTTTTACGGTATAAATCAGCGTTAAATAAAACCTTAGGTATTTGTATGGAATATTATACTATAAGGATAAATTCATTCTAAAATTCAGAGATTAGCATAGGACTACTTTCCTGGGCGCATTGCTACCGTGTTTCACCACGGTGTACTGACCACGTGGGTTTGTTTTGCTGCGGATCAACCTAAGAGTGAATTTAGTTTAGCTTAGGCACTAATCATCATTATGTAAGGTATTTATATTTTGACAGCTCCGGCTCGGGCGATCACGTGCCTAGCAGGAGCCTGTGCTGCTTGCTAACTTGCAATACTTGGTGCTAACTTGCAATATCGACGTAGGCTGCAGGCCCGAATAAGAGGAACGTCGGACTACTTCTGCCCACCAGATAAACCCTGTAGCGTTTTGCCGCCACTCTGTTGCGTTACTCTTACCTATGCGTCGTTGTAGGGTGAAGTCTTCAGGACTCGAGGTCGCCGATAGGCTCAGGAAGCACTTATAGACGTCGCATCTCAGGGTCAACTGTCGCGAGTCGGTCTGAAATTCCCTACTGTTATTGTCAGGGTAGGATTGCGGGAGGGTGACACTAGGATATTATTCTTGAAGAAACGTTTTCACTTCCTCACTCAACGCGTATTCCTGCCAGAAAATCTGCAACATTCTTGTTCTTTTTCTACCCCGTACGGTTCTTATAAGAATATTTTCACCCTTTGGTCAACTAACGTTTTGCTCCGGCTAATTATTCATCATTTAAGGCGCTCTCTTTTGATTCCCGCGAACTTGAATTCATTATTTGCTGCGTGTTAAGTTATTTATTATGTTGGATAAAATAATTTCAACGTGTAGCGGGGATTAATGGGTTTTAGGCGTTTTCTTGGTGTTGGGTTTCTTCTTTGGAAAGGATTGAGGTTGCTGCCGGCTACTCAGGTAGAGGAATATTGGTTGTGTGACTCATCTCAGGGAGTGTGGGTGGGAGATGAAAGATACTATTCTGCTCTCAATGGCCCGTTTATTGAAGATCCACACTGCTTTCTTCTCCGGATACCCTTCACACAAGACGCGACTTCTCCTATCATCCCCTGCTATTGTTTACGTGCGTTACCCTTTCCTAATTACTTTTGGAAGTTGAAACATATCTCGACATGAATATAATAACTTGACTTTTGTTGTTCCTAGCAACTGTTTACTCACTGTTGATTTTGCACTAGCTTTCAAATACATAAAGACCTAAGTTTAGACATTTACACTGCTTCCCTCTTTGATACGAAATGCTCTGAATTTCTACATCTATCTGGCTACCTCTAGCTATACGAAGTCATCTACTGCTTCCCTGACCGACACGAAGTCACCTGTTCTACCCCACTATACGACACGAAGTGATGCATCTTACACGCGTCTGAAATTGCTCTCTGTCATAGATAATTTTTCTATTTCACGCCACTTTTCTAGTTTCGATCCTTCTCGTTACTATGCACGTGACTTATAATTTCTTATTGGTCAATTATCTAAATTTTTCTCCGTTTTCCATTGGTTCGTTATATCGTCGCTCTGACCTCGTCCGCGTCTGCTATTACCATTCTTAAGTTCGCTTGACTGCATTCGATTTCCGTTCCCTTGTTTTCGCTTCCTGTGAGCTTCACCAGAATTCTATAGTACTTTAAGCGTTTGCTAATGTTTCTCTTCCTGTACCTTAAGTTCTTTAACCCTTTTTACAGTTTTCACCAAGTCTCTTCGTTCTAAAATACTCGTTTTCCTACATTTTATTTCACGTTCTGATTATTTATTCGTATCTGTTCTTTACTTTATTTCTCTTGTTATGATTTTATTCCCCCTTTTCTAATGCTTAATATTCTATTTTATTCTTCCATCTTATTAGTATTCCTCTCCTTATTTTGATTAGATGATTATTAATATTCTTATTATGATTATTATTATACGGGCGGATCTTATCACTTCAAACGACAATCTAACACACTATATAATTATTCCACACGCATTGCTTTATGATTGCATTGTGGTGCGGCACTTCGTAAATTTTGCAACTTTTATCCTTTACTTTTCTTTCTTTCTTTCTTTGACTCAACGTGATGCGTGTTTCCTTACCGGAGAATCATGGCAGACTGTCCCAAAACCACGCTCGCAATCCCATATCTCAAGGACTGCTCTACTCCAAATGTTATACATGTCACTGCGTATTCCTATGTTTCTATTGGTTCTCGCACTTATTCTCTGCGTTTATTGGTTGCCTGTTTGAAAATTCAAAGCTTAACTGTAAGAAATGCCCGGTGCCTCATAGCGTTTGTTTGCTTGAAAACTTGTTTCGCACCCACGAAGTACAAAAGAAGGTTTCGATTTTTATGGCCCCACGCTCGGAAAACATAATGGACAGTCTAAAACAAGCTACTCTTATTCTTGCCTAAATCATGCAGTTTTTCTCATGCAATTACGCCTTTATTTATTTTACAATATTATGGAAACGTAAAACCTATTTACAGCTTATGAAGGACTTTCGATTGATACAATTTTTAGTCCTATGGCTTTAAAATTATGGAAATTTATTAAATTGAATATTAATTAATTAATAACTCCTAAAATATAATTATTATAGAGTTCCTTTTTATGTGTTCTTAATCGGCGGAAATATCGCTACAACCCACAAGCAGTCTCTCTGTCTCTCATGAAATGCAGTTCAGTTTGTTATTTAGAAAATTAAAGAATCTCTTACCGATGTAAGCGTATGTCAGCAGAAATTACGTAACTCACTCACGTGTCGGACGTAAGGTAATCTTTCCCCTAAACAGCATGCCACCAAACCCCTGCGTACTTCAGCATCCTGGAAATAACTCCCAAGAAATCTAAAGTCAATTCCCTGGATTTACTTAAAGTTTGTCCTGAATATCCGAACTTCAAATCATAATTACCACATTCTTATATAATAAAACTATAACCGTCACAAAAAATTGTGTGTGAGAGAGAGGGGATGGGAGGGAGGGAAAGTGAAAGTGAGAGAAGGGGGCGATGACACCCAATTTCCACGTTTAGTGCATAACTCTAGCAGAACTGCGGGTCCTGCTAATACTTTAATGCACATGTAAGACTTAAAATTCTTTAATTTACTATATGTAGTTTCCGATAAGCTTTAAAAAAAGTGCAAAATGAACTCATTTTTACTCTCTCTCTCTCTCTCTCTCTCTCTCTCTCTATATATATATATATATATATATATATAATGAGGTGAGGCCTAACGCTGGCTACTTAGCGCTGTCACTTTTGGTGCCCTAACGATAAGTGGGGATGTTGCACGAGTTACTATGCAAGAATATCAACAGGGATCGAGCTCCGACCTCTTTGCCAAAAGCGATATGGCCTACACATCATCTCGGGCAACTTTTGCGAGACATTTCTTGCTAACCAAGTCTACCCCAAAAGTGCATTACAGGACTGATTGTAGCGGGTGAGGCTTTCAATTTTGGATACATATAATTTTCTCCCTTTGTTACACCTAAACTTCACCACAGCTGTAACAAGGAAACGCCCTAAGGTAGAAAGAACGTTGTGCATGTGAGTTGTTCGCAGGCAGGCAGGGTTCACTTTCTCTTGCGTTACACAGCCGCTGAAAACGTAAACAAAATGCTGCGTGTCATCTGTTTCTTTATATTCGCTGCAAATCGGTTGTATTGCAACAAATGCTAACTTTGCGAAATACTGTTAAAAGGCTTTGTTAAAATGCTTCGGTAGAACTTTGAATGGATGTTTATTTCTTTTACGTTGGTTGTACGAATGCTTGCTCCCTCGTACGGCTAACTCAAGGTTTGCCAGTCCATCAGATGTTACTGCACAGGGATGTCCAAAGCACTACACAGTTAGCAGAAGCATAAAAGGTTGAGTTATTAATTGTGCCAACTGCATGATGACTGGCCTAAAAAAAGACGTTAAGCTCTGCAACGTTAAACAAAGGCATTTCAGTTTGCTTTCCATCACCACCATTGTACGTTTATACCATAATTATCGAACATTGATAGAAAATAATTTGTGACATTGAAACAATTAACCCAAACCAAAATCAGGCTATTTATTTCATACCGTTCTTTTCTTACTATCAGAATGTATCATTTGTTCCTTCCCATGATTGCTTAAACATGCCATTCCGTTCCCAAGCATTAAGCAAAACCGTAAATGCGTGCATAATAGATTTCAGGTGTGTTAATATTGCGATTGAAAAAAAAAGCCATAGCATTTATTGCTATAAATATTTTGGGAAATAATCTAAAAGTTTAAATGCTTCGATAAATTTTCTTCAAACTCTTGTGTTCAGAGCTTCCGTAGATGAACTTTCCAAATCTTGCAGTTTTATCTAAGTTCTCCAAATTTTGTCATGTACTGCTCTACCTCAACGCTAAGCGTGTTTTAAATTTCATGCAAATCTTTTTAATATTTGTTAGAGATAAATAAAAATATATTGTACTTTAATTAAAACTAAATTAATCACAGCTAATTAATAGGTATTCCATATGATGGAAAAATTTACATTTTGAAAAAATAAAAATTGTGTCATATTATTTAAATACTAATGTACAAAACTGCATATATAATTTGATTTACAATATGGCTGTTCCAGAAAAAAAACATTTAAACCTAAAAATATGTTCTTAGACAAATTATCCTCAGTGGCCGAATTAATTAATATCTTTAGAATTTTAAATGTATAGCAACAACCATATACCAGTTTTTTAAGTTCATTCTCTCCGAATTTGTGTTGAAAATTTGAACAAGGTTGATTACAAACCACAATACGTGGAATATCTTTAATGCTCAAAAGTGTAAGAAAAATAAAAGTCGGGTAAAAGTTGTTGGAAGTAAATGCAGATCATTACTGTTGAGCATTTAAACGGTCACGTGTTGAGAGCAAAAGCAATGGCATGTAATTGAAGCTAAAGGTTCAAAGCATTTCTTAGATAAAAACTACATTTTTTAAAAAAAATGTTTGAAAATTTTTACTAAATTTCAGCTTAAAAATTCCAGCTGCCCATGCTCAGTAGTTCACCCTTTTTTATTTTCACTATTTCTTACCTATAGAGATAGTATTTCATTCCATCCAAAAATTCGATACCGAGATTCCATGGAAATATACCTACGTTTAATCCCCTGAATCTAGAAAAAAAGCATTTTAATAAAAGATTCGTGAGAGAGAAAATCATGACTAAAAACAAAAGTCAGTTAAATACCAAAAAAAGTAGATCTCGTTAAAGCACACAATTTGCACGAAATTTACTTGCAGGGATTACCATTTCCGAGATGTTCCTTGTTGTTGATTCGAATTTTCAAATGTACTTTTCTCAAAAGGTAAGTCGCGTTTCTATTTTTTCTTTCTTTTTTTGTTTCTTTCCTACTTTCGGCAATGCAAAACGCATGGAAGTTTAAAGCCGCCACATAGCGACGCTCGTTTTAAAAAGCTGACCATCACTTTAGCCTATTGTATCCTTATACCTACAAGGAAATACATAAATGTGTAACGAAGGTTTGAAGGCTTGTTTTGATTAATTACAAGGAAATAGAAGCATATGCTTTCGTATGAATAGTTTGTTCAGGAGTGACTAAAGAAATGTGATACGTTATATTCTTTTATCTCTCTTCTGCCTGCTATTCTTAAGACAGCTTTACCACGTAGTCAGTAGGTAGAGGAAGTATTGCTTATAGCATATATTCTGTATCAAGATTTCAACGGAAATAGGTACATACTTGAGGCCCTCCGAGTCTCCCGCCCCCCAAAAAACAGCAGTTTAGAAAAAAAGTGTGTGTGTGCGTGCGTGCGTGAGAGAAAGAGAGAATAGCATAAACGAAATGTCGCTTAAATACAGAACTTTGTATTTAATTTCAGCATCTTCCAAATATACGATAGAAGACTAAAAAAAAGTCCCATACCTTAAACTACCCCTTATGTAATATGTTTTGATATTTTCGGCATTCTCAAAGTGGCTTTAACGATTTTGATTTAAATACCACGCATTTAAGATTTTTACATGACAAATTGTATGGGTATACTGAAGTCCTCTTCATTCGGGAACAATTGTGTATAATTTTGTATAACTGGTAAACCATATGGCATATCAAAAAATTAGAACACAAATGCTGTAGATCTCTTTACAACACAAGTTTATACTCGTATGATGTAATTTTGTTGCATAAAATATTTCGAATATATTCAGTTGTTATTTTGAATTTTTAAATCTTTTGCCATCTTTTGAATGGTATAAACGTTCAATTGTTTCTCGCAATTTTATGGAAAGAGATCACACATTTGCTTGTACGTATACAAGCAAATGTGTGATCAAACTATTTCTATAAAGATAAACGGTTAACATGAATAGTTCATAGAAGCGTTATAAACATAAGCGATGGTGGGTAGAGAAAGTGATGTGAACGTATCACATCAGATTTTTTTTATATCTAGTTCATATTCAGATAAAACATTTGTACAAAGGTTACCATCACACATTTGAACCATATGTAACATCCTTTAGATTATTTTCTTGCGTATCTCCTTAAATAATGTTGTTGTCTATGCTTAATTTAATTATACATATTTGCTCGTTTCTTTGAATGTTAAAGATGTTACTCGTTATTTTATATAACGATCTACACGCTTTTAAATAATTATTACAAGAAAAAGAACCCATACACGCGTAGCAATGTCTTAATAAAGGATTTTATTTTTATTCGTTCTGTTTCCTCCTCCTCCTCTCTCTCCCAGCAGTACGCGATTTCTTTTCACTATTCGCTTACAGTGGGGAAGACGTGCAAAACTATCAGCTAAGACCCTGTAGTGGGAAGACGTATGAATATACACCTGCTAAAACCCCGAAAGGTGAAGATGCGTAAGCGTCTTATGAGGAGGAAATACAAAAGCCTCATCACAACTTCAAACTATTAACACGTATTAAGCGTCGCTCCAAATTTCTTGAATTACGATAGGAGTGTGATAATCTCAATTCTTTTTAAATCACCTCTATCGATTAAACATAAATATTGTTAATAATTATCAATTTGATTATTTAAAGGATATATGTAAGTCAAAATATTGAAAAAGTTAAAATTATATAATCTCATAGAATTTGTACCAACGCCTGAGATTACAATACTCTTCCTTCTAACGGACAGCTGCCAAGAACTCATATTATCATTATTAATTATGATTTATTATATTACTTCTAGCTACAGAGGAGGCTGAAGCCGATAGTCATCAAAAAGCGATCTTTATACTTGGTTTTCAAATTCCGCATTTTTTCGTTATATAATGAGAAACAAAACAATGTCTTAGTACTTTAAACACCGTGAAGGTATTAGCAAATTCAAAACCAATAATAACGAATATTTTGGAGATGATTAATGCAACAATAATTTGACATAGATATAGATTTATTGATTAATTATTTATTATTTTAATGGGATGTACATTTTTTGTGAGGAAATGTTTTGTCTCTCTCTTATGGATTACTAGTAGTACAGAATTATACAAAATTAACTCAGAATGCAGAGGATTTAATGGGCTATTCATAGAAGATTCAAGATTTTACTGCTCATGCAAAATCTTAAATGCTTACTGTTTCAATCAGAATCGTTAAGAGCCATTTTTATGTGAAAAAAGATAAAATATTCCATATAAAGGTATTTTGGGGTCGGGTGATGTTCTTGAATCTTCATACCTTGAACGATGTTGAACTTAAATGCCGAGTTTTCTATTTATTTCACACACACACACACACACACACACACACACACACACACACATTTTTTCAAGTATCGCAGAACATGTATTTCACAATATCCGTGAAATCTCCATTTCGAATTTTGTAATGCAATATGTCCTCTATTTACTATTAATAGGCGCTAAAGAAAGTAAAAATATATAATAGGACAGTGATGTCAAGACGAGAGTATTTATTTGGCTTCGGAGCATTTGTTGGCTGTCAGGACTAGGAAGGACTATAAACGTAAATAAACAGCTCTCAGGTGGTCAGGGACGTAGTGGTGAACACTCCAAACAGAACGTGGAATGAGGCATAATGTTCCTTCTTTGTCTGTCGTTACCTTACGTTGTCATTAGCATATTAGTATTCGGTTATGTTATATCTAGGGATAGTATTGTATGCTCTAATAATGCCTTTAATATGTATTTATTTGTGCATTGAAAACTTCCATAATATGCACATAAATATGCCCGTATAAAATTATTAAGGCATATTAACATAAAATAAACTTTTAACACTAATTTATGTGATCTTAAGTTTCAACAATTGCGAACCTGCAGCAGTATTTTCGGAAATTTAATTTCTAAAGCTATTAACGGTTGACTATTTTAAAATGATTTCCTTTGCATAAACTAGTAGCTTATATTTTTATAAATCTTAAGAGATACTAAACAATAACATGTAAATTAAATGTAATTTTACGTGTAAGTATAACCGCCACACTGGAATTCAATTCCGAGAATTATTTAACAGCCACCTACGGCAGATAAGGCGGGGATTCATGGATGTGATGTGAGCTATTTATTGTGAGAACTATGGTCAGTGTTGCCAAGTTTCAAGACGGATTCAGTCTCACATATTTTTCGGAAATATTCATATTTTTAATTTAAATATGAAGATAAAATGAATAAATTAAAACATACATGTAAAACAAACAAATATGCAACATAATTTGCAAATTACTGAAATATTGTGCTTATTAACAAAATATGCATTGTATGTAACATAAAACACTGTTTAAATCGTAAATTTAGTCATAAACTTGCATACCAAATGAGCATACTTTCTGATAGAGAAGAAATATATGCATTGCCGCATTTGCATTAATATCCTGTTCCTAGTTATAACTGCATGTGTTTTAATACTGGCGAGTTATCGTATAAACAGCGATGTGATCCGCTTGTTACATAGATTATGCATTACTTACAACCATATACTCCATAAACAAAGCATGCGGAAAAAAAGATCAGTTTTAACCATGAACTGCGCCTAGAATAAAAATAAAATAAAGGAATAGAGAACGTCATTGCTGACGAGCGGAATGGCCCAGGTAGCAAGTCTGGCCCGCATTCGGGAAGTTCCGAGTTCGATTCCCTTTGCTCACTCTGATCATGGGATTTGTCATGGTTTTCCCCTGACCGTCTAGGCGGATGCCGGGATGGTGTATTCTACCACGTTTCCTCGTTCCCCCATTTGTCTCTCCCTTTCACGTGTTCAGGTGTGTTTTCAGCTCCTGCGGTGATGGCGGTGTCGGGTAGATGACGCAGATGCTTGCGCATCGAAAGAAGGTTTCATATTCTTTCATACACAGTCCTCCATTGTAGATAATAAGTGGTGTTTAGTAGGTTCTAATCTGCTTCTCTTCTCAGGTATGCGTATTTCGCATAAATCTTCACGTCGTTAACCCTTATAACTCATTGAAGGTCACGATACAATGCTTACATTTGAAGAGCCGCTTACAGCCCATCTCGTGTCTTCTCTTATCGTAACCTCGCAGGAATTTCTTCCCGCATTTACCGCAAGCTTGTCCAGTAGCGCTTGGAATAATATCCCTGTATGCACAGTTATTCATGTTTATTCCCAATGTAATAACGTATTAATCCTTGTTCAAGGAAATGTAGACCTCTTCACCTTGATAACACATTCGAAGGTTATTAATTCTCAGATTGAGCACGATGTTAACACCTCAAGACTAATTAGCACAATAAAGATCAGTACCTGAAGGCATCCTATTTATATAGGGGGCAAGCACCTTTTACATCAATCATATACTGAATTTAGTAATAAAAGGGTGATTAAGTGCCTTATCTCTTAAATTGCAATACACGTTAAACTGGACTTTGGACATGTCCGAAGGTCTTCGTGGAGCTATGATTACGTCACTTCATGGGATGTTTTGAACGAAACATGCTTGCCACCTAAGGAATCCTCCTACAATAGATTAAATGAGGATGAAATTTGTGATGGTGACTACAATCGTGATAGAAGTATATGGGAGCTGTTTAATGTGAGAAACCTGGGAGAGTACAGCGACCTGTACTTAACCTCAGATGTTCTTCTAGTTGATGTCTTTGAGCCATTTAGAGATCAAACCCTCAAAACACACAAAGTCGACTCCGCTCATTATTTCACATCTCCAGGGCTTACATGGGTAGCTATATTACTGCATACTGGAATTCAGCTGGAATTGTTACGGGATTATGTTATGTTACTCATGATAGTATCTGGCATAAGAGGAGGTTTATGACAGCTTCCGATTGGTATGCCCAAGCAAACAACACTTACATGGATAAGTATGATCCGTCGAGACCAACCCAATTTATTACATACGAGGACGGCAATAACCAATATGGTTGGGCTATGAGTCACCCTCTCCCTTATGGGGGATTTGAATGGGTTTCACCTGAAGAAATCAACTTAAAAATACTACAAGAGGATGATCCTCATGGATACATATTAGAAGTTGACAGAGTATCCTGCAGAACTTCACTGTCTACACAACGATCTACCTTTCCTTCCCAGGTGCATGTAGCCCAAGGAATCATCTACAAAGAAACTGATACCCCATCCTGGACCTCGGAAGAAGTGCGTAGTACATTAAATGACTTTGAAACAAGCTCTTAATCATGGGTTACGTTTGAGTATAATCCATTGTGTGCTACAGTTCCGACAGTCTCAGTGGTTATAACCTTATGTAGAATTCTTCAACAGGCTACAAATGATTTCTAGATGAATCTACAAACTGTTTAACAACGCCATGTTTGGAGAAACTATGTAGTAATCGTATGGATATACGCCTGGTTGTAAATGAGAAGACACTAGAAAGGTTTATCGCCAAGCTTAGGTTTATCGATAGGACAATATATGCTGCTAATCTAGCTGCTTGCATATGGCGTCTCGCCAGATTGTGTTCAATAAGCCTATATACATTGCAATGAGTGTGTTGAACATCTCCAAGACATTAATATTCCAGTATCATTACGATGTGTTGTTACGTATTATGGAGCTGAAAACCTGAATCTTATGTAGATGGACACTGATCCATTCATTCATTCATCCTGTGATAACTGAAGATGTGTACGAGGACAAGCTACGTTTTCTCGACCATCTGGATACAGCTGATTACCCTGTCAACAATATATTCCACTCCACTCAGAGTAAAAATCTGCTGGGCAAATTTAAAGATAAGACTAATAGCAAAATCATATAACGTTTTGTTGGACTACGACCTAAGATGCGTGCACTAGATATCCAAGGTTCTATGATAAAAAAAATCAAGGATAATCGTCGTGCTATTAAGCAGTACATTACATTTGACAGCTATACAGACTGTCTTAAAACCGCAGAAATCATAAGAACACTTATAAACCTGATCCTGTCGCGAGAGCACGCTGTTACCACAGTGCAGCAAGGAAATAAAATCACATTTACTCCTTTCGATGATAAAAGAGTTATTGCGATGATGGGATAACAACATATGCGTATGGACATTGGCGTATTACAAACATTGCTTAAAAGAATGTAACTTGAATTCTCAAGATGAATATTTTCTCTGCGAGTCTACAATCTTAAAAAATTGAAGTTTACTCATGTGCTGTGTATTCACCTTGCATACATAAAGGATGGAAGGGGAGGCGTTAACCCTGCCATTAGGAGCAAATGCTAGTGCTAGTGTCAAGCCTAGATAAAGGGGAGAGACGTCTACCCTTAGAATCCTTATCTAATGAAGCAATGATTAACTGATGAAGCTGCAACACTTGGATAAAACTATAACCATATAAAAGAATAAAGCTGGCTAAAACATATAATATCTCCTCAACCATGCGGACGGACTAGTTTTTAGTACTTCTATATTCCCTCACGGTAACCCTATACACTAACACTCTGCGTCTCACACACTAACTGTTTAACATAAAAGTTTGCAATATTGAGAAAAAACGTTTATGAAAGTGTTGTAACATTGGATAAGAAATATTTATATAGAATTGAATTACTGTCTATATCGCTATGAATACTTGTGATACTCTCTGAATTACGTGTTAAAATGACTTAAATACCTGTCATACTCCCCGAATCATATGAAAATTAATTTAAATAGCTCTGGTACAAATCGCTGCCTGAAATTATCATGAACACCTGCGGTTTATCCTAAATATCAATGATACTATCTGACTTACTTGTTAAAATGACTCAAATGCCTTTGATACTACCAGAATCGCCTGAAATTACATTAAATAGCTGTGATACAAATCATAGCCATACTAGCTAAATTACCGGTGAAATCATACGGAACTATGATACACCCGACTCCTGAAATCTGTGTCTATGATACTGAGTTACACTAAATACCTATGATATTTATTACCTGTGAAATCGTGCTGTGCTATACACGCCTAAACCATGGAATCTGCCCTCCTGTGATACTATCTGAATTACCCTAAACACCTATGACACTTCCTAAATCAACTGAGAAATCATGCACAACCATGCTGCACCGAAACAGTGAAATATACTCGTCTGCTGAATAGTGCTGCCCTGGAGAAGAGTGGACATTACACAGGAATCAACACTAACCTCTCTAATCCTATCATCGTTTTCCCTACCTCTCTCATATAAAACTCTTATTCTAGCCTTCAAAGCCTGTCTAGTCTAGCACCTCCCTCGTATTCTCTATCTCTCCCGTATAAGCCTATATTTCCCCTCCTTCAGCATCTGTCTAGAACCTCTCCACGTATTCCCTACATGTCTCGTATAAAGCGCATTCCCCCTCCTTCAGCCTATGTTTAGCCTAAAACCTCCACCCGTTTTCCCTATCTTTCCATATAAAGCATACTCTACTCCTGAACCCCTGTCTAGTCTTGCACCTCTCTGCGTATCCCCTAGCTCTCTCATATAAAGTGTATTCCCCTCCTTTAGCCCTAGCTCCACGTAGCCACTCGCCTCGTGTTCCCTATCTTTCCCATATAAACGCGTTTTCCTCCTTGAATACTCTCAACCTAGCATCTACCCTCGTTTTCCATATCTTTTCCATGAAAACGCAAAAAGTGCGCAAGGAGCCCCCTATATAAGCTACTCATATAGTTTTTTGCATATGCTCTTTTATTAGATCGCTTTAATGTATTTCATTTTATCGATTTCTTATTACCCGGCTAGCTATTGTTGTTTGCGGCCCAACATATATCTAAGCAAGGTGTAATCGGAGAGGGTTTATAAAGAGAACACTTATAACATTTTTTTTTTAATTTTATTGTTAGTCTCACCACACCGCTAAACAAATATTTATTTATCACAATAACCTGACTTCTTCGACCTAGCTGAAACTGTTCGCGTCTTTAGGGTGTGCTACTTATGCACCACACTTAATCACTTGTTAAGCTTTGTTACTTGTTGCGTCCCCGACGTGAAAATCGCACTTTGTATTAAATGATGTCTGTTCGAGGATGAAAGTAAAACTTAAGGGGCTTATGGTACGCTGCCAGAATATATAGTCTCCTGCATGAATTTTACTAGGCGTTTAACGAATGTTTCTATTGGCGAGACTTATAACGTCCTTTTCTTGTTAGCCAATCCCAAGGTACGTGACAACCTCTTTTGAACGAGAACCAAGGTAACCTTCCAGAAATCTGGAACTTTTTCGAACTACCCCCACACTCTGTTGTTTTTAGCTAAAGATTTTTTTACATTGTCTGACTTGTCCTCCCCTTCGTTGTTTTGTTAAGGCCAAGAACTTTCTCTTTCCAGTTTCAGGCATTGCCTTACTTCTAAAATCCTGCATCTAACATACTACAAATATGTTATGCTGGTTATGTGTTATTTAATATTTACAGGTGGAGGGGGTGATTGACGATTGATATTTCCTTTATCAGTATTGTTATGATACTGCCACAGCTTGTAGCTTAAAAGAGATACCAGATGCATGCCAACTTCATTTAAGACCAAAAGGTTTTGGGGATGCAACAATGAAGATTTTCATATAGTTCGTCCCATAACAAACCGCACTTTACATGGAAAGAGTTTTTAATTTTTTGATTCTCTGAAAAACGATTGAAACAATTTGGATTAAAATGCCGAATGAAATTTACATTTTAAATTTTATGTAAAGAACTTTAGACACCCTTCATTCTCGTTAAATATTTTACAACTGGAAGGCAATAAGGCAGACAAAACTTACTAATTGAATTATTTAGAGCTGATTAAATAATACAGTTCGTGTTAAATACTTTTATGCAGCTTTAGTCGTTGTTGGTTTGAATTTTTGGACATTTAAAACGACACGTTTTTGAAATGTGCCTTGCTTTGTTTCTCGAAGGCCATGCAAAGAAAAGGAAAAAAAAACCAATATCAAGGTAAATTATAGCGACCTACGTTTTAAATATATGGCTGTCGTTCTGGATTCCTGTATACTCATGTTAAACTACAAAGCATTTCGGCCAACGTCATACCAAACGGTAAAGCAAGCTTTTTCTTTAGAAGTAATTTGTAAAAAAGCTATGAAAATAATTTTGATGAGTCAAGAAAGTCCTGCCCTTCTAAACACATCAGATTTTTCTACTTTCTGTATAGCTTTCCTTCATAGCATGCAGAGGAACTGTTGTATTCTATCTAAAACATTCTGATGTGATACATTCACATGACTTTCTCTACCCCTGTTGGTTAGTGGGTATACAACTGTTCGTATTAAAGTTTATTTTTCTATCTACTATCTTTTAATCCAAATAAACCTCTGCAGAAATAGCTACATTGCACATATCACTATAGATACAAAGGGAACAGAAATAGACAAATGTTTAAAAACAAAGGGAACAGAGATAGACAAATGTTTAAGAACTGGACGCTGCTTACTGGCCTTAAAATTCTATACTGTTTCCATGCAATCGCCAGAAATAACTGAAAATCCATGGAACTGCAAAAGAATGAAGTATTGAACAAATCGAACCATTAATAACACGTATCTTGGAAATGGTTGATGCAGCAAAAACAATTATTTTAAATTGTGTTTTTTAAAGAGATTTCATTTTTTTAGTACGTTTTCATCTATCGTTTTTCGTTTACCGGTATACAGGATTATACAAAATTCCTTCCGAATGAAGAGAACTTAACAGGCTATTCCCAGAAAATTCAAGATATACACCTTATTTGTCATGTAAATATCTTCAATACATGACATTTTAATCAAAATCGTTACAGCCATTTTTTGGAAATTCAAAGTTTTCGAAAAATGCGCCATGTAAGGCATAGTTTGGGGTGGGAGATTTTCTTGAAATCTTTGTTGCATCTTTGGAAGATACTGAACCTAAATACCAAATTTGGTGTTATTCGTTTTTGAGTTATGGTGTTCACAGACACACACCTTTTTCCAAAAATCCTTTTTTTATTCGGAGGGCCTCAAAACATGTATTTCCGCTGAAATCTTGATATCTAATTTTTTTATGGAATGCAGTACCTTCTCTACCTACTATGTATATGGTAGAGGAAGTAACTGGGACCGAGATTGCCCGAAAAGCGAGTTTTGAGGTCCCCTATTCCCAACAAAAGGCTTTGTAAAACTCTACACCGTTTCCTAAAAATGCTTGTTTTTTATTTAGGGGGCCTCAAAATATATGTTTTCCGTTTAAATCTCGGTATCTAATGCTTTTATGGAATGCCATACCTTCTCTACCTATTATGTACATGGAAGAGAAAGTTACTAGGTACCGAGATTATCCGAAAAGCGAGTTTTGAGGTTCCCTGTACCCAATAAAACGTTTATAAAACTCTGATGTGTTTAATTCACATGACTTTCTCTAGCCACTATCGCTTACTTTTATACCTCTTCAACTTATGTTTACAAACGCTTACTTTTCTATCAGCTTCATGCCACTTAATATAAACGTTTGCAGAATTAATGACCATTATGTATTTCCTTCTAGGTGCAAGAGGGCTGAAGCTATAGTTAGACCTTTATATGATAGCGTTGCAATTTCATACACATTTGAAATAATTTGTGTATTTTAAAAAGATCTAGTTTTTGTTTACATTTCTTATGGTTTACTTGTTACACAAAATTATACAAAATACGTTCGAAAGGAAAAGAGTTTCACAAATTATTCCCAGAAAATTTAAGGCATACAAATATTTTATTATTCATGTAAATATCTCATAAATATACGGCGGCAAAATTAATCAAAATTGTGAGAGCCGCTTTTAGAAAATTCAAAAATAACAAGAAGTGTTTTCATATATAGGCTAGTTAGGACCGAAGAGATTTTTTAGGGAATCTTGTCCGCAGCCTTGGAAGGTGCCGGACTTAAACACGAAGTTTGGTATTTATGCGCCTTTTCCTATTCGGCCCCCTTTCTTTCTACGTTCTCTGCCACGTACCTAGTAGATAGGGAACATATTGCATTTCACCCAAAAATTCCTTATCGACATCACCGGAAATACATGTTTTGAGACCCCTACATTAAAAAAAAGTCTGTGTGTATGAGAGGGGGGGGACGAAAGCGCGGATAAACGCGAAATTTATTATTTATGTTCAGTACCTTCCAAATCTTTGAATTGCATACTGCTTCCACGCAATCATGAGAAACAACTGAAACTCGATGGGACTTTAAAAGAATGACAAGTATTCAACATCGAACCTTTAATAAAGGATATCTCAGAAACCACTTATGCCACAAAAGAACTTATGTTAAATAAATTGTGTGTTTTAAACACATCATTTTTTGTGTGGTACGTTTTCGTCTATCACTTAACGTTTACAAGTTATACAATATTATACAAAATTACTTCCGAATGAAGAGGACTTTCTATGCTATTCCAAAAAATTCAAGATAACATTTTATTTGTATATAATTATCTTTCATATAGAGTATTTTAATCAAAAACTTTAGAGCCATTTTTTAGAAAAATAAAATTTTCAAAAAATGTTCCATATAAAGGGTAGTTGGGGTGGGGCATTTTCTTGAAAATCTTCGTGTTGCATCCTTGGAAGATACTAAATTCAAATACCAAGTTTGGTATTTATCCTTTTTTCATTTTTGAGTTATGCTGTTCACAGACAGGCACACACACGGACATATTTCCAAAAATGCTTTATTTGGATTCAGGGCGCCTCAAAACATGTATTTCCGGTGAAATCTCAGTATCGAATTTTTGGGTGAAATGCAATACTTGCTCTACTTACTATGCGTAGTTGAGAAAGTAAAAAAGGTTGCTCACCGCAATCAACGAAAACCAAACTTTTCAACAACACTCGAATAAAGATCACCACGCCGCCTCCACAGACGCCGAATGAAAAGGTGCAATAATAATTAAATGCGAATGTCCTCAATTCTGTGAAATCTCCATAGTTTTTATGCGCAGCTGCTAATAAACAAACATAGCCCCATGCCTTCAGAAACAAACTTCCGTCAATTAAATCACTATTCCATCTTCAACAAAAATCGTTCGTTAGCACAACATTCCAGATACGAGAAATTAATAGGGTTAGAAATACTGCTGCTATTCTAGTGTGATGTGTGGAGATATAATCCTATCCATTTATGTATCTGCAATGACGACTTACCTAACAGCAACGACTTATACCCCATTACTCTTCAATGGCCTGCCTCAAGCTGTAGCAAAAGCACCACCATCACCTCAGAAGCTAGCAAAATCATCAAAGAAAGTAAACGACAAAGCTGGTCTAGATTCGTTTTTTCCATAAACCACAATACCCTTTAATTCCTTCTGGAACAGAATCAAGGAACGACTAAGCCAAGCAACTTGCCAACGAAAACAGAATGTAAGCGTGATGATCATCGCTTCTAAAGGCATAGTAGTCATCTTAGCAAACACTTTTGCAAACAATTCTAATTGCTCTAGTTATGACAAAATGATTTATCTACCAGCAACACCGACTCCAAATACTGACATCAGAACAAGTAACCGGTGACTGTGAAGAATACTACAGTGAAGAACTAACGATGAATGAGATCGTTAAAAAAAACTGTTCATATGCATCCGGACCAGACAATATAGTTTATGAGCTACCAAAACAACTGCCACAAAAATACTTGTTTATCTAACTGAACTGTAGTACAACTTCATTTGGTCTATGAAAATGTTCACCAATCATTAACGTCAAGTCATTGCTGTTCCAATTCCAAAATCAAACTAGGACCATTCAGTGAAAAGGTATACAGGCTTCTACGGCCGTTATCTATTGCAGACATTTCTGCAAAGGATCATTCACTTCCCCAGAACTTGCGTAATCTGTAAAATTATGGAGAAAATTGTGAACAAAATGCTTAAGTGGTTTATTGAGAAGAAACAGCTTTTACCAACGCGCAAAATTAGTTTCCGAGACATCAGTCAACTATCGATACATTAGTTAGCCTTCAAACCGAAATAGCACGACATTTATCATCAATCAGCTTGGATATGGTAAAAGCTTATAAGGCGGCATAAAACATCACATACTGCAAACTCTTGGAGACGTCAACATTACAGGAAATATTATCCCTTTTGTGTACAATTTTCTCCAGAATCGCAAGATTATTGTAAAAGTCAATGGTGACTATCAGTACTAATATAATTTTATTCCTTGTAACTCGTAATAGCGTTGTTAAATACCTAAGTGAACCTTTAAAGTCTTGCTTGTATGCCGATGACTTCGCAATATTCTGCGAAGGAAACGATTTCACCTCTACACAAAAATTACTCCTAACCGCTCAACAACTTCAGCAATGGTCATTACTAATGAATGACCATTTGATGCCAGTTTTGGATCCATTCTTAAATGAAAACAAACTCGAGAACGTTAAAAAATATAAAAATTTTAGGACTAAATTCGACAGCAATCTTTCATGGACAACACATTGAAAAACTTATGGTGGATCCTGACACACCGTTTTATGGAACAAATATTCTCAACTTTATTGTGACACAAAACCTCAGAACACCTAATTTCGTTTTCAAATTTATGTATAACGCTCTACAAGACAGTCATATAGAAATCTCCGCGGAGGTTCAGCAACACTCGAAGGGCGTTGCTGATATATCCTATTCACACCATTCTCTACACATCACCACAATAATTTTCCATCATCCCCTTTTGCAAGTAAGGAAAGCCGATAAATACGTAAAGGAAGCTTTACACTTTCAGCGATCATGTAATAACTTTATTACTCTATGATGGTATTAGCTACACAAAGGTCAACATAAAGGAAAATAGTCTTCTATATGGTCAGTATTTCACAGTAACTGCTAGATGCCCACGCTAGTTCCAACAATTGCTTTGAAACTGTACAAACAATTGAACGTCGAGAACAAATGGATATTACTCACCTCATAATCGGTCTCGGTAAACTGACACATTCGTTCATCCTTAACATAAATACCGCCAACATGCAAGACCAGCAATGTAATGCTTATTGTGCAACATATGCTACTGCAATGTCCAAAATACACCAGATAGAGACTTCAGGTTGACATCAGTGACCTATTAAGTAGTGCCTTTAAATAACACCACAATTAAAAAGACTGGTGTTTGTTAGAAACTGTAAAATATTTCAATTACTGTAAAATGTAAATGCTATCATTTTGTATGGGTACTTACTGTTATGTGCTGTTTTGTGTAAAGTTTGAGGTCGCGATATAGTTATTCGTAAGATATTTTAAAATATAACTTTGGACCAAATAAAAAAAAATTGTGCCATTAGCAATTTCCGAGCTATTCACTGCGGTTCGTTTTGAATTTTTTTAAAATTTATTTATGGGCGATCTTTAATTACTAACTTTCGTTTCTCACGAGGTCATGGAAAGAGTATGCAATGTCAAACCAGTTACTAAATGGCAATCTGCCTTTTAAACATTTGACTTTCGCCTCAACCTCTTGTATACTTCGGTGTGCTTACGACAAGGTAATGCATTGAAACCATTTCTGCCAAATTAACATAAAGTAAATAGGGAAATAAGCTTTTATATAAATAATTTTTAGAGCAGACATGAAAATAGAGTATACTCGGCTTTAAGAATACAATATACAAGCTTTAACCTTGCTTGCTGCTGCCATCAATTTTTTACTTTGTAACCCATTTAATACAAATTACAGAACTTGTTTGCAAAACGGAGAGATGGTTCAAAAAAACAAACAAACAAAAAAAAAAGCAGACAAATTGCTAATTTTTCCTCTACATTAGATATAACATTTTTTGCTTAATCTTTAATTCAAAATGCACAATATCTAAAATTATTGCTCCAGTGTTTAGAATAAAACTTCAAATGTATATTGAAATACACCTCAAGCACAAAGCAGATGCAATAACTCAGTATTAGTGAATGTAACTTCAGTAAGCCATTTTGTATTTTTACTTTCTCCACTACTATTAGTAAGTAGGGAAAGCATTGCATTCCATCCAAAAAATTTGATAAAGACATTTCACTGGAAATACTGGTTTGAAACTTTGAAAGAAAAAAGAAATATATAAAGATTTTTTAGAAAAGCGTCCGTGCGTGGAGGAGAGAGAGAGAGAGAGAGAGAGAGAGAGAGAGAGAGAGTGAGTCGGTTAAACACCAAACTTGATATTCAAGTTCATCTTCCAAAGATGTGACACGATGATTACCAAGAAAATCCCCGAACGTAAACTATCCTTTACGCGGAAAAAACTTCCGTTATTTTTGATTTTTCAAAACTGCCTCTAGAGATTTTGATTAAAATACCATATGTTTAAGATATTTGCATGACAGATCAAATGTATATTTTCTTGGAATGGCTTGTGAAGTCCTCATTCTGAGTGACTTTTATATAATTGGTAAACCGTAAGAGAGACAAAGTCTCACTGCACAAAAAATGTAGTTCTCGTCAAAGCACAGAATTTAGGCCCTACACATTTTTTGTGGAGTTAACCATTTCCAAGACATTCCTTGTTATTGGTTTGATTTTTTATTATACTTATATTTTACTCAAATGGGAAGTTATTAGTTAAAATGTGAATTCAAAGTTTATCTGGATTAACAAAAGGTAGCTAGAATAATAAGCTTTTGTAAGAATAATTTATAGAAGAGTGAGTAGAAAAGTCATGTGAATGCAGCGTATCCTATTTTCTCTACACTAATGCACTTGGAATTCTAGCCGATTAGAATGCACTTCGCGGTCCTGAGAAGCTTTTGAGCCAGTTTGAGAAAAATGCACGAAAGGAATCGTAACGATGCACTGCAATGATTAGTTTCTGTTAAGCATAACTGTCTTGAAAAATACCAATTAATAGATTTATTGCTTGTGTATATGGCTTTGCTATACGAGATTATATTCAGCCCTGTTGTGCCAAAATATTAATATAATACCCTCTTTGTTATAAACCTATAGGAAATTGACAAATATGTTGTTTGTTCCTCTTATTGGAGTCCACCTCCAGGATATAACGGACAGCTTTCTGCTAAGTAATCTGGAAGCCCTGGTTTGAATCTCGCTTGAGATGAGATAGCGAATTTTACTGATTTCGATAACACTCAGTTCTTTGAATCTGGCCATTTATATAGTCCATAATCGTCGCTTCATTCGTTCTCCCTGCATACCTGAGAGTTTTAAAGGTCCCGGTTATGGAATGTAAGAGTTGAACTACTATTAATCAGCGACAGAAAATCAGTTATGTTTTGGATTTCATGCTACCGTGTGTGGGCACTAAGTGCCGGTTTCACAGTTTAAGCTTAAGCCGAAGTTTTAGTAAGCTGCGGACGCCGCTTAAGCAAGGCTTAATCTTTGGAATTTAAGCTTTGCGAGCTTCACAGTAAGGCCACCAGATTCTGCTTTATTGAGCTGAAAAAAATCGGTCAAAACGAACAACTTGGCTTCTCAAATAGTCAGTATTCTTCTATAAATTGTGGAGCAATATAAGCATGTAATAGAGTGCAAGCAATCGGACAGATTACCATAGAGTAAGGAAAACCAAACGTGGGGAAAAATTGCGTTACAAAGATTGGAGTGAAACAATTTTGATAGCGCTTCATGCTGTAGATTTTGAGACGCGGGAAAAATCTCCATCTGTAATTATCGTGCTTTCACTTGCATAATATAATCTCAGTGTTAAGAGAGACATTGTTTCTAACGAGAGGGCTTGTTACTAAAATATAAAGCAACGTTTTATGTGGATGTGTCAGCAGTAAGTGGGACCGTGTATAGTATGAAGCAGCATTTTAATACCCGAATAGTTTCAATTGTTATTTATAATAGGTAAATTCAATAACAGCCCGCCTTGAAACAATATGTATGTAATAATTATTTAAATTGTATGTAACAAAGTCATTTCACATACTTATTTTTATTGTAAACGTATTTTATTAATGTTATGTGAATACTTTATATACTCTAATAATGCAAGAACTGTGAGAATAGTAAATTTTGGTTACTAACAATGAATAATAATGAGTTAATTGTGGCAATAATGTGTTTGAAATTTGAAAATGTACTGGTCATAATTAGAACGACGATGACGTAGTTTCAGTGACAGTTTTAAAATAAACCAATCAACAGCAAAGAAAAGTTTTAAGTTAAATGCAGAAATTCTTTTGGACTAGAATTGGCCAATCAGAGACTCACATTACCGAAGCTTAAGGTTTTTAACCGTTGAGGTTAGTCAGTTCCTGGCAAGACGTGATAGTGTGTAGATGGAAAAATGTGTTCTCTACGAGCGTTTAGTAAAAACTCATATACTCGTTAAGTGAGTGTATAAAAGTTTCTCACAGTTCTTTTAAAAGTGTAGTGGTTCATAAATATGTGCAAGAAGTTAAAATAAAAGTGAAAATCTAAAACTTTAATTCTGTGACGTCTACAATAATTGTCATTACCACACCTTGCATAAGAATCCCGACTCTAAATTAAGACTGACACAGCCGAGACAAATTCAAACAATAATATTGCGTAAGCATTAAATCCAAACCGACGCTCAAAACAACAGTTGTTATTAATACATAACAACTCTTCAAGTTTGCGTAAACATATAATATGCAACATTACGCTACAACAGCAAATCATCTTCAAGTTACGTATTTATTACGTAACGAGCATCAATAAAGCATCGTCTTCCAACTACCAGCTAAATAACAACTTCAAATTTGGCGTCCCAAACGTGGAGCTAATAAATACTTCAAATTGGCGCCAGAACGTGGGGCAAAATAACGAAACAATAAACAACTCCAACAGCTAAAAATAACATCTTCAAATTGGCGTTCCAAACGTGGGGCAAACTCCTGCAAACAGCGTAAATAAAAAACAACTTCAAATTTGGCGTCCCAAACGTGGAGCTAATAACTAAACTTCAAGTACAATAAAAGTATGAAGTATAAATTTAAAATTAAGGACGTGCCACATTAAGTTTTGCTTCTTACCAGACAGTTTTATGTTTAATTGTATTATCAATAATTTCTGGTACCATCATTGCCGACTGTTTACTTAATCAAATCTCTCGTAGAATTCTCGGTCATTCTATACGTAAGAATAGTGATAGACTAACCGAATGTTTTACACAATCGATTGTTAAACGAAACTTTTCTTCATTCGGTTTGGCATTCGTATAAACACGTTGAACTGTAGTCGTAGCGGTGAAAACGGTTTTCATTGGATAGTCGCACAATAGATTGTACGGTAGTATTCTGTTCTGCGTTGCTTTTAAATTATATTCGAAGCACAGACGTAAACACGCGTTAATGTGGTCCGGAAACAATTTTGCTCGTAAAGTTGTTATTAATAATCTATGAAGTTAAATATATACATTACTTAGCTATTAATTGCAGGGTTTATTTATAATCTGTATCATGATGTGCTGCGTAAGGTTATGTTCGCTGAAATGTAATTGTAATTTTCGAAATTGAACTGGCGTGCTGAAGTATAATAGCAATTTGACTTCAATTGTTTTTAATTGAGTATGAGTGAATAAATAAACGTGTGTAAAATCCAGACTTGTTAATTAGTTTTTGTAACTTTTTTTTGCTCCGATTTATCGCAGCATTTTTCTCTCGTTTGTTATTTAACTAAAATTGTAATAAGTGGTTTACAAGATTTAATGCCAATTATCTGCAAAATTCACAGTGCAGTACCAATCAGAAATTCATTACTAAATGGTGCTGTGCTACAGGAATGTTTTTATTTTATTTTTTTTAACGGACCCCAAGAGTAGTCAGTCATCCTCCGTGGTGTAGTGGTTACCATGCAAGCCTCTAGTTCCCGAGGTAGCGGGTTCAAACCCGGTGGAGGGCGATGGATTTTTTTCGGACGTACAAAATCCTTAGCATGCCTTCCTTCGGAAGGGAAGCAAAACCGGTGGTCCCGTGTCGTAGATTTACGGCTCGTAAAAGAACCTCAAGCGTGATAAAGAGTACTCTGAGCAAGATTACCGGTCTTTCACGCCCAATATAGAATGGGACGCTAAGGACCATAGCAACTATAGAGCGTCCATAAATAAAACTCAATTAAAAATCTGATGTGTTAACTCACATGACTTTCTCTACTCTTGTACAAACTATTTTTACAAACTCTTATTCTCCATCTATTTCATATTAATCGAGATAAACATTTGCAGAAATGATCTTTTGACATGCAAAAAGAATTGCATTTTACACATAGCGACCAGTTCTAAAAATATTTGACTATAGCTTAAGGCGTACTATGTTCCCCTTCTTTTGTATTTGCAAGGGCAATATAGAAATACAGTAGCCTTTAAGCATATACATATCTCTTAATAGCTGGTTGCTAGGTGCAGCACCATTCCCTTTGCCACAGATTAATACTCTTTGCATATCCAAGACAAAAAATGAATAACGAATTCCCATTTGAGAAAATAAGTATTGAAAAATGTAAGGGAATAACAAGCAGTATCTCGAAAATGGTTCACTCAACCAAAAAAATGTATATGGCATACATTTTGTATTTTAACGCGATCTACATTTTTTGTGTAGTAAAATTTTGTCTATCTCTTATGGTTTACCAGTTATGCAAAAGTCGTTCACAATGAAGAATACTTTTACAGACATTCCCAGAAAATTCAAGATATGCATTTTATTTGTCATGAAAATATGTTAAACATATGATATTTTAATCAAAATCGTTAGAGCCACTTTTGAGAAAATAAAAATTTTCGAAAAATATTCCATGTAAAGGGTAATCTGGGGTGGGGGGATTTTCTTGAAAATCTTCGTGTCGCATCTCTGGAAGATACTGAACCTAAATACCAAGTTTGGTGTTTATCCGACTGTTCGTTTCTGAGTTATGCTGCTCACAGACACACACACACACACACGGACATGTTTCCAAAAATGCTTTTTTTGGAATCACGGGGTCTCAAAACATATATTTGCGGTGAAATCTCGGTATCGAAGTTTTGGGTGGAATACAATACTTCCCCTACTTACTATACGTAGTAGGGAAAGTAAAAAAAAGAAAAGTGAATGACATTTGAAATAAAGCTTAGGTATCATTTATGCATTTTTGTAGAGTATTACGACTTCAACAGTAGCAACAGCGCCAATACACACAAAATTATCAAAACAGCATTTCTGCATTTTCACTCAATATTGCACCACACAGCACATTATTTGTAGCATTCATTCTAAACGCTTGTATAAATTTACTGTGAGTTCAAAAGTAATTGAATATATTGTTGCTGGCACAAAGCCAACTCTGCAATTTAACCTCCAAAATTAACCCTGTACTGTTATAACCTAAATTAACCATTTTTATGTTGCTTAATTCATTTATTTTCCTTTTGTTACCTAACTTATGCAGTGATATTTATTTTGAAATGTAATTAACGGGGGGGGTGGGAAACGAAATTTTATGAACAAATTTGTGTTATTGTAATACACGCCGAAGTCGACGGAATACGGCAGCCTTAAGATGACTTATGCAATCTTCTACTCTTAATTTTCTCTCTCCCCCATACAATTTAAGTTAATATAATATATTATTTGCTAATTCCTTCATAGCTATGATTGCAAGGTTATTGACGAATATATTCCACCATACACATAACAGGTTGCGATTGTGATCAGAGGGGAGGGGTTAATGTTGTGAAAATCTCTTGGCAAATGGCAGCATTATCTGCATGCGAGCGGTATTAATATTGCTGGCATGCAGAGTGCGTCATTCGTCTTAGATGAGTAATGTAGATGGCAGGGTCTTATATTTTTCCAAACTTATTGATTGGTTAAACCGAATAAAAATTATTCGTCCTCAAGCATGCCAAGTATAATCGGTAAACCGAATGAAACATCGAATGCTGACGGAAACTACCGAATAATTAGGTTATTTGCAAGTATCGAACAATTCGATAGTTTGCATTCGGATTGCCCAACACTACGTGAGAATGGTTTGGACGCATTCTAAACATTCTAGATCGTCTTCTGTTGTGCTTATGAGTTAAAATAATTTCCATTTCCTCATCACTAATATCGTCTTCTTCAGATAACATAGTGACTCTTAGCTTAAACCATAGTTCAGTACGGTTTAGTCCAAGCTCAGGTTATCGCTCGAACTACACAGTGTAAAACTCCATTGTAACTTAAACCTCCGCTTAAGCCAGATATTCCAAGCTTGAGATTAAACTGTAAATCGGGCTTAAGTTGAAAGGTTGAACCAGACTTCAGAACCACGACCGGGATTCGAACCATGGATCTTCAGCTTTATGTGATACCTCTACCGCTATATAAATAACTCGTAATAGTGGTTAACTCCAAGTATACACATAAAAAAGTGCTTGCAACATTGCAAGTCTCTTTAGATATGATATTTCAAACATTTGAGATCGCCATGAAAGTGTACACGGTAGCTCAGCGATAGAGCATTGGCTCAGAAAGCCAAAGATCCCTGTGTCGGTTTGCATTGAGTTTTCAAATATATAAATTTCCAAGAAAATCACTTAAATACGCGAGATACGATAATATTGCTCAATCGCTCTTACATAGAGCTTTGTGGAAAATATTGGTGTTTTCAGCAATTAATGCACGACTGGCGAAATGGCTCTGTTTTCCGAATAAGCAAATATGTAACACGCATGACACCACTTATTAGCACGTAAACAATAAATGGCCAGCAAGGGACTTGCCAATTTGGAGGTTTCTCCTCCATGTGAGATTTTGGTACCTACTAGTCTTGCGGTGGAATTTTTTTTCGCCCATAGCGTGAATTTTAGAGTAATAATCCCCCCATCACAGTATCTGTAGTACATACGTTGAAATTTCACCTTTATTTAGTAATCTTGTGTAGAGGTCGAAGTTTTGCTTTACAAAATTAAAGGCAACAATGATTACATATTTGCATTGTGTACCTATATGTTCTGGCTGAACACCACTGTAATCTTCTACAGTGGATGGTTGGGAGAATCTTAGTGATAACTTATGCGTACTAAACCGGAAATTTTGCAGGCCATCTAGCGCGATTCTAGTAGTAGGTATTGGCAACTCTACGAGCCATCGAGGAAGAGGCACTATCAGTCCAAATTATTTGTCGGTCTTGTTTTCTCCGTTCTTAAGCAGGGGCATAGTGCAATCCCAATGCTCCACCTCTCAAAGCGCATAATATGATTAATGACTAATTCCACATTTCAAAGTTTTCATATCCGCATACAAAGTTGACCGAAGCTTACCGATTGAGGATTGGGGAGCTGAGCGCCAAGAAAACGTCTGTGTATTGTGCATAGTGGTCCCATTATGGTTTAAGGCAGGGCTTGGCAGCGAGGTGTTCCAGCTGTTCGCAATTTATTCTGGCCTGCCTGAATCACGACGGTGCATTAAAGCAATGTGATTCACGGCTTCCTTCCAACATGACTGCTCCATTCTATAATTATATAAACGGTTATTGTGAAATAACAATAATCTGCATATAACCCCTCTATACTTAAAGATCGGTTGCGTACGTTAGCGTGTCCAGAGTAAACTAAGAAGTAGCTCAGCCGATTTTGAGATTAATTCACTGTTCAAAAGCCTATTTCTTCCCGGTTTTTTTTTTTTTTTTTTTTTTTTTACCTTTTCTACAGCTTACGTAATGCAGAGTAAATATTTCTGTTCACCCCGAAAATGCAGTGTCGCAAGTCTATTACTTAGAAAAGTCGGATACGGCATGAAATATGATTAACTGATACCTAATATTTAAGTCATGTGTCTTTTAAGTTTGAAACGCGAACATTTTGAAAATAATCCCTCACCCCATTCAATTCTTCGCGTAAAAAAAAATAGATTTATGTTAATGAAGAGTGACGGCTAAAAACGATCATAAATCGTCGTCAAAAACGAGCTTGTGCGATTGTATAGCTTAATACAGGCAGAATACAAGCATGACTAGGCTGGCTAAAAAATAAAATAACAAAGAAATAACATCAGTCCCCCAGTAAATAAAGAGAAAAGATACGAGATATGGTTAAAAATTATCAGGTGTCTGGTGTTCAAAACGATCATGGTGCGAATACTTTCCTCTCCACTCCACTCCACTCTTTGTTTACTGCGCAATTACAGCACATGATTCGTGATTCATTGTTTATTCACACAAACGTAAGCTATCAATGCAAACGTAGTGTGTTCTTTGTTTTATTTCATTTTCCACTTTGCTCAGTTATCATGTCGAGTGATCTTAGTGACACAGGCGGTGAACAGACAAATAGTGAGCAATGTAGTGTAAAAAAGAGAAAGATAATGGGTTAATAGGTAGTTATGAAGAAATAACGAGCTACAACTCAGAGATGGAAAGAACTACCATGTTCGCGCTTTAGCTACGGAATGGTAACATATTTATCTCCAATTTCAACCACCTGGCTGACTATAATGCACAAAATCAGATGTATGACTTGATCTGTTCGGGGTCGCCACTAGCAAGAATGAATCTGCGGCAAGAGTCCATTCCTCTTCTTATTGCTATCGTGTTCGAGTCGTGTAGCTGGCAAAGTACAGGACAATAGTGTTTGCTGCAAGGCTTTTTGTCTTTTCACGGTGTTTCAAATCGTCCTGTTTAAACTATTAGGAAACATTTGACAGAATTCGGTTCAAGCCAAGGCAGTTTTCCGAGGAAAACAACTAATAGATTTCATAAAGTCTCAAATATATTTATAAGGTAGAAAGTCCCATTATCTTTTGGATATTTCAGAGTGATTTGCCCGAGGAACTAGACGTAACCAAACTTCACAGAATGTATTGACTAGAGCAAGGCGAACCACACAAGCTAGACAAGGCCCCGCGAAAACTACGTAATTTTTAACATTTCATTTGGTTGCTCATGAAAATACACGTCCAGTGCTTGTGATATGATTAAAGCATAGATTTCAGTAATGCAACAAAATATAGCATCTTGTAGCGACGAAAGAACTAAAGCACCATTAACGGAAAACGTTGTTGAGAAAAGAGAGAGAAAAGAAAGTCAGAGTTAATAAATATTTTTATTAAAAGAAATCTGTGAAGAACACAGAACTTGAGGCATTTATAATGAATTTTCAGAAAAACTTACGCATTCCAAATATTGCCATGTCTGACGTTTATTACGGCCGCCAACTTAATTTCATATCGTTCAACAATCTATATTTTGTCCGACCCCACATGCTGTATGAGAGCTTTGCCCGAAAGGGGTCCGATAATGTATGCTTAATGTGGCAGTCCGATGTGAACAATTAATTGAGATATAAGGCATTTGGGAATTTTCTGCGACTCTTGTGCCGACCCAAACAAGTACTACATGAATTTTGCTCGTCCTAGTCCTAGTTCACAACTAAAAAACGTTTCGATAGTGGGAAAGTTGGGTTCCCAATACGCGTACATTCATTAATGGAAGGAGACAAAACTATGAGCTATGTAAATGCAAAAGCTTCACTGATGCACTAGATGACTTGAGAGACGTGTTTAAAAACAGCCGATAAAACCTACAGCATTCAAAGCAGCAAATTCCGCTACTGAAATCAATTTTGAAGCTTGGACCGAATTTTTGTTGAAATTGTATAAATCAAAATGCCATATGCCTAGAAGGCCAATCAGAGTAATGAACATTTTTGAGAAAGAACGGCTGTTCTTCTTAATTTTTTTTATTTACTTTAGAAGTTAAATTGATGCTGTTGTGGGACCTGAAAAGTGCAAAGATAAAAAAAGAGCAAAATAAAAGTACGGGTCCTGATGAACCGAAATTCAAACGGCCATTACACATCAAACCTGCAAAGTTAAAGGGCTTATATCACCTAACATAATTTTTGGTCGAACATGATGCTCAGGCATTTTACACTACCCGTGCAGAAGATGAAAGCTATATCGAGTTTGCAAAAGATCCTCATATAGACGCCAGAGCTTAACTGGCAAGAAATATCAGTGGCTGTTTAAACAAAGTTGTTTATTTTATTTATTTATTCATTTTAGAGTGCATATAAGCTAGTCTCCTTCATTCTATCTGTATTAAAATGAGTTGTGTTAAATTATTAATCTTCCCATGCTCTTCAAGATTGCACTGTAGACCAAAAACCTTAAACTTCAAATTCTGAAAAGTTAGCGAAATGTAACTCTGACAGGTTTTAGCTGTCACCACACACAGTGTTCCCGAATCGTCATCCACTTTGTTCGAATAGGCAAGCTAAACGACATCAGGGATGGCAAAATATCTCTGGCTTTATCATTATATAACGTGCGACTAGTTGCTTCCATTTCAGTTATTTTATTTAAAAGCGCTCTGGTATTGCTAATGCAGTCATCATGTACGGGACAAGTGTATTTGGTGTACTAACATTTAGCTTTGATTGTTACATCAATATAAGATTGAGTTTTATTTATGGCCGCTCCTTAACTACTATGATTCTTAGCGTCCCATTTTACCTATACATATATTGGGCGTGAAAGACCGAAAACTTTGCTCAGAGGCCTCTTTACCAGGCTTAAGGTTCTTTTACATGCCGTAAATCTACAACACGGGACCACCGGTTTTACTTCCCTTCTGAAGGAAGCTATGCTAAAGAGTTTTACGCCCAAAAAATTAATCGCCATCCGCCTGTTTGAACCCGCGACCTCTAGAACTGGAGGCTACGCCTAGACCACGGAGGACGACAGTTCATTGTTACATCGATCCAACTGACGCGACATAATGATTTTGTTTCGTTAATTGCATACTTCGTATAGTATTATGCTTTAATATAAATATGAATTTATTATTCCCTAATACATTACCATATAATAATAGTAATAATGTGGATAATAACAGTAATATGAAATGTAATAATAATAGTAATACATATTGTCCGCCATGAATCAGACACCTAAAGGTTACCTGTTAAGTAGCTGCTATGATCTACATATTCGCAGCTGTGATTTGAGCACGAGTGGTTAGGGCGGCGGATTTGTAGCAAAGAAGTTCCGAGTTCGAATCCCTTTCCCGTCTGCAGAGTTCGTATCTGTAATGCACAGTGTACTTAGGCATGCGTGCATGTAGAGAGCCTTAACTCATAAATGATTAGTTTTTACCACCCTTGAAACCCCTGCAAAATGCAATCAACATTACTGGTCGCCGTACTTGCGATAAATACTTAAAATAAGTAGCATATTATTTACCAAAGGTATAGGACGGAGGTATTTTTCTTCAAGTAGTCGGAAAGTGTGATTGCAAAATTAAAAGAAGTGTTTCAAAAGTAAAACGGAATAAACGTAATCCACAACCTGCCGTAAGAGAAAGTGACTTGTTTCTAATGTCAAAGCTGACGATATGACCAAAGTAGTTAAAGCCTGTATAAAGGAAATAAGTAACAATATTGTTACTGCGTTAACCACATTCCAAATTTTTGCTGTTTCACCATGCAATTCTAAAGTGTATCCGATCCTCCTACTGTCTGTAATTAACTACTGTAGAGGATACGTAATTTCATTATTGTTTTTATAGCCCACTCAGAAGATTTATTAACATAATATTTTGGGGGAGTTCATTTTTATAATCCCATTTAACTGCTATGATCATATCGGGAGCTTTGGCAAACTGGTGGAGTTTTTACTCTTTGAACTTTTAAAGCTAGTTAACTGTAGGTTTTCATAATTTTTAACTTATTTTCAAATGCACATTGTCTCACGTGCACACTTCCAGACTCTATGAAGGGTAGAGAATGATCCTAGTTAACCAACATAACATTACCTAACTATTTGAAAGCTTCTCAACATGATTAAAAGGAAATGGAAAAATAAACTTGCATGGGAATAATTCTACAATACCTGCAAAGGTAGCTGACTAAAATTCGATACCGAGATTTCACCGAAAGTACACGTTTTGAGACTTCCTGAATCCATAAAAGCATTGTTAGAATAAGGAAGTCGTTGTAATACTAAACTCGGTATTTAAGTTCAGCATCTTCCAAAGATACGACACGAAGATTTTCAAGAAACTCTCCCCACCCCAAACTACCCTTTACTTGGAAAAACGTTTGTTATTTGTTACTTTCTGGCTCTGGCGGTCTTGATTAAACTACCATATGTCTTAAGATATTTGTGTGACAGATTAAATGAATACTTTGAATTTTCTGTATAATTGCTAAACCGTAAGAGATAGACAAAAAATTCTTTTCTTTCTTTCTTTCTTCTATGGAGTTAATTATTTCCAAAATAGTCCTTGTTAGTGGTTGGCATTTTCAAATACTTTTACTTTTCTCAATTGGGTAGTCGCTTGTTTTAGTGTTCATGCAAGGAAGGGCATGGAGCAAAGAGCATGGAATTTCAAAGCCATCACATAAGGATACGCTCTCTTGAAATCTGATTATCGCTTTACCTACCTGCTCTATCCAACAACGAAATGTATAAATACAAATTGAAAGTTTATCGGATTATCAAGAAGTAGATAGAATAATAATTTGTAAGAATAGTTTGTAGAAGAATGAGCAGGGAAATGCATGTGAATACCACACAAGATTCGTGTGTGTGTGTGTGAAGAGCATAACTCAAAAACGAAATGTCTATTAATACCAAACCTGTCATTTAGGTTGAGTATCTTGCGTCACGTAGATTTTCAAAATAATCTCCCACCCCAAACCATTCGTTATATGGAAGATTTTTCGAAATTTTCGATTTTCTCAAAAATGGCGATTAACAGTTTTGATTAAAATACCGTATGTTTAACACGTTTACGTGGTAAATTAAATATATATCCCGAATTTTTGGGAATAGCCTAAGGAGCCGTCTTAATTGGAGGAAATTTTGTATAACTGGTAAACCGTAAAAAATGGATAAAAACGTACTACACAAAAAATAGATATCTTTAAAACACACGTTTTAGATAACTTTCTTATGGCACAACCCATTTCTGATATATCCGTTAATATTGGTTTTAATTTTTCAGTACTTGTCTCTTTACTTTCTCTACTGCGTATAGTAAGTAGGGGAAGTATTGCATTCCACCCAAAAATTCGATACCGAGATTTCACCGGAAATACATGTTTTGAGACCTCCTGAATCCAAAAAAAGCATTTTTGGAAACATGTCCGTGTGTGTGTGTGTGTGTGTCTGTGTGTGTGTGTGTGTGTGTGTGTGTGAACAGCATAACTCAAAAACGAACAGTCGGATAAGCACCAAACTTGGTATTTAGGTTCAGTATCTTCCAGAGATGCGACACGAAGGTTTTCAAGAAAATCCCCCCACCCCAGACTACCCTTTAAATGGAAGATTTTTCGAAAATTTTAATTTTCTCAAAAATGGCTCTAACGATTTTGATGAAAATATCATATGTTTAAGATAATGTCATGAGAAATGAAATGTATATCTCGAATTTTCTGGGAATGTCTCCAAAAGTATTCTTCATTGTGAACGACTTTTGCATAACTGGTAAACCACAAAGAGATAGACAAAATTTTACTACACAAAAAATGTAGATCGCGTTAAAATACACAACTTATGTCATATACATTTCTTTTGTTGAGTGAACCGTTTTCGAGATATTGCTTGTTATTTCCTTAAATTTTACAGTACTTATACTTTTTCTCAAATTCGTTATTCATTTTTTTTATGTCCTGGACATGCAAAGAAGATGGAATGCGCCACATAGCAACCAGCGTTAAAATATTTGACTATCGCTTAAAAGCTACCATATTCCCCTTGCATCTATAAGAAAATTACCAATAAGATTGACATCTCGATATCTCGATTAACATGAAGCATATGGAGAATAAGCGTTTGTAAAATTAGATTGTACAAGAGTAGAGAAAGTCATGTGAGTGTAACACACTCAGATTTTTTTAAGTCCTGTAGCTATTCGTTGTTTTTGACGATGTTACGGAAAGAGTGTAATATTTCAAGGCCATATATAATGACAGGCTTTAAAACAGGCTGCCTACTTTCTACTTATAACAAAATATATAATAGAACTATTTATACAAACATTTATCACGATTAATTTGAAGTACATAAAAGAATAAGCTTTTGTAAGAATAGTTTGCGAGGCTTTATGAAAATAAAGATAAGTAGGTAGAGAAGGTCATATGAATGTTACAAATGAGATTTTAACAGTTACCTGACTGTCGCTTTAGCCTATTGTATCCTCCTATTATCTACAACGAAATGTGTAAATGTGTAATGAAAGTTTATCGATTAACAGGAAGTAGATAGAAGAATAAGGTTCGCAAGAATGGTTTGTAGAAAAGTAAAGAAAGTAATGTGAATATAACAGACATTTTTAAAATGAGTTTTTTATGCTTTTAAATTCAAAAGTCATACCGCAACTTTATGGTGGTTACAGTTTAGCGGTATGTATTTTACTTTCTCTACCACGTACTTAGTGGGTAGTAGGTAGGGAGGGTATTATATTCCACCCAAAAATTTCGATATCGAGATTTCACCGGAAATACATTTTGAGATCCCCTGAATAAAAAAAGCATGTTTAGAAAAATGTCCGTGTGTGTGTCTGTGTATCTGTGAACAGCATGACGAAAAGTCAAATACCAAATTTGGTATTTAGGTTTACTATCTTCCAAAGATTCGACACGAAGATTTTCAAAAAATCCCCATCCCAAACTAGCCTTTACATGGAACATTTTTTTATTTTCTAAAAAATGGCATACGATTTTGATTAAAATACCGTATATTAAAGACATTTATGCTCGACCATGCCAAAATGTAGCATTTATACGACTGGTAACAGTACTTTAATAGGCCTCATTAAAGCACACCTGTTCATTAAAGTATTGGTATTCGACCAATCAGAAGTGGCAACGTAACATTGTGAAAGCCCAGTATCGATTGTTCTGCGTAGTACGTCTCACAACGCTAGCAACTTTGTTTGACACAGGTGCTACAAGGTCATTGTATTGTAACCATATATAAAGGAATAACGATTGTAACACATCACTCAAACCAGAAACGAATACTTATGAAACCTTTAATTTAGATACATGGTCGAGCATAAACAGTCGTATGAAACCTGACTATAATGGTGATTAAAACGCTCGTATGATTGCTCGGTTAATAATAATAATACTCGCGTTGTAATTACAATCATTATAGTCTCGTTGCATAATATACTATTACATGACAAAATGTATATCTGGGAATAGCCTATGAAGTCATCTTCATTCGGGAAGAATTGTGTATAATCTTGCATAACTTAAAACATAAGGGTTAGACGAAAACTACTCTACAAAAAAAAATCTGATGTGTTACACTCACATGACTTTCTCTACTCTTGTACAAACTATTTATACAAACGCTTATTCTCCATCTACTTCATGTTAATCGAGATAAACATTTGTAGAGTCTATCTTATTGCTAATTTTCTTGTAGATGTAAGGGGAATATGTATTTACATGGGCAATTTGGAAATACAGTAACCGTTAAGCCCATACATATCTCTTAATAGCTGGTTGCTAGGTGCAGCACCATTCCCTTTCCCACAGATTAATACTCTTTGCATCTCCAAGACAAAAAAATGAATAACGAATTCCCATTTGAGAAAATAAGTATTGAAAAATTTAAGGGAATAACAAGTAATATCTCGAAAATGGTTCACTCACCAAAAAAAATATATATGACATAAATTGTGTATTTTAACGCGATCTACATTTTTTGTGTAGTAAAATTTTGTCTATCTCTTATGGTTTACCAGTTATGCAAAAGTCGTTCACAATGAAGAATACTTTTGGAGACATTCCCAGGAAATTCAAGATATACATTTTATTTGCCATAAAATATTTTAAACATATGATGTTTTAATCAAAATCGTTAGAGCCATTTTTGACAAAATTAAAATTTTCGAAAAATGTTCCATGTAAAGGGTACTCTGGGGTGGGGGGGATTTTCTTGAAAACCTTCGTGTCGCATCCTTGGAAGATACTGAACCTAAATACCAAGTTTGGTGTTTATCCGAGTGTTCGTTTTTGAGTTATGCTGTTCACAGACACACACACACACACACACAGACACACACACGGACATGTTTCCAAAAATGCTTTTTTTGGATTCAGGGGGTCTCAAAACATGTATTTCCGGTGAAATCTCGGTATCGAATTTTTGGGTGGAATACAATACTTCCCCTACTTACTATACGTAGTAGAGAAAGTAAAAATGTAGATCTCTTTAAAACACACAATTTATTTAAAATATTTATTTCTTGTGCCATAAGCCATTTCTGAGATATCCGTCATTAAAGGTCTGAGTTGTGCATTACTTGGCCATTCTCTTTAAGTCCTTTCATCATTCAGTTGTTTCTCGTGATTGCATGGAAACAGTATGAAATTTTAAGGTCCAGTTCTTAAACATTTGACTATCCTGTTCTCTTTGTATCTATAACGAAATCTGTAATGTAGCTATTTCTCAAAAGGTTTAATTTAATTAAAATGAGCTAGATAGAAAAATAAGGCTTAGTAAGAATAGTTCGTATACCCACTTATAAAGATAAGGGGTAGAGACAGTCATGTGAATGTACCGCATCAGATTCTTTCCTTTTGTTGAAATATCAGATATTTCAGTCGAACTACGTACTACGTACATTGTGTTTCATTATGTTTAGTTTCAAACATCTGAATACGTTTTGATTGAGTAATGAAATGCTGAGGGTTCTAAGGTATCTAATTAATTATGTTATGTTCGATTGTATTGACACTGTGATTTGCTGTAGTTTTGTGTTGGTTTAAGAACTTTGCTCGAATTTAGTTATAATTGTGACTTCTTCGCGTACCATATTTTTAATAACATAATAAGCAGTGGACTTCTAATTTTCTGTCTTATTTACATTTTTAGACGGAGGCGTAGAATCTATGTCTAGCTCCTTGTCTGTATGAACCAACATGCGAGCTAGTGCGCCATCTTTGTATCTAAAACTTTGAAAAAAAATTGCATGATATAGGTATATTAAATTTGTTTAAAACGCGTGCAAAATTTAAAGCCTTATACAATTTGTGTATTTAGACGAACCGCTGTACATGCAATGATGAATAGAAGTTTGCGAACCATTTGTTGACACATTTCAAAAGTCCTGTTGAAGTTTATACAAATGAAGTGTAGTTTATATGAGAACTCTCCTTGAAATGTGGTATTTTTAGGCGAACCCGGCGGAGGTGAAATTATATGCACGAAACATTGAAGAGGCATTGTTTGCATATTTCACATTTGTATGAAATCATTGCAAAAGTAAGACTGGTTTATATGAAGAGCCTTATGCATTTTCACGCCTTTTATGCCGAACTGCTGTTACGGAGTTGAAATGTAATATCTATGCAAAGGTTTAAACAACTCTCTCTCTCTCTCTCTCTCTCTCTCTCTCTCTCTGGTCGAGGCGTTTCAGATTTGGTTGAGATCGGTGCAAAATTGCGGATAGTTTATTGATGAGATCCTTCTTCAGGCATACGATTTTTGAGGTTATTCCCCGTTATACCCATAAGGAGTTTTATTAGTACTACGCCATTATTTTCGCTACAGAAGGTCTGAAATTGAACGCCATACAAAGGTACATTTACAATCTAGCTTTAATTTTAAATTAGTGGTTAATGAAGTGGTACCACTTCCTACATTTTCTGTTTTATTTGGTTGGGCGATATTACCTCTTGTTTCTTAGGATTAAATTATTACTCAGATAATAAACGAAGCTAATAGTGACATTTTCTGTACATTGAATGAATGTCAAGGAAGGGCATCCTACTTTGGGGAATGAACATAGTAATTGATGCTATAAGGAACATTTTTTTGCTTTGTTTTTATGCTCTTTCCTTTTATGCATCATTACATTTAACATTAACTGTTTCGCTTAGGAGTTGATTGAAAGCATGTTAGTCTGAAGTGCATCAGCAAGTGGTTACTGAAATATACATTCTTCCTGTTGGTGTGTTAGAGCACAGTTGTTGGGGCATTTTAGCTTTCCACGGACCTATTTGTTTAGATTTTAGGTGAGAGACCTTGCAATGAGCAATATAATATGCAGGTACAGGTGAGACCGCACCCCTCTCGACCTTGGGCGCCCACATGACCGACTCCCACAGATACACGCGACAGCCATCGTCATAGCAATGTTTTACATGCAGTAAGTGCTGCCTGTATCTGTAGCGTTAAACTTTTATATTTTAGGTACACTTCTCACAGGGTCGTATAAGTAAAAGCAAGATATTCGGCATTTGTTTAAAATAACCTTATACGTATAGCATTATTTTACCGAAAGCTTCGAAACATGCTTGTGCTAAACGTGCAAACTGTTGATGAAGAACACTGCACCAATTTTACTTGTTTTAGAACAGTCCAAGTCGCACAATCTGATATCTAGGTCCAAAATTTCAAGTTATGCTACTGCAATTGCTAAGCGGGTAGATATTACGCTATTGACATCTTCCACTTGAACTGGAACTGGATCGAAGTGCCCGCGTGCATCAAAATTTGCTATTGTTGATGTATATTTTCCGATATCGATATCGATATTTCACAAAAAGAATTAATGTTTTGAGGTCACATGAGTAAGAAAGAAAGGCATTTTAGAAAAAAAATGTGTGTGAGTGACTAACACACACACACACACACACACACACACACACAGAAAGAGGGAGAGCGCATCATAGCCCAAACTGAAAAGTCGAATAGCACCAGTCTTCGTATTTAAGTGCACCATTTCTCCAAGGATGAAACATCAGGATTTTCAGGAAAATCCCTTCAGCCCAAATGCTTTAAGTGGAAACATTTTCGTTAGTTTTTATGCTCTCAAAAGTGACGATTTTAATTAAAATGTCTTATTTAAGATGTATGTTTATGTCTAATAAAAGTATATATTGAATTTTCTGCGAATAGCCTGTGCAGCCCACCTCACAGGCTGTGAATTTCGTATAACCGGTAAACCACAGACATAGGTAGACAAAAACTTACTGCAGAAAAATTAAGATCTGTTTAAAACAAACAATTAATTTCAAATAACCATTTTTGGTGGCACCAGCCATTTGCGTTCGTTCATATTGATTAGAATTTTTCAATACTGTCTTGATAATCGATGGCTCCGGAAGATTAAGATTTCTCATGGACGATGGACTTCGCTAACTTTGAGGATGGTTGTCAGCCGTTATGACAAATCATACGCTGTCCTCCGTGGTGTAGTGGTTACCACGGTAGCCTCTAGTTCCCGAGGTCGCGGGTTCAAACCCGGCTGAGGGCGATGGATTTTTTCGGGGGTAAAAGTCCTTAGCATGACTTCCTTCGGAAGGGAAGTAAAACCGGTGGTCCCGTGTCGTAGATTTACGGCACGTAAAAGAACCTCAAGCCTGATAAAGAGGCCCCTGAACAAAATTACCAGCCTTTCACGCCCAATATAGAATGGGACGCTAAGGACCTCATCAGTTAAAGGGTGACCACAAATAAAAAAAAAAATATATATATATATCATACCGGTGCTCACGGTCAGACTTTGTTATATTAACCTGTGATGTCTTTCATTTCAGTGTACTTGATTCATTTTCAGTCTAACAATAAATGTGGGCATTCGAGAGTGTTCGAGGAAGTTAGGGAATGGAACGGAAGGTTGAAATGAAGGCATGTTTAACTGTGTGCGATGATAAAGGTCTACTGCAAAAATTGATAATTTGTCAAAATATTCCTTTACCATTCATTATGTATCTGTTAAGCTGTAATTTTGCATGTCACACTATGGCGGCATATTTGTTATCAAGTAGGAGCGAGGCCTGAGAAGTCCCTTTTGTTTGATTGAATTTTGTGTACCTACTTTTGAATTACGGGGTAACCTTGTAAAAGAGAAAAACTTACCACAGGAAAAAATGGAGTTCATTAAATGTGTGTCAAACTTTTTCAAGTGCTAGGCGTTTCCGAAATACTCCATGTTGAAATATACCATGTTAAGCGTCAGTTAACGGACACGCTTTAAAGTCTGTGGTTCTGCTCTCCCCTCTTTTTCTTACCCTCGCAAGAGTTTATTACGACGAATAAACTTTTGAATGTCGCTACCGCGTATTATAATCAAGCACTTCTTGGAAAGGTAGAATCAGACGACTTAAATAGACGGGATTTGAACCACGGAACCTCCGGTTACTGTCCGGTTACTCTAACCAACTGAGCTACCATGGCAACATGCCGGCAGGATATTAAATTCCCAGCTGAGTCGCATTTTTTCCGGTAAACCAGGAGTTTTCAAATTGTTTTGAGATGACATACCCCAATGACGACTTAAGTTCCGGTTTCCGTCCAGTTGCTTCAACTGAGAGTTGGTTAGAGCAACCCGACGAAAACCAGAAGATCCGTGGTTCAAATCCAGGCTATGGCATTGAGTTTTTCAGTGATCTCATTCTACCTTTCCAGCCTTGTCCTACTCACGGTTTATGTGGAAGAACAATTAATTCCGAGCACTTCTTGCTTAATTTGAAATCATTCCCAAGCAAAAATATATCGAAAGTAACGTGGATAGAGGCACCACAATTTATATTAATATTGTAATATACAACATACGTGTGAATTTATCTTTGATGTATCAGGCTTTTTCCGATATTTGACATGAGACAAAAGTGTGGTAGAAACAATAATGTAAGTAAGTAATCTAGGTTGCTAGATTACTTATTAATATCACATACGGGTTTACTTGCATTTCTGTAGACATTCCTATGATTTCTTATGAGTGTTGTTATGCGTGTAAATATAAACAGTGCCAAAATTTCTGTAGAAATCTGCGCTTGTAAGAAAAGATGTCTTATAACGACACTAACGACCATGCTTATGCAAAGACACAACACAGTTAAGAAAAAAGATTCCACTGGCGATGTACAAAAAGCGCAGAGCTGCATAATACATCCCATAATAAGTGTGGCAATGTTGGTGTTTTCGTAACACTAGATTAAGTGCTGCGACTAGCAGTTACTAATACAATACTATGCTAGCAAGTTACCAAGCTCTCCAAGAGCTAACTTAGTTAATTAAGTCCCTCTCGCAACAAGGCTCTACACGTCCACACCCGCTTGCGCACGCAGTTTGATCGGGAGTAGTGGTATTATAGCTTATTTGTGCGGGAACTGTGGTATTGTGGCTTGGTTTTGGCAGTGTCATTAATGTGTGTACATTCCTACTGCAATAATGCCTCCATTAAAATGCACTGTGCGCTACAACCCTTTTCAAAGGCGTTTCACCTTGAAACCGCATTTTGTCAAGTTCCATGTGGGACATGTATCTCAGGAACGTACTAAAATGCCAGAAACGTAGTACATGCAATGAACTTAATATATAGTGCATATTATGACCCATAAGGGAATAAAATATGCCAAGATATCTTAATTACTTTCTCCAGAAAGCAGATTGTAATAGGGGAGTTGCACCATTCTTAAGCAGGAAAGCTCAGTGCTTACATGTCAAATATATAATGGCATTTAAACATACTTGAGTAGCTCTGGAGAGCATTTAAAATCTGAGCTGATAAGTCCCGTCACCTAATTTTGCCACAGCCTCCTCCGGAATTACTTCCTGGTTACAGGTCCCTGATTAAAGGGCAGGTAATTAGAAATATGAGAAAGTTCAATAAACATAAAACACAACTGTTGGATGCCACTTGTATATGAAGCTGGACAATGACTTGCTTTCATCTTCTTTCCTTGCATTTTGTTAAAGGATCTATGCTCTCGCACATTAGTTGAGTGTTTTGTAATGACACAACGTAAACATACATTTGAGCAAACATAAGTTTAAGGATTGTTTCCACGTTAAATGAAATGTTTCACTTTAAAACTTTTTTGTTTGTTTTGTTTTGTAGTAACAGTAAAGGAGTTTCTATAAAACATTTTCCAAGTAATAAAAACATTTTTAGTAAAGTATTTTTTTAACTTCAGTTTTCTAAAACATGTCACATCGCAGCTCCGTATAACTTTATTTATTTATTTTTTCACACTGGAAACTTCTGGATATTATTACAGCTTTCATTAACCGTTTGTTTCTAAAAATGTATTTTCTGTATATGTTAGTGCAATTTTTTTAAAATCACGCTAATTCTAGTTTTTCTATCACATTAAGAGTTGTAATACAAATAAAGTCTTTTTTAAGCCTTAATTTCATATATTAATAAACTTTCTGGCTAAAATGTAAGTAGGCATTGTTAAGTGCTGCGCTGTACACCTAGAACACTTGAAAATACATGTGCATGAGCTGTCTGTCAACTGCTTGTGTAGACCTGCGTGCGCAAGCACAGCGGATTCGCACGCTCTTTGTAGTGTTGTGCACTTGCTACCTGACCGTCTCGTAGCAGTGCATCCGTAGAATGGTATGTTGTCATTTCGAGCGTGCAGAGTCGCGTGTTGTACAACAGGCTTCTTGTTTGTCTCTTGACAATACTTTGTCATGTTATTGTGCTTATTTACACTTTGGTGCTTCAATGATTTATCACTGCTATGGCAGATACCTTGATACGGAGCGGCTAATTCATTCAGCGATGCAGATCAAACACAAGGATCAAATTGTGTAGAGATGCAGCTGATCGTCCTCCCTATGTGATATTCGGGCTGTTAAACGACTTCGAACCGCTGAGGTTATCTCTCTCCCATTTGACAGAGAAATGGGCTTGGAAACTAGCCCTATTGTACCCACTATTCGATAGATATGCGTGTCTGCTGAAGTCCTTCTGCGCCGTCTACTTCTGCTTCCAATTACTGCCACCGATAATAACGAGGTTACTCCTAACGGAATAATACTAAACACACAAATCAATATCGACCTTGTGACTTTATTACGTCTTCACGAAAGTCTGGACAAGAACGTTGGCAAGTTCATCCTATGTCAACAGGCAAACTAATTTATAATTGTGATTCAAATTTCAAAACCACGAGATAATAGTCAACATAATCTCCACCGGGAGAAACAGGCGATGACGGAACTTCACTCGGCGAATACTGCTAAGCTGTCGGAGTCACCGATTTTCCCTGACAAGCAACTGGAGCCTTATATACAGAATTTCTCACTCCACCGACAGGGAATTGTTCAGAATATTGGCGTTACCTTGTCCGAGGTGGAAATCTAGAACTTCATAGAATCCGATTATAAAGTGATTCCTATGGAACGGTTTACGAAAACTATGCCACTAATCCGATAGACGGGTTCCTATATCAACATCTAAACTTCTCACAGATATTCCAACCCCCTGGCTACCTCTGGAATCCGCTGTCCTCCGTAACCCCATCTCTCATCAGTGCTTCATTATGTAAACTGTTTACGTTTCGGCATCGCTCGATGCAATGTTGCAATGCAACCTGTAACAGTACGTGTGCCGGTCCCCACCTGTACTTCTACTGCCATACCTTGTTGTGTAAATTGCCATGGTTCATATCTTGCCACTGACAGCTTTGCCCAGCGTACCAGCAACAGCAAGTGACGCACAAGGCGATGGCTCAAAATACTGCACGGACTTCTCCACATAGTTACCACCTTAGCTGATATTCCCAAGCAGTCACCGTTACGTCGCCAGCCGTGGACACGTAGTATGTCCTTCGTTGTGATCTACATTAACTTCTTCAGCTACCATACCACGCTACCATACTGCTTCAATTTCTCCAGTTCATTCCGCAGATCCATCGTCCTCTGCGATGCGACGTCCAGTGTTCCTTTTCCCCTGCAACCTCACTAGTTAGCATCTCCGATCACCAATAATCCTGAGTTTAAGGTCCGATGCATTTTTAATTTTATCCTTTTGCCGTAGCTCCTTTTCAAACCATTTCTTCGTAATTTTCTCACCTGTTTCATATCAACGTTCATAATGTCTGTACTTCGTCGCCATTAACAGTACTTTAGTAATGGCACAAACGCTTTTACAGTGAAATTGTTGTTTCCTTCATGCTAATAGAATCTTTGAAGGGAACTTGGTGAGGAGAAGTGAAGTATCTTTGAAAAAGGGCAAGTTGAATATCTTTAGAAGTAATATGTATGTATTGTTGAGTTGCTATGATAAATGATGGTGCAAAACTTTAAATTCCGTGTTAGCATATTTATTTATACAGCTTTCACCACTAGCACTACCTTCTTATCCGCATCATTGGTGCCGAAACTCCGATAATACTTGACTATACCCCCGCCGCTGTAACGTTGCACTTGACAGTTCGTGTGGCTTCGCGTAAGGTTGGCTACATCGTGGTTGCGACGTTGCCAGAGTGGCTAGTAAACAACAACAGCTGATTGTTCTCATTTCTATCGTGTCTAAGCCGCATACAAAAAGCGTACGTAAGTAGCGAACGTCAATGAATAATAACTATTTCGTATTATTATTGTTAATTGAAAATAACTGCATAAACATTGCAGCGTATGTAGAATAAATTACGCACTTTTGACAATATAGAAACAAAATAATACAAACTTCCTGCTACAATGAGGAGAAATAAAGCAAATTATAAGCATGCTATAACAAAGTTATTTTCACTCACCCATTTAAAACTGCAATGGTTCAATTCCATCCAAATCCCCGTTGTCGTCGTCGTCGTCATCGTCATCCTCGGAAGCATCATTGTCATCATCTTCACCAAGGCATATCATCAATGGTTCACACTCACTAATAATTCCGTCTATTTCTTGTGCTTTTCTTATTAGCTTATGCACATGATCCACTTTCTTTTTCCACGAAGCCGCGTCCACCGTAGTCACACATTCCCGCAAAAGCCTTTCCACCTCGGTAATGGTAAATAACTTATTGTTTTCCCTCACATAAGCCTTAATGTCGCTCCACACTAATTCGATAGGGTTGAAGTGACAGTGATAAGGCGGTAACCTAATCACTTCATGACCTAATTCCCTGGCTAATTCATCTACGACGTAAGTTGGTGTTATAGGCTTATTTTCTTTCACCAGGGAATATAGAAGCAGCTTGGTCATGCTCATGTCTGCAGCAACGCCCTTTGCGTTTAGCCACTCTACCATAACCTCTTTTCTATCGTTGGAGGTAGGGGCCTTGTCCAGTTTTACCGAGTGATACGGTGCGTTGTCCATCACTATAACTGTTGGATGGTCCAGTTGCTGCAGAAGCCTTCTGAACCACTCCAGGAAGCGAGAATGGTCCATGTCTTCGTGGTAATCTCCAGTTTTCTTCGATTTGAAAACCAGTAGACCGTCTTCAATAAACCCATCGGAAGAACCAGCGTGAGCCACAATTAGCCGGGCTCCTTTCCTTGTCGGCTGATGGCCACAGCTGTTAGGACTGTCGTCTGTCCAGCATTTTGTGACAGCTTCTCCAGCATTGACCCACTTTTCGTCCAGCCACACAATTTTATGGAGGTCCTTGCCCAAAAGTTTGTGCAAAAACACGCTTCGCGCCACTACAATGTGTGTCTTTTCCACCAGCACTTTCCTTCCATTCAGTTTTTTGTACCGAAAGCCAATATCCTTCAGCACCGTTTTCAGTGATCTTTTGCCCCCAGTGAACAGCTCTGCTTCTCTAAACGATATAAGAAGCTTTGGTATGTTCGGATACTCCTTTCTATGATAATAGGCATAAATGTGTCTACGTATGGCGTCTAATTGGAAAGCATCAATATTTGTGACTGGACGAGGCTGCTTTTTTTTCTTCCCTGGAGTTGATAGAAATACCTGTTGTGTTCCAGATAGTTCAGGAATTTTGTCCTCTTTCTCTTGTAGTTTCACTCCTTTGTGAACAACAGTTCTCGTGCTTAATCTAAGAGCCGCTGCAGTTCGTTGCACGGCTTTATCAGCAGTAATAGAGGGATTTCCGTGAAGCTTCACGTACTCCTTTTCCTGTTCAAAGAACTCCCGGGTTCTCCTTAATAGTTCCAATGCCTGACTATTAAGTGGCACACCTCGGCGCAAAGGATTTTCACTTCGTGAATCATCACTCGGCGATCGGCGTCGTTTTTCCGACATTGTCGCACTTAAGTTTTGTTTAAATAAATAATATGAATGAAATATATATAAAATAGATAAATATAAATAAATGTATAAACGAACAATAATAAAACTATCAAACAATAACCACAAATCTAAATAACAATGAACAATATGTAGCTTGCAAAGAACAACTCGACGCTCTGCTAGAGATTCACAAACTGAAGCACGTGGTTGGGAATAGTTACATCCGGCAACAGAGCCGATTCTAGTTCCGGTTCCGCTTTGTCATCGACCATCCGGAATGCTGCCTTGTGATTGGCTTAGGAAGTCAAACAGTTGAAGCTTTTCATCTGTTTTTTCGCGAGTGTACCAACTTAAACGCTAGCTGTCAAGTGCAACGTTTCAACGGCGGGGGTATACACACTCTGAAGGATAAATCACAGTTTGGAATTCTACTACAACCTTTTGAAAACACTACATCTGATTCCGACCGAGGTATACATACGCCAGATAAGTGAGAATTTGCAAGTAACTGCTGCTTATGTTTTCACTCTTATTTTCACTTCTGACGCACACCACGATATGTAGAATCTGTTTTTATTTATATGATTGCAAATTTGCATTAAGCAGTATTTTGCTTGGAAATTGCTGTGCACTATTGTTGAATTCGCGCCATCTTACGGCTTCTCTCCAGACTCACTGGCTTTGACGACTCGTTCGGTAATACATCCTAACCGCATTACTGACCAAACCGCGACTAGCGAAATGCCAGTTTTGCTACATAACTTGAAGCGAAATCGCACTAAGGAAGGGTCAAACGCAACCTGTTTCATTAATAGAATTTACACATTTGATGATACAACCCCACTTGAAGAGTATCAGCATTTACAAAGAGGTCTTCAAGAGACGTTGGTAAAATTATTGTATTAGACTACTCCATTCGAGATCATCTGGGGTCGTCCTCCGTGGTGTAGTGGTTACCATACTAATCTCTAGTTCCTGAGATCGCGAGTTCAAACCCGGCGGAGGGCGTTGGATTTTTTCGGACGTAAAAATCCTTAGCATGGCTTCCTTCGGAAGGGAAGTAAAGCCGGTGGTCACGTGTCGTAGATTTAAGGCACGTAAAAGAACCTCAAGCGGCTTCTGAGCAAAATTACCGGTCTTTCACGCCCAATATAGAATGGGACGCTAAGGACCATAGCAGTTAAAGAGCGCCCATAAATATAATTTAAAAAAATAAAAAAACAAGATCTTCTGGGTGCTGAAGACTTAAAAGTCTAAACGCTAAACGCTAAACGCAAGGAATGTGTAGACAGTGCCAAACGAGCCATACAACATACAGTACGGGCTATTGAGCAGAGATTGTCAGCTTCGTCTTCTGATATTAGTATCAGCCAACGCATAACACCGATTCTTACCGCTGTTATCAATTCTGTCACGACCTTTTTCTGGCGACATTGAGATATGGTCACGTTTCTGAGAGCAGCTGCACTCTTCTGTTGGCCTAAATCCCGCGGTATCGCCGATTAACAAACACGTGTTTTTGAGGGGTTACCTAAAAGCTTTCCGCTTGGTGGATGGAATTGCAGTCAAAGCTGAGACCCACTCTTGAGACCAAAGGAATTCCTCAGTTGAAATACGGTGACAAAACATCGCATCATTAGTTGCATCTAGGCGTCCTTGAAAACCAGAAAACCACGTAACAGTTGAATCATTAAACAAGGCCTGCGTAGAATGCAACCGGAGAATACAAGCTCTTAGAGCCGTAGGAGGTGAACATGTCGACAGCTAGAGACGTATCCTGGCACCCGAGATCCCTCGAGTATTTTCCGAAAATAGTTGCCACGTTGGATAACATTCTCACGGAGGAAAAATATTTCAGAGGAAAACACCACCAGGTTTATAAATGAGTGGTAGAAGCAGCCCTCGTAAAGCAGAAAATACGAGGTGAAAACAATGTCAATACACTTCTCCCGACAACGCTGAATTTCACGTACCCCAAAGCATACAAAGGCTTCTAAAGAAAAACGCCTTGCGGATCCCTTCTGTACATTTTGTGTATCTTCTTGCTATATGTATATCTTCGTTCACAGGCTACCACTACCACTACGAGCAGGTGCGGCTCGTATGCAGCAAAGCCAAATTAGGTCCCATTTAAGAGTCACTTTACCACGTTTAGAGTTGCTTGCTGCGTTAGTAGGAGCACAATTTTGCAGTACGCCTGCGAAGTTACTAACATTGACATTGAGAAAGCAACCTTGTGGACTGACTCCACTATTACTCTTGGTTGGATTCGCAGTGAACTTCATCGCTGGAAAACACTATTTGCTATCGAGTAACCGAGATTGTCAGTTACACTTTACTTCCTCAGTGGAGGCATTGTCAAGGAGTAGAAACCTCTGTGGATATTTTATCTAGAGGACTTCAAGTATCAGAAGTGGTTTCTGCCTAGATTGAGTGGCATGGCTCTAAATGGCTATGTGATTCTTCGGACCAGTGGCCCCAGAACTGTCTGGTAGAACAAGCTGAACTTACAGAAACTAGAAAATCTACGAAGCGAATACTGCCAATTAGCACACTTAATTCCTTAATTTCGGTCACTAGAATCAGTTACTACCTTAAACTACTTCGGACTGTATTCTGGATCTTCCGTTTTGTATATAATTGCCGAAATAGTGACAAACCCCATGGTGAACTGACGGCTGCTGAGCTAGACTTCAGCCCAACATATTTGATCTCCATTGCCCAACAACAGCTTTTTCTCATGGAATACGCAACCTTGAAACAAAATTTACCCTTACCAAAAGATTTGAAGATTGCACGCTTTCAATCTACCTTGAAGGATAACCTTATCCGCTTAGGTGCTCGACTACAGTTCTCAGACGCCTCCTTCAAAGAAATCCTCCCGCTGTTGCTTGATGGTTCGCATCCCTTCTCTAGTCTTCTTACGGAGCAAACTCACCTAACAGTACATCATCTATAAGTACGGATCGTACTAACTGAAATTCATAATTCTGGATTTTTAGAGCACTACAGGCTATCAAGAAAGTTACTCGCCCATGCCTACCATACAAAATCGCTCACAATCCCGCAGCAAGGGTGTCTGAGGCACCATTACCGCCGATCGTTTTCAAAGCTCACGACATTGTCACCGGATTAGACTTCACTGACCCATTGTATGCCAAACAAGGTAACATCGCACATAAGGTTTAATCTTACTCTTCACATGTGCCAACACACGGGCGGTACACCTTGAACTGACTTCTGACATGAACCTGTATGTTTCTCCTAGGACTACAAAGACTTATCAGTTGCAGAAGCCTCCCACACACCATATATTCGGACAACACAAGATTTGATGCGAACAAGGAGCTTAGTGAACTATTTATAACCTACCACACGGATAAAACGGGTAATTCTTTACGCAAAATGACTTTCATTGGAAGTTCATTGTCTCACGGGCTACTTGTTGGGGAGGATGGTGGGAACGAATGGTGGTCACAGTAAAACGGTGCCTATGGAAAGTCTTAGGACGGAGACAAGTGGATACCGACACTGAACAGCATAATGAGTGTAGAAGCATCTATTAATATACGCCCCCTGCTGTAGAATGAGGGTTTCACTGCACTGACCCCAGCTCACTTCCTTAACGGATGTCATCTGCATAGCATCCTTACAGGACCTAAACCAAGTTAAGCATCAACTTTAAGCAGTTTCGCCTCCAGCAGCAAGTTACTGAGCACTCCCAGAAACTGTGGTCTAAAGAACATCTTGTACTTCGCAACTTTCATGGTGTCAATGGAGGAAACTAAGAATAGGAGACCTGCTTCTTCTACAAGAAGATTTCGCACTCGACATGTATAGAAAGAAGCTCTTATCGAAAACACGGTACTGGTCGGGATGGACAGGTGAGAACAATGCTGCTCAGGACCAGTGACGGTCACAGACTTGCTCGCCCCATTCAACTGGTCATATCATTGGTGGTTGGCCAGAATGTGGGGAACTGAAATGTCTTTGAAGTAACAGGAAAGGGAGAAGTTGAATATATTTAGGTGTAATACGTTTGTATTGTTGAGTTGATATAATAAAACATGGCATAAAACTTGGAATTCCGTGTTAGCATATTTATTTATACAGTTTTCAGCACTAGCACTTCCTGCTCATATGCAACACTTGATGCTCGCAATGTTTGTATTGCTCTTTTGCCTGAAAATTGTTTGACACCTGTCACACACTTCAATGCTTCTTGTATCTCCACATAGAGCTGATGGCTGAATAGGGAAGGTTATTCTACTTCATTCTTCGCTACCACGTATTACTGCACGTGTAGATAGTTTTCTCCGTTCCTTTCAAACGATAGCTGTCAATATATTATTCTGCCAGGTCGTTATAGCCCACCCAGGAAAACTATCGCACGTGACTGGCTCCGCTTATTGCGACGGGTAAGTGTGCCTGCCTTAATTTGTGAAGATTTTAATGCACACCGCACTACGTGGGGTGGGTGGTATAGACATTCAAGGCAGGTCTCTTACATCTCAATAAATACTGCTTCTCTGCTCCTTTCGACACTGCTGTTGATGCGACGCTTTCATGGTGTCTCTCTTCGCAGTTCTATTGAAGAGTTCTGCCGTATGCCATGGTCTCTGATCATTTTCCTTTGAAAGTTCGGCCGAATTTTCACGAAGTGTGTATATTTTCCGCCTACTGCTGTGCGGATTCTTATTCGGACTGACTGGTTTTGTTACAGATACAAGATTACGGCGTTTTCTTCTGCAGACTCCTCGACCTTTCAGCTTTGAAGATGTACTGGCTCCTGCTGCAATGCATCCGCGATTCTGTCTCCTCCTCTATTTACGGAAGAAGCCCATAACCAAACCCTTAACACAATAGCATATGCTGAGGGAAAACTTATTTTTTTTGAAACTCCGAAAGAAGGCTTGTTGGAGACCCTATTACGCCACTATCTCTAAGGATACGCCAGCCCCTCGTGTTTGGATTTTCATCAACGAAATGAAAAAAATCGTTCCACCAGGACGGCCTGTATAAGGTAAATCACCCTTATCAAAGCTGTGGTATACGGGATTCGGTGTCAACCCCCAGGAAAGCTGATGGTGGTCTTAATGGGATTGCCCCACATCACAGAGCAGTTCGGGACGACTAATTCTGAGGGAGCTCTGTGAGCTGCGGTTATGGTCCAAGTTATCGGAAGGTCGTCGCCGGGCAGTCGCAGATAAAATAAACAGCGCTCTCACCGACGTAAATACAGGAAGCGCTATCACCAGATAACTAGGATATTATGTTTCTCCTCGAACGTTCTGGAACTGTGGAAATTACCAACGACCATATAAGCGAGTGCTCTCGCAAGTGTGTGTTGAGCGAGTTGCTTTATTGTGCGACGGAAAGTGCAGTTCTCCTAGTAGTTTATGATGGCCGCAATGAGTGCTACTGCTGCAGGATAGGTTGGAGAAGTCTTGTGTTCGTCTCCCTAGCGAGTGAGGCTTCCGGAAGAGGAGCTTACGTCACGAAGAAAGTGAAGTGATAGTGAATACTAATTGAAGTGACAGAACTTAGTGAAATGACAGCTAAAAACTGTACGAAGTCACAATGTATTTAAAGCTAAATCAAAATCAAATAAAGAGCTTTTAAGCATTCATGCTGGATGGCCTCAGGGAGACCATTACCGTATACTGGAAAGAAGAAAGTTCCGAGTACTGAGCCCTGCGGCACTCCATGCTTGATCTTTTCGAAATTAAATATTCTGACATTAACATAGTAGTCCTGTCTCTGTCACATATATAGGAACATATGACATTTATACTGATGTCATGAAAACCATAGAATAGTTCATTTAAAAGTATTTCTATGAAATTGTATAAAAAGCCTTAGTTAAATCAAGAAACTACCATGGGATGAGCATGGAAATCATCCAAAGCTCATTTAAAGAAATCTCTTACAGTATCAATGGTACTGTGTCCTGTTTTAAAACCAAATTGACTGAAAAAAGAAGATTATCTTCAAAGTAATGAGTTATCTATTTAATAAGATCTCTGAAACAGCAGATACAATGATTGGGATGATAAATGGGTGAATAATTAAAATAATCAGTTCTGCTTTCTTTCATGTGGTTAAGAATGACTTTCACAAGTCTAAAAAAATCTGAAAAATTACCATTGTCAATACTCGTATTAAAAATATGTGTCAGAGGCTCATATATAAAAGAGGTAGCATACTTCAAAATATGTCAATTTAACATTATATACATAAACACACATATATAATTACAAAGACCGTTGCTAGAGTAGCCGTCAGGATCGATGCCGATAAATGGCATAACGCGCAGAAAGGGAAAGTGCTGCGTTGAGGGGTGAAGGGGGTATTCGTGGGAGTTGGCGAAAACCGAAGCAACACACATCTTTGTTGTTAAACGTATATCACGATTCTCCTTCAGAGTTGGAATCCCGAAGGTTTATTAAGAAAGGTTCAATAACAGCAGCGCTGGATAATTTCGAAAATAATCTTCTGAACCTTTTCTGCGTGTTGGACGCAGTCGTGCCATTTTGTTGCAGTAATGCCTTACACAGCCTCATGTGTCAGTCTCTCCACGACTGCAATTTTAAAGGTGTTATTTTTCTCTGCTACATACGCCTTCACTTGTGCCCATACCAATTCAATTGGATTGTATTGGCACTGGTAAGTTGGTGATCGTACTACTCTGTCTCCAAGTTCCGCAGCAGTGGTGTCCAATTCAAAGGACTTTTGTGGTTTATTTAATTTAACAATCTACAGTAACTCTTCTCGTGTTTGTGATAAGGTAAAAGGAATTTGCCTATTGGATAGCCAAGCCATAATATCGGCCTTCCTTGTGTTAGAGATAGTATCTTTTCCTTTAGTAGGGATGTATATTTGCATTGTCCATTACTAAACGATCTCGAGGCTATAATGGTAAGAACTGGTTCAAGTACCAGTTTTTTAATACACCAGCATTCATTTATGCATTATATTCAGATGGCGCCTTAGATTTAGACCGAAAAATTAATTTGCTCTCTGAGATGAAACCTATGTCGGCTGAACCAGTGTGGCATAAGATCAAGCGACCTCCTTTGCCAATAGGAACTTTTAAACCTTCACTCCCGTCACTCATTTGCCAGCAAGTTGATGTGGTATGGTTTTGGTTTACCTAGGTTTCATCCAGGTAATACATTTTAGTGTCACGCTGGCTTCTGATGTAATGTGTTGTTCTGAGAAACCCGGTTCTTGCGGTCTTCGTTCCATTTTTACTTTTCTTCCGTCACGGTATATCCTATAACGAAATACCATTTTCCTTAAAATGCGAAACATGGAAGATTCACTGCCCTCAAACCCCGTGCCTTATTTCATTTCGATCACAAGCTTCTGCGCCGTAGGAAGCTTTCCATTCTCATGCATTGAAAAAAAATTTCGACGCAGCAAATTGTAGTCGAAATCATCAAGGTCAGCCACTGGTTTGTTCCTTTCATGTACATTTCCAGGAGAATTAAATTTAACACTATCTCCTGTATGAATACAAGCTTTTGTTTAACTTACAATTCTTTCTGTGGTGCGCATACCCACCTGACAAGCTCCAGCTGTTTCCCTGCAACAACCGGCAACACTGATTAGCGCGCTCCCCGCTTCATCCATCTTCCCCAAGAAGTATTTATATACATTATACTATACACCATTTCTCTGGCTTGACTGTGAAGAACACAACTTTTTTTTGGGGGGGGGGTTCAGCCATCGTCAGAACTGTTAACTACCTTGTTATCACACAATGGAGTAGAATTGTAGCTCGATTATTTCATTTCACTGTTAAACTATAGGCAAGTTCTCTCACCACGCTTTCCGAGGCTACGCCTGATTGGCTAGAAAGCACGTGACTATGACGTCGTTGGATGTCTACTGCGCAACCGCCTTTGTTCATGACGAAGTCCCATTACAACAGCATTAACTTCCTTTACAGTTACATCTTTGAATTTAAAAATACTAGTTGACTTATTTATGTTAATCCTTAAATCAACAGGATTAAGTTGGCAGCTTTATTGTTCACAATTTACAGGCCCTGTCAACTTCCAAAACACCTATTTATATTATTCGTTATTAAGAAAGGTATCGCTGAGAGAAGAACAACACACAAACAGAAACGTATTTTTGTACAATGCTTGGAACGCTGTTTATCATCTGCTGATACAAGAGCGTTGCGAGTGATGTCAATATAGCCCAGGCCAGACGCTCTCTCAAGCATTGTTTCTACCGCTAAGTGAACGCTTGCATTACGTTAGCTCACTCATGTTGAGGTATGTTTAAGCGTCATGGCCGATATTAAAGCTTATCATTTCGAACCACCATATTTCGTAGTATATTGGATTAATTCATGGGAAGCTTGGGAAAGAAAAATAGGCGTGTCATACCTTCTTGTGTAGTAATCAAAATAAGAGAACGATTTCCAGAATCAGATGGCAATTACATTTTGAAGCTGCTGCTAACTGAGGTGCTGAATACTGGATGAAAGTAAAAAGTAAGTTCAGTAAATGCTTATATTTTACCCCATGAATTCAAGACAAAGAAATTTACTTTGAAGTTTACCTGTATTGTTGATTCGCATCTCTGAAATCTACTGAACTTGCTACGCCTCGGATCTTCTAATATCTCTGTAGCAATACACGTGGGAACGTCACAGCTATAGGGATTCTGTATTACAATTGAAGTGTTTTGTTTTTCACACTACTTATTACTTCTTGCAATATGTTTTTCCGCCATTTATCACTTTTCTTTTCGCAACGATCCATTTCTTACCTACCTTCGAATATCTTAGCTTTTCACCAGTCACATTTCTTCCAGTATTTTCATTGTAGTCTAAAATAGGAATACTGTACGCAAAACCATTCCTTTGGAACTGAGGTGACTTCTCATGTGTTTATATTTTGATGCAACAGTATGAAAATACTCTAAACTTCCATTATGACAATCATGTTTGGTATGCTTTAAACCCTGTTATAAATGAGGTATCATTTATTATTGGCCATATAAGTTTGTAATCATGGGAGTTCTTTCTTATGCAGTTTGTTTTTTAATTTGGTCCTTTTTCAAGTCATGCTCACATTCATTCATAACTTTATTTTCAGACCAGGACGTGAATATTGCAGACGTATTTAGAAAAAGATTGAATTTTTCAATAACAACTTCTTCCTCTCCCCGCAAGTTTAGGTTGACCACTCTATATAATTAATAATAATTTTCTTTCCATTCATGTACAAGTTGTGATTTACTTTCAATTGCTTTTAGCTTCTTTTGTAAAGATTTGGCCATGTGCCATACGTCAAATCCATGCTCTGCTTTACGTTAGGAAACCCATTACACATTCACTTTCTTATTCCGCCGGTTTTTCTAGTTCTCCAGTAATAGTACCTTTCTGCAACAATAAAATCCAAGATTTTTCCGTTATGTCCATTGCCGTGTATGCTACATACTTGGCACAGAACCCAGGACTATGTATTGGCCATCACCAGCTATCCAGGCTTTGTTCGTAGTAATTTCGAATTTTGCATCTTTCTTTTGCCCCCACACCTTCCTAATTCCGGGACCGATGTATGTTTTTACCAATCTGTAAAATGTCTGGTGTCCCAGAGTCACTAAGCGTATTGTTTCACAAAAGCGTTTGAAAAGAGTAAACCCTCACTTATAGAGGTATGCCTAATCTCAAATGCAGTGAAGATTGTCGATTCAAATTTTCCTGCGAATTCCACGCAGCTTTGTGACCGGCTATGCACTCAGTTTCAACTCGTAACCATGGTCCCCTACATGGAGGTTTCATTGCTCTAACCATCTTAACTTTTGTACAAAATACAAAAAGGTACAGAAGACATTCCCACATATATTCTTCGTTTCCTCTTTTCCAATAAACACATTACTTTTCATTTTCTCGTCCGTGTCATCATCCGATACTAGGAATGATTTATCTAAAGTCAAAATGTCATAATAATCCTCATTTTCAGCTTATAATATCCGTATATTTCACGTTCCAGTTCACACTGAATAGCAATTTCGGACAACTCTTTATGTTATTGTGTTTGTTCATTGTCTTATTTTTCTTTATTTCCATCTTGTTCACTTTGATTTACATTTTCATAACTTGGCAACACCAGAAGCTAGTAGGTATTTGCTTTTGATTCCGAAATGCCTTCACTTACAATTTTTTTCTGAGATAAGCACTGTATTCTTTGTTCCTTTTTAATGATGAATCTGATTTTTTTTCTGCCTCCTCAGATTCAGAGAAGGAACCGCGTGATTTAGTTTCAAGACGAGTGAATTTTAATACACAAGATTTTTCATAATCGTCTTCAGCAAAATGGACAGAACATACATTGTGAAAACTTGCTTGGAATGAATCTTTGCTATTAATCTTTTCAACCTCGCATTATATCGTACCCGTGATCTTTCCCTACTGGGGAACTTATGAAAACCTACGTTACTGCCCTATGTTCAGAATGCACCCAAAATACAACGCATAGTCATAATTATTACAATAATGAGCACAATGCGCTGTAATACTGCTAAGTTGCGAGAGCTGCGCGGTACAACTGAATGGTGTTCTGTTGAGCAAATGTGATGTAATCGCAGTACGGTGGGAAGACTTCAACAGAGGATTACTGGAGAACTAATGATGCTACGTCATTCGGATTTTCTGCACACTTATTTTGAGAAATTAATCTTTTCAATTAACGAAATTTAAGTGGACAGGACTATTAATCATACAATCATGGACAGAAGAGTTTATTTCCTCGACATTTAGTTCAACTTCACACACATTTCGTGAAGTATTATTTATTATAGTTGAAATAGTTGACTGGCGTTTTAGAATTACCTTTAGAATTTGTAATTCGTTTAGAAAAATAATCAAGAGTTGCTTGTAATATTTTTGAGATTAACAAAAGCACCTTTATATTCCAAAGGTATATTTATTCTTTAAAGCTTGTGTTCGCAGGTGTATCACATTTTATTCATTATTTTCCTTTTAGGCCCAGGATTGCAAACATAAGTGGGAAACCGCCTCAATAATTCACTGATGTAAGGAATCGTTTAGGTGAAACAAGGACCGTTTAGTGGCGAGAGATGAAGCGTTTAAATGATAACAGGGTCTGTCTAGGATGGCTTAGGTTAACATGGACGAAATCTAGGCTACTGTAGTGATTTTTTTTTAAATAGTACAGCGTAAAAGCAGCCATGTTGGTCATGGTGAACGTAGGCATGCGTAAAAAAACATTAATGTGTAAAACATGTGCTTCTTGTGGTAATTTACGTAGTAAACAAAGAAATAGTTAAAGATTAATGGCCATTTGAATTTATTCGCATAGATTACTATTACTGCTTTTGAGCAGTGTGGAAAAATTCGTCAATCGAATAAAAACCTTATTAATGAGCTAACTATAGATAAGCCTTTTGTATGCTGATTTTCTTAATATATTTATTGGAAACTTATTATCTATTTTAATAACCATAATTAGGTGATTCATCATTGATGACCTCATGAGCATTTTTGTTACCTTTGAAGGTCATGCTTAAACTTTTATGTGCATTTTGCTACGTTTTACGATCATTTTGCTCTGCGCGACAGTATTTTGGACACTTTTGCGGTCAGTTTGTGTACTTTAATAGCCATTTGTTAACTTTCTACGGACATTTGTGTTCATTTCGCAATTGTTTTAGTAATTTCTCTCATTTTACATAGTTTGTGGTGTGTTTATGGGAGTTTTGTGTACATTTACTATGTTTTACTATGCCTTACGGCCATTTCTCTCATTTTTACAATAATTTGTGGGTTTTCACGAGCATTTGGCATCTTTAGAGACATTTCGTTACGTTTTACCGTCATTTATCTCGTTTTTGCAATGGTTTGTGGTATTTCACGATAGGTATTTTGCACCTTTTGCAAACTTTGCTGTTTGTACCATTTCTCTGATTTTTACAGTATTTTGTTGTGCTTTACAGTGATTTTGAGCGCATTTAGGAGCATTGGGTGTTTTATAGTATAGTGTGTACTTTTACATTTGTTTGGATGCTCTTACAGATATTTTGTATACTTTTACAGTCATTTTAGACATTATATAGAGATTATGTTACGTCCATATGGGCATTTCGTGTATTTTTACAGTATTTTGTGTATTTTTTCACACATTTTGCGTACTTTTGCAGTAATTTTCTGATCTTTTTTTGAAAACGTATTTGTGTTGAAATGCATATGTTGAGTAAGGCTTTCACGCTTCCTGAGGCATATGTAGAAGTCAAAATAATTGCTCTTACGCCTCATATGACGAGAGTGATTGCAGATGACGACATGTCCATACTGTATGATATGAGAATGTGGAACATACCTTGATATATTGGTTTTCTCTGTGAGCAAATTTTTATTATTGTTAGATTGACTATTAAGAATATTAAGCGCTACAAACTCAAATAGTGTTTTATTTTGGTATATTTACATTTATTAATATAGATATTTCTATTATATCTAGTTGGATAATTCTGAACTGAAGAGCCATCGTATAATCATGAATATTTCTTTTCACATTGAAAAGACATTCAAGTATGAACAGTGATGGCAAGGCAAAAATTCCTGATTGTATAAACAATGGTTTACAATGTGTTCTGGGTTAACATCACACATAATTCGTAAGGCCCTTTTCTGAAGATGGGACAGTTTAATTACAGAAGGATGATTATCCCACAATAATGTACCATAGCTTAAATATTTATACATCCATAATGTACTGTTAAAGGCGGGTTGCTTGAAATGCGATTTTTCATGTTGCGAAGAATAAAAACCTCTTTGCTCAATTTATTGCAAACACATGCAATATGTGTATGCCATTTCAAGCAAGAATCAAGATAAATAGCAGGAAACTTGTCTGAAACGTCGAGGTCGAATCAAATGCGCATATATTAAAAGTCAAGTGTTTTGTTAGTATTAAGAGCAAGGCTATTATATTTACACCATTCCTTGTTTTATAAGTTGCTTCATAAAGCTTCAAGTTTAGATTGGAACTAATATTCAAGGGCGGATTAATACCAAGGTCACCTGCATATAGGTAATCGGCCAGATATTCGTCCCGAATATTGCAAGGTAAATCATTAATATATATGTATAATAAAGAGCAAAGGGCCAAATGTAGAATCCTGGGGGACACCTTGCTTCACCAGTTTGAATTGGAAAAATTGGCCATTTAAGAAAACAGACTGAAATCTATTTGAAAAATAAGACCGAATAAATTCTACACTAGCAGAATCAAAACAACAGAACTCAAATTTATGGTATAGATGACATTATGTAAAACGCTTTGGTCAAATAAAAAACTTACCATGAGCAGTATTACCACTCTGTATTTACAAACTATGACATTGTCTAAACAATTTCCAGGATTAACACTTTTCCCAGGCCTAGATGTTCTTTAATGGTTAATTCTAAACCCAAACTGTCAAGTATTTAAATAAAATCGACATTAAAATCACCAGCTATGAATATTCTGAAATTAGGGTTAAAATCACATTACGTTTAATCGTTCATAAAAACGATTATACATAGATACGTAACCGAGGTTTTTACTTTTGACTGCTATTTAACAGAAATCCACGCCTAAAACTCAATACCGGGCTAATGTAATAGGTCCCACTCCAGCCGCTTCTAGGTGCATGTCTGCTGCTGACTTTTATTTGGTGGGGGGGGGGAGTGTGACTTATTGATTGTGTGATAATCTTCATGGTTTATTTGTCCACCAGCGTAAATGTTAACGTGAAATGAGAAATCCAGATAGTTTCTTTTCTAGTCTTTGACAAATTAATACGCTTCTGTCTTAATGATAATGAAAGACAGTAAGAAAAGAAAGATAAAAAACATATGACCAAACCTGAGACATAGGTGTCAGCTTATTACTTGCTCTCCCATTTACCTTCAATATAGAGATTTTTTTTACAAGTTCGCGTTTTGAGGTACCTTGAATTAAAAAGAATATTTTAGAACTGCGTATACGCGCGCGCCAGTCGCCCATAACCGAAACGTCTAATAAACACCAAGCTAGATACTTTAAGTTCATCTACCAAAAATGCGACACAAAGCTTTTCAAGAAAATCTTCCCACCCAAAACGACCCCTTAAATGTAAAAGTTTTCGTTATAAATTTTCTGCTAATAGCCTAAATTCTGAATGAATTTTCTATAAATGGTAAACCATAAGAGATTGGCGAAAAGTTAACACAGAATATGTGTGTAGATCTCGCTAAAAGAAACAATTTTCTTTTTTGGGGGGGGGCGCATTTGTCATTTCCAAGATATAAGTTATTTGTTTAAATGTTTCAATACATACCTTTTTTGAAGTGCTAAGGCCACATTCAATTGTTTCTCGTGATGAGTCAGGAGTATGAAGTTTCTAAACTGGCATATAGGACCCCGCAGTAGCTTGTAATTGGGGTTTCTAGCACAAAACCGACACAAGTAACATGTCTTTAATTGGGTTTAATTGATTTTAATTGGGTTTAATTGATTTTAATTGGGTTTAATTGGTCTTTCAGGCAAAGCCGACCCAAGTAGCATGAGTCTTCTAGCACAGGTCACGTGATCTTTGGTATTGGAAGGGTCTTTAATTGTTTCAATTGGTCTTTCAGGCAAAGCCGACCCAAGTAGCATGAGTCTTCTAGCACAGGTCACGTGATCTTTGGTATTGGAAGGGTCTTTAATTGGTCTTTCAGGCAAAGCCGACCCAAGTAGCATGAGTCTTCTAGCACAGGTCACGTGATCTTTGGTATTGGAAGGGTCTTTAATTGGTTCAATTGGTCTTTCGTGCAAGACCCGACCTAAATCCCTCCTCAAGGAAAGTACAGGCTAGGGGCGGGTGAGGTAATTACTTTAAGGATGAAACATGATTCACCGAGCGTGAGAACCATTGCTACACCGCTTTCCCCATGTTGTCTAATAAATCTTTCAAATCCGGTACAGTTGCAAATTTAAAAATTAATGGACCGCATCCGTGAAAGCTAATAGACGGCTATTCTTCGCTTCAAGCTCCGCCCTCAAACCCTATGACCGCGCATGCGCCGCCCTATCCTTCTGCAATTATCCCCCACCATTATACCACTGCTATATAAGGTCTCAGGGCTATCACCCTGAAAGTATTATTTGAAGGTTTTTTGTAGAAAGAGTTTCTCAATCTGAACGTTATTAGTATGGCAGGAATGGGAGATTTTTGGAGTGAGTGTGGAGAGGAAGCGTACCACTACACCTACTACCACAAGGAGGAGTGCAATGGGTTCATACATTCAATTGTCTGTAACATGCCTTCATATCATGACCAGATGTCTTCAAGAGAAATATGCACAGAGAACTGCCCAGTCTACAGAAGAAGGTACCTGTAAGTAGACCCTCTTTTTATTCCTTTCTAGGAAATACTATGCTATATCTAATCTTTAAAGAAAGTAACGAATTTGAAATATGTTCGTTCTTCCAGAGGAGGGGATGCAGATGAGGAACAACACAGAGGCGTGAATGATGTCGATGTCCTTGTAACCACCCATGCAGTCCAACATCATTCTGAATTTTGTAATGGTGATACGCATGCAACCCTATGCGAGAAGCCAGAGGTGCACGATCAAATGAAATCGTACTTCCTGTGTGATGAAAACTGCGCTGTATTCTTACTCAGGCGGGGAAGCTTAAGGTAAGTGGCATTGAAAATATCTAGATGCTCTTACCCTGCACGGGGTTGTAGAATATCTAATGTTTTAAAAATAATTAAAATTGTTCCAGAAATCGTCAGACAACGCCTATTCCTTCAGAGGACATAGATGAAGTAGATTTCCCGAATGTACCGCAGCTTTTGATGACTTTGGATGACCAAGAGAGGCCAAACAATTTGCAAGTAGATGGCGATATGCTCCAGGTGACTCCTGAACATTCACCCAGGAAACGAGCAGAATTACACAAAGCAATACAGTGAGTATTAATTTCAAATCTATGAAAGAACACGCATGCTTTAAATAAAACTACATCGCTCCCATTCCTGGTGTCTAACATGTGCAATTCCTTTCAGGAGACCTGCGTATTTATTTAAAAAAATGATTTTTCTAATAGACGCAATATGTAATGTTTCAGGTCCGCTACCAAGAAGCCCACCAGGAGGAAGAACAATAAAACCTTTGAAGATCTCCATAGGAGGTTGGCGCTATTGGAAGAGCGAATTACCTGCGCTAACACCCCGAAGAGAGATGCAAGCACCCGCACTCGTGCTCCAAGGCGGCTACACCTCAAGAAGCAGTAGTGTCAATATAGGATTGTATTACGAAACCCCAGTGCTCCTCATAAAAGAAACAGACAATAATAATTTCGTGTATATGACAAAATATGATTGGCAGATAATTCAAAAAAGTCTCGCAGAATTCGAAACATATCTGAAAGTGAAGAAGTGTCCGAACAGAGAGTACAGTGAACATGTTGTATTCTCCTATAATATCACGGTGTTTATGGAAAGTGGAAAAATTACACTTTTTAATACGTCTTTAAATTACGGTGAAATTCATTTGAATTATGATGTACTATCACTAATAAAAAGACTCGAATCCTATATAGATAGACATCTGCAGAACCTATGTATTGTAAATGAAGACACATATGTAGGGACAAGGAGCTGGAGGCAGAAGGCGCTGGAAATGTATAATAAGAAAATAAAGAACTAAATATATCTTTTATAACTTGCTTTTATTCACGAAAATCCCCCCTTACACTTCCTTATATCAAGCATAAAATAACTACATTTAAATTAAAGACTGCATCACATGAGACAGGGGCTTGTATGTAAATACTTTGTCATGAATTATCAAGCAATACAAAGATGTCTGTGCAGGAATATTTGCACTAGTTTGAATTTCCAGTCTAATATTGACAGCTCCATTTACAACCTCCTCAGGCTGATGTGAGCAGTCAATGACAAATATCGGTGCATGTTTAAGAAAATCTTTTCTCCTCAATAAGGGGTAATTCTCTCTCGAATAATAGGAGCTTTGGAACTTTGAATACATTTCATATAACGAGGCAAATCTAGAGTTTCCAAAGTCCAAGTTCATATCATGGTAGGGATAACATTCACTATTGAGGTACAGTCTCAAATTGGTTATGTTGCAATGATCAAACTCGGAACAGTCTTTAGTTGCATTATTTACTCTCGAAGTCTGCGCTCCCACAATAACAAATCTTGGTTTCTCGGGTCTCGATGTTGTTGCAACGTTCCATGTAAATGATCTAGTTTGAGGTACCGCAGGCTGAGTATGCAGATCCATACTTCGAAAGGCTATGTGTAATGGCCTGTCTGACTTGACAATCTTAAGGATCTCCACCTTTTCACCATCAGAAAGGCGTATTATAGGCATCCGCCACTCGATACGTGTAAGTTTAACAATAGCATTTTCTTCTCCTTCGGTTGCCAGAATACAGTTTTTAGAGTCCTTGGATCGAATGAGGACCAGCTCAAACTTGCTGTTGAGTATGAGGTCCTTGTGATCATCTGGAAATCCCAGAAGCATTGACAGGGGTACTATAGCGTTGAATGCTCCACTTGCAGGATGCACAATATCCACATCTTCTCCAGGGTAGCACCATCCAGCATTGAGTAAACGGTTGGATTCCATAGAGTTGAGTGCAGCATAGTTGCGCATAGTTGATGTAATCCCTGGATTTCTTGTTCTGTCTATAGTCGATCCATTCATGTCCAATCGAATCTCGTCAAACATAAATGCAATAGCATTATTGGTGAGCCTTGCTGTAGTAGTTGTTCCATTAGGTTTAGTAACAGATCCCTCAATGTAGAGATAACTCCGGTTAGGTAGAGTATATAAATCTTCAGCTTGACAAGGGATTCTAATTTCATCATTCGCATCCAGAGCCGATGTATTATACGGTAAAAACACATGCTCCTCTTCTTTAGCAATCTTGTCCTCAAATGTAGGTGTTTCCGTCACATTGAAGATGTCCATCACAGAATTCTGAAGCCCAATGCTTCAAGGAACCTCCTATTGCTCGATGTTAACACACTGAGTGTCGCAGGTAGAGTATGATGTATACGACGATGCGCAGGCTTATTATATCCTCGTAGGCGTCTTCTTCTGCTAAAATCTATTCCCATTACGACGTATGTGAAGTCTTATGCTTATATCCTCGTTTCTAAAGTTGATGGGATGACCGTTCTGGTCGACTACTCGAAGAGTGATTTGATCGATAAAGTTAGTGTCTATGATAGGCAGGTAAATGGGATTTGAAGGCTCTTGCGAAATGTGATATCCTGGCGGAACAGAAGGGAAAAACTCATAGATCGAGTGTCCGCTTTTACCGTCGATGAAAGAGCCTGTTGCAATACTGCACTCGATTCGTATTATGCTCACCTTAAATATGTTTACTAGGAAATCAGATTCAGTCACTTGATTAGCAGGAATGACTTTGCTTTCACTGAAGCCTAAAAGGGATCCAATAGAGCATTCCCTTGAAAAATCCATAGGAAAAGGACATTTAATTTCAGCCTTCATTGTATTATTATTAGGCCGAATAAAGAAGACATCATCATCCAATTGAAGCTTATCTTTGATGTATGCATTAATATCAGTAATCTCATAAGTTCCATGAGGTATATCAATGACTTTAAGATTGTCATTGTAAATGTAATGAAACTGATTATTGCTATGATCCACATTGGGAATAGAATAGAAGGTTTCAAAATTCAAAAGAGCGATCTCATAATATCCTTTAGGATCGATCCTCAGAGGAGGATTCAGGTGTGTTGTCAGAACAGATTCATTACCGCTAACGGCAATAGTGTAACTCATTGTGATAGAAATTGTAAGCACAAGTGCCCACAGAGGACTGAGCTAAAACTCTGAAACCTCTCAGTATTATACATTAACCTAACACCTCTAAGATACCTTTCTATCTCTTTAGGAGGCTTTAGGTTCCCAAAGCTATCGAAATAAAATGCAATGATACCCTCCTTCCTTACAGCAACCCAATGGGTACCTTCATTCTCTGAAGAATCGAGATTCACGATAATCCTCTCATGGTGATGAGACTTTGTAGGCAACTCATCAATCATATATACACCTCTAAAATGCGGAATCTTTAAACGTCTAGCATACATGTCGAGATCAATGTTACTCAAGGCTTTTTCCGGGACAAGTACAGTCCTCTTCCAGAGTTTTTTGAATTTCCATTCTTGCTGTTGCGTCTCTTCTTTTTGACATTTCTCGTCTTATTCTTCTTCACTTGAAGACCTTTTCCTTTTGCTTCTATCTCTCTGTTATGTCTTGCCATTTCTGCAAGCTGTTTATCTGCAGCCTTTTTCTTATTCACTGCTGTGGCGATTTGAGCTGCTCCTCCAGCTGCAGCACCTAGGGCTGCAATAATAGGAATGAGAGGCAGAAATCCTCCATGCTTTTTCTTCCTGGAGCCAGCACCTACAGCCACCTTGCCCTTCATAATTGCTGTAACTAGCCTGGCGGCCAACTTTTCTCCTAAAGTAGCGTCTGATGCCTGTACTCTTTTCCACGCCTTCTCGGCTAAGATCTTATCGGCTATATTTCTCATAGCAGAGTCCCTGTGCTCAGCGTAGGCGATGTCGTGCTGCTTACAGGCTTCGTCTAATGGGTTAATTCCGGGGTCTCCTCTCTGTAGGCGTTTTTCCAACTTCGTACCCGGACCGCAATATCTGTAGCCCGGTAAATGTGCTTCAAAGGGTAGCCAATTAATAAGAGAGTTAATTAACCCAGAGCCTCTGGAGATCTTGATCCTCCTAGCTCCCATGATAGACTAGCTGACTTTAAAATAGTATTGGACTTTTATACTCTCAAGCTACAAACTGAAATCCAGGCGCACCTGGTATATATGTATATATACACTAAGCATGCTTTTTTATATTTAGTTATTAAGATGGAGCTCGTGAAGCAAGATTGCTCCCTGCCCATTCAGGTGCTAGACTTCGAAAGTGATTTTAGATGCAATCGACACGGAAAGTTATTTCCGTCTAATGTCAGAGCTCTTATTCTAGGCAGCTCAAGCGCCGGAAAAACTAATGTATTACTGAATATGCTGCTTCATGTGAATGGTTTACGTTTTGAAAACTTGTACATCTATTCAAAGTCCCTTTACCAGCCAAAGTATCAATATCTCATCAATCTACTCGAAAACATTGAAGGGATAGAAGTGAACACCTATGAAGATGGAGAAAGTGTCTTACATCCCTCTGAAGTTAAAGAAAACTCCATATTTATATTTGATGACGTAATCACTGAAAAGCAGGGAAAGATCGCCTCTTTTTACAGCATGGGCAGACACCGTAATGTGGACTCTATATATTTAGCACAGTCGTATGCTAAAGTGCCTAAACATCTAATAAGAGACAACACGAACATGATTATTCTCTTCAAGCAGGATAATTTAAACTTGAAACATATATATGAGGATTATGTGAACACTGACATGTCATATACTGAATTTAAAGACCTGTGCAAGGGTGTTTGGGAAAGTGTCTCGGAAGGAAGACCATTTGTAGTGATAGTTCCTGAATTCCCTATGAATGAGGGTCGATATAGGAACGGTTTCGATGTATATATTAAAGTAGAAAAGAAAGAAAAGGATCATTCATAGATCGAAATGAGTATTGACAGGTTCGGTTCACAGAGGACTGCTCCAGTTAAAAGAGCACTTCATCAATTCATCATAAACCGAGATGGAAAAGGAAACTATCAATTTAAAAACAAAAGACTATGCATTGTTCATGATCCCGAGGAAGACAATGACGCAAGCACTAAACGTTATGTTGACACCCTTACGACTTCTACCGAAAATCGAATGCAGGAATTCACCGAAAAAGTGGCATATCAGCGTATGGGTGAACTTGAAACTATGATAAGGAATCACATCCAGAAATCGCTAGATGGGCAATATGAGTCTCTAATGAAATACCTGGACAAACATGCACTTAAACGAGACGCTGGAAACAACATTATTCTAGATACAATAAGAATGAAGATAATATTATCACCTCAGGAGGACTACGATGTACCGAATAGGAAATATGTATCAGACTATGTTAATTCAAGAACACCAGCGATCGATTCAGATGGGAACGCTTCCTTTCAAAAAAGAAGAATAAGAGAGATAGCAGATCCCATCGATGACAGTGATGCAGCTAGTAAAAAGTTTGTTAAACATATTATTGGTAAAAAGCACAATGAAGCACAGCAAGCTCTAAACAGGAGACTAGCCTCTATTGGAAATGATATCACCGAAACAGTAGTGAAACATATGGAAACTATGGCGAACCAACAGAGTTCCATGGATAAGCACTTGACAATAGCTATGAATAATGTGAATATTCTTAAATCACAAGTGAATGTTATAAATGCGCTATTAGATCAAATGAAAGGTCACCACGTTTTTAGCCTGCAGACGAAGCCTTTCAGAGGGAATTCACTAAGATACACATTAACATCGGGTCTCGAATACTATAGAGCACCTGTAAACGGAGAGGTCGTTGCATGCTATATGACATCGTCAACTCCTCCTTTTGTAAGAGCAGATACATTATTTGCTATAAACAGTAACATAGTCAGAACCTTCCCTACTCCTATTGCAAATGGAGATACACTCACCTTTACTGCTCCGGCCAATCGAGCAAAAGATGGCCATATTCTAAATATCGAAATGAGTATAGCATATAAACTGAGGCCAACAGAATAGAACAGCTATATATTGAGGTGAATAACAAAATTCAAAATCATTTCAAGATGGACAGCGAGAGCATAAGACTTAAAGAATCTGTAGCCAGGCATACAAAGGCTATAAGGGAAAAGTTACGTGCACTAAAAGGACAAAAGTTTGAGACCCAGAGAGTAATGAGTGAAGCTCTTCAGCCAGTAGCAGAACCGTTACATGATATACTACAAATTCAGAAAAACAATAGTGTTACTTCAAACAATGAGGAGAGTCAGAAAAAGAGTGATCCACTTAAAGAGGAGAAAGATGAGAATATCTTAAGATTCCTGCAGAAAGTTCGAAGGAATGATAAGAATGAAATAGATAATGCCTACGGTGTGAGATACGAAGATGGAAGCTATATGCTGGGGAACAAGATCATTGACTTCCTCAACAATAAAGTACGAGTAGGTGATGAAGCGTACGAGGTGACACCTGGATTGAGCGAACTCATCTTCAAGAGGATACCTGAAATGCATGTATATACAGAAGGGGATCTGGATACATATAGCAGAATATTGAAAGCAACACATGTTCATCGAAGAAACTTCAGCAAGCACGGGCAGCTGAGATCAGGCAATTCCTACAAGTATAAAAGCATTATACGCCCTCTAGTAACGAAACACAAGGGTTTAGGTTTGCAGTGGAAGGAGCATCGCCCTGATACGAGGCAAGAATACATCTACTGGAACGACCCTAACGACCTGGTGAATCGCCTGAGGCTTCTCATTGCATCCAGAGACGCCGGAAATAATAATCACACACAAGAAATTGAAGAAATTATTCAAGAACTGAAATCGGCTAGGATTATAGCATGACGGTGAAGCAAGATATAGCAAGAGAGCTCCATGCTCCCGCCCGAAGAAACTTCTTGCGTCGAAAGATCGTTAGCAAAGGTCTGCATGATCTGATGCAAATCGACTTGGTTGAGATGATCCGCCATGCAAATCTCAACAAGAATTTCAAATATATCCTGATTGCAGTCAACTTCTACTCTAAAATGGCCTATGCAAGGCCATTAAAGGACAAGTCAGGACTACAGGTTGCAAAGGCCATGGAAGATATACTAAAGGACATGGAAACGCCACCCAAGAATATACAGAGTGACAACGGAAAAGAATTTTATAACAAGCACTTTAAAAATCTAATGGCAAAGTATAATATCAATCACTACAGTACCTATACTAATGTGAAGGCTGCAGCTGTTGAGCGTTTAATCCGAACTTTAAAGAATATGATGTATCGGGAGTTTCTAGCTCAAGGATCATATAAGTGGTTAGATCTTCTACCTAAAATCGTTGCAGAGTACAATGACACTTACCACTCAACCATCAAAATGAAACCCAGTGAAGTGAGGAACAATGACCTTCTTCTGACTGTTTACAAGTATAACCATCCCAAAAGAGAGAAGAGGAGTGCAAGGAGGTTTAGTGTCGGAGATTATGTGAGGATATCTAAGAATAAAGGACATTTCGAAAAGGGCTTTGAACCCAACTGGAGTGTTGAAATTTTCCAAGTGGCTCATGTGAAACGAACCAATCCTACCACATACATCATAAAGGATAATGATGGAGATCATATAAAAGGAGCATTTTATGGACATGAACTACATTCTACACTATTCCCTAACACTTATTTAGTGGAGAAGATTTTGCGTAGGCAAGGAGAGAGGATTCTAGTGAAATGGTATGGATTCCCTAATAGCCAATGGATTGATGGAAAGGATTTATTGTAGCTAATACTGAAATAAAGAGTCTTAAATGCAGTACCTCGTGTTTTATTTACAGTAATTTGATTTCCTCCTTTGATACATTTAACTGAACAATGTACCATTAACATTGTATTATATAAAATAATTAAAAAAACAGTAAAAATAATTAAATACAATATATACAATTAATAAATTAGTCAATAAATAATCTATATACAAAATAATACATGAGATGGGGATGTGACATCCAGGGAAGTCGGAATGGATTACGAGGCCCTAAGTGAATAATGGCCCCACGCGAGAGTTGCATGAGAGCCATCAATCATCTTGCGCTTCGTGTCTCCTCCATGCAATGCAATTTTGTTAATTTCCACAGTCGAGACTTTATGTTTTGTACTCCTGAAGCAAATTTGTTTAGCCAAAATTTTTTTATTTAAATCTTTTAGACACTCGAAATATTTCTCAAAGGTGATTGCTCGCATTCCACCTTTGGTAATCCCCTTTGCTTTCATGATGGTGCTGTTGTTATATTTATAGCTGTAGAGCTTTGCCCTAAGTCCAACGTACTCAGTCATCACCATGCCACCCAGCTCATCTTTAAACAACCCAATCACTTTCTTGTTGGCCTGCTTTATGTCATACACATTATTTTGCTTATAATTTGATGTATCAAAATGCTGGGGATTGGTTTTCATGAATTTGTAAATGTCTGTAGAAGTTTCGAAAATGAATGAATCTGTATCCATATAATTCAGGAACAGGTCATTCAGTTGGGGTTTCATTACTTTATAAAAAAAATCATACATAATAAATTTTGAAAGATCGAGAATTGCATGGCCAATATAGATTGGTTTGTTCATGAGGATCTCCTCTCGAGCCAACTCTATGCCGACTAAGTTTTCATCAAAAATGTGGCTACATACATATGTTGGACGAGCCGTCAATTTCCGTGCTTGCTCCCAGGTAGGTACAATACGGAAATCTCTGTACTTGCGAACATTTTCAATGAACTTACCGTACACAGCGTTGTTCATTTTCTTCCAGAGGTTTTGACCAAACTTGGAAGTTTCCCTGGCTCGCTTCTCGGCGTTAAGGTCAATATAGACCTTAAGCCATTCAGCTTGGTCATACGATACCACCCGATGAATATGTCTCAATAGCAGCCCCAGATCTAGGCACTGTTGCAAGATTTTATAATGCAAGACATATTTGCTTTTGTTCTCAAGACTTGCAATCAGTTTCTTGTATTGGCTGCCGGGTGGTATCTCACTCCGGGGACAGAGAGGTAGATCATTGTGTGCATCATGGAGATGGTCAGGATACTCCAAATCCACCTCTAGGACATATCCTGTCTTGGAGTCCTCAGGGATCGCAGCGAAGTCGATGGTGTCTATTTCATCCCTATCAAGCCATCTGAGGTTCCCATACGGCATTGGGGACGCCATGCTCTTGCCGTACAAGTTGTTGATGTCCCAGTATGATAAAAAGTTTCGAGGTTCATCAGATTTGTAGTCTGCAAGGTATTCGTGGTTGGCTTTGGAGTACCGCTTTGATACCGTGCAAAGCCCACCGCGAATTCCTTCCTCGAAAAATTCTAACATGCTGGGATCGCTTATTAGCTGGAGCCTTGCTTTCGTTGTCTTAAGCATGGCATCGAAGGCTAGTGATGGCAGAGTATAGTACCATGCTGGGTCCAGGTTATACATCCCCAGCGACAAGTCTCTAAACTTCTCGAATACATCTGCTAAAAGCAGAGTATCGGTCTTTAGGTAAAGGTCACTATATTCCCCGAGATTCTTTATGTTGAATGTGCTCCATACCTTAAGTGCATGAGCATATCCCTCCTCTGTGACACCGTCGAAAAGCTCTATCGGCGGGAGCTCCTCTTCTTGGAGCTTCTCGATGGTATCCAGATATGTATAGGGGAATATGCCCTTACACTTCATTAGTTCCAGATGTTCTGGATTAAAATACTCGGCATTAGTGACCTTGAAGTCATCAGCGCTTAGCATGTCTGCCAAGCTAGATAACTTGTCATCGAGAAACTTGTAGCTGTCGAGAAACCTGAAATTAATGCCCTTGTACCATTTAGTAAATGCCAGATAACGTTCAGATGATTGTGCTATACATGAAATAGGAGCATTATCATATGCCATGTGCCTGATCAAGAAGTGACTGTCATAATTGCTTAAGCAATGAAAGAAAATTGGAATAAAATTCGGCAATTTTCTATTCAAATTGCAAGCATTAGGAGCCGCTCCAAGATATGCTCCAGTGATATGACAATGGTCCCTCACCCTAACATCATCTATAGCAAAATCTCTCCTGCATATGTGACAGTGATTAGCATTGTTGAAATCCAGGATATCCTGAGGCGACATATGCATGGGATGTATTCGCCCATATATCTCAATGACTTCATCAGCAATCTTTCTAAGTTCGCTGAAGAAGTCATTGAGTGCATTGTCACCTCTGAAGAGCTTGAATCTCGACAAGGACTGATCATGTCTACATATAACCTTCAACGCTATCGATATCGCTTCATGTTCCTGTATGGCTCGGGTCCAGCTCTCTGCGTCAGAGGGTTCACATGAGTGGACCTTCCTCAAAACAGATTCGATATCTGCATAAATCACAAAAGGTACAGGGGCACCCTTTGAATATGCATTAAATTCCAGAACCTCATCCTGCTTTGGCATTTTGAGGATCTGACATTTATTGCATTTCAGTTTATGCACTCTCAAGGCATCCTCATTAGAACACCTTGTCATGCATGCCTCGCATAGCCACATTTTTCCTTTATGCTTAGTTACCTGACTTCTAATAAGCCTCGATAAGTTGGTGATGAGGCAGTAGTGAGACTTGTCATCCTCTTCAACCATTAAGAGGTTTACTTGTCTAGCCTTCCTCTCAGATGGTTTGCGAATAGACTCCACTGAGTCGTTGGTATTCAGAGCAAATACAGCTATAGATACATCTGGATTCTGCTTCTCAAAGCGTTCAATCTGATCGACGGAAAACGGGAATGTAATTCCATCATAATTGAATTCCTTAAGAAGCAGTTCTCTAGGATATGATGATGGTCGTTGGCTATTATGTTGTGCAGGGTATCTGGAAGCTAGCATGCACCAAGCGAAACAGAAATGATCGTCATTCTGAATATTAACTACTGCCTTCTTTCGCTTGATGCATGCTGACAACTCTATGAATCCTGAAGCACGAAGGGGATTATAGTTTGCTGCGCTATTTATCAGCGAGTGGATTGCGAACAGTGTCTTTGAACTTGATTGGCCTTCAAAACAGGCTAGATTTTCTAAAATTTCGTTTTTCATTGCATGAAAGATGACATCGAGGTTAGATGATTGCTGGATCTCCTTTGTCTTGGAATTGAGAAATATCGATTCCACTTTTTCATGATCTGGTGTCTGGATTAAGTATGAGACGTTCAATGAACAACTCATCTTTATCCCAGACATACTCTTCTTTAGAGTGGACTCGATTTCCTTAATAACAAGACCCCTGCATGCCTCGAGAAACTCACTGGGGTCAATTATCCCAGCCGTATTTTCAATTTTACTATTGAAAATACGACCTTTGAATGCAGACTCTATTACCCTACATTCTAGGTCATCATAATCATTTCGACATACCCTTTTTGCCGGTGATGGTGAGGATGAATCAATTGTCTGGGATGGTCTGGACGTTGTTGCCGCGGGTCCGTTAACATGTGGTGCGTACACCTGATGGTTTAATTTGCGGGAGGGTTGGCTGCTGCACGTTGCTTCTTCAGAACCACGCTCCTCTTCTGCTTCACGAAGTCTCTTGACACCTTTTCTCAAAGCCTCATTCGCCTGAGGCTCTGGCTCGGGGTGTAGAGGTTCAAGATCTGTAACAATAGGAGCATCATATTGTTAGCATCTGTGACAATCAAGCAGGCAGTCTTCTAGTAGAAGACATGGGAATAAATTGCATCAATATTAATGTTAAAAGAAGTGAAAGACTTACCTTGGAATGACTGAAGCAACTCGATGAGCGCGGTCTTGTACCCGCAGTTAGCGCATGTACAAATTCCCTCCATGGGTGTATCCTCCCTGTCGTTATTTTGGACGACGCTGAAATTCTCAACATCTCCGAAACCTGGCGGAGGTGGGATGATGAAGTCCCCCGCATTATCCGCATCAAGCCACGCAGCTGCCCCGTCGTCTATCAATGGTGATAGTGGTGGTGGCGACGGTAGAGTGCTGGACTCAGGAGCGGCCTGTGCCGGGACAGGTGAGCGGCGGACACGTCCTGCCAGACTCAATTTGTTTGTCTTCGATTGCATCTTCACTGGAAAATAATAATTTAGGCATGTAAATTTGATGAATGAAGAAAAGGATAATTTCCCTATATTCTATACTCCATTTTCTGGCATATTACCGCTTTTCAATTTTTTTTTCAGTTGTTGACATTCGAGGTTAAGCTTTAAGTATGTTAAGCTTTTTGCATGTCGTAAGAGTATTTTTTATATATTATGCAAGCTATTTTATAGCAGATTACAGAGTTTCAACGAAAAATTCAGAGTTAAGTTAATTTTTTGTTAATTAGTATGTTAATGAAGTATTTTCAAACATTAATTGTTTTATTAATTATAAAATTAGCTAATAGAAGCCCTGTCTTAAGGTTGCTTGAGTTAAAATAAGTTGCAGTTGAAAGTAGCTAAAGGCCCCAAATAACTACTACTATTTGCGCTTGCACTGTCTTTTTTGGTCTACTTTTGTCTTTCTCTTCTAGTTTTGTCGTAATCCGTTACGTTGAAATGGAAGTTGTTTTAACATATATATTCCTTTTCAATCGTACTTTAGCGTTCTGAAAACTGAATATTTGCGTATGAGATTGTTCAGATAGAATGTATTATGTTTTAGCTTGCTTAAGCCCTGTTATTTTTTGTTACAGTATTGTCTTTAAAGTTTTTTGTGTGATGTTTAGACATTGATTAGTGATATATAAGTTTAAATAGACAACTAGACACTGACCCTGCTACATTATTGCAAGACAAACTTTACGAAGCTAGGTGATCACACGTTTTTTTTTTTAAATGTGATTTTGACTTTCAGTATCTTCACTCGACTTTTTAAGAATACATCACACGAATTTCCTGTATGAAATCTAGTATATGCACTTACCTTGCGAATTGAAATCTAAAATGAATTAAGTACTTGAAGATCTTTGCACTAACACACGCTATCACAATCACAGACGTTATTCCTTTAAGAATGAACTTTAACGCTCCTGCTTTCTTCTTATATAGACTTTGAAGTTCATTCTCCCTCTCCCAGAAAGAATGCGCAGAAGAATCCACTCCGTAATCGAGTGTTTTGATTGGTTAAACAATATTAGCTGGCTATATCTATCCTTGTCTAATGATTCACGTTTCTTTTCCCCAGGATCTTTAATCACATCTGATGAAGTTATAAATGTATTTGACGCCGTGTATTAAGTAATATATTCTCGTGTACTGTTAATGAATTAATAAAGGAAGTGTTCAATTTCTCTTTATTGTATGAATCATACATCTGCGGGAAATATTAAGATAAATTGCCCTTGGACAGGAAATTGTAAATCTTCATGAACTTAAGTAACTTAAGGGAGGGAATTTATTGATGGTTGCAGCTGCCTTACTGTTAATTAAATAATAAAGACATTGTTCAATTACCTTGTATGAATCATACACTTCGTGGGAAATATTAAGATAAATTGCCCTTAGACAGGAAATTGTAAATCATCATGAACTTAAGTAACTTAAGGGAGGGAACTTATTGATGGTTGCAACTGCCTTTGGATGTGCTGTTAATTAAGTAATAAAGACATTGTTCAATTACCTTGTATGAATCATACACCTCGTGGGAAAAGATATAAGACATCTTTCCCGTTGTTATAACTAAGTATTTTAAATTTCTCTACTACGAAGAGTAAGTAAGGGAAGTATGGTATTCCACCCGAAAATTCGATAACGAGACTTCACCGGATATTTATGTTTTGAGGCCCCCTGTTTTATTGAGAACTATTTTCGAGATATTGCTTGTTATTCCCTTAAATTCCCCAATAATTATATTTTTTCTCGAATTCGTTATTCATTTTTTTATGTCTTAGGCATGTAAAGAGAATGGATTGCATCACATGGCAACCGCTCTTAAAATATTTGACTAATGCTTAAAGCCTACCGTATTCCTATTACAGCTAGTAAAATCAAGCAGAATAAGCATTTGTAAGAAAAAGTTTGTACAAGAGTAGAGAAAGTCATGTGAGTGTAACATGTGAGAATTTTTTTTAAATGCGATTCGTTTTTATTTCACTGTACATACAGCTTGTAACACTGTAATTAGCTAATGTGTTTGAATCTCATGTAGTTTTAATGAAAAAATCAATAGTGGATCGGATTCTGTCGGTCTCTATAGTACCAGATATGAATTAGAAATGTTAGTTCTGTAACCTTATGGCATCTAGCGTAGATGAAGCGAACTTTTACAATGGTGTGGGAGTCCTTATATGAGAGGTGAGCTGGCGGAGAAAAATCAATACCGTAAATAGATGACCATCTCCCCCAATTGTCCTTATGCGCGAGGGTAACTCTCCCTCACTGATTGAATCTCCAGATCATTATTCCCTCATGGTGTGGCCTGTAACGGAGAAACGACTCTAGTGTGTTTTATTTTTTCGATGCTTGTGATTTCTCACCGTAATAAAGCATGTTATCGACCCGTTCAAAGCAACAAGTCCCGGTAGGATGGTGAAAATTAAACCTTTTCACTCGTTAGACGTGCTCGCCACAAAAATTGAAACTTGTATTTTTTTATTTGATGTATATGATTAGAATTAACGCTGTGTACTTTATAGGGGTGAATCATGTCTCATAGCTGACTGGAAATGCAGACATTATTTTGATTACCTCCTCCCACCCAAAGCCGAGGAGGAGACTTTTTAAATGTTTCTTCAAGTAAAGCCCTCCACGTGGCCGGGAATGACAAACTGTCAACTCGCCAGCATCCTTGTTTTGATGGTGAACTCTCATCCACTTTAGGTCTGGTCTTGCGCGAAAGACCAATTGAACCAATTAAAGACCCTTCCAATACCAAACATCACGTGACCTGTGCTAGAAGACTCATGCTACTTGGGTCGGCTTTGCCTGAAAGACCAATTAAAGACCCTTCCAATACCAAAGATCACGTGACCTGTGCTAGAAGACTCATGCTACTTGGGTCGGCTTTGCCTGAAAGACCAATTGAAACAATTAAAGACCCTTCCAATACCAAAGATCACGTGACCTGTGCTAGAAGACTCATGCTACTTGGGTCGGCTTTGCACGAAACACCAATTAAACCCAATTAAAATCAATTAAACCCAATTAAAGACATGTTACTTGTGTCGGTTTTGTGCTAGAAGCCCCAATTACAAGCTACTCCCCGCTTTTTTGCTTTCTCTGCTACTTAATTATAGTATGTAAAGGAAGTATTTTTCTGTGCCCCAAAAACATTTGATATCATGTTTTCACGAAAATACGAATTGAAAATACGTACATGACTTGAGGTTTTCAGAAAATTTTTTCGAAAATGATCAGAGAGAAAGAGAGCGTAGAGCATAACCCAAAAGCAAAATTGTTGAACTTAAACACCAAATTTGGTATTTCTCCAAATTTTCCACGGATGCGAATATTTAAAAGAAAATCCACCACCTCTAACTACTTTTACATGGCAACTTTTTGTTAGATTTGATTTTCTCAATAATGGCTAACTATTTAGATTAAAATTCCATTAACTTTGCGATATTTGTCTAATAAAATGTATATATTAAATTTTCTGAATAGCCTGTGAAGTGCTCTCCATTCTGAATGCATTTTGTATAATTCTGTATAACTGGTAAGCCATAAGAGATGACAAAAGCATATTATAGGAAACTATAGCTCCTGATAGGACACATAATGTATGTCAATCTCTCTTTCTCTCTCTTTTATTTTAACCTCTTCGTTGCTCTTGCTTTCAATTGTCGAATACTTCATATTTTTGGAAGTTCTTGGTCACGTTTCCTTTGTTTTTGGTGCTGTGTTAAGAGTATGACATTTCAAAGCCAGAATAGCGACCGACTTTTTAAAGAATTGGCTGTCACTACAACCTCCTGTCTTCCCCTTTATATCTATAACGAAATGTGTAACGAAACCTTTGTTTCAAACGCTTATTTCAATAACGTGAAATAAATAGAAAAATTAGCTTTTAAACAATAATTTGTAAAAGGGGTATAAAAATAAACAATAATGGACAGGGAAAGGAAAGGATGTGAATATAACATATATCAGATTTTTAAAACATGCGACATTCACTACAGTCTCCTATATTCCGTTTGTGCCTGCAATGAAATGTGTAATAAAACCATTTCTGCAAACGTCTTATCTGGATTAATGTGAAGAAGACAGGAAAATGAGCTTTTCTAAGAATAGTTTACAGAAGAAATCACAAATATAACGATAGTGATTCCGAGAGTGATGTAAATGCAACATATCAGAATTTTTTACCTAAATTACAATCCCGAAATTTGAGTGAAATCGATGATTCCACAGCTAAGGTCCTACTATGTATATTTATATGTTGTTGCTTACAAGTAGCTGTTTAAAAATCCTGATTATTTTGGGACGGAGCAACTGTAATTTATATATTCTAAAAGCCGTAAAGCAATTCCGTCAATGATTGTAACCAAACGCTTACAGAGATGCTTGCTTGTTGGCTGTGAGAAAGTGGAGGGTAGGCGACCTGCAAGTGAAGGCTGGGATGTGGGTTGGACGGCTACCTACGCGATAAAATAACCTTGGGGTGCTGTCCGCCCACTTGATGCAGGGACTTGCCGGCCATCTTCCGCCATGAGTGTGTCGTCTTTCCGGGCAGATACAGCACGTTACAATATCAGGTTGAACTGTCCTCGATCAAATCAAAGAAGCAGGACAAGGGTGACCTTTGGCTCAAAAACGAAAAGACATTTTCTCTGTACATTGAGATTTCATATTATGGTTCAATGCAATTTGGCAGATTGGCAAGCTGTCATTTAAACCTTTAAAACGCCAGTCATACAAGTCATTACCAGTTAGCAAAGCTAGGCTTTAAAAGCCTAATTCTTCTCTTCATTGTTTTCGAAATTTCTCGCTACAGAAAATGCATTTTGCATGAGAGTTTTTGCTCAGTTTAAATAACGATTTTAGGAAATGTACAAAAAAAGGATTTATATAAAGAGTGTATTTAAGATTTTTTGTCTCTCTGCATGTTGTATTCGAAAATTTAATTTTTGTTTTCAAAATTACGCCTTTTAGTTTTAAAACAATTATCTTAGCTTCATTAAAGGAGGTGCAAACTTCAGCATATTTTTTTGTAGATAGGCGTTTGCTTTGGAAGGGGAAAAGTGCAGAACTTAAAACATTTCACATAAGAATGCGCGGGGCACTTTTTTGTGCAAACAGTGAAAACTAATTGATAATAAATTGTAGGTAAAGCATATAGCCCTAGTGTACATTTATTGCCGTCTCTGCTTTCTGTCGTTAAATTGGCATGCATATGTGTGTGCAGTTAGATATCTTTCCAGTAGCTTGTATTCCAAAAGTGCTCATCAATCCCGCATTTCACAGGCAATTTTCGTATAGTAGCGTGTGATTCCCTTTGTATTTTATGTACGATGTAAATGGTGGAGATAGTACTAGTAGGCTATTTAAAAATTCTATATAGAAATTTCACCGGAAATACATGTTTTAAGGTCCATTGAACCCCCAAAAATCTTTTGGAAAAACTTAGAGAACAACATAACAAACATAAAGACCAAGCTTGGTAAACGTTCATCATCCTAAGGTGCGATACGAAGATTTTCGAAAAATTCCCCCATCCATACTACACTTCACATGTATAATTGTTCATTGTTTTTTATTTTCTCAAAAATGGCTATAACATTTTGACTAAAATAATATGTTTAAAATATCTGCATGGCAAATTACATGTATATCTTGAATTTTCTGCGAATAGTCCTTGAAGTTCTCTTCATTCTGAATGACTTGTATAATTGATGAACTGTAAGAGACCGAGAGAGAGGGACAAAATGTTACTACACAAGAAAAGTAGATCACGTTAAAGCACACGATTTATGTATGTCAAATACTTTTTTTTGGGGGGGTGTTTGTGTGGCGTTAATCACTTCCGAGATATTCTTTGTTATTGGTTTTAATTTCCAAATACTTAAGTTTCTACTTTCTCCGCCACCTACCTAAGAAACACCTTTTTTCACCTAAGAGAAAATATTGTATGATGTTGGAATTTCACCGGATATACATGTTTTGAGGCCCCCTGAATTAAACAAAATTACAAAAAAGGTGCCTCCGCGCGCGTGTGTTTGTATCTGTGAACAGTATAACTCAAAAACGAAATTTTGGATAAATACCAAACTTGGTATTTAAGTTCAGTATCTTACAAAGATGCGACACGAAGATTTTTCAAGAAAATTCTCCCACCCCAAGCTATGAAATGCATTTTCGATATTTTTATTTTCTCAAAAATGGCTCTATTTTGTTTAAAATATCTTATATTTACATGTTTACATGATAAAGTGTATTTCTTGGATTTTCTGGAAATGGTCTGTGAAGTCCTCTTCATTGGGAAGAGACTTTGCATAATTGTATACAATTGTATAATGCGTAAACCATAAGAGATACGCAAAAACGTACTACATAAAACTGTAGAAGTCTAAGACATACAATTAATTTCGAATAAGGTTTTTGTGGTATCAGCCATTTCCGAGATATCCATTATTAGGTAGATATTAGTCTGAATTTTTCATTAATTTTTTCTTCTTTTTGTTTTTAAATTTTGTCGCTAAGTTGTTCTAGATGTGTGAGTAGAGAAATTCATGTGAATGAAGGACATCAGATCTTTTCAAATGCTAAGAGGACGTTCGTTATTAGTTGTAGTCATGCAAAGGGAACGGAATTTCAAGGCCATCACTTAACGACCCGCTTTTAAAAAAAATTGACTATGACTTAAGCCTACTGTATTCCCCTTGTATCTGCAACGAAATGTGTCACAAATGTTTATCATGATTAACATGAAGCAGATAGAAGAATAAACTCTTGTAAGAATAGTTTCAAGATGAGTGGTAGAAAAAAGCGCGAGGCATAATTCTGGAAGAGCAGTAGAGAAAATTATGTGAATGTAACACGTACGATTTTATAAAGTGCAGTCGCTATTCAGTTGTTTCTTCCGACATCACGAAAAGATTTTGGAATTTCAAGGCCAGCATGTAGCGGCCCGTTTTTAAACATTTAAGTATTGCTCCAGTTTCCTGTATTCCCCTTGTACATGCGTAGTGAAACTTTATGGAAACCTTCATCTCGATTAACATAAGATTTTCTAAGAATATATTATGGAATCTGTATAACAATAAACAACGGGGATAGAAAAGGTGATGTGGATGCAACATATCAGATAATATGTATATTTTTTCCCTTTTGTTTTCTTTCTTGTTGCCGCTCAGTCATTTGTAGCAATAAGAACTGGCAGGCTGACCAACGATGCCTAGAGCTCGCATCGTTTGCCTTCAAACGGCTAGTGAATATTTTCAACTGGCTTATTGATAGTGTCAGTTTGTTTTAGAAAAAATCCACAATTAGTACTTAATTTTTATAAGACCTAACTAATGAAATAGTAGGCGTGTAATACACCTGTGGGTACCAGTAATAACCGCATTTTCGCACACGCGTGTTTTATCCACCATTTTTCGTCCCTTTTTACTCTCTCTGCTAAGTATAGTAAGTAGGGGAAATATTGCACCCAAAATTCGATACCTAGATTCATCCGAAATACATGTTTTGAGGCGCCCTGAACCCAAATAAAGCATTTTTGGAAACATGTCCGTGTGAGTGTGTGTCTGCGTGTCTGACTGTGAACAGCATAACTCAAAAACGAAAAGTCGGCTAAATACTAAACTTGGTATTTGAGTTTAGTAGCTTCCAAGGATGCGACACGAAGATTTTCAACTACCTTTTACATGGAACATTTTTCGAAAATTTTTATTTTCTAAAAAGATGATTCTAACGATTTTGATTAAAATACCGTATATGAAAAATATTTACTTGACAAATAAAATGTATATCCTGAATTTTCTGGAAATAGCTTAGGAAGTCCTCTTCATTCTGAGGGAATTTGTATAATCGTGTAAACGTTAAGCGATAGACGAAGACGTACCAGACAAAAAATGTATATCACTTTAAAACACACAGTTTACCTAAAATAAGTTTTTTTGTGGCATAAGCCGTTTTAGAGATATCCGTTATTAAAAGTTCAACACTTGACATACATTCTAAAGCCCCATCGATTTGCAGCTGTTTTTCGCGATTGCATGAAAACAGTATGGAATTTTAAGGGCAGCATATAGCGTCCAGTTCTTAAACATTTGACTATCGCTGTTCTCTTTGTATTTATTATGAAATGTATAATCTAGCTATTTTTGCAAAGGTTTATTTGGATTAAAAGTATAGATGAAAAAATACCGCCATGTTAGTTCAGTTGGTTAGAACAACAGTACGGAAACCAAAGATCCATGGTTCAAGTCCCGGCTATATCATTGAAATTTTCAGTCTATTTTATCTTTCTTATAAACTTTGCTCAGTCAGTGTGAAAGTTAGAAATCTAAGGGCAATGGATCCAGCAAAGAAGATTGTAGAAGCTGTGGGATCTATCATTGACTCCGCCATTTACCGAAAAATATATTTTCAACAGATCTGATCATGTTTAAAAATAATATTTGTTTCAAAAAATTAATGAAGTCATAACAGTTCCAAGAAGTTCACGCTCCTGGCTTAGTCAAAGATCAACTTCGCTTAGAAGACTGTGAGCCAGAAATCCTAACTGGGTTAAGGGCTTCTCAGCAACTGCTACATTACAGTATGTATGATTTCCATGCTCCAGTGTAGATTCTGAGTGATATCTTTTAAGATATAGCCTTGAGGTCAGTGACAGAAGGAGGCGACTGGCAGTAGCAAATTCAGAGACTCTTACCATTATTTACTTTAATTATCACTTTTTGCATGTAATTAGTAGAGATAATGTAATAATAAAGGATTATCGGCCAAATGTAATTCGTGCACTTACCTATACACAAGTGGCTCACCAGCGCTCAATTTTCTGGCTCTGTTTCTTGCATTTTCGCACTAATATTTCCCACAAAAAAAAATCCAAAGGGGGTTAGGTTATGCAATAGTGGTGGCCACGGCCCAGCGTCCACTGCCACTTATCCACCGTTCGGGATATCGGCCATAAAAGTGTTCCGTAACGCTCCTAAGTAGTGAATTGGTGCACCATCATCTGGTACCAGTGCTGAAGTACTAACCGAAGTGGAACATTTTCTAGTAGTTCTTGTAGCGATAATGTCTCTAGAAATTCCAACTAACGCCGACCTGTAAGCCCAGGGGCTATAAAAGCAAGTCAAGTGATGTCTCCCAAAGTGCTACACCACACCTTAGCTCCCCATTGGATTTTCATGTGGTGTGTACGAACCCAGATGGAGATTAGCAGGATCCCAATAATTAGGTTGTGAGTGTTGACGATGGTGTCATTTGCAATCACTTTACCAACATCTCCTAGTAAGGTGTGCTTCTTGCTGTAGTGCAGCAACAATTCTTTGGCAATATTACCCTGCGATCAAAATCATCCACATAAAGCTGCTGATATAGGAAACACTATATGGGAGCAATTTTCTCTCCTTCAGGATCCTTTGTATTGACCTCGGGGGCACCCCTAGGACCACTGCAACTCTTCTTTGTCCTAAGTAATGTTTAACACTGTCCGTTTTTTTATTATTATTATCATTATCATCATGTTATCATTAGGGCCCGGATGTTTATGACCTAAAAATGTTAGTAATAGGCAAGCCTTTATGATGTTAAAAATAGTAAAAGTATGACTAATAATATAACTTGGAAATTTTTGGGCACATTTTTAAAATTGTACCGTTGTTTAAATTAAAATTTTATGAATACTTTAAAAATCGAACACATTAATAAATAACTTAATATTTATTAACTTTTAAATTATTTAATCACACAAGAGATAAACACTTGACTTTACACAAGACGAAAGAAATGTTTCACCGTGATGGACAGTCGCAAAGAATTACAATAACAAATCACATTCTTATTTAAGTTTTTAAATAAAAACTATCTTCCATTTTCACTCGACGTTAACTCGTATCGAGAGAAACACTACTGAACATAGCAGAATGATATTGGTACATAATTGAAATAAGTCAAATCATTACTGTTTAATTCGGACTCGCCTTCCTGGAACGTCACCGGCTTACCACTGAGAATGTCACCAGTCTTGCCAAGTATATAGTAACCTTCGTTCCGACCCAGCACACACTGTAATTTTGCATTAACACATTCATCAACTTTACCACGTGCAGACTTTTTTTTTCCACATTTGTCACAAGTTGAAAAGCATCACAAAGTTTAACAGCAGTTTCTTCTGTGTGATTGTTGTTGATAATATACTGAAATTTGAGTTAATATAAGCGAGGTTCCTGGTAGGTGTATAACTGAAGACAGTTTTGATGGAGGAAGCTTCGCCTTCGTTGAACTGATTGGCATCTTCGTTAACATCGTGTTTGGTGCAGTAGTAGTTTGCAGTATTAGGTCGCGTTCCCCAACATGAGGATGGGCTGGGGTGGCAAAGGAATAGAACAGGCAATTTCCTTATATTTCTGCAGTCGAAGTGAAGCTTTAATGAACATCTCTCTAACTATTGCAATTAACTTGTCCACATCAGGATAATTCCCCGAATTTTTCTGCAACCCTTTGTAGGCATGTGTAATGCATATTAATATATCACTTTATGAGAGTGAAGCTGCAGACCTTTACCAGCTTTCACCATATAGGAACCTGCATCAATTACTAGAAAAGTACATTTTCTCTTTTCGCTCCCTCAGGCCGCAACAGCTTCAATGTATTGTCGAAATTAATAGCAATTGTTGAATGGTCAATTCTCTCCAATTCTTCACAGGAAATGGAAAATGTTTCTCCTGGTCGGTCTTCCCCTAAAGCTCTTAACAATGTTTGCTAGCTACGCCTTCGTAATAAGTATCACTTAGTTCTTGCGAAGTATTGTTGCACTAGGAATGCACTGATTTAGTGTATTAAAGTATTGGAGTGCTGATTATTAACTTTCTCCAGCGGTACATTAGCAGACATCATCATTGTACAAATATCCTTGGTAAAATCAGACATTTTGCTTGTGGTCGTCGATGAAATCTCAAACATGAGCTTTTGGCGGTTCTCTGATGTAATATGTCGAGCCAAACTGTTTTTATTTTTTTGTCGTTCTGCAATGCTATTGGACATTAAATAGCTTTTTAGATTCCACTTTAACTTCGCACAGCTTACAAAATAGAACTTGGCATCTGTGCTGAAATGCTTATCTTCAAACTCCCGTACAAATGTTAGCAGTTTTTCACTTATCGAACAGTTTTAGGCATGATAAGGTGAGAGTATTGAGATCACGGTGGAGCACACCACCACACAACGAAATCTTTTCAATAACTAAGGAATGGTTGTTCCTTCCAATCACTCCTTCCTCTTAGTACCATCATGAAACTTTTACTTACTAAATTTACAGGACCAGTTGGTCTTGAAAACTGACAATAGCTACCCTAATCTCTCCGTTCGCTTACTGAGAAATTACAAGCAACATTTCAGGGGTGTGCAAAACCCATCACTGAGACGGCTGTGAGCAAGTAAATGAAAAGGGAAGCCGCCCGAGAAGAAGTGCGCTCCTTCGGCGCCCAAGCCGAAATAATGCTCCTTCCAAGGCCAAGAAAGCCACGAAGATGCCGACGAAGAAGCCAAAGGCTCCAAAGGCCAAGACGCCCAAAAAGGCCAGCCCCAAAAAGAAGTGAGCCCTCGAGGCAACGAAAGCATGAAATATATATTAAATATTATTGAAATCTAACCATATGAAAAATGAGGGAATGGTTATTAAAAAAACTTCCAAAAGCGAAAATATAACATTATATGACCAGTGAAAGTTACTTAACTCTAATCAAATTAGATGAAACCATATTTAGGTAACTTATGTTTGTTATGGAAGAAACAAAAGCGAAAAAATGACATGTAATAAACATCCGCGCTATAATAATAATAATAATAATAATAATAATAATAATAATAATAATAATCGTAATTTAGTTCTAATTCAAATCCTTAAATATTTAAATAAATCTGAAAGAGATATGGCTCAAAACTACAAAATATTACAATTAAAGAATTGGAAGAATATTATAAGATTTTATGGAATGCTACAGGAAAAACTATTGCCAATGATATTAAAAACAGTATACGAAGATAATATCGAATAGATGATTTAACAATGGATGAGTTTCAGATACTTTAAATGGTATGAAGAGTAAGAAGGCACCAGGGATGGTTAATATGAATGTAGAATTGATAAAACACTTATGTCAGAAAGTTAAAGAGAGACTCTTTACATATACAGAGTTATGCTGTCATGGCAAATGTGTACCTTAAGAATGGCTAACTACCATAGTCATGTCTATCTTCAAGAAAGGAGACGGATCTAATCGCAATAACTATAGAGGAATGAGTTTGTTATTATCAATTTATAAAATCTACTCAAGAATAATTACAAAGACTTGCTCAAATAACAGATTGTTTATTATTGAGAGAACAAATGGGTTTCAGAAAGGATTCTCGTGCATTGACAATGTATTCACCATCCAACAAATAATAGAAAAACATAGAGTTTAATATACCAATATATATATATATATATATATATATATATATTGTTTATAGATTGTGAAAGCTTTCGACGGTGTTGATAAGGATAACCTCTGGGAGATACTGAACAGAAGAGGAATATCATTTCATACAATAAATGTTGTTAAAGCCTGTATGATAGGTCTAATTTTAGGATAAAGAAGGCCCGAAAATTAGTGAAAACGCAATTCTTACCACTGGACTTAGGCAAAGCTGCCCAATGTCTCCAATATTATATGACAATGGAAAGTAAATATATTGGTTTTAATATAAATAATTTTAAGTTATCCATACTTTTACATGCTGATGACTAAATCCTGTTAGCAAGATATAAAGAGTTTTTTATAATTTGGACAGATTAGTAGCTAATTTAACAATATATACAGAAAAAAACTAAATTAATTGCATTCCGTCGAAAATTCCCAATGAGAGGAAAAGTAGTAGTAAATAATAGCATAATTGAACATCTTAACAATTTTAATTATTTAGGATGTATAATAAGTTATAATTTTAATTATGATATAGAGAGCAAGTGTATCCAGGCAGTGGAAATGAAATGTATTGTATCAGTGGCAGGCTATACGTAAGTTAAATGATAAGATGAGAAGCGTAGACATCAGTACGGAGCTGGGTATTTTCTGAATAAATGAAAGGATAGCTGATTATAGGATAAAATGGAAAAGTCAGTTAGAAAGACGACCTGAAAGTAACATAGCCAGACAAGTCGTATATTATACTGCGACAGGCAAAAGAAGTACAGGGCGTCCCAAATCAAGATGTTCGCAGCAATTTTTTGAGGCCGGAAAACTGACTGTAGACGACGTTCTAATTATCGTGTGAACGGTTGTGTTTAAAGTACTGCAGTGTGTTGCGGTAGTGTAAACGCAACTGTGCAACTTTAGTATTGTCGCGGATCGGCCTCTCCCACCGCAATGTGCCTTGAACGATCCATTATCTTTAATTGCAGCTATGTTCGATGAAATATACTTAAAGTAGGGAGAGGTCTTATTTGGGAATTCCAGAATATTTCGGCTGCATTTCGACCTGTTCCTCCGTATTATAAATGACTGTGTATTCCTCGGTATTGAACATACCAGCCATTGTTTATTTGTTGACAGCAACTGTAATTCTGCTGTACCAAATATCAGCCTACAAATATGAGCACGAAATAAACGTTAACGCAAGGAGTCGCATTAGAACGGTATAATCGGTGCAACAGTTCTAGACATGTGAAAATCTTAATGAGAGCTAAGAAGCGAGTTGCTTACCAAATCAGGAGAAGACCGCTCGTCTGCATGCTGCAGGAGTGCGTGGGACAGTCATTGTCAAATATCCGCACACCGGCTATGTGCTGCAATGATAAACTTAGTTATATACAGTATATTAAAATCTACGCTGTAAAAAGCGCTTAATATAAAAAACAATGTCAATCATTGCCTCCAATTCTTCCACACCTAACAACCTTTCCTCTTCTGCGGAATCACTCACATTATTGTCGTCATCGCTGCTGTCATCCCTTTCTGCACCATTATCTTGGATGAGAATTCTTTCTATTTGATTTTCTGCAATTCCGTATTTTTCGAAATAATGATTCTTAATTTATTCAACATGTCGACATACATTTTCCCATTCTGGCCTTCCAATTTCAGCAAATTGCTGGCGTTATAACTGCTCCACATATTTTAATTTAAAAGTGATATTTCTGCATTGTCACCCATTTTTTGATATCAGCCCAGATTAATTCGATTGGGTTTAGATCTGGGCGATACGATGGCAGTCTAACTACATTATGGCGATGTATTACTATCTGGTCAAGTATGTATGACTTCTGAAGCTGTTTGTTGGCTTTAATTAAGTTATATAGCTTTGTTTTACTCATGCTTTCATCTAAAGCTATATTATGTCTAAGTAATCAAGCTCTTCTTTCAAGGAATTTGTTGTAGGTGGTTTGTCAATTGAGTGTTGACGCATTGTGAAGCATTGTCGATGACCAGAACAGACCCAGCAGGCATATTAGGTATCAACATGGCGTTGATTCATTTCATGTACTTTTCTGTATTCATTTCTTGATGAAAATCTCCTGTTGTTTTTGCAACTTGTAAAAGAAGGGCATTTGGAACGAAGCCGATCTTTCCAACTGCATGAACGATAATAAGTATTTGCCCTTTAGCAACAGGAACCTGCAACCTAATTCGCTATCGTCACTCCAACTTTTAGATGTACGACTGCTGTGTATGTATGACTCATCTTCATACACTATAGTATTTTTCTGAAATTTGTAGCACCACCTTAAAAATTGATGCTGATATAAGTACACACTGATATAAGTACATATAAAATTATACTCATTTGGAAAGGTAGAATCAGACTGAAAAATTAAATGCCATAGCCGGGATTTGAACCATGGATCTTAGGCTTTCCGTGCCGTTGGTCTAACCGACTAAGCTATCATGGCAACATTTACTTTTTATTTTAATTTTTTAATTTTATTATTTTTTTATTTTATTTATTTATTTATTTTGCTTTTCCGTTAGAGCTCTTCTATTTGATTTCGGTTTCTTCCACGTGAACCCTAAATCTTTAATAATTTTTTCTCAGATTTGTAGCACCACCTTGTAAGTTTCTGCTGTCTTTCAGCTTGATGAGCAATCTGCTTATTGTTAGCACAGTTTTTTCTTCCACATAGGAATTGTGAATCGTGCGCCTAATGACGCATTCGAAATCGTCTATTTCTGTAATACGTTTAGGAACCTTATGTTTCTTTCTATCCAGATGTGTCAAATGGTACTCTTTCATCCATATGTTTTGTTTTCTTATCTTTGAGAACTCTGGAAACGAAACTCGGTGAAACACCAGTTGCTTTGACTACTCTTTCTTTCACTCTCTTAAGGCTTTTGTGGAACTCGGATGAACATATATTTTCTTCCTTCATCTCTGCCTCTTGCTTCATGAAGTCGAGGACATTTGCAATTATTTCCCTACTTTGACTACGTAACACCTTACCAGTTAACTTTGAAAACATAGGAGCCATGGTTATAAATATAACAAATATAAAGTAAGTACTATTTAGATACTGCTCTCTTTAAAATTACAACCTGATGCAGACACTTTCTATGCAGACTGTATGTGTTACGCACTGTGAGTAAGCAAAGGTATTATATCGCTTTCGTTGATAAAGCTAAACATAAACCATTCCTAGGCTCGGCAGCTGGGGTAGCAATCAAGGTCACGATTCCAGAAGTTTTGCGCGAGTTAATAGCACGCTCTAACACTGAGAAACGCGTGGCGAGCGGTGGTCTTCCGGTTATCTCTTTGTGACCTTGGATAACCTGCCCGGCAAGTAGTAATGTCCCCTTGAAAACCATAGATTAGGCATTCCATTTAGCATCACTGCAGGCGGTACTTTTATAGAAAGTGGAAATGAAACAAGTGCGTAGATTGAAGGGGATTTATAGAAGTGTATAAATATATGTGTGTGACATTCTTTAATCTCGTGCATGGTTAATTATTAAATCGGGTGCAAAGTTTGGAGGTTACGGCAACGCTGCAGAAACCTGGAGGTGACAATAAGCACGAGAGGCTTGTGCCGCTCCGCTAGCATGTAAACAGAACTCTGAAGGGCACCAGGTAGGGGGCGGGAGCTTGTATCGCTCGCTTAGCGTGTAAAGAAGTGTCCATCTATACTGCATTCACTCTTAGGTTGATCCGCGCCAAAACAAACGCACGTGGCCAGTGCACCGTGGTATAACACTGTAGCAATGCTTGCAGGAGAGTAGTCCCATGTTAATAATCTAAATTTTAGAATGAATTTATCCTTAAATGGTATAATATTCTATACACGTTCTCGAGAGTTTAATTAACGTTAATTTATACCGTTAAACAGAGCTTCAAATCCCAACATGCAATTCATATAAGTATCTGACGTCCGGGTATGCGCATAATATTATTTGCAGCCAGAAACCAGCAGTTTCTATTTAGTATCATGGCGGACGGTGATTTGCCCTTGCGTTTTCGTCGACTTACGTAAAGCATAAGCGGGCAAACCATTGACTAGTGGTGAAAAAACAATAGTGTTGGAAGTTTATTGTAGGTTATGTGAGAAATATCTAACACTTCCCGTGAAAGAAGTGGTGAAATTAACTTCTGAGTTCACCTGTGTTTCGAGTACCAATATAAACAGTGCTCGTAAAGAAGAATCTGAAACGGGAAAATGGTTACAACCAAGAAAAACAGAAAATGTGTGAAATACGCGATGCAAGAATGTGACGGTTTTGTGAAGAATGCAATTCACGTTAACAATATACAATTTCTTTTTAAAAATGAGCCGCCAGCAGTTGATAAAGTGCCACTACTAGAGAGCGAATAAATGTAAGATATCGCATACCTGTGTACTTTCTTTTTCGCTCGTTTCTTTTAGAATTAACTATTATTACACGTGCAAACGTTTATTTTGTTGCAACTATCAAAGTAACAAAGTATGCCAATCATCGTTTAAGTTGTCGGACCCTGTTCTTTTTACATTACGTGCCACCTGTACTCGTCACATGGTCGTGAAAGTATGACTATTTCTGGCGTGAATGGCGGAAGGATACATTATAACGGTGCACTGGTCGCCTGGGTTTTGTTTTGGTGCGGATTAAGCTAAGAGTGAATACAGTTTAGGTAGCCCCTTGCTGTCTCGGTGCCGAGTATTAGTAATTATTAGGAAGAATTATCAACGACCAAATTGTAAACCGATGTCCTAAGCTCTGATTAACGTCCTTAGGCACATGTATACTCTCAAATTCTTCATAACTAGAACTGAGTAAAAGAAAAATATGCTATGCATTGTTTACAGTATCACAAAGAAAATAAATCAATGTTATTTTGCAAATTACACAAGTACATTTATATAAACACCAAAGAATTCAAGTAAGTCTTGAGCAAGCGCAGAAATGTGAGGTGACTTCATCTAGCAGCGTTAAAGTAGATGTTCAGAATGTACCCTTTAAGTCTGTACGCATGCTTTGCACCCCTGCTGCCAATTTTGACACATTCACTTATTCCTAAATTATTTCCAAATCTTCTGCTGCTTGGAAGATGCTTTGATGAAATGTCTCCAAAGTGCATATTTCACACTTGCAAACTTTGCCATGTCACCCCCAGAGGTAAAAGTCCAGCTGATTGAGATCTGGAGATATTGCGGGCCATGGTACAAGGCCAAATCGCCCAATCCAACGAACAGGAAAGCTAAACAAATAGTGCCGTACTTCAGCAATGATTGTGAAGATACCATATCGTTTCTTTTCCACAGGGGCACATCCTCCAAAAAGCTGGGTAAATCGTATTTCAAAAGTTTATGGTAGTTTACGCCCGACATACGGTGTGGGAGAACTAAAGGTCCAATGAGAATGTCTCCGATTATACAAGTCCAGACTTTAATGGAGAATCTGTGTTGAAAATGCCGTTGTTCGCAGCGTGTGGATTTCCACAAGTACACATGGTATTGTGAAAGTTCGTAATATCATTATAAGTTAAATAAGCTTCGTCCGTATGATCCTGCTAACGTATATGTTAAAGTCATTCACAGAACCTAACGTGTGAGTGCCATAATCGTTCGCTGACAAATGTTATACTCCTGGGTATATAAAATATTGTACTAAGGGTATAATAGTTGTTCTCTTAGTGTCCTTAGAACAGTCCAATGCGACACCCCAACACTTCGAGCAATGTCACGACTGCTATTATGAGATGTTGTTCCTCTAGATTTAACACCTTTTTCTGGATCTTAATTTTGTCGGATCGTTGTCGACCACGATTACGGAATCCTGACATCCACGTTTTAGGTATCCTGAATCCGCTGGCACCCGTAATGAATGCTTTTGCACTAGGCACATTCCTTCTTGGAAACCATTCATGGAAAAGTCGCTGGGCTTTTCGTGAATTACTCTTATGTCGCCATAAATTAATATACCTGATGTCCATATATTTTGCATTGGAATATTTTGGTGTTTTTTGCACTGTGCATCAATGACCAGTTTAATGTAACGCTTGCCTCGCTTTGTGTCCCTTTCGATACGACTAACCCAGGTCAAGAAAGATTGATTGTTGATCCTCAGATCACGGTGAAGGCACAGTTACGAAAAACACTTTTTAAATTTTAAATGAATGAAATTTCTGAAAAATAAAAGGATTTTCCAGCACGTCTATCAGCGACAAATAGTTGTGCTATCAAGGATACAGTGAATATATGCAGATCGATTTGAATCGATACCTTCGCTCATTATCTAACAATGAACTAAAAAAGAAGTCATCCATTATATGACAAAATGAATTAAAAATACCTAAGTTATCAGATTGCACCTCCAAACGCATTGAACGTAAACTTTCTAACTCAAAAAAAAATCTGATGTGTTACACTCACATGACTTTATCTACTCTTGTACAAACTACTTTTACAAACGCTTATTCTCCATATGCTTCATGTTAATCGAGATATCGAGATGTCAATATTATTGCTAATTTTCTTGTAGATGCAGGGGGAATATGGTAGGTTTTAAGCGATAGTCAAATATTTAAGCGCTGGTTGCTATGTGGCGCATTCCATTCTCTTTGCATGTCCAGGACATAAAAAAAATCTGATGTGTTACACTCACATGACTTTCTCTACTCTTGTACAATCTATTTTTACAAACGCCTATTCTCCATATGCTTCATATTAATCGAGATATCGAGATGTCAATCTTATTTGTAATTTTCTTGTAGATGCAAGGGGAATATGGTAGCTTTTAAGCGATAGTCAAATATTTTATCGCTGGTTGCTATGTGGCGCATTCCATTCTCTTTGCATGTCCAGGACATAAAAAATCTGATGTGTTACACTCACATGACTTTCTCTACTCTTCTACAATCTAATTTTACAAACGCCTATTCTCCATATGTTTCATGTTAATCGAGATATCGAGATGTCAATCTTATTGCTAATTTTCTTGTAGATGCAAGGGAAATAGGGTAGCTTTTAAGCGATAGTCAAATATTTTAGCGCTGGTTGCTATGTGGCGCATTCCATTCTCTTTGCATGTCCAGGACATAAAAATAATGAATAACGAATTTGAGAAAAAGTATAAGTATTGGAAAATTTAAGGAAATAACAAGCAATATCTCGAAAACGGTTCACTCAACAAAAGAAATGTATATGACATAAGTTGTGTATTTTAACGCGATCTACATTTTTTGTGTAGTAAAATTTTGTCTATCTCTTACGGTTTACCAGTTATGCAAAAGTCGTTCACAATGAAGAATGCTTTTGGAGACATTCCCAGAAAATTCAAGATATACATTTTATTTGTCATAAAAGTATCTTAAACATATACTATTTTAATCAAAATCGTTAGAGCCATTTTTGAGAAAATTAAAATTTTCGAAAAATGTTCCATGTAAAGGGTAGTCTGGGGTGGGAGGATTTTCTTGAAAACCTTCGTGTCGCATCTCTGGAAGATACTGAACCTAAATACCAAGTTTGGTGTTTATACGACTGTTCGTTTCTGAGTTATGCTGTTCACAGACACACAGACACACACACGGACATGTTTCCAAAAATGCTTTTTTTGGATTCAGTGAGTCTCAAAACATGTATTTCCGGTGAAATCTCGGTATCGAATTTTTGGGTGGAATGCAATACTTCCCCTACTTACTATACGTAGTAGAGAAAGTAAAAAATGAATAACGAATTTGAGAAAAAGTATAAGTATTGGAAAATTTAAGGAAATAACAAGCAATATCTCGAAAACAGTTCACTCAACAAAAAAAATGTATATGATATAAGTTGTGTATTTTAACGCGATCTACATTTTTTGTGCAGTAAAATTTTGTCTATCTCTTATGGTTTACCAGTTATGCAAAAGTCGTTCATAATGAAGAATACTTTTGGAGACATTCCCAGAAACTTCGAGATATACATTTCATTTCTCATGACATTATCTTAAACATATGATATTTTCATCAAAATCGTTAGAGCCATTTTTGAGAAAATTAAAATTTTCGAAAAATGTTCCATGTAAAGGGTAGTCTGGGGTGGGGGGATTTTCTTGAAAATCTTCGTGTCGCATCTCTGGAAGATACTGAACGTAAATACCAAGTTTGGTGTTTATCCGACTGTTAGTTTTTGAGTTATGCTGTTCACAGACACACACACACACACACACACACACACAGACACACACACGGACATGTTTCCAAAAATGCTTTTTTTGGATTCAGGAGGTCTCAAAACATGTATTTCCGGTGAAATCTCGGTATCGAATTTTTGGGTGGAATGCAATACTTCCCCTACTTACTATACGTAGTAGAGAAAGTAAAAATGAGTAACGAATTTGAGAAAAAGTATAAGTATTGGAAAATTTAAGGGAATAACAAGCAATATCTCGAAAACGGTTCACTCCACAAAAAAATGTATATGACATAAATTATGTATTGTAACGCGATCTACATTTTGTGTGCAGTAAAATTTTGTCTATCTCTTATGGTTTACCAGTTATGCAAAAGTCGTTCAGAATGAAGAACACTTTTGGAGACATTCCCAGAAAATTCGAGATATACATTTCATTTGTCATGAAAATACCTTAAACATATGATATTTTAATCAAAATCGTTAGAGCCATTTTTGAGAAAATTAAAATTTTCGAAAAATGTTCCATGTATAGGGTAGTCTGGGGTGGGGGGATTTTCTTGAAAACCTTCGTGTCGCATCTCTGGAAGATACTGAACCTAAATACCAAGTTTGGTGTTTATCCGACTGTTCGTTTCTGAGTTATGCTGTTCACAGACACACACACACACACACGGACATGTTTCCAAAAATGCTTTTTTTGGGTTCAGGGAGTCTCAAAACATGTATTTCCGGTGAAATCTCGGTATCGAATTTTTGGGTCGAATGCAATTCTTCCCCTACTTACTATACGTAGTAGAGAAAGTAACTAAGTATCTTCGGACTGTGTTTAGGCGCCAGTTCGATGTGAGGAACCCGCCCACAGCGTGTATTCCAATTATTTGTTATACATTCTGTATATATTTTCCATCCGCTAATTGCACGTTTAAGTTAATTAAAAACAGATACTGCATTTACAAAAAAAAAAAAAAAAAAAAAAAAAAACAACAGCGCACTCGTGTAGCGTGAATGTAGGTTACATCATATCCTTTTTCCTGTTTTACAGTACTGTGATGATTTATTATTAACATTACTATTTACTTTTCTATTTTATCCAATTTTCTAATATTTCATTACTTAATTAGCCTATTTGTGGCCACAGAAGATACCTAAGCATATAGCGATGATGATTATGATGATGGGTTATCTCAAAACCTCATTTGCGTTGATGACAAATGATCATTTTGCAAAATCTTACATCAAGGTTACCATGGTGTGTTAGGCGTGAAGGAACATAGTTCAACTATTGAGGATCCGGCTGTGTAACGATGGATTACGTAAATATGAAACCATGACAATGTTGAAGGCAGCTTCGAAATCTTACGGTCAGAGATGACAAAATTCCAAAATTGCAGTCAATACATACATACTCAATGCCAACTTAATTTCATAATAAATACAAAACTGTAACTATATACAACTTTAAGAGAATTGTTAAGCTCTTAACCAAAAGATAAGCACAAACGTGAAAAAGATCACATCTAAACGACATTCATAAATTATTGAAACAATGGTTTTGCAAACGTTAAGTTGGGAATACTTCCTTTATATTACATGTTTACCCAAAAGTGTTGTTCACCAACTAGAACACATCGCCTCCTAATCCTGGAAAAAGCTGGCCGCAGTAAAACTTTTATATACGCCACGGTCTAGATGTCTCAGTTATGGTTTACATGAAATTAGGATTGTCTGCGATAGGTGGCATGTTGTTTCGAAAATACAACTCTTCCATGAATTATACGATTTTTAGATCATTTTTGTAATTCCAGAGTTTTAAACAGCATAATTGAGCTCTGTAAGAACATTCAAACATAGTGTTTCCTTTTCCTGTTATCAATATAGTGTTGAGGCTTTCAGACTCATTGAGAGATGGTAAGGACAATAGTGTGATGCATTGTACCACCGATCCAGGCCAATTATTGCCTCGGTTAAATAAAGAGTGAATGCTAAATGCTGCCTTCGAAGATCAACATGTGATAGACCGTTGCGAGATATTCGTAAATAAAATACGACGGTTTTTTAAACATTTGTGATCAAGCTTTTACAATTTTTAATAATGTATTTATGAAAATAAGGCACATTAAACGTTTTGTTAACCTTAAATTATATTAAATACTTTTTCCTGGATACGCTTAAAAATTTTTTTTATTTAAAAGAATTTTAAACATTACAATTTTTTTTGCAAAAAGAAACAACCTAATTTACCTTCTCTCGATGTACTAATGGAAAGCAGAAGTATTGCATTCCACTAAGAAATTCGATATTGATATTTCGCCTGGAATAAAAGTTTAGGTGTCCTTGAACCCTCTAAAAACATTTTTTTTAGAAAACCTATCTGAGCTAAAAATAGTGTATTTTCCTAAAACTTCCAACTTTTCATATGAAAAATTGAAATTCGTGATGTTTCTTGCTTTTTGCAAACATTTTAGAGATGTTTTTTAATGTTATTTGAAGTTGTTTAATAGTTAATTCCGAAAATCTGTTGACACTATGTATGCCACATATATACGTTGCTGGTCATTAAAATTGCAAACACCAAGAGGACCCTTTCGAAGAACTAGGGCAGGGCCGCCCACGGGGGAGAATCATGGTGCAAGTTGCCTCACCAGGGACATTTTGGTTGGGGGCGAATTCAAAATTTTGGGGAATATCAGAATATTGAAGTAAATTAATGCAGGTATTAAACACATTTATTACAATTTTTAACCAAATACTATAATTTTTAACTTAGTTTGTATTTTTGTTTCTTAATCTAAATGTACTGTATCCCACCCCAAGAAAGTAATTTTAAGTACACTCGTACGGTCTGGTATAATATGGCGTATCAAATGGTAATTTTTGAAAATGTTATAAAAGGAGTTATAAAATTATAGACAGATATGTACTTGTTCAGAGCTATAGCCGTATTACACTTACTATATTGCTTTATTTAGATAGATACAATAGGATACATTGAAATACCAAGTAATAAAATGCACCACCTGCCAAATGTTTTGTCTAAGTTTTGCTGTAAATCTTACTATGTTTTTTATTGATTTTAACTTTCTAATTATTTGTTTAAGCTTTTATTGTGTACCCGCATCACAGTATCTTTAAGAAGGCCCTTTACGGAGCTTTCCAGAAACATAGAAAAGGAACTAAATAGTTTAAATTGAGCTCTCATAGAAATTGGGGGAAGGATGATTGTTTTGGGGGGATGTGCCATAGCCTTTGGAGGGATGGGCACCCCTGACTACAGGAATACGTAGAACAGGATAGGACATATACTGATTAGTTATAAAGCGGATTTGGGCCCAGGAGAGACGGGTTGAGCGACGTGCAGGAAGCCAACGGCCTCGTCTCACCAATTAACGCGGGAACACACTTGCTCAGGATTTAAGGAGTATGGGACACAGATCTATGTCGCACGCACAGTTCGAAGTCGTCTGAAGAATCTAGAGATCTTGTCTAAAACCTGTTTCTTATTTAACCTTGCCTCCCCCCGACATATATTCTTCCGCGCTGCGTTTTCTTCCCCTTTCCCCTGATTGGCTAATGTACAACTTCGAATGGTGACAAACAAGCCGGGTGCAATGCAAGGATAGGCGATATAAACGCACTGTCATGATAAATGTATATGCTTTCGTCATCCTGAGAGGTAGATTTAAACCGAAGGATCTTCCCATCTATTTGTTCATATGAAGTTACGTGCATTCCAGGTGCATTAACTCTGTTACATAATGTATTTAAATTTTGAAAATGTAAATTTGACTATTATCTTCGAATATACTAAGATACGTGATTATGTTAAATAAGAAATTATTTTGTATCGCATAACAACCTATTCCTTGACACCAGCCAATGAGAGGTGACCTAGTACGCATGACAGTTAACAGATACGGCGTAAAGTTATACGGAACAGACTTTAGGCGTACATTGCTGCGGCTGCCATTAACTGCTCACCACAAGTGCCTGCGGCCCCAATAGTACGAGGAAAGTCTGGCCTGGAGGGACGAATGGCTTGCTCTCGTCTTCTCTGACGAACCCTGCGTCCGCTTGCAACACCATGGTGGTCGCATCAGTTCGGCGGTGCCGTGGTAAACGTCCGAGTCTTGCATTATGCATCTAATACCGGTCCTGCACCTGGAGATATGGTATGGAATGTCATGGAATTTCTATCCAGTTCGACTCTGGTCGTCATCGATGGTACACTGACCCCTACCCGTTATATCCCAGAGATAGTGAGGCCTCTTGTTGTCCTGTATCTTCTGGACCACTCTGGCCGTTTATCAAGATAGTGTGCGACCCTGCAACACAGCGTCCGACGATTCCTAGATGACCACTATTATCACATCTTGCTTGGTCGCTGCGTTCACCAGATCTGACGAAACCTTGTGGTCCGCAGTCGGACGACTTGCTTGCCACAATGGATGAGCTGTGGTCACGCCTTGAAGTAGAATGGGCGGATATACCCTAACCAAACATTAAAAATCTCTTACTCTCGATGTCGCGTCATGCAGCAGCGGTTATTAGCACCCAAGGTGGAGCCACTCGGTACCATTTCTCGATGTTCTGTGTGTCGTACCCAGCTGCAAGACTAATCATGTCACAGTGTACGATGGGTACTATGTCTAATAGTTATGGTAACTCGCGTTATTCTGGTGTTGCAATGTTGATGGTCAACGATGTAATTACATATTTATAAAGCCTTCCGTAATTACCTCATTATTTTATGTCTCATCCTTTTTCCCATGTTAAATGGCATCCACTTTGGGTAACTATATTTTGAGTGTTTGGTTACAGAGTCCGGTCACCGGTTGGATAGCGGGAATCTGCTGTGGAAGATCCAGTTGGATCAGGATCTCCTGGACACCATCATCGCTATATATCCAGAGTGGTTCAAGGTTAGTAACTATACTATACTTTGCTTTACAATTCTCGGTGTTACAAATCGTTTAACTGTGAAGCTGCCTACTTGATCTGAAGTTATTTCAGGGAAGACGTACGACATTTTACTAGTAAAGACCTTCTTGTTATAGCGTGGAAATTTATCAGATTTGAATTCAATTATTCATAGAGAAATGAAATACACAAGAATACTTAGAACTAAGAAATTGCTTTACTTTCGGTGCAAAGGGCTGTTTAAAATAAGAAAATTCATCTACATCTTCGCCTTTTATTCCTAAAAAGCGACCGACTCATGTAGTGTACAGGGTGAATCACCTAAAATTTGCACCGCAAATATTTCGGAAATGGAAAGTGCCATTGATGTGCAGTTTTCACAGCATTGATTGGTAGTCAGGGGCTCCTACATTTAGCCTATAAACAGATATTAATAATACTGAGAAAGTGTATTTTTTGAGCAAACATACAATTTTTTAAATGGAACAAAGCCTAGTTACATCAACAGAGTAAAGGTAGGGTAAATTAGAATGTCAATGGTCTTTGTTGCAGGATTTGAGTTGTTTACGAGAAATCGTATTTTGAAAAGTTTTCACCCCGACAATTGTTTGTCCCATTCAACCTGCTTACACTATATTCACTCTTAGGTTGATCCGCGGCAAAACAAACCCACGTGGTCAGTCCACCGTGTTACAACACGGTAGCAATGCGCCCAGGAAAGTAGTCCTATGCTAATCTCTGAATTTTAGAATGAATTTATCCTTAAACAGTATAATATTCTATACAAATACCTAAGGATTTATTTAACGCTGATTTATGCCGTAAAACAGAGCTACAAGTCCCATGATGCAATTTGTATGAGTCACCTGACATCCGGGTAGCGCAGAATATTGTTTACAGCCAGAAACCAGCAGTTGTGTTTAGTATCATGGAGGGCGGTGAATTTGCTCTTGTGTTTTCGTCGAATTACGTAAAGGCATTAGCCGCGCAAACCATTGACTAGTGGTGAAAAAACAATAGTGTTGAATCTTTATTATAAGTTATGTGAGAAATATCCAACACTTTCCGCGAAAGAAATGGTGAAATTAACTTCTGAGTTCACCGGTGTTTCGAGTAAAAGTATAAACAGTGCTTGTGCAGAAAATCTGAAACGAGAAAAGTGGTTACACCCGGAATAAAAAAAAGAAATAAAAAGCATGTGAAATATACGATGCAAGAATGTAGTTATCTTGAGAAGAATGCAATTCGCGTAACTGCACAATTTCTTTTTTAAAATGAGCCGCCAGCTTCCAGAGAGCGAATAAATTAAGTTATCGCATACCTGTTACTTTTTCGCTCATTTATTTTAGAATTAACCATTATTATATGCGCAAACGTTTGTTTTGTTACAACTATCAATCTTATCATCTTTAACCCTAAACAGAATATGCTAGTCACCGCACATGTTCTGAAAGTGTGACAGTATTTCTAGTGCGATTGGCGCAAGGATACATTATAACGGTGCACTGGTCACCTGGGGTTTGTTTTGATGCGGATCAACCTAAGAGTGAATACAGTTTAGTTGCTAGGTATGCTGTTATGTTTGTTTGCATTGTGTTTTCTGTTCATTGATTGCATTGCGACTTTCTGGTCAGTTAGTGACAGTTCAAGCAGTAAGTCGTGAGTGGAAGATGGGGTTTACTAATGCAGAAAAAGCCGACATGCTCATGGTGTATGGAGAGTGTAGGAAGAATGAAGTTCGTTTTTGTACGGTGTATGCGGAAACGTATCCCAATAGACGTTAACCATCTCGGCAGTTATTTATCAACCTCTTCAACCAATTACGTGAAAGTAGTACTGTAACACCTAGAAAACGTAAGAGAAACAAACAAATGACTGGAGTAGATGCAGAAATTAATGTTTTGGCTGCCGTTGCAGTAGATCCGCAAATTAGTTCTCGCATAATCGCACGTGGAAGCGGCATAAGCCAGGCAAGTGTACTGCGCATTCTTCATCGACATAGGTTCCATCCCTATCACATCTCTCTCCATCAAGAGCTGAATGGAAACGATTTTGAAAATCGTGTTAACTTTTGTACATGGGCATTAAGACATTATATTCCAGATTCATATGTATCTTGTTTAGTGATGAGGCAACATTTACTAATCATGGCCAGGTAAACCGCGGAAACATGCACTATTGGTCTGTTGAAATCCCCATTGGATTTATCAGGTGGAACGTCAGCGTCCATGTAGTTTAAACGTGTGGTGTGGGATAGTGAACCATTAGCTCATAGACCCTTTGTCCATAGAAAAAACAATGAACTCGCACAAGTATCGCAGCCTCCTGACAGACCATCTGTTACAGATGCTAGAAGACGTTCCTTTGCAGACTATGAGGAACCTGTGGTACCACCATGATGGTTGTCCAGCCCATAGTGCACGAAGTACTACAGCTTGTCTTAACGGATTGTTTCCAAATCGTTGGATTGGACGAAGAGGACCTGTACCATGGCCGGCCCCTTCACCAGATCTGACCCCTTTAGACTTTTTCTATGGGGAAGGCCGAAAGACACTGTCTACAAGGATGTACAAACTACACCAGACGATATGAAACGAAGTATTACTGCTGCCTGCTCTGAAATTTCCGCTGAAATGGTAGAACGTGTGCAGCAGTCTTTCCGTAGCAGACTGGAAGCGTGTAGTGAAGCTGCCGGTGGTCATTATGAACACAACCTTTGAAGGCCTATGTTCTCCTTACTTGTAAGAATCCACAGAAGTATTGTAATTCCCTTGTGTTTTTCTTTAGTTTGTTTTACCACAGGTTGTACAAGTGTCGGTGCGTAAAAGTTTCAAAATAAGATTTCTCGTAAACCACTTGCCCTAGAATCTTGCAATAAACGCCACTGACATTATAATTTACCCTACCTTTATTCTGTTGATGTAACTAGGCATTGTTCCATTTAAAACATGGTATGTTTGCTCAAAAAATACACCTTCTCAGTAGTATTAAAATCTGTTTATAGGCTAAATGTACGAGCCCCTGACTACCAATCAATGCTGTGAAAACTGCACATAAATAGCACTTTCCATTTCCGAAATATTTGCTGTGCAAGTTTTTGGTGATTCACCCTGTGTATCCGACTTTCCGTTTTTACTTTCTCTATCACGTACATAGTAGGTAGAGAAGGTACCTACTGCATTCTGCTAAAAATTTCGATACCGAGACCTCAATGGAAATATATGTTTGAGACCATCTGAATCCAAAATAAGCATTTTTAGAAAAAGGTCCGTGTGTGTGTTTGTGAACAGCGTAACTCAAAAACCAAAAATGGAATAAACACCAAACTTGGCATACGGCTCAGTATCTTCCAAAGATGCGATATGAAGATTTTCAAGAAAATTCCCCACCACCCTTACATGGAACAATTTTTCGAATTTCTTGATTTTCTGGAAAATTGCTCTAATGATTTTGATTAAAATGCCATGTATTAAAGACTCTTACATGACAAATGAAATGTATATCTTGAATTTTCTGGGAATTGCCTGTAAAGTCTTCTTCATTCGGAGTAATTCCGTATAATCTTGTATAACTTGGAAACATTAAGCAATAGACGAAAACGCAGTACACAGAAAACATTCTGATAATTCACGTGACTTTTTCTGTCCTCTGTCGCTTATTAGTTAGTATACAAATTATCCTTACTAAAGTTTATTTTCTATGTACTTCATTTTAATCCAGATAAACCTTTCGGAAATAACTACATTAATCATTTCGTTATAGATACAAAGGGAACAGATAGTCAAATGTTTAAGAACCGGACGCTATACGCTGGCCTTAAAATCCCATACTGTTTTCATGCAATCACGAGGAACAACTGAATGTTGACAGGACTTTTAAGAGAATGACCAAGTAGTGAACAATTCGAACCTTTAGTAACGGATATCTCAGAAATGGCTTATGCTACAAAATTTATTTTAAATAAATTGTACTTTTTAAAGAGATCTAAATTTTTTGTGTAGTAAGTACGTTTTCGTCTATCGTTTATCAGTTATACAAGATTATGCAAAATTCCTGCCGAATCAGAAGGACTTCATAGCCCATTCCTAAAAAATTCAATGTATGCATTTTATTTGTCATGTAAATGTCTTTAATATACGCTATTTTAATCAAAATCGTTAGAGCCATTTTTTAGAAAATAAAAATTTTCGAACATTTTTCCATGTAAAGTGTAATGTGTATGGGGGGTTTCCTTGAAAATCTTCGTGTGGCATCTTTGGGGATATTGAACTTAAATACCAAGTTTGGTATTCATCCAACTTTTCGTTTTTGAGTTGCACTGTTCACAGGCACGCAGAAACACATGCGCGCTCGCACACACACACACACGCGCGGGCGCGGACATGTTTCCAAAAATGTGTTATTTGAATTCAAGGGGTCTCGAAACGTATTTCCGGTGAAATATCCATATCTAATTTTTCGGAGAACGCAATACCTTCTCTTCTTGCTAGGTACGTGGTAGAGAAAGTAAAAATGTAGATCTGTTTAAAGCACACAGTTTATTTGAAATAGTTGTTTTTTGGCATCAACCATTTCCGAGATATCCGTTTTAATGGTTCGGTCATTCTTTTAAAATGCTGTTGATTTTGAGCTGTTTCTCGCGATGTCATGGAAAGAGTATGGAACTTTAAAGGCCTGCAGTTCGTATACATTTACTATCACTATTCCCTTTGTATCTATAGCGATTAGCGATATTTCTGCCTGATTAAGCATATACAAAAAGGAACTCTGTAATAATTATAATTAAGGAATTATTGATAATTAACTTGTAATTTCATAATTTTCCATAATTTTAAAGCAATATGATTCGAAACTGTATCAATCGAAAGCCCTTCTGAAGCTGTAAATTTGTTTTAAGTTTCAATACTGTTGTCAAATAAATAACGGCGTAATTGCCTAAGAAAAACTGTAAGATATAGGGAAAATAAGAGTAGCTTCGTTTGGAGACTGTCCATTGTATTTTCCGAGCGTGGGGCCATAAAATTCGAGTGGTTTAGAGGTGTCTTCAATTGTTTTGTCATTAACGGAATTGCTCTTGGAGGTTATCTGAGAAACGTTTTTCTTGTGATGAAGTACGCCATGCATTATGATATAAAGTGGTGATATATTTTTCATTGGTTTTGCTAAAATGATATCTAAAGCGATAGAGTATTTTGCATAGCAACGTTTTTGTCCTCCTTAAGCGATTTATGCACCTACATAGAGCATCTTTTGCATACCAGCGTTTCGTTCCTCCTTAAGCAACTTATCGACCTGTCGAGTTGGATCATTATATGCTGTTTTATGTGGTGGTTATTTAGTTTCTTCCCAGAGATTTAAGAACAAGTGTTTTATCTTAATGTGTGGTGATGTTGATGTGCTATTTTGGATTAGTTTTTTCATGTTTGTGCTCGATGTGGCATATTGAATATATCTAATGAGCGTATTAACAGCTATCTCAAAGTCACAAGACGTTTTCAGAGAAATTATGAAATCAGTGATGTGTGGGTAGCAATTTCAACCAAAGGGATGTTTTATTAAGTAATTATTATTCATATTATTCGTTTCAGAATCTGAATGCACTGATAGGAATATAGGAAAGCGGTGTGAACTAAGCTCATAAGCACAGACTGAAAAGAACGTAAGCCTACATGTTGAGGAATGAAAAAATCCAAGATATCTGGTTTATGCTCTGCAGTATGGTATGAATTCAAATGAGAGTTGGTTTTTGTTATGGTGAAAATAATGTAAAACATAGATATCTTGAAATCGCGCTGATCTACTTTCAGCTACTGAAACGGCAACTCTAGCCCGAGCCCGAGATATGTAATTATAGATAATTTGATTAATTAATTTTTATTGATGTTAAATCATGCTATGTACATATCTTTTTCTTTTACTGCTTGTATAGTTTAAGAAGGGTGATTTAACGATATGTCTGTATTTAGGTTACTAATATTAGAGGAGTTATAAATTGTTTAATGTAAATAATTTAAGCGCTATGTTAAAATACTGTCCACGACGAAATGTCTTAGCTGCAGGAAAAGTGTCTTCGAAGGCAGAAAGTCTAGTTTTACGATGTCTCTCTGGTCGCAGGGGCATTGTTCATACAGCGAGGGTGTAGAGTTTTTGTTCCTTTATACGATAATACGCCGTGACCAAGTGAGAGAGACAACAAGCTTAACGGTGAATTTAGGAAAAGCCGCGATTTATATTAAACTTGGACCAATGAGAACCCTGTAAGTTTATATGAGATAGTGAGACGCGTTGAGTGGCGCTAAAAATGGACCAATAGGAAAGGAAGCAGCCCCAGAAGCCTGCGACTATAAATGGATCTGTTAGGAACAAATTCGGGGGCATTTTGCTAAACTACAGGCAGGGAGAGATGCTGCAGGATGTTTGAGAGATATCGTGCCAAAAGTGAATTAAGGCAGTTTTCGCAACACACACAAGAGTCGCTACGCGTAAAGAGATATAATAGGCATATATAAACTTCGCATCATATCCGCGCCGTGTTTCAACAGCAGTGGATAGTGTTTTAATGGCGGAAATATCAGCGTTGTGTACCATCAGAAGTTGCTAAATAAAAGAAGCTGCAGTGTCGTCTTTTAGTAACTAAAGCACGTCTATTTTCTCCTTTACCACCACCCGAGATCTACGTTTCCTTTACCAAGGAAAAGTCCATGCTCCCACATATTCTAAAAATTACTGCAGCTAGCCGAGGATAAACAATGCAGAGAACCAGCATACTGCGAACATCTGGAGCCAACGTGGAGGATGCAGCAAGGTAAGCCGCGAGCAACGGGCATTAAAAACCACCACAACATCGGACAGGAGGAGATACTGCCGCACTACGCATGTGACATTTTTTCAAACAATGATTGCCTACCGGGCGATCGTTTATTCAAGATTCTGCCACGTATTGACAAATTGTTTAAGAAACTTCAAGCTACGAATGTTCCGGACAAATATATCCATGAATGAAGGATAGCATTTCGACTTAAATGAGTTTTTTACACTATATAAAAGATAATCCTCAGGCATGTGTATCAGATTGTGCAAGCAGCTACAGCAGATGTTCCGCTTACATCGTCTGTATGCTTGAAGAAGAAAGGGTTTTGTATGCAAATACTACGCCATCTTGCTTATCAACTTCTTACACACTCAACTGCGTTGGTGGATATTTTTAAGAACGTACAAAAAGTTTAACACTCTGTATTTGTTAAAGTACCAAAAAGTGGAGAAACGCAAAGGAAAGTAACATCGGAATTGTATTAATCAGAAAAGTCTGATGTGTTGCATTCAAATGACTCTCTACTCACTGCTCTACAAACTACATATTCTTATGAAAACTTATCATACTATATATTTCTTGTTACTCCAGATAAACTTTCAACCCACATTTAGACGTTTCGTTGTAGGATACATAGGTAAAGCGATAGATTTTTAAAGAGCGTGTCGCTATGTGATGTCTGAAATTCCTTTGCTTTGCATGATCACGAGAATAACATTCTGAACGTGTTGCATTCACATAAATTTTTCTATTCACTCTTCTACAAGCGTATCTTAACAAAAGCTTCTTCTTCATGTACTTTTTGTTAATGCAGATAAATGAGATCTACATTTTTTTGTGTATTATGATTTTGTCCACTCTTATGGTTTACCAATTATACAAAAATCATTCGAATGAAGATAACTTCACAGATTATTCCCAGAAAATTCAAGATTATTTTGTCATGCAAATACCTCAAGCATATGGTATTGTAATCAAAGTCGGTATGACTTTTTTGACAAATAAAACGATAAGTAAGGAAATTTTTTTCCAAATAAAGATTAGTTTGAGGAGAGGGATTTTAGGCACGCCCGCGCGCGCGCGCGCGCACACACACACACACACACACACACACACACACACACACACACAACCACGGATCTTTTTCTAATTTTTTTTATTCAGGTAGTCTCAAAATGTGTATTTCCGGTGAAATATCAGTATCGAATTTTGGGTGGTATGCAATACACTTACCTGCTATGGCAAGCAGCAGAGAAAGTAAGAACGAAGTATTTGAAAACTCAAGCCAATAAAAAGGAATATCTCGGAAATGGTTAACTCCACCAAAAAGTTTGACATAAATTGTGTGTTTTAACGAGATCTCCATTTTTATAGTAAGATTTTGTCTATCCCTTACGGTTTACCACTTATTCAAAAGTTTAATCAAAATGTACCGGTGCTAAGAGACCCCCATGGTTATGACGAAACAGATGCACGTGCCATTAAAAAAGCCTACGATGGTGATGAATTATAATAATTCAAAAGCAGTTGTAGCTCTCTGCATTAAGCTGAGTTGCAATCCTAATTCTTGTTCCCTAGGAATTGGAGTACAGTGGTTTAGCAAGCCAGACAATTATGTATATTGTTTCCATGCTATTGTTTCAACACCCATATACTCTCCATAAAAGACACCAAAAAGCAAATCTCAATAACAAAACTTAAGGACGAGGTTATTTTGAAATTGCTTCATGCGATGGTGAAGTTAATGCTTGCAAGCTTCTGGTCAGTATCTTCCCTCACCCTCAAGCTGCGCAGTAAAGAGCACAGAATCAGGAGATGCACGGTGCACAATGAAAAAATGAGGAGGAAACGCGGACGAAAATATGTAGTAAAAAGCAAATAAACTCTATCAAAATGAGAGGAGTGTAACGTATATTCCTGTGTAGTGTGTTTGTGAAACATATTTAGTATGTAGCATTACAAGAATGATATTCCAGATTGATTGATTGAATAATTCTTTGTACACTGTGTATTTATGAAGTATCATTTGAAAGCTTCGTCAGGAAGAAATTACCTACTACGCGTAATAGGGTGATTCGATGAAATCAAATTTTTACAGTTTTGTAATAATCAGTACTTATATTATTTATTTAGATTGACAACTATATGTGATTAATGCCACTAACGTGTCATTTTATGCAACACAGGTTAACATGTTTTCTTAAAAATTGTTCTGCAGATTGTCTCAATTTCTTCGACGACATTCTACAACCCTATAATGGATATCGTCATAAGCAGTCTTGCAACAGTTCAACTTGAATGGAATTAATTTCTCCTTCTTCCAAGATGTAATACATTATTTAACTGCGGTTGCATTCCATTAACTTTTTTTTTCAGGATTGCAGTTTGAATCGGGCTGTGACGACTATGGCTGAGGGTGGGTGCGGCGGAAGCGGTGCCGCCCCCGATGGTCAGACCACCGCCAATAGTAACTCAGGAATCTTACCTCTTTCGCCACCAAAGGCTGAAGTGGACGATTCCCCTCTTCAGAAATCCATGGATAAGAACAAGATATGTAAGTACAACATAATATATTCTATCGCAATTTTGACGCAATAATTACTGAAGATTTGGAATAGTCCCACTATAGTTTCGTGTATCGGGATTGTTCGGAGAAATGAGATATGGACTGCTCGCTTTACCTCTGGAAGGATTAATGGAAAGAATCATAAAAGTCACATTAAATTGCATATTTGCCATTCACATTTCTTTCGGCTAGTTGAACTCATTGAACAGAACCTGCATTTAATAAGCAGACTCTGAACGCTTGCACGAGATTCTGGGCGGTGTAGGGCACAAGAAAATGTGAACATATTATTCCAGATATATGTACAGCATAAGGCCTACTCAATGTTTACTCTTAATGTTACCACATTCGCCCCCCCAAATAAAGGCAACCGATTCACAACATCTGCGCGAATGACTTCTAAAGAATCTCCTGATTAGATGAAGGTTCAGAATTTTAGCGGTATGTTCTGTACTTGCTATGGGCGAGTTGTGTTTTATGTATTTAAAATGTATGTTCAAGTCCTTTCTGGATTGATTTAAATGTGTGTGCTATTTTTTACTTTCCTTTATAAAATTATTGTCATACTCATTATTATTATTATTATTATTATTTATAATAATAATATTAATAATAACTACTTAACAGACGACTAAATGACGAAGTACCACAGCGGCCAACAATCAATCTTTTCCAAACAAAATTTGCTTACTGACGTATCTGATATCTGAATTAAATATGGACCTATACCATTTGGAAAGGTAGTGAACCCCTGCTGTAAGCAGAAGAGTGAATAAAGGTGAAGTTAATAATCGAAACAGTAAGATTTGTGGGAAGAGCACGAATTACATTTTTGGAGATGCTGACAGACTCCCTCTCCCGCTCTACTCTCTGGAAAAACCTTGGAAATAGTATGACGATTTCAAAGCTGTGTAGATTTTGTCCAAGATCACCCTTCACGAAATGCATTCCACTCAACTGCCAGATACAAAACGGAATCCTAAACCTCTGTGGACAACCATTCTTGAACACGTTATGTAGTGTGCTAACAAAACACACTTATTTGTTATTTTGAGAGATGAAACGTAAGATGTTTCAAGAAAGCACGGCGTGCGTTAGCTTTTGAACATACTGTGCAAAGTGTTGTTTGGGGGTTATCCTATGCTCCGAAGTATTTTTGGTCGTGTTCGACATGCCAGCTCTACATAAGCGAGCCCCACTTATGCATAGCACTTTTGAATTTGAAGAGGTCGAATTGATTCCGTTAAATCATATTGACATGTTGGCGAATTGCTTGAGAAGTGTTAGCAGTGATATTGACAGAAGAAGCTGCATACACCCATAAGCCTGAGCCTGGCTTCAGAAGTCAGCAATACGAGAATGTAGATCATGCTATAAACAATCGTGTGGCTATGCCAGAACCAAATGCATTATATCGTGGCCTCCGCTCATCATGACTGTAACGTCACAAGAGCGGTGCAATGACAACGCAATGAAGCTTTTGTTATTGCATTATTTGGATGTATTTTATGCATTTAAAGACCACAATGTTTTCTCGTTGACAAAAATACACAAATAGTTAATTATTTAACCAGAACTAACATCACTATGGTGTACATAGTGACACATATATGCTGTGGAATGAACGCAGTTAGTTGCAGTAATTGAAAAAGAAACTGAAAAAAGTGCTGGTAAGTATTATATTTATCTATTCAAAGAATTGGAAACTGTTCTTATTAGAGGTTTTAGAGAGAAAATATAATTTCACAAACGCAAATTTTGAAAGGAGTAGTTTATCTACTCTACTTGATGTGCACATAATTTTTGTAACTTCTCCAATTTTCTATTTTTACCTTTTATGAGTTAGGAAATCGTTCCTATGTTTGCAATAATTGTTTAGTAATATGTTGCAACTTAGAAACTGATTTTTCTACTAATTTAATTCGTGACACGTTACAGCCATAGAGGCAATGTACTAAACTCGGTTCCTCCTCAAGTTTCATTGATGACAAAGTGTTTGACAAAATCACAGAATTTCACTAATGACTAAAGTGCTTTGTTTGTTACGTTTAAAAAATTCTCTTTCAAATTCCTCATTTATTAATGTCTCAAATACTTTATACACTATCACAACGACGTCGACCATAAACTTTTGGCCGTTTCAACCCTCCTCTATTAATTAGTGATAAGTATTTAAAACTTGTCTCGTTCTCTCTCTCTCTCTCTCTCTCTATATATATATATATATATATATATATATATATATATATGAGAGAGATAAATATATATATATATATATATATATATTCGCATGCTCCTGACATACACAAGAAATTCAGCGCAAGACTGGTAAGACGCTGTTTCGTTCACTTTATGTATAACATATCCCGCAATATAAATAACTTTTTTTTTAATTCCATCCATTTTTACGCAGTCTACTGAATCTTTCATACTCTCGCATAATTCATCTACATCGAATGTGTTTATTTGGTCCTCTGCAGCACTTTCAGTACTAGATGATAGAAAAAGGTTTATAGAAAATTCACCATTGATTGAGGAATGTAGTTTAATCAAGCTTACTAACTTTAATTTCTTTTCTGGTTTAGGATCTGTCTCACAGAGATATAATTCTCCCCAGTCATTTGCCTGTATTGACTAAACCTACTTTCCAGATTGTCTGAAACTTTCCTAGTAGGACATATTTCGAATTTACTTGAGAAAGCATGTACTTACAAACAGCTGTCAGAGTTTCAGTAGTGTGTTTCAAAGCAATTTGAGTTTCTGATGTCAGGGAGCCAAAATTACGACTTTGACTTGATGGTCCCGGTAATGGCAAATCTGCTCTTAGCCCTCTTCCTGGAAAATGGTTATAAAAGCAATAGGAATGTGAATCAACTACCTTAAGAGTGAGTTTAGAAGCGAATGTGATCTCTTCAATAGCTGGTGCCCACCTGTCCGCCCCTTTTAAGTGTTTTACTTTTATAGGCAATTCGTGTTATGAACACAACAAACGTAGCCAGTTTTTCCCTAAATCGCATGCAAAATGGGAACTGCCAACCTAAATGAATGGGTGAAATGTGACCATGTGATTCTGATTTCTTTTCAAATAGTGCCGTTTATATTTCAGATAAATGTAAACGCTTTATGACTGTATTTTAATAATCTTCACCCTGGATAAATAGCTTCATTTTATTCGTGAAATAGCCTAGCAAATGGTCGCCGCTTCATGTCTTTCGAATTTATCGAAGATTTGGAAATCAGACCTTTTCCCCCCTTTTTTTCTTTTGGTAGTGTTTAACGCCCACTTTTACTATATACGGCACCACGGCGGAGGAACTCAGTCGTGGTTTTACCTATGATAAACCCCTCATAATTTATATGTAGGTTGTGAAAGTTGTTTTCTCTTTCACACCTTTAAAAATTTGCACCCTTGAATCAGAGATATTGCTAGAATACGAGCAATCAGTTACTTCCTGGTCCACAACCATTCTTATTGTTAGTCAAATTCTGCCTCACGCCTCAGTAGCATGTACTCAGCCACCAATAGTGTCCCCACCGCCCAGGTTCTCACTTCGTGTGAGTACGGGTTTGGCGCAACCGGGATCCGAGCCTCTCGTCGCCATCGTCATCCCTCCACCCTCGTCCGGTCGAGGTGGGTTCGTCCTCGTGACCGGGGGACACAAGGTAGGCTCTCGTGCGTTCTTTGCATTTCGTTCCATGCCGCCCCTCGCCATCGCTTCTTTCTTCTCTAGTCTATTTACGAACATTTCGCACCACGACCATTCACACATCTCTTTTCCTTCCTCGCTGGCCTACCTTGCTGGCCTTTATATTATTGCATACATGTGTAATAATGTTATGTGAATGTATTACGTAATTTAATAATGTAGGAGCTGTGAGAATGATACGTTAAAAGTTGGTAACAATCAAGTAACTTTGAGGCAATAATGAATTTGAAAGTTTAAATGCTACGAAACGCCCACACTTTTGGTTTATTTTCCGATTTTATTTATTTTAATCCTCCGTGGACACAGCCTGACGGATACCCGCACACTGTGTATGCAGCTGGGTGAGAGGGTAATGGCGTCATCCCCTCCATCCGGGGTTGTCATGTAGGGCCTGTATTCCTATCCGCTGTTCAACTGCAGTCCCGCGGGGGGGTCATTGCATGAGCTGCTGACTCCCCACGGCCATTGGATCCCTCTGTCTATGTTCTGGGAGGTGTAACCCTAGGGCGAGACCGGTATGGATAGGCCACTCATCCAAGCCGGAGTAACGCCCGGGAAGTCAGCCCGAGGTCGGAGACGGTTGCAATGTTGGAGGATTTCATTCGCTATGGAGCCCTCTTTCTCCATTTTAATAACTAGCGCAGAAAGGTTATCGTAACAGAAGTAGCACCACCGTCATCTGGTTGTTACTTGGTCATTACACTCACAGAGGAAGGGCAGTCTTTCGAGAAGGTGAACCCTTTTATAGTACAGAAGCACACTGGCTCTATTGTTGGTTCGGTTCAGTCCTGCACTCGACTTCGAAGCGGTTCATTATTAGTACAAAGCAAGTCCGATCGACAAAGTAAGACCTTGTTGCACGCTACGCTTCTCCACGTTTATCCCACCCGTGTTGAGAAGCATCGCACCTTGAATTCCTGTCGAGGCGTCGCCACAACCCATAGCCTCGATGGTATGTCGGGCGATGAACTGGTCGAATATCTTTCAGAACAAAAGGTGACAGCGGTTCATCGAGTGCAGGCTAAACGCGACGGAGTGTTGGTACCCACTCGTACCCTGTTTGTAACTTTCGATGGCGCCGATCTGTCCAAGAGTATTTCAGCAGGGTACAACGCATTGCGGTGAGGCCCTGTATTCCCAGACCTCTGCGTTGTTTCAAATACCAACGTTTTGGGCATACGCAAGTCTCTTGTAAGAGTGCGGTTTCTAACTGTGCCTCTTGTAGTCAGCCCTCACGATGGTACCTGTTCATCAGCCCCCGTCTGCGTTAATTGCAAAGGGTCTTATTCTGTGTCATTTGCCGACTGTCCGCGCTACTTAGACGAGAAGGCGATCCAGGAGATCCGGGTAAAGGAAAAACTATCCTTCGCTGAAGCCCGGAGGTGTTACCATACGTGCCAACCTGCGCTCCTGCGATCGGGTACATTCAGTTCTATTGTTGCCTCGCCAGTACCCCGAAAGGATGCCGAAACTCAGACCTGGACCATGACTGCCTTGACCGCAACTACCATCCGGCCGCCCATCTCTGGCACTCTTATCAAGCCATCTAAAGCTTGTCCTAAGGTACTGAAGTTTCAAGGCACTGAGAAGAAATACAAGCAGCAACTTCGTAAGGAAGATTTTCTTAAAGACCCTCTTAAAGTCTTATCAACTCCATAACAAAAGCCCGAGCCCCAAGGTTAAGCAGAAGGTTCTTTTGAACCGCCCTTCTAAGTAGGAAGTTTATCCCTTTTCTTCATGGCTATCATGCCCTGGAATTTACGTGGTGTACGATCGCATAGGGCGGAACTGCAGCTTTTATTGCGTTCCCATTCACCTATGGTCGTGTGTTTGCAAGAGACCAAGATTCGCCCTCACGATCCTTTTACCTCCGAGGATATACTCCGGTTCGCTACGATCTTGCACCGGATAAGGGTACTCCTGCTCATGGAGGTGCCATGCTGTTAGTGCGTACCGACGTTCATTTTCAGACTCACACACTTACGTCGACTTGCAAGCTGTTGCCGTTAAGCTTCAAGTGTCCGGCTTTTTCTTTTCTCTTTGCTCTGTCTATTCACCTCAATCGTCTCCCCTTACTACGCGAACATTCGAGATCTCCTGTCTGCTCTCCCAACACCATTTCTTCTATTGGGAGGTTTTAATGCCCATCACCCCCTGTGGGGTTCGCCAAGGGCTTGTGCGAGGGGAACGCTTCTTTCCGACATTTTTACTCGGTTCCACCTCTCCATCCTCAATACAGCTGAGCCTACTTTTCTTTTTGATTCTTCTGGTACATTCTCTCACTTGGACCTTGCCGTTTGCTCAATCCAGCTTGCTTGTCGTCTGCAGTGGAACGTTGTCGCTGACACCTCCAGCCATCACTACCCTGCATCGTTTCTCTTCTGTCTCACCGCGCCCAGCATTCCAGAGTACCTACCTGGCAATTCAGCAAAGCCTAGTGGAGTGTGCATTCCGGACTCGTGTCTTTTGTGGACCATCCCTTCACTGACGTTAACCAGATGGTGCAGCACCTTACCTCCACGATCCTATCTGCCGCCGAACGAACAATTCCCCGTTCGTCCTTCCTTCCTCGACGTATTCCTGTTCCGTGGTGGATCGAGAACTGTCGGGACGCCGTTCGTGCGCGTAGAGCTGCGCTTAGGGTGTTTCGTCGACACCATATACTTGATAATTTGGTTGCCTTTAAACAATCGCGCGCCAGGGCTCGTCGCATTATTCAGGATAGCAAGAAGGCGTCCTGGACTTGTTTTGTCGAGTATTTTTATCGCTTCACCTTCTGTTTGGGATAAACTTCGTCGCTTCTCCGATAAAGTGTCGCATTGTACTGTGTCTGGCCTTCAGGTTCCCAATACCACCATAGTGGATCCGGCTGCCATTGCTAACACTCTGGGTGCTGCCTTTGTGGCTGTTTGCAGTTCTGACCATTATTTCGCCGGCTTTCGCGCTTTCAAAGACCTGCTGGATTTCGAGACGTATAATTTTCGGTCTCCTAATCAAGAGTATTATAATGACCTTTTCTCAATGAGGTAGTTGGAGCACACCCTCCATTTCTCTGGCACTCCGCTCCTGGGCTGGACGGCATTTATGTCTTGATGTTACAGAACCTTTCAGCCGACAGTAAACTCTTTCTCTTACAGGTCTATAACCGTATTTGGCAAGACGACGTTTTTCCTTCAGCTTGCCGCGAAACCACCATCGTCCCAATACTTAAGCCTGGGAAGGATCACCAACTACCTTCTAACTACCGCCCTATCTCCCTCACCAGTTGCATTTGCAAGGTGGTGGAGCGCATGATCAACGGGCGGTTGACGTGGTGGATTGATTCTCAGAACCTTCTGGCGAAAGCTCAGTGCGCGTTTCGTCGCCATCGCTCTACCGTCGACCATCTGGTATCTTTGTCGACGCATATTATGAACGGAGTTTTGAGAAAGTGTCAAGCAGTGGCTGTGTTTTTTGACCTGGAGAAAGCTTATGGCACTTGTTGGAGGGGCGGCATTTTACGTACACTTCACGCATGGAATATACGCGGTCGTCTTCCCATATTTCTTTGGGAGTTTATGACGGATCGCGTCTTTCGTGTACGTGTGGGTTCGGTTTTATCTAGTCGTTTTATTCAAGAGAACGGTGTACCGCAGGGCTCTGTACTCAGTGTCCATTGTTGAGTGTATTCCCTCTGGCATTTCATCGTCCCTTTTCGTTGACAATTTTGCCATTTATTGCACGGCGGACCTGTCTGCTCGAACGCCGTCTCCAGATTTATATCTACCATCTCTACGCCTGGAGTAACGCCAACGCCTTTAACTTCTCCGCCGAGAAACCCGTCTGTGTTAATTTCTGGCGCCGGAAGACTTTCCCTTCGCCCTCTCCATCTCTTTTTCGTCGGAAGTTGAGCTGGAATTAAAAGTAAAATGTGACCGTTCTCTTAATCTTTTGCGTGTTTTAAGTGGCACATCTTGGGAAGCTGATCGGAGCGTCCCTCTGCCTCTTTATCGCTCATTGGTCCGATCCAAGGTTGATTACGGGTGCATTGTCTATTCATCGGCGCGCCCATTTGTGTTACGTCGCTTGAATGTCATTCACCATCGTGGCATATGAGTCGCTACAGGGGTCTTTCCAACTAGCCGTGTACCCAGTCTGTACGCTGAAGCTGCAGAACCTTCGCTGTCCTTCAGGCGTGAGATTCTTTAGTACAGATATGCATGTCGACTCTCAAACTTGCCTGACCACATGTCCTTCGAGCTATTTTTCAGGATTCGCTTGATCGGCAATATTAGTTAGCTCCTCTTCATTGCTCCCACCAGGGGTTCGATTTCTCCAGCTTCTTCAGCATTTGGACGTTGCACCAGCGTCGACCCTTCCCAGGGGGGAAACGCCGTTTCCTCCTTGGTTGCGCGCTGAGGCCCACTTTCTCCTTGGGTTAACGTCTATGCCGAAGAATGAGACCCCTTCTTCAGTCCTTAGATCCGCCTTTTTAGAACTTGTGGCGCAATTCGGGGAATTTCATTTTATCTGTAGTGATGGGTCTAAGACTGATGTTGGAGTAGGGTGTGCCATTATCGATGGTCAAAGTATTTTTACCTTTCGTTTATCGGGACAATGTTCGATTTTTAACGCCGAACGTTTTAGTATTTACCAATCTCTTTTATACATTCAGCGGCACGCCTTACGGCACTGTGTTGTTTGTTCAGACTCTCTGATTGCTGTTCAAAGTATTCGCGCGCTGTACACTTACCGCCCTCTAGTACAGCGCATTCATGACCTGCTCCACTCGCTCGGTGCCTCTGGAATCAGTGTCTCCTTCGTGTGGATTCCAGGTCATGTGGGCATCTCGGGGAACGAGATGTCGACGCCGCTGCCAAATCCGCAAATTTTAATCACCCAGATGTTTTACCTCTGTTGTTCCCTTCTCATATTTGTCTGTTATTTTACGTCACCGCATCCTCTCGCTTTGGCGCGATGAATGGACCGCCCTCCGGGGGAACAGGTTGCGGGAGGTTAAACCTCTCCCGTTAGTCTGGGGTACCTGTTCTCCTTCTTCTAGTCGGGAAGAGGTAATTTTAGCTCGTTTACGTATCGGTCATTGCCGTTTTAGTCATAGACACCTGCTCAGTGTTGACCCCGCAGCACTCTGTGAGCAGTGTGATGCGCCCTTAACGGTGCGTCACATTTTAACAGTGTCAAGTTTTAGCTCCATTGCGCGTTCGTGTGTCTCTGCCTGTTGGCATAGCCAACGTTTTGGTAGACGACGCTCATGCTGTAGAATGTCTTACGTTTTATCAGTGACATTGGTTTTAATCGGCGCATTTGTTGCGCTGAGCGTCTTTTAGTTTTGTGGTTTTATATTGTCTGTTTTAATGGGACTCTTCTCCCCGGCGGACATATGGCGCTCTTGTCCCTTGCATTCTACAGTGCTTGACACGTCGTTTAACACTTTTATTGTTTTATTTACCATGCTTTTAGTGTGGTGGTTTTTAGAATTTGCTGTCTTGGTTTTGGTGTTTTAGACTAAGCGGGTTTGTGTCCCGTATTTTAGTTTTTAAATTTTGTACTTTGTAAGGGCGCTGATGACCTTAGCTGTTTAGCGCCCTTAACCCCCATATCATCATCATCATCATCATCATCATCACCAATAGTGTCGAGAAGGGGAAAACGACGATGTGATGTGTTCATTGACGACAGCAGGTCTTGTCTCTAAGATTTATTGTGGTCGTGTACCTTGTTCAATATGACCTGTGTATGGCATGTGTATGAAGTCGCGACATGTGCGGCCAGCCAGCAGTTTGCAAAGCCACAGCTAACAGAAACTGTTTTCCTCTGGTGTTTGTACAAGAAACACACATACACAAAGACTTCCCTGATCAGCCCAATGGCCAGACCTTTCATCCATTGAGCATGTGTTATTTTGTCCCATCTTCACAGGAGCAATATGTAAGATTTTGAAGAATACTAATTTTCAACAATTTCAACTTTGGTTGAAATCGGATTCAAAATTCAGAGCCTGGTTTTCGTAAATAGCCTATAAAAATTAAACGATACAGCTATTTCAAAAAATATCCATGAAACAAGGTTTACCTTATTTCTGTCATAAAAAGAACGCGCTTCAAATGTAACACTATACGTACGCGATAAAGTGTATCAGATGGCTTATTCAGGAACATGTTTTCGGAGTGATTTCGCCCCATCCTCAGCTGCTGTCGACATAGTACTTCTGATTATAGGGGAATTAATTATATTTACATTTAAGTTCTTTTTCATTTCCAAAGTAATGTATTTCGTGGCACAACGTAGAGCAGCAACTAAACATGTTTCTGTTCCATTCAAGATGTGTAACCGGGAGGGGGGAATGTGTGTCCTACCATGTCCGCTTTATAATTGATTTTGTGGAACGCTTTCCTAAAGGCAGGGAAGTCTTTATGGGAATTGGAAAACAAATACATATTTTAAAACAAATCCAAGCCAATGCACTGCGGCGGTTTATTCTAAAGGGTCAGGGTTCAAGTCCAAGTTGCGGTCGTTCTTTATCGCTGCATTGTAAATTATCCGGTTTCTTTGAGCAATGAGATCTCTTGTATATTTCTCGGCCGTAGTACAGGGTAGGTGATTTCAAATGAATTTCCTTTTAATTTATTGATTTGTTTTTTATTTAATTTCAAAATTCAAGTTTCCAAAATAGTAATAGTGAAGTAAATGTAGCCATTTATTTAATAACACGCCGACTAATTATACATACTACACTTATTAAAGATGATATCCGTCCGGAATACTGAGGAATACTGACAGTTCTAATGATGTTACTTATCCTGAATACTAAGTGATACTGATGGTAATCATAGCTTCTGTTCTGAAAATATACTTATATACGTATACCATCTCCATGTCAATTTGTACTTTATAATAAGATAGGCCATGTAGCTTTTAAACGTTTACCTTTCCTCAATATGCCGAACATCTATATAGTTATTAAGAAATAAAGAAAGATCGTGCTTATGTTAATTAAGAAGTATAATTGAATACAAATATGTCAACACATACTATTTCAGGTAAGTTCTATATTAACATTAGGTATTGTAACTGCTTCAAAAAAAAGTGCTACTTGTTACAAGTGTTGTTCTTTCTCATAGAGAAAGAAAGTTGGAAAGCCTCGTCAAGAAAAAAATCTGATGTGTTACACTCACATGACTTTCTCTACTCTTGTACAAACTATTTTTTACAAACGCTTATTCTCCATATACTTCATGTTAATCGAGATAAACATTTGCAGAGTCTATATTATTGCCAATTTTCTTGTAGATGTAAGGGGATAATATATTTACAAGGGCAATATAAAAATGCAGTAGCCTTTAAGCACATACATATCTCTTAATAGCTGGTTGCTAAGTGCAGCACCATTCTCTTTCCCACAGATTAATACTCTTTGCATATCCAAGACAAAAAAATCTGATGTGTTACACTCACATGACTTTCTCTACTCTTGTACAAACTATTTTTACAAACGCTTATTCTCCATATGCTTCATGTTAATCGAGATGTTAATCTTATGCTAATTTTCTTGTAGATGCAAGGGGAATATGGTAGGTTTTAAGCGATTGTCAAATCTTTTAAGCGTTGGTTGCTATGTGGCGCATTCCATTCTCTTTGCATGCCCAGAACATAAAAAAATGAATAACGAATTTGCGAAAAAGTATAAGTATTGAAAATTTAAGGGAATAAGAAGCAATATCCCGAAAATGGTTCACTCAACAACAAAAATGTATATGACATAAATTGTGTATTTTAACGCGATCTACATTTTTTGTGTAGTAAAATTTTGCCTATCTCTATTGGTTTACCAGTTATGCAAAATTCGTTCACAATGAAGAATACTTTTGGAGACATTCCCAGAAAATTCAAGATATATATTTTATATGTCATGAAAATATCTTAAACATATGATATTTTAATCAAAATCGTTAGAGCCGTTTTTGAGAAAATTAAAATTTTCGAAAAATCTTCCATGTAAAGGGTAATTTGGGATGGGGGGATTTTCTTGAAAACCTTCATGTCGCATCCTTGGAAGATACTGAACCTAAATTGGTGTTTATCCGACTGTTCGTTTCTGAGTTATGCTGTTCACAAACGGACACACAGACAGTTTGTCTTATAGTTTCTCTTTCATATTATTTTATTCGTGCTACCGAGATTAAAATTGAATTGAGTTTTATTTATGGACGCCCTTTAACTGCTGTGGTCCTTAGCGTCCCACTTATATTGGACGTGAAAGACCGGCAATTTGCTCAGAGGCCGCTTTATCAGACTTGAGGTTCTTTTACGTGCCGTAAAACTACGACACGGGACCACCGGCTTTACTTCCCTTCCGAAGGAAACCATGTTAAGGAAGTTTACGCCCGAAAAAGTCCATCGCCTTCCGCTGGGTTTGAACCCGTGACCTCGTGGAACTAGGGGCTAGCATGGTAACCACTACACCACGGAGGACGACGTGCTACTGAGATGTCAGATTACTTTATCTCCAACATGTCAAGTAATTCGCTTCTCCTACTGTAACGGAATGGGGAACATGGCTGTTTCGAGTACTTCACAGAACTTCACGATAGTGGAAGAAGTCAGTACATTTGTGCATTTTCTGAAAACTAATATTTCTATTTAAGATAAACACTTTGAGTAATAAAATTAAAAAATAGCGCGTATTAAATTTACGAGGTTATCTCTACCCACTATTCTACAAACTATTCTTACTAAAGCTTATTCTTCTATCTACTTGTTAATCGAGATAAACGTATGCGGAAATGGATTCATTACTCCGTTGTAGATATAAGAGGAATTCAGCAATAGTCAGATTTTTAAAAAAAGTGGGTCGCTATAATGAGTTTGTAATTCCAGTCTTTGCATGATCAGGAGGAAAAAAAGACGAATAGCGACTTAACACTTGAATAAAGTATAAGTATTTGAAAATTCAAACCAATAACAAAGGATATCTCGGAAACGGTTAACACTACCAGAAAAAAAGACAATTTACGTACTTTAACACATCTAAGTTTTTGTGTTGTAAGATTTTGTCCATCTCTTACGGCTTACTAATTATACAAAATTCATTCAGAATGAAGAGCACTTCGCAAGCTGTTTGCAGAAAATTCAAATTATACATTATATCTGTCATGCAAATATCTTGGCATTTTAACCAGAATCTTTAGAGCCATTTTTGACAAAATTAAAAACAGCGAAAAATGTTCCATATAAAGGGTAGTTTGGGTTTTACATTTTCTTGAAAATCTTCTTGTCATACCCTTGGAATGTGTGGAACTTAAATACCAAATTTGGTATCTTTCCGATATTTCGTTTTGAATTAAGTCGTTCGCAGGTATACGCGCGCGTGTGGGACTTTTCTAAAAACGCTCTATTTTGGGGTGGGAGACCACAATTAGTATATTTCCGGTGAAATGTCGATATGGAATTTTTAGATGGAACACAATACTTCCTCTACTTGCATAGATAACAGAGAAAACAGAAAGAGCTCCCCTTCATCGTTGAACACTATGAACATTATGTAGGCGAGTATCTATCCTTCGTACAACTTTGAAATCATGGAGGAAGCAGTGGAGTTGATCCGGACAAGTTAGGAAGTGCAATGCATGACAAGTCGCGGCCTATATTCTCAATGGTGAAAATGTAGATTTTTTTATACATTCCTTAATGCTTGTTTCAAGTGTGCTCCGCTTATTAACACGTTGAAGTTTCTGTTTTTTCCTCTAAAGACAAAATTTGTGTAAAAAAACACCTTATAATTATGTAATTATGTGCAACAGATAAACGACTATGAATACATTACTCTTCTTTACAACATAAATTATGCCCTTTAATGCCTCAACACCAGTATTGTACTGATTAAAGGCAACACAGTCATCTTCGTTTTATTGTGGGCCAGCACTAGGAGATTTTTAAGTTTATACATTGATACTGTTTACTCTTTCTTAAGATTTTTGTTATGCATGTCATCACCATGCAAGAAACAAAATATACGCTACACAGGATCCTTAATACTGACGTAAACAAACGAATTAAAGTTTCCCAATCGTAAGAGGACGTGCTACGAGGTTCATTGCCCTGCTGGTCTCACGTCTCGTGAATCATTCACTATAAGACATGATATCCGTTACCGGAAGGAAGCGCCTGACGAGTTTGCAACCAGAGCACACACCTCTTATTTGCCGTGATCTAAAAGCGGTAAACTTATAAACAGGGAATGGTGTTTGTTGATTATTCGAAAATGCGGATACTTCTTCTTTGGAAACATAAAAGACGAATGCTTAATATTAATATATAATGAAATTCAGGAATGAGCAAATCGAAAAAGAAAAAGAAAATTTTTTCATAAAGTAAGGAAGTGTTTCGATGTGAAATCGGATTTGCGCCTCATTTAACCTGAAGGTTTTTTTTGTTAGTTTTTTCATCCAAAAGCGAGAAAATCGAAATCATATATTCCTTCCAGTGAGCATAAAGTTTGTCCCAATGAGAATATCGGGACATGCCTGGAGAACTTTTTTTGTCCAGAAGTGAACATATCGAAATCACAAGTTTTATTTCCAATGAATACGGAGGTTGCTACTTTGTCTGAATGCTAGTGCAACCACATTTTTGATAGCTAGTAATGAAATGTAGGAAGTGTAGAAATTAGCCTAGTCCAATGAGATGTCACGGGTCTCTGTGTTCAGTACACTTAATTATAAAGCTGTTAAGATTAACCACGCACTAATGCTGCCTTAAAACGCCGAAAGTGTGCTTGAAGTACATGAAAATAGCACTCCAAGCATTAGAATTCTATACTCCTATGTTTCACTGAAAACGGCTGATAGCATAATAGTGCATAGCTGGTAGTTAATCCAGCACTATTTTACGTTCGAAGTTTATATGTTAAAATGTTAATTATGACAGCTCATGCTTTATCTTTGGAACAGTTGTTTTTAAAAGTGTGCATGAAGAAGCGACAACGACAGCGGAATTCGAGAGAACAACGAAGTGCAGTAATGAAAACGAGTACGATTTTCTTGTTTACATGTAGCTCTCTTTAATTATTTATTAATTAATTTTCGTTTAGACATCCGAACCACACAGCCGATTTTAATAATTGCTTCGCTACTGGACAGCTTTTTTCCGATGATTATGGTTTACATAACATTTCCAAAAACGTTTATTGGCGATACGCCATCATGGCAGTTTCGTGATATTCCAGTTACTAAAGGCGAAATGGCCCTTCAAGTTTTTAAGTGTTCGGAAACTAATACTACATAGAGAGCTGCTGAAAATATACCAATATACCGGGTGACCCAGCTAAGCTGTTTTCTGTAGCTTAATGTGTAGTCTAGGGGAACCATGCTAGCCTCTAGTTCCCGAGGTCCCGGGTTCATAACCGGCGGAGGGCGATGGATTTTTTTTGGGCGTAAAAATCCTTAGCATGATTTTCTTCGGAAGGAAAATAAAGCCGGTGGTCCCGTGTCGTAGATTCACGGCACGTGAAAGAACCTCAAGCCTGATAAAGAGGCCCCTTGAGCAAAATGTCCGGCCTTTCACGCCCAATATCCAGGAGTAACAAAAATGCAGGGCACATTCCTCACACATTATGATATATGAACATGGAACTGGAAACGCTTTGTTACTATGTTACAACTCATTTTCCATGGAAACACACAAGAATAAAACGTACCAGCATACCACATGCAACTCTTTCTCACAGGAGATGTTCAATATGCCCTCCGTGAGCATTGATACATGCATCAACCCAGATGCGCTGATGTATCCCTGGAGTATTGCGTATGGTTTCGCAGCCTTCCATATACGGGCACGGATACTAAACATGTGGTACTGGGTTTCGATAAACAAGAGCTTTCAGATGCCCCCACAAATAAAAGCCCAGTGGGTTTGGGTCCGGGGAGCGTGGAGGACAGGCAATTGGTCCACATCTACCTATCCATCTGTCGCCGAATCTGTTATTTAGAAGCCGACGGACATTAACTAAAATGAGGAGGTGCTCCATCGTGCATGAAATACATGTTTTGTCGCACAGCTAAAGGCACACCTGCTAACAGATCATGTAGATCATTCTCTACGAAATTATGGTAACTGTGCCCGTTGAGCTTGTGTGGATGAACGTGAGGCCCTACTAAACAGTCACCAACAATACCGGCCCAAACATTGACAGAAAATCTTTGTTGATGAATTGCTTCAACAGTTGCGTGAGGATTGACGTCAGACCGTACATGCCGATTGTGATAATTTACAATCTGATCTCGTTGGAACGGCGCCTCATTTGTGAACAGCACCGTTGCACTAAAATTAGGGTTGACACTTTGTTGCATAAACCATTCGCAGAAGCGTGCCCGTGCAGGAAAATCAGCTGCTGATAGTGCCTGCACACGCTGTAAATGGTGTGGATACAGCCGGACCTCGTGTAATACTCACCAGATAGTCATGTGGTCAACATTCATTGTTGCTGCTACTTGTCTTGTACTGACATTAGGGTCGTCGTCAACTGCCTGAAGAGTTGCTGCCTCGTGTTGCAGTGTCCTTCTCCTTCTAGGCCTCCCCCGGTCGCGAGTATCAGGCTGAAATGCCCCATGTTCTCTAAATGGCTTCAAACGTTTTCCTGTCGGGGCACCTTCGTCCTGGAAATCTCTCTCGGTACAAATGTTAAGCGCAAGCGCCAATGCCGTCTGCTAATCCATACATCAAATGGACGTCTGCCATCTCTGCATTTGTGTACACTGCCATTGCACGAGCCAAGTCTGTGATCAACTCTACTAGTACGTAGTAACCCGTGTGCATACCAAGGTCGTACTGCTCACTGGAACAGTTGATGTTACCTGTAAACAAGCAATGACGTAAGTCGCATGGCAGCAGGAACATGTAAAACAAAACACTGGCGGTGTACCTACGATAATGACAACGTAACCAGGCGCAACCAAGAGTGCATGTTCCCCGTGATTCTAACGTTCTCTTTGTGTGTGTTTCCCATGGTTAATGAGTTGGAGAAAATTAGTTGTGACATGGAAACAAAGCGTTTCAGACCCATGTTCATATAACATAATTTCTTTGTCTACGTGTGAGGAATGTGTCCTGCAATATGTGCCCTACAGTTTTGTTACATTCTGTAGAATGGGACGCAAGAACCATAATAGCCAAAGGGCGTCAATAAATAAAACTCTTCAATTTAATTGTTTTAATGTTTCCCGCAGACAACAGTAAAGATAATGTCAGGATTACAAATGGTAGATAGAAATTTATACCGGAGGCAACGCACTGGTGTATCCAATGCAGTGGAGAACGCAATGCAGGCATCGACTGTAATCCGTCCCAAACAAGAACTATCCCCTAGTAACCATATGGGAGGGAAGGGAGAGAGAGAGAGAGAGAGATAGAGACAGATGGAGCGCTCTTATACCGCTGATTGGCGGAGCGAAGTTCGTGGGTGTTTTATTTGTTACCGCACAATAACAGCCTGTAAGTACAGCACTGTAGTTTTCTAATCTCTGCTCAGCGAGAAATAGTTTCGGTGAGAGAAGTCTACAAATGTTTAGATTCGCCTCTATCTTGTACAATTTCACATACACCACAGATGTGTTATGGACTCGTAAATTCTGAAAGGAATGCTTGCTACAGACATCAAGCAGAGAGACTTAGGTTAAACTGAAGACAGGCGCATATACACTTTTTTAAACTTAGTATTGCAAAATAATATGCAGCCTAACTCCGTATTACTAATGAAACTCTTGTATAATAATTTGTATTCCTAATACCATACGGCCCTCTCGGAACAGATAGGTCTCGAAGTGAATGCTGATTAAATATTATTTATCGTGCAGTCGCTTATGATATTTAACACGTATTTCCCACACCATTCGCATACTTCACAAGCCCAGAACACTTGTATACAATTTAAAAACAGTCAGCTTATAGAGCAGGCCAATCAACTTGCCGAAATAAAACACAACCGAGACAAACCATTAAAGGAAGCCTGAACTAAAAGTTCACATGTCTATTATATAAAACATAAAAACGTAAGTAGGGGAAGTATTGTATTCCACCCAAAAATTCCATACCGAGATTTCACCGGAAATATATGTTTTGAGACCCCCTGAATCCAAAAAAAGCATTTTTGGAAACATGTCCGTGTGTGTGTGTGTGTGTGTGTGTGTGTGTGTCTGTGTCTGTCTGTCTGTCTGTGAACAGCATAACTCAGAAACGAACAGTCGGATAAACACCAAACTTGGTATTTAGGTTCAGTATCTTCCAGAGATGCGACATGAAGGTTTTCAAGAAAATCCCCCCACCCCAGATTACCCTTTAATTTTAATTTTCTCAAAAATGGCTAACGATTTTGATTAAAATATCATATGTTTAAGATATTTTTATGACAAATAAAATGTATATTTTGAATTTTCTGGGAATGTCTCCAAAAGTATTCTTCATTGTGAACGACTTTTGCATAACTGGTAAACCATAAGAGATAGACAAAATTTTACTGCACAAAAATGTAGATCGCGTTAAAATACACAATTTATGTCATACTTTATTGTTGTTGAGTGAACTATTTTCGAGATATTGCCTGTTATTCCCTTAAATTTTTCAATACTTATTTTCTCAAATGGGAATTCGTTATTCATTTTTTTGTCTTGTATATGCAAAGAGTATTAATCTGTGGCAAAGAGAATGGTGCTGCACCTAGCAACCAGCTATTAAGAGATATGTATGTGCTTAAAGGCTACTGTATTTCTATATTGCCCTTGTAAATATATATTCCCCTTACATCTACAAGAAACTTAGCAATAAGATAGTCTGCAAATGTTTATCTCGATTAACATGAAGTAGATGGAGAATAAGCATTTGTAAAAATAGTTTGTACAAGAGTAGAGAAAGTCATGTGAGTGTAACACATAAGATTTTTTGTTATTGGGTTGAATACTTTTTGTAACTGGGAAGTCGCTATTCGTTTTGTTTTTGTCGCGGTCACACTAACAGCATGGCATTTCCAAGCTTCACGTTGTGACATGCTTTTTGAAAATGTGACTATCGCTTTATCTACGTATCCTAACAACGAAATGTGTAAATATGAACTTGTTTTTGTATTTAATTAATGTTCTTTAACCGGGTAGGCCATTACGGACGGTGAATAAACAAAATGGTAAAATGATGCCCAAATGGGCCCGAGGTCCCTAGAGCTTAGAGTTATCTGACATTCATTTTCTCAGGATAAGAGGAAAAAACTTTATCTAGGTAACTCATTCTAACCGAGATTCGAACACGGGACCTCTTGAATGTGAGGCAGACCCCCAAACCACAGAGATGGACTAAATGTGTATTTAAAGTTTAGCTGGATTATCAAGAAGTAGATATAAAAATAAGATTTAGTAAAAATAATTTGTAGAATGCAACAGATTAGATTTTTCTCGTGGTAATACAAAGAACGTGGTTTCAAAGGCACCACATAAAAATTTGACTATCGTTTTAGCTACTGCATTATTCTTATACTTACAACGAAGTTTGTAAGAGTGTAATGACAGTTCACCTCAGTTAACAGGAAGTCACAAGCCGTGTTGGACAAGGAAAGGTAGAATAAGACTGAAAAATTCAATGCCATAACCGGAATTTGAACTACGGATCTTCCAGGTTCCGTCCAGTGGCGCCGCGATAACGCGTGCGACTCGCATTCGGGAGGTTCCTGGTTCGCTTCCCTGTGACCGCCCACTCTGACCCATGGGCTTTCCAGGAGTTTTCTCGGGTCGTCAGGCGAATGCTGGAGTGGTTTCTCTCAGTCCCCGAATTTCCTGTGCCTCCATTTCGTTCCATTTCTCATTTCGTTCATCCCTAATTCCGTTAGATCTGTTTCAGTGTTGGAAGTGTCGGCGATGGCATTCCGGTGCGGCGTGGCAGAGAAAAAAGATGCTATCTGTGGAACCTTATCCGCCTCTAGGTCTTCGGCTGGTTGCCAGGGTATACGGACCGCGCTGTGTGGGGCGGGATTCCCGGTTTGGCTGCCCGACTGTCGAGGCGTCTCAATCTGCAAACTTTAGGGACCCTGTCATTGCTGTGCCGTCACTCCTGGTTTCACCCGGTATCTCTCACCTCGTTCGTCCCTCCCTTCCTCCGGGGGGCGCCCCTTCTAGGGGCACATGCACAATATCCTAATTCAATGGATCGGGGTCGAGTCCCCTCCGTTACACATTCCATTCCATTTCAGACCAGAGAAGAGAAACATTTTAAGAATTCAGAACGTGAATCATAATACAAAGTATCTATGTCTAACACCGTATATTATTTCCTAAGCTTTTTTTTTTTTTCTTTCTTTCTTCCTTCAAATTTTTAATTTGGAAGCAAGTTTACTTTTGAAAGCAATTGAATTAAAAAAAAAAGTCGTTTCAAATAAGGAACCATTTGCAGCAAAGTCGCATCAACCGTTTTGTATTAACACTTTCGTGTCACTTTTTTTTTTTTAAAAAATTTAGCTTATATGTTATCGTAACCGAATAAAACATATAACTACATATTTTGCGCTAAACGTTGTTTCCTTGAATCTATTACCATTTTCTCCTTTTAAATACAATTGTTGTTTTTACTCTACATCCACTATACGGTTGGCACGGGTTTTGTTCCTTTCTCTTGTGAGTGTATGTAAGGGGGAATTATGTTTCAAATAAAACAATCTTTATTCGTTTTTCAGTAATAAACGCAAAATATATCTCATTTTGAAGAAAATTGAATGTTGCACTTAATTGTGCTCAAACTGTTTCAACAGTTTCACATTAATATTACGTTTGCTTCCGTATTTCTAAAACGTTACTTGAGTATTATCAGAATTATGAACTCTATGGAACTACACACTTAGCGCTAAACGTTGTGATCAAGCTCTATGAGGATTAAAAAGCAAAACAAACCTATATTCAAGGTAATAAATACCCTCTGCTGTCATAGTTCGCGTAGAACTGACGATTGCGTGGTAATTATGAAGCTATTATTATTATTATTATTATTAGAAACGTTAAAAACAAGATATACATTATGTGAAGCTTATTTCTCAAAAAAATTACTTAATAATGCATCTTTAGCATTATGTAAGCACCTTCATAACTAGTGCAATATTTGCTTTTTAAACAACACGTTATGTAAAGAAAATGTTAATTTATTTCCCTTGAATACACCTAATAAAGAGAAAAGTATTTAGTTTCGTCTTCTTTCCTCTTAGTCAGGTCGCTGAATTATACGAGCATACGCAGAAGTAAATGTGACCTTTGAGAGGATATCGGCGCTTACTGTCGGCTATAGCCAAGTATGACTAGTCGAGAAGACATTCCTTCCCTCTCTTCCTGTGCACCCTCTGGCTCATCGGAAAACATTTATAGCCTTCTGTACGTTCAAACACGTGGCAGGTTGAGTCCGCTTCGCCTTGTTCTTTACAACAGGATCGTTCTTGATGGGATAAAGTATAGCGTTAGATTTTTGAGCACTGTATTCCCAGCCCTTCAGCAGGTGCACCAGACTTGATCGCTTATTGCTTGTACAGTGGCGAGTGGAATGACAAGTATAGTGAATGATGGAATGCATGCATGTGCAAGATAGTATGTAAAAAGCAACACTTCTTATTAAATGCGTTAAAATCAATACCTAGTATAAAATACTTATCTATTACTTATATTATTATTATTATTATTATTATTACATAGGATGTGATAACTTATGCCAAAATTAATTAAAACTAAATTCTGTGTATTGCAATCTTGTGAGCGAAAAAAGTTGTGCTATGATGAATAAACATAAATACTTGTTTATAACTGAAACAAAACTCAATAGTAATTTCACTTTTTATTTTTCGTATAATCTAGTAATGTTTTCTACTTTTAAATAAAACTTTTAAACGACTGTAGTTGAAAGCAATTATCTGCTTAATGTACAACGAATTAAAGACGCGTAGCAGCCGAATGTGTCATTTAATATTTACCAGACTTTTACTATAGGTACGAGTCTTATGCTAGAATGTAATCCAAAAATTCCTTTTTTCTCCCATTTGTTTAACATTATGCCACAGAAAAACGTTTTCCTGTTCACCACTACTTAATAGATCTGACGGTTACATTTGCATGACTTACTCTACTCACTATCCTTTATAACTGTCTATATAGCTTTTACAAACTATTGTTACAAAAACTTTTTATGTGTGTGTGTGTGTGTGTACGTTATTTTAATCCAGATAAATATTTGCAGGAAGTTTCATTACACATTTCCTTGTAGATACCCACGCTTTTTGTAATAATATGTCGTCACTACAGCTTTAAAGAGATATTAAAGAAAACTATTGTGGCAGGCGCACATTTAGCAAGAAGTGTCTGGAGCATACTGCTTTTGTTTGTGTTAGCTGTAGCTCGCGCGATGTAGCAAATATTTCGGAGGTACTTCGGGGAAAACTTACTTCAGTTTTACATTATATCGTTCTTTTGTCTACACCATCTATGAGGGCCAGTAGAATGCCTCCTGAAGATGCAGGGACGGCTTAATGCGAAAGCCAGTGTACAAGGGAAATGCAGGATGGTGAAGCGATGGTCAATTCGTTAAAAGCGGCTCACTATATGCTGGGTTTGAAGTTCCATACTCTCCCCATGACATCGCGAAAAATAAGTGATTGGTGACAGCACTTCAAAAAATCTGATGTGTTACACTCACATTACTTTCTCTACTCTTGTACAAACTATTTTTACAAACGTTTATTCTCCATCTACTTCATGTTAATCGAGATAAACATTTGCAGACTCTATCTTATTGCTAATTTTCTTGTAGATGTAAGGGGAATATATATTTACAAGGACAATTTGGAAATACAGTAGCCTTTAAGCATATACATATCTCTTAATAGCTGGTTGCTAGGTGCAGCACCATTCCCTTTGCCACAGATTAATACTCTTTGCATATCAAAGACAAAAAAAAATGAATAACGAATTCCCATTTAACAAAATAAGTATTGAAAAATTTAAGAGAATAACAAGCAATATCTCGAAAATGGTTCACTCCACAAAAAAAAAAAAATCTATATGACATGAATTGTGTACTTTAACGCGATGTACATTTTTTGTGTAGTAAAATTTTCTCTATCTCTTATGGTTTACCGGTTATGTAAAAGTCGTTCACAATGAAGAACACTTTTGGAGACATTCCCAGAAAATTCAAGATATACGTTTTATTTGTCATGAAAATATCTTAAACATATGATATTTTAATCAAAATCGTTAGAGCGGTTTTTGAGAAAATTAAAATTTTCGAAAAATCTTCCATGTAAAGGGTAATCTGGGGTGGGGGGGATTTTCTTGAAAACCTTCGTGTCGCATCCCTGGAAGATACTGAACCTAAATACCAAGTTTGGTGTTTATCCGACTGTTCGTTTCTGAGTTATGCTGTTCACAGACAGACACACAGACAGACAGACACACAGACACACACACGGACATGTTTCCAAAAATGCTTTTTTTGGGTTCAGGGAGTCTCAAAACATGTATTTCCGGTGAAATCTCGGTATCGAATTTTTGAGTGGAATACAATACTTCCCCTACTTACTATACGTAGTAGAGAAAGTAAAAAGGTTACGTGATAACATTCAAATATGGTTTATTTGTGTATAGGTTCTACAAACTATGCTTACGAAAGCTTATTTTTTATCTTCTTCTTTTAATCGATATAAACATTTGCAGAAATAGTTTCATTGCACATTTCGTTGAAGGTATAAGGAGGATACAAGAAACCGAATCGATAGTCAAATATTTAAAAGCTGGTCACTATATTCTGGCCTTAAAATGCCATACTTTCCGTCTCATCGCGAGAAATTGAATAGCGACAGCTTTTGAAAAATGACAGCATTGAAAAAATCAAATCAACAATAATGGATATCTCGGAAATGCTTGGTGCCACAAAAAAAATAGTTATTTGAAATAAACTGTGTTTTGAGAAGATTACAGTTTTTGTACAGTAGTTGCAATGGCAACATGCTAGCTCAACCGAATTAGAGATCACAAGGAAGCCCACAACCTAGAACGTTAACATATGATGTAAAACAAGATGCTCCACAGGAAGGCCAAATTTCTCACAAAATCACACCTATTAAAAATATATAGGTAGTTAAATTAATTGTTATACGTTGAACGAAACCACCACTAAAATTGGAAACTTGTTTCAATTGTATTAAATTAATCAAAGTTCTAAAAAGCTATCGACTAAATCTTGCCCGACACACATTTGCATTATATCATTAGCAAGATAACTAGGATTTTCACAAATTTGTTTTGGTAGCTTCAACTTGCAAGTATAAGTCCATAAATTAATAAGTCCTTTAAATACTCGCATAGAAGAAAGCTATTTGAAATTATAAAATTGAGAATGCAGTGTTAAATAATTTACAAATATATTAATTCCATATTTGCAAATGAATTCACACATTTTTTTTTCACTGACTATTTAGCACGTGAATGACAATTGCACATAAAATGGGTAAGGACGCAAGGTTGCGAAAATGGCATAAACATTCATAATTAACTCGGAAAAAAAAGAGGCGTAACAAACTTTAAACGTTACCTGTCTGATTCACAACCAGACAACAACCCCTATTAAACGCCCAATTTACACAACCTATTAACATTGATTGCAAATTCTCAGTATGGGATACTATGAAGTGTTCCCCACTAATACATAAAACTGTAGCCCAAATTTTAGAAAGAAACAGGCACGCAAAAACACATATATTGAGCCAAAGCTGGATTGTCAAAGGAAAAGGCAGCCAGGTTTATCGAAACGAACCCGCCACGAAGGGTAATTTTACTAGAGCGCAAATTTTAATGACCTAAAACTGACGCAGCCACACTACGTCCTCCAACAATGAAGCAATACCTTTGCCTCACGATTGCTGCGTTTCTCCTCCTAGTTTTTTTTATACTTGGCCACGGCTGCTCGAGCATGAGATCTTAATCGCTGGGTATGCGTGAGTGTATGTACATAGAAACACGAACACTTTCTTGGAACACTTTTATTCACCATTAAAATAAGACTTAAGATTTGCCGATCAGTTTTAAATGCATACGATGCTACTGTGTCTTTACCAAGACCGAAGATTATTAACTACAGCCGAACGTTCTACCCTCTTGCATGTTCGCCGCCAATGTTCACAACTCGACGAGAATGTCGTCCCGCTTTCACCGATTGCTCAGGACAGAATGAATTTCACCACCGCGCTACAAAGAGGAAAAACTCCTAACTTCCCCTCTCTCCCCTCAAAACTCTCCTCAAACTTAGCGTCATGAAGCCTCTAATGACCTTCACATCCCGGCCAGTGCAACTGTGCCCATAAATTCCAAGAGAAACTGGCTTCAGCTATTTTACCCTTTATACCTGGGGCTGGTCCCTAATTAGCTAAACTGTGCCTGTCTGGTCTTTCTGTCGCTTTTAACAGTCAACAATTTTCCAATGCTTCTCCTTTTTATACATACACTGAAATTAAATATTTTATTATTTATTTTATATCACTATCCTTCTCAGATTATTATGACAATTATTGACTTCATAATTTCGGCTTCAAAACTTCTTGGGAAAATGACCTCAAAAAGTGCACTCTGTGGTCTTAAAGTTCATTAAAAAGACCTAAAAAGAAAGAAAGGCCTAAAATTGTGTAACAGAATAAACATTGCAAAAAAAATAGTCTTGCTCTGCCAGGCTGTCGCACAATCATTTGTTCTTCAGTACAGCATTACAGTAGGTAATGAACACTTTCCGCATATTTTCAAATGTAAAAGGCTGGAGATTGTCAACCAAAAGAGTATATTGATAAACTCCTTTCAACGTCTACTGAAAATAAGGCTCATACTTTAAACGGCATTCATCGTCAGGCTCTAGATCTTCGTTTAAACCGTCGAGAGAATAGTAGTTCTTCCTGTCAGGACGTCATTAATTTCATACAGATGTCAAAACCACTATTTTTCCTCAAAACAGTTTCCATTTTAACACAAGTTCACCAATTTCAGCTTTCGCACTACACAATTTACACTCGGCTGATTTCACCAAGTCTGTCGGTTTTGATAAAGGGCAACCACGTTGTTCCAGAGACATAATGACCCCTGGCAGAAATTTAAAACTTGATTTTATATAGGCCATTTGCCTTTGATTTCTGAGCTGGAAATTAGTTCTTGAGAGATTTTCACAGATTGTCACTATCAAATGAATTTATGACTCTTCCCATAATATCAAAATGTTCACAACAATAATAAGAGGCATTCAACCAGGTTCTCCATCCGGTGAATACTGGAGCAGATGGGAGAACAATCCCAGGGGCTTCCTTTCTTCATATGAGATGACTATTTCAGAAATATTTTGTTTACATTTCCAATTGGTCTATCCACATCGTGAAATTAACGTCTTATTTCTTCAGTAACTCTGTAGCAAGTATGTGACAAGCAGATCACATGTACCATTTTTAAGTACAGCGCCTTAAGGGAGTTGCTGTTTTAACCGTATTATGGTGTTGCGTCAGGGACATATAGCAGCGCAGAATCCTGTTGGACACTATTAGGCCAGAGATCATTCATTGTTTTGCCAAAGAGTTTACTTTCCATGAATTCACAATTTAGAATAAATGTGTCGCAATTGTTTTCTTTATTCATTGCCCCAACAATCGCATCTACAGCATATCGACCCACAGAATCTGTAGTCTCGTCCAACGAGACCCAAATGCGTTTCTTGTCCAGTTTCCATCTTATTTCACTTACTGTCTTTTCACAACATCGTTCAAAATATTTCTTTCTTATCGCTCGTCTGGGACATGATTATCCTACATATTACTGCAGAAAACCTCTGAATGCATAATTCTACAATTTATTGAATGGCATATTTACCGAGACAAAGGCTTCACACAGATCTTCGTAAACCTGGGAGTTCACTGAACGGGTGATTGTTTTTTCTTTTCTGCACCATCACATGCTTTCGACTGTTTACTTTCAAGTTGGATCCCCAATTTTAAGCAAAGAAGGAAAAATAAGGATTCTAAATGTTTACTGCTTAAAAGTGAAAGGCCTTAAAATTTTATTATAAAATGCATTGAAAGTAGCGAAAATGACAAGTATCTTCTTATGTAAATTTATATAAAAAATATACTTTTTTGCAATTAAATAACCTTTAAAATGCGTATAAACCATAAGAAATGCCCAATTTCAGTTAAAAGTGCAAACATGCCAAAAGTGACAAAATGGTTGAATTTCACTCCTGATGATGAGCTGCGTTTATTTTCAATGTAGCATTGTCCAAACGTCGTCAGAGAGAGAGAGAGAGAGAGAGAGAGAGAGAGAGAGAGAGAGAGAGAGAGAGAGAGAGAAAACAAAGATGCACAGTCATCAAAATTCGAGCTCTAAATCACACACTCGCTCCAGCAGAAGACACAAGCATAAGGCAACTTACTCGAAGGGCGACTAGCACGCCACCTCTCGCGAAAATTTCGAGACCATACCGTGGAAACCAACTGGCAGGAACTTAAAATACAAACTAAATAAAGAAACCCGAAATAAATAGAATTTTAAAGCTAATAAAATTAAAGTTTTCTTATCTCTATTGGTTTTCCCGCTAAACAAAATGTATAATATTCTTTCCGATGAAGAGTCTTTCACAGACTACTCCCAGAAAATTCAAGCTATGTGTATTATTTATCATGTAAGTATCTTAAATATATATCTTAATAAAAATGGTTAGAGCCATATTTGGGAAAATAAAAAATATGAAAGTTTTTCCACCTAAAGAATAATTGGGGGAGGGGGTGAAAAATCTTCGTGTGCATCTTTGGAAGATATTGAACTTAAATCCAATTTAAGTATTTATCCGACTCGCCATTTCTGAGTGATGCTATTCACAGATTGCAGCGGGTGCCTGTCACTATGTGACCCGTATATGCGATGCTGTACATTGTTAAGGCATTTCATAAGTAAGGAATAATGCAAATATAACTAAAATTAACTCCTGTTTTAAAAAAACTGCTTGACGTAAAATTTAATATTTTGAAAGGAGAATTTTACAAACAATCTGATGTGTTACATTCCAATGACTTTCTTTACCATCTATCGCTTATTAGTGGGTATACAAATTTTCTTACGAAAGTTTATTTTCCTATCTACTTCATTTTAATCGACATAAATTTTTCCGGGAAATAGCTGCATTACACATTACGTTATAGATTCAAAGCTAATAGCGATAGTCAAATGTTTTAAAACCGGACGCTATACGTTAGCCTTAAAATTCCATACGCTTTCCATGATATTGCGAGAAACAACTGAAAATTGACAGGACTTAAAAGAATGGCTAAGATTGAACAATTCGAACCATCGATAACGGATATCTCGGAAATGATTGATGCCACACACAAAAAGGTTATTTTAAATTAATTGTGTGTTATAAAGAGAATGTACCCTTTTTGTGTTCTTTTTTATCTATCGTTTAACGTTTATCTACCAGTTATATAAGATTATGTAAAATTCCTTCTGAGTGAAGAGGGCTACACAGGCTATTCCCAAAAAATTCAACATATTAATTTCATTTGTCATGTGAATATCTAATATATGGTATTTTAATAAAAATCGTTAGCCATTTTTTGGAAAATCAAAATTCTTGAAAGATGTTCTGTGTAAACTGTAGTAGTGCGGGGGATTTTCTTACAAATCTTCGTGTCGCATCTTTGAAAGGTACTGAACCTAAATAATAAGTTAGGTGTTGGTCCAACGTTTCGTTTTTTAGTTATGCTGTTTACAGGCACACACGCACACTCGAATCTTTTTTAAACATGTATTTTTTTTATTCAAAGTACCTCAAAATATGTATTTCGATGAAATCTTGGTATCGAATTTTTGTGTGGAAAGCAATTCCTTCTCTACCTGTGTAGGCGGTAGAGAAAGTAAAAAGAAACAACATTTACAGCCATTATTGTACAGGCGTGACGTCATTGAGAAACATTTTAAATTACATTTTTTTCATTGTTTTCCGAAAGGTACAGGTTTGGGCAGATAAAACGGGCCCCATCTCATTTTATATATGGAAAAAAAATTATGTTGACCATCCTTTCTTCAGCGTGTTTAGTTTCATTGTTGTAATTATGTCGGCTATCCTTTCTTCCGCGTGTTTAGTTTCATTGTTGTTGCTGCTTCTTACAAATGATTGCCAATGATTTATACTCTATATTCACTCTTAGGTTGATCCGCGTCAAAACAAACCCCGGGTGACCAGTGCACCGCTATAATGTATCCTTCCGTCATTCGCACTAGAAATACTGTCACACTTTCAGACCATGTGGCGAGTACAAGCGGCACGTAGTGCAAAAAAGAAGAGTCATTTCGACAACTGAAACGGTGACTGGCATATTCTGTTAATGGTTAAAGGTGATAAGATTGATAGTTGCAACAAAATAAACGTTTGTACACATATAATAATAGTTAATTCTAAAATAAATGAGCGAAAAATAAAGTAACAGGTATGCGATAACTTAATTTATTCGCTCTCTGGAAGCGGCACTTTATTAACTGTAGGCGACTCATTTTAAAAAAAGAAATTGTGCACTGTTACGCGAATTGTATTCTTCTTAAAATCACTACATTCTTGCATCGTGTATTTCATATGCTTTCTTTTTTTTCCGGGTGTAACCACTTTTCTCGATTCAGATTTTTCTGCACAAGCACTGTTTATACTTATACTCGAAACAACGGTGAACTCAGAAGTTAATTTCACCATTTCTTTCGCGGAAGGTGTTGGATATTTCTCACATAACTTATAATAAAGATTCAACACTATTGTTTTTTCACCACTAGTCAATGGTTTGCGTGGCTAATGCTTTACGTAATTCGACGAAAACACAAGAGCAAATTCACCATCCGCCATGATACTAAACACAACTGCTCGTTTCTGGCTGTAAACAATATACCCGGATATCAGGTGACTCATACAAATTGCATCATGGGACTTGTAGCTCTGTTTTACGGTATAAATCAGCGTTAAATAAAACCTTAGGTATTTGTACAGAATATTGTACTATTTAAGGATAAATTCATTCTAAAATTCAGAGATTAGCTTGGGATTACTTTCTTGGGCGCATTGCTACCGTGTTGCACCACGGTGCACTGACCACGTGGGTTTGTTTTGCCGCGGATCAAACTAAGAGTGAATCCAGTTTAGATGGTTGTGTTTGCTGTTGTAAAGAGTTTTTTTGTACAGTAAATAAGCGAGACTTATTCATTAGCAGAGGGCATATTCATTGTAGAGGCGTACATACAGACCAGCTCTATCAAGGAATCACGACAATTAGTCAAATACAAATATCCGACTTGTCCAGTGCCAACGGTAGCAGCATTCAAGATTTATGCAGAAATGGCGTATGACTGTCATTACAATTGCAACAAGGAACAGAATACCTTCTGTCTGGACGTATCAGTTTACAGCGCGAATTAATGAAATAATGACTAATAGTCCTCGAAAGTCTAACACGAGATTGGTTCAATAGGTTCATGCGAGTAGGAGAAATTGCGGACGTGTGTTAAAGTCTTTCAAATTAAAACCGTACCGAATGACAGCGGTACAACTGAAGGAGCCCGAATGGGATACACTTGTAAATTTCAGCCATGGTTATTGAACATGGTTACAGATGGTCATATGGACCCGCTGATGTTTATCATGAGTGATGAGGCTTGGTTTCATCTATCGGGTTATGTAAACTCTCAGAACATTAGGTATTGGGCGACACAAAATCCTAAGCTATTGTTCGAGCAACCTCTACACGACCAAAAGATCTGTGTGTGGTGCGCTAAGACTGCGAAACGCATTATGGGTTCCAATATTCTACGATACCACAGTCAACACAGACGTCTACTTGACCTTTTTGGATGAAATTTATTCCCAACTAGCAGAAGAGCGTAATTACTGCTTCTTTCAACAAGATGGGGCAGGATTCGAACATCTGAGAGAGCTGTTCACTGGAGAGGACTGTGAGTAAAGGTTTATGGCCACCGCGGTCACCAGGTTTATTGACATATGACTTTTACATGGGGGTACTTGAAGGGAAAAGTGTACAAGCAGAATCCCCATTCCAATTATGAATGAAGGATAACATCAGGAATTGCATTCGCACTCTCAACCATGAGGAATTGACACGTGATTTTATGAACCTGTTACGTCGTGCATAAAAGGGTTTAGATGCTGGTGTAGGGCACTTCCGATATTCTTTATGAAGGTAAATACAGGACACGTTCATTTATCATTTTATTCCAGTTGAAGTTTGTTTCAAATCAGTGTGATAGCTCGAGCCGGTTTTATCTGTCCAACCCTGTAGTTATCTTATTCAGTTACATGAATAAAGACATCTATGAACACAACACTTTTTGACCTTCTCTACCATGTACCTAATAGATAGAGAAGGTATTGCATTTCACCCAAAAATTTGATACCGAGACGTACGTGTTTTGGGGCCCCCTAAATGAAAAAAAAAAGAAAAAGACCCGTGTGTGTCCGTCTGTGTCAGTGTGTTTGTGAACAGCAAAGTTCAAAAAGGAAAAGTAGGATAAATACTAAACTTGGTATTTAGGTTTAGTACTTTCCAAGGATGCAACACGAAGATTTTCAAGAAACTCCCCTACTCCAAATTACCCTTTACATGAAACTTTTTCGAAATTTTTTATTTTCTCGAAAATGGCAACGGTTTTGATTAAAGTTTCATATATTAAATATATTTACATTAAAAGTAAAATGTATATCTTCAATTTTCTGGGAACAGCCTAGAAAGTCTACTTCACTCGGAATTAATTTTGTATAATCTTGTATAACTGGTAAACGTTAAGCGATAGACGAATACGTACTAAAAATAAAAAATCACACACAATCTCTCTAAAACACAATTTATTTCAAATAACTTTTTTGTTTGGCCATTTCCGAGCTATCCGTTATTAATGGTTCGAATTGTTCAATATTTTGTCATTATTTTCAAGTTCTTTCGATATTCAGTTGTTCATCGCGATTGCATGCAGAGCATGGAATTTTAAGTTCTGTACATAGCGTTTAGTTCTTAAACATTTGACTATGGCTATTTCCTTTGTATCTATAACGAAATGTGTAATGCAGCTATTTACGGAAAGTTTTATCTCGATTAAAATGAAATAAACTTTGGAAAGAATAATTTGTGTACCCACTAATAAGTCGTGTGAATGTATCGCATCAGATTTTTGAGTTATGCTGTTCACACACACACACACACACACACACACACACACACACACAGTGTGTTCTACTTTCTCTACCACGTACGCCTTCCACCCAAAAATTCGATACCGAGATTTCACCGGAAATGCATGTTTTGAAGCCCCTGAATTCCAAAAAGCATTTTTAGAAAAAGTTGTGCGTGTGCCTGTGTGTGTGTGTGTCTGTAAACCAAATAACTCAAAAACGAAAATAGCATAAATACCAAACTTGGCATTTAGGTTCAGTAGGTACTTTCCAAGAATGCGACACGAAGATTTTCAAGAAAATCTCCCAACCCAATCTACCATTTACATGGAATTGTAAATTTCAGTTGGGTTCTTCGCACGTAGGGTTCCGATTTTGATGTAGGATCGTTGGTCACTATGTGTTCTCCGACCTGACTCGGTTTCAGCTTCCATTTTAAACCCGAATTAATCACGAAACAGCCACGCGAACCAGCAAACACATATACAACCGTGAAGCCTAAAGTCTGACACCCAACTGACCTAAATTTCAACTTGATCACCCACCGTAACAGTCGCACATGCGCGTGTGCAGGACTTTTGAAATGATCCTCGTAGATTAAGCCGAAATGCCGTGTGCGAAGCCGTTTCCCTAGACACGGAATTTAATGTTCCTTCCTCGAAGCTCGGCGAAACTGCATCCTCCCTCGTGCTCTGCCGTCGTCCGGGGTCGATCCTAGCGGCCGATCACGTAGTCGTCTTCCGTGGTCTAGGGGTACCATGCTAGCCTCTAGTTCCCAAGGTCCCGGATTCAAAACCGGCGGAGGTCCATGGATTTTTTTCGGGCGCAAAAATCCTTAGCATGGCTTCCTTCGGAAGCGAAGTAAAGCGGGTGGTCCCGTGTCGTAGATTTACGGCACGTAAAAGAACCTCAAGCCTGATAGAGAGGCCTCTGAGCAAAATTTCCGGTCTTTCACGCCCAATATAGAATGGGACGCTAAGAACCATAGTAAAGAGCGTCCATAAACAAAAACGTTCCGATCTCGTGTGTTGACATCAGACGCCAACTGCAGCACCGGCCACGATCTCCTTAACCTGCCATCTGTCAACTGCCCATAACAAGAAGCGCTGGTCGCAGATAGTATCACTGATATATAATTCAGATAGCATGGGTAGTATCGTTCAGCCATGCGAAAGGTAAAGCATTGCCTTGGTCGGCAGTGCAACTCCTGGAGCCAGGCGCTATATACTCCGAGCAGGTAGGAAATATATTCCTGTGAGGTAGGGAGTCATAACTGGCTCAGTTGAAATAAGTTTTTTTTTTGGTGACATAAGCCATTTCTGAGATATCTGTTATTAATGGTTCGAATTGTTCATTACTTGGATTCAGTTGTTTTTCGCGATTGCATAGAAACAGTATGGAATTTTAAGGCCAGCATATAGCTTCCGGTTAAACATTTGACTATCGCTGTTCTCTTTGTGTTTATAACGAAATTGTAATGTAGCTATTTCTCCAAAGGGTTATATGGATTAAAATATTAGAAGGAAAAATAGCTTTAGTAAGAATAGTTTGTATACCCACTAATAAAGATGCAGGGTAGAGGAAGCCGTGTGAATGTATTCACATCAGTTTTTTTTTCTTTCTCTACTATAGCAAGTAGGGGAAATGATGTATTCCACACAAAAATTCTATGTCTAGATTTCACGGGAAATACATTTTTTGAGGCCCCCTGAACCCAAGAAAAGCACTCTTAGGAAAAGGTCCGTTCGCGTGTGCGAACAGCATAACTCAAAGAGCGCTGTTATGGAGATGTTCGCAACCTTGGAAAAGAAAGCTAAGGAAGGAGGGCTTATAACAAATAAGGAGAAAACAAAGCGTCTTATACAAAATAGAAATATTAAGATTAATGAACACCATTTATAAACAGTTCAGATTTAGATATTTGGCAATGATTAGGTACTAACGATGATAACATGAAGGTAAAGAAATTAATTTCAGAATAATAGTAGCAAATAACGCTTATTACTCTCTTTAAAACATGTTTAAGAATAAAATAATATTCCCTGAGACTAAACTAAGATTATATAAAACGCTCATTAGCCCAGTTCCAGCATACGTACTGAGACCTGGACAATGACTGGAGCCATGGAGGAACAATTATTAATATTTGAAAGGAAAATACTCAAAAGTATGTATTATGGACCGATTCAAGAAAACGGAATATGGCGGAACAAATACTATAAAGAATTATACGACATATACAAAGGTACTAATATAATACAAGAGATTTAAGATTAGACGGTTAAGGTGGGCAGGATATGTCCAAAGAATGGAGGACAAATGGATCCCAAAGAACAGTTTAAATGACATTTTTTTTAAGACCAAAAGACAGACAAAAAAAAAACAACAACGATGGGAGGACGCAATACGAAGGGACGCCTTATAGATCCTGGGAGTCCTAGTGTGGAAACAGAGAAGAGTGTAGGCAAAGATTGGGGGAGTTAAATTCCAAAAGGGGCTGTAAACGCCATATAGTAGTAGTATCCCAGATTACGCAAACTCTAAAGTGTTGTCAACCGCAGATCATCCCCGGGTACAGCATAGTTCTCTTTTGCATAAATCTGTACTTCGTCCATTGCTTACATATGCCTAATTTGGGGTGGAGCTGCTACAGGTATTCCATAAAATTTTACGACCCATATTGAATGCCTTTTGGTATGTACGCAACACTCAGTTACATTATGAACTTAGATTCAGTACCATCTTTACATATATTCCTTCTCATGCACATTAATTTTTTCAACGACTCAGCTTTGTGCGCGGCGCACTTGGGGTAGAAGAATTGCCTGGAATTCCTCGCATCATGAGTCGTGTCCCACAGGTCTCGCTGTTCTCTTCCGGCAGCGCTACAGAACAAGAAGATTGTGCGACAATGGCCTGTGCCTTTATCTATCGTGCTGTTTAGTGCCAGAGAGGCCTTGTTTGGCTGACCTCCATTCTTGTTATTTATCTCATTATTTACTGCTTTTGTTACCGGATCTGTGTAGCACATTGTTGTGCTAATCGATTCCATAATTTTTTCTTCTAAACTTTATAAAGAGTACAAGGTAAGAATATTTAATTTTCTAAAATTTCTGTTCAAGATGCCCGTGAGTTTATTACCATAATTACGCAAATTACTCTTTTCTGTAATCTAAAATTTATTTTGGTGTGCTTCATAGCGCTTTGTCCCTAAACTGTAATTTAATACCACTAATAAGGCTATACTATATTAGTCTATATAGATTTCCGTATGTGTATGTCATCGACTGTCTTTTAGTAAGAAAATACTGGAGCAATCTTAAATGCAGATTTTGTCAATGTGTTAGTTTTAGGCAAAATTATATTAAGAATATTCCTTAGAAGCTAACATGGCTTACCTCATTGATTTTTTAATTGTTGCATTTATATAGTCCCTTTAAGTTCTATGTTTATATCGGGGCTTTGACTTGAGGAAGAACGGGTGATGTTGGTAACTCTGAACTGTGGATTTTAACGATGAATTCAGTAATTCTTACAAGAAACATTGATATCCGTACTTCCAGACTGCAGAGGGTAGGAAATGTTTCTAATCCAAGAAAATTCTCCCGCCTCAACCGACAATCGACGACCTCTGGTTAAGATGCCAAAACGCTGATCACTCGAACACCGAGGCAGTCCTCATTGATCATTTCGTCGTTAATGGATTGAAATCACTTTTGTTTTAGACCATATGTATGTTCAAAATACTTTTTACTTTCAATGCCACGTACAATTTCCCATAAAAGAATCTGGTGCCACGATTTGAAAGAATGAGTCGCGTACGCGTTGTTTGTTCATCCCTAGCCAGTGGAGGGCAGAGCAACAGGCTTGTACGGGGTCAGAGCGCTTATCTACGAAAGCAGCGGGGACCGAGAGTTTTTGACTTCTACGTTCTACATTGCTATTTCAACGCCGTTACTCTAGGATAGTAGTCTGCACTGATAGAAGCGTAATTTAAGAAGCTATATTTTTCTATACTTACTTGACTTTATAATTTGAAGGGGCATCAAGGAAGTAAGAACTGTGCACTTTTAGTATAAGGCATTTTGCAGCTGAAATATTGTCAGACTATACGTTTCTAATTTAATTAAGGATAATAATTCCCGCTAGGTTGCCTTTTTTAGCAATTGTTACAACTAAATTGTGTTTAAATACGTATAAAATTAAACACATAATGGTATTATTGACTTTTCGTACTTGATGGAAGAAAGTTATCAACAAAACTTATGATCGTGATGGCGGTAGTAATGGAAGTAGTTTGAGGACACTACTCCAGCGTTTAATAGTATCTACAGATTAACAACAGCATTTTTTACTTTCTAACCTTGCACCAGTGGAAATAATACGAAGTATATGACAGACATAAAAGCAATGGTTTGTTTATATTTAGTTAAACTAAGCTATGCAATTACAAATGAATATTTGGCTTATGCTTGTAAAATGAGAGCGCTTCTTTAACTAAACAATTCTATCATATACTTCTCAAATATTGTAAAACACTGAAGATCTGAAACAAGCTTCCACGTTTAGGTAGAATCCGGAAGGAAGGAAGGAAAGAAAGAAAGAAACGGAACATCTGTCTGTATTTGAACATCCGTACTTCAGGTTTAGAAGCCGGTTCTCTACCAAAGAGCTACTGGGTGTCAAGCCCTGGACTTTCACATTAATACACTTGACGCTCGGGAGACTTGCCTTTATCCCAGGTGTTTGGAACTCATTAGGAGCGCTAGAAACATCCGAGTGTCTCCTTTCCAGGACTAAATCAATCTACAAGGAAGGCCGAGGATGTTTGGGCTGTTAACAAATCTCCCCTACTTTACTTGTGCAGTAAGAGTTTAGAAGCAATATCACCAAATTGCGCTCTATAGTGCTTGTTCTCAGTCATATTAAGGAAACAGCGTACTTTACTCTTTCGTTCAACCAGAAACAATTTGTGCTTACCTTTAATTATCCCTTACTCTTCGGAGAATATGAAGTAAACACAAAGGTCGTAAAAAATTCTCCTCCAGCCGCGAACTGAACCCGGAATCCTAATTTCATAAGCACTCTATTACTCCAGTGAAGTAACCACACCAACTATTCTAAATGCATTATGGTTTGTTTTAAACTGGTAGGGTGAAATCACAGGATCTTAGTATGATATTGTCATTGCTTTGTATCAGCTTACGAGCTAGCAATCACCAAATGAAGAATAGGGCATGTTAAACGATATACATGGACAGTATTGGAAGCCCACACTGTACCAAAATACCTTACACCATGTTATACACAAGTGAGGTAACCAGGGGCCGCATTGTAGGGAATGTGGCCGCGCAGTAGCCCAAATATGCCCAGCAGTTGGGCGTGCAGAAGAGACTGTGGGTTGTGGGTGAAAACGTTTCAGGAAGAGGGAAAAAGGACCTTAAGACAAAGCAAAAGCAAGGAAGACCACAGCAGAGAACGACAGAGTTATTCTAAAGGTCCGCAATGCGAATCCCTTCCTCCCAGCGATAAGAATAACAAGAAGTCTGAATCTCCCAGTGGGTGCTGAGACAGTCCATCGTTGACTGCATGCTGTTGGCATCTGACATCGCAAACCTGCGAGAAAGAGTCCGTTTAAGCAAGAACAGATGGAAGCTCGCGTGGCCTTCTGCCTCCAGCAATGCCAACAAGTCAAGACTTCTAGGAGATAATAATATGGTCTGACGAAAAAGTGCTTTTGTCAGACGAGGATGGAAGACTGCCTTTGTGGCGACCTGACAACAGTCGCTTCGACCCTAAGTATCTTGTTGCCACTACACAGAATGGCAAGAACAGCTTAGCTGTATGGGGCTGGATGAGCGCAGGTGGAGTAGGGAGGTTGTTGAGCTCTCCTCTAATAGGACTCCCAGGAATGTGCTGCAGTCCTAGAAGAACGCATGCTCCCAAGGGTGCGATCTATCTACCCGGAAGAGGATACCTAAGCCCGTGATGCATTTCATGCAGGACAACAACAGTGTGCACACACCCCGGACCACAGAGGCTTGGCTTGAACAGCACCCAGACATTTCGGTTTTGGAATGGCATGCGAAGTCTCCGGACTTCAATCCTATTGAGAACGTATGGTCATTAACGGTTCGGGACTGGGAACAACGTCAAGAACACACCAGAGACGCACCGAGAGAACATGTCTGGGAAGTCTCGGAGAGTATGAAGAGGCGAAGTCAGATCTGCAGCTCTTTAGTTTTCTCATTGTCTCGGAGATTATAAGATCATTGAAAATCCAGGCTGGTGGTCTTCGTATTAAAGAAATGAAAAACGAAGTCACCCAAAAATATTTTGCATTATTATTATTATTATTATTATTATTATTATTTTATTGCTTTATTGTAAACACATTCCTATTGCATTTCACATTTGGCAGATTTGTATTAAAGAAAATGTGTTTAATTTCTATAAATATATACAATTCAATTTTTGTGCTACTAGTGCTATTGAGGTGATATACACGATGTTAATCTTTGTATTTGGCAAAGTTCATCGTCTCTGTGAGATGTAGTGAAAGGGAACGTTAAACGTTTTAAATAAATAGAAAAAGTTTAATTTTATTTAATTCTTAATTAAATGGTAATAATAATAATAATTTTATTGTATTATTATGGAATACATTCGAGATCAATACCGTGATTCGAACCACAGATCTTTGGCTTTGCATGCCGACGCTTTGCCATTGAGCTCTTGTGGTCGCCTGCCGCCAGCTCAACCGAATCTAATGCATCTGATTCTGATTCATTAGAATCTAACCCTTGTCTCTAACGCGTGTCTACACACCAATAAATTCTTTCTACTTTGCCGAGAAGGGACTTCCAAATGTGACAGAGCATAATAAATAAACTGTGTTTAAGTCTAATACACGATGTAAACAAGAAAATATTATAATCAGTTGTGATAAAGTGGCAAAAATAAAACGAAATGATAAGAGTGAAAAATAAAAGTAAAATAAATACAAATATTACAACTATAATTATTATATAGATGTATACAAATAGTTGAAATTGGCAATTAACCTCTGACAGCAGCAACTGCTACGCTGTCAGTGGTATCATTATTCGGCTTGAAACATTCGCAGAATTTTACAAAGAAGCTTGGTATTATGCCTCTCATTCTCACCATCAGCCAAATAACTTCAGTGGAAATCAGATTCTGTCAATATAAAAAGGACATTATTATTGTTATTATAACATATAACCATCAGCCAAATAACTTCAGCGGAAATCAGATTGTGTTGTTAATATAAAAAAGGCATTATTATTATTAGTATTATTATTATATCATTAACAGAAACATACACTAAATAAAATATCAATTTGGCTTTCGTATACTACAATAATAATAATAATAATAATAATAATAATAATAATAATAATAATAATAATAATAATAATAATAATAATAGGACATTCGTATGTCAAATTAGTTATATAACGAAAGCATGTAAAACAAGTAAATATGTATATACATCTAAAAGGCACGGGGGCAGCTTATTTAGACAATATATATGTGTGCGTGTGCGTGCGCGCGCTGAACTCGCAACCTCTGTATTGCCAAGCCATAACGCTCCCCATTACACCAAAGCGGGTTGTATTTAAACCGTGCTTATTTTTGCATTTGATGTCTCTGGCACCTCCTTTCCCCTATCCCACACTTTCGTGAAAGGGTGAACAAACTATATGGAATAGCTGTGTGTAAAGAGCCCAGGACTTAAAGCACTTAGAGCATTGTAAGTCGCCAGGGTATGCATCTCAGTACAATTTGAGATCTGCTTGTGGTTTACCGGGAAAATACGAATCTGTTGGGGAATTTAAAGTCGTACTGGCATGTTGCCATGGTAGCTCAGTAGTTAGAGCAACCGGGCGGAAACCGGGAGATCTGTGGTTCAAATCCCGGCGATGGTATTGAACTTTTCAGTCGTCTGATTCTACTTTTCCAACCTTGTCCAACACACGGCTTGTGTGGAAGAACAATTAACTCCACAGCTGTGCGTATTGCGGCCCCCAGATACATTAAAAAGACAATGTAGCTAGTAGGTAGAGGTAGTACTGCATTTCACTAAAAAATTATATATCGAAATTTCACCAGAAATGTTTTCAGGTCTCCTAAATCCAGATATACAGACATTGCATTGTCCGTGTGTGTTTGCAACATAACTCAAAAACGAAATGTTGAGTGGTGAACACCAAACTCCGTATTAAAGTTCAGCATCCTGCATAGATGCGACGCGAAGATTTTCAAGAAATTCTCCCACCCCAAACTACCCTTTACCTAGCCTTTACATGGAAACATTTCGAAATTTCGTTCTCTCAAAAATGTCTAACGATTTTGATTAAAATATCATATAATATTTAAGTATATTTTGAATTCTCTGGGAATAGCCTATAAGAACCTCTTCATTTAGAAAGTAATCTTTGTATAACTGGTGAACCGTAAGTGATAGAAAAAACGTACTATACTCGTATTACCCCCCCCCCCCAAAGGAAACACCTTTAAGGGGAGAAGTACTCATATTGTGTCAAAAATCTCCATTTTTTTACAATTTTTATATAATTAGACATTTGATAACATGTTCCCAGGGTATTTTGGTTGCTTTCCACTCTAGATTCATTTAAACATTTTAAATGCCTTGGCAGTGTAACTGCTCCTTTTCCAATAAGGCACCAACTGTGTTTTGTTTGTGTGAATTTATATTGTTATTTATTCCACTAAAATTGTAAATTCTCTTAAAAAATTACTAGTGTTTTAGTGCATGTGAACCCCAAAAATCCTTGTTTAGAATGCGATATATTTTAAAAAAAAGCGAGTATAAAAATAGCTTCGAAAATTTACAAAACAGCTTCCACAATGGTTGCTTCTATCTGTCCCAGGCATGCGCTATCACCGATTATTTATACCTACCTCCCCCCTCCCATCCAAGTTCACAGGTGAGATAGAACACCCAGAGGATCTAGCCACATCCTACGAACAGCATATTTTTGGCCGCGAAATAGAGGCAGAGAGCAGTTCGACTCCCACGGCTAAGGAGATTTTATATTTGTGCTGTCAAAGGAAAAAATTTAAATTCCTCTCTTAGATGAAAGATGAGCTGCAGTTTCTTCAAACTAAGCATGGCGTGAATTAAAACGCTAATCAGAATTGATCCAAAAAAAAAAAAAAAAGACATTTGAAAGAAGTGAAAACTATTGAGGGAACGTATTTTCATGCCGGGTACTGCCAAAATCAGTATTAAATAAGTGTACATCGCAACATAAGCCTGCAATTTAAGCAAAATATTTATATATGAATATATGATTTGAAGTTTATGAAATTGGCCCAATAACAGAAAACGAGGCTCAATATGCAATTCGAAGTTCGAAAGATAGGAAAGCTCCAGAACCCGGAAGAATAGCAACGGAACTGTTAAAATATGGGGAATGAAGTTTTAAGAACTAGGATCTTCAACCATACCATAGGGGGCTATACTAGACTTTTCAAAGTCATTCAGTGTCACTTCCGTCAGAGTGGACTGTATCAAAAATGCAATATATAAAAAGGGAGATAAGAGAAATCCAATGAATTATCGTGGCATCGATGAGTAGGATACTCAGTAAAATGATCCAGATACGGTTGGAGTCTTTCATAAAACAAAAAACAAAAATCTGTGTTACATTCACGTGACTCTCTACTATCTATAACTTACTAGTGTGTATACAAATTATATTCTGATGAGAGTTTGTTTCCTATCTGCTTCATTTTAATCCAAATAAACCTTTGCAGAAATAGCTACATTACACAGTTCGTTATTGATACAAAGGGAATAACGATAGTCAAATGTTTAAGAAATGGTCGCTATACGCTGACCTTAAAAACTCTTTATGCTCGACCATGCCAAAATGTAGTATTTATACGACTGGTAGCAGTACTTTAATGGACCTCATTAAAGTACACCTGTTCATTCAAGTATTGGTATTCGACCAATCAGAATTGGCCACGTAACATTGTGAAAGCGCAAGTATCGATTATTCTGCGTAGTACATCTCAAAACGCTAGCAACTTTGTTTGACACAGGTGCTACAAGGTCATTGTATTGTAACCATAGATAAAGGAATAACGATTGTAACACATCACTCAAACCAGAAACGAATACTTATGGAACCTTTAATTTAGATACATGGTCGAACATAAACAGTTCTTGACTATAATGGTGATTAAAACGCTCGTATGATAATTAATAACCTCGCTTCGCTCGGTTAATAATAATGCTCGCGTTTTAATTACTACCATTATAGTCTCCTTGCATAATATACTATTCCATGTCATCGCAAGAAATAACTGAATGTTCACAGGACTTTAAAAGAATGACCAAGTATTGAACACTTCGAACCATTAATAACGGATATCTCGGAAGTGGCTCATGCCACAACAAAGGTTATTTGAAATAAAATAGTTATGTGTTTTAAAGAGCTGTACATTTTGGTCTGTCGCTTAACGTTTACCAGTTATACAAAATTATATGAAATTTCTCCTGAATGAGAAGGACTTTGCGGGCTCTTCCCAGAAAATTCAAGATATACATTTTATTTGCATTGTAAATAGCTTTAATATTTGGTATTTTAATCAAAATCGTTATAGGCATTTTTTAGAAAATAAAAAATTTCGAAAAATCTTCCATTTAAAGGGTAATTTGGGGTGGAGAATTTTCTTGAAAATCTTCGTGTCCTTGGGAAGATGCTGAACTTAAATACCAAGTTTGGTGTTTATCCGAGTTTTCGCGTTTAAGTTATGTTGTTCTCTCTCTCTCACACACACGCACGCACACCCCCCCCCCCCCACTTGTTTCTAAAAATGCCTATTTTTGGTTTCGGTGCCTCAAATATGTATTTGCAGTGTAATCTCGATTTTGAATATTTGGATGGAATGCAATACTTCCCCTACTCACTATACTTAGTAGTGAAAGTAATAAGATATCCTAAGAGCAAGCTGAATATACTCCCTGAAGACCTCTGTAGACCATATATTCACAATTAGACAGATGATAGGAAAAAAATGTTAGCCAAAGGAAAAGAACTCCATTTTATTTTTATTGGCTTAGAAAAGGCATATGACAAAGTACTACTTAATCACCTTGGACTGTCCTAAAAAAATATTGGGGTTTCAAAGCCTCACATAAACTTTATAGGAAAATGTGTAATTGTACAGCGTCTGTTAAAATGGGTAAAAATATTTCAGTAGAATTCTCTATCATTAAAATTGCGGAATGTTATCAATCTTATTCAAAATCTTCTTAGAAATTGCCTTGAAGAAATGGAATGATTCGTGCAGAGCTATGGGCATAAAATATTTTACTGGCCATATGTTGCATTGCCTGCTATTCGCCGACATCCAGGTAATAGTGGGACAAGACCCGGACCATAATGAGTATATGTTTCGAAAATTTACACAGGAAGATTTGGTTGTAAATGACATAACAATTAAAAGCATCAAAAAATTGACCATAGAATCAACCAAACTAGGAAAGTAATAAGGTCTTTGAATAGTTTCCTTTGGAGTAGAGAAATGACAAAAACAAACAAACAAACAAAAACCTATCTGAATAACATTGTTGCAAAGTGTCTATGTATGGGTAAGAGTGTTGGACTCCGAACCGAAATGGAAGTAAAAAAGTATCTTGACTACAGATATGAGGAATGATGTTATTAGAACAGGGTGAAAGCAGAAGATATAGGGAAAAATAGAATTGAAGAACGGATATTCCAATGGTACGAACACATACAGAGTCTGGAGGAGGAGAATAATTTATGGGTCTCCCACAGGAAGAAGAAAAAGAGGAAGGACTCGTTTAAGTTGGTGTAGTAGTGTGAAAAAAATTATGGCTAAATTTGGCTTAAAAGACCTACAATGGAACGATAGATCACTATGGCGGACAGTAATCGGAAGCAACCGCTGAAAAGTGGACATCTGAATTGGGAAGAAGAATTAATGAACTACATCGAAATAATTTTATAGAATGCAGAGATGTCTTATAAAAGCAAATTGAAACATCCAATGCATGGTCCACGACTAAGCATAATGCCGTCTTATGGTGTTAAGCATTTTGGCATCAGATGTTAATAATAAATCGGTGTTAAAACCAATCCGAAGAAAAGTTGGTTTAGAATGTCTTCAAAACTCCTTCGCGAGCATAGAAATGTCGACTTTCAGCACCTCGTTTTCAGGTTCTAGTGCCATCAAATCTCTCAAACCTCGAACTAACGATTTGACAGTGCGACACTGAACATCGATTAACTGCTTTAGAGGCACCTGTTTAACCGCTCGTGTAGCCCAGAGCATAACGTAAACGCTGATGTTCCGCAACTTATTATTACTTTCTCTACCACGTGCCTAGTAGGTAGAGGAGTAGTTGCATTCCACCCAAAAATTTGATATTGAGATTTCACCGGAAATACATGTTTTGAGGCCCCTTGAATTCAATTAAAGCGCCTTTAGAAAAATGTTCGTGTGTGTGTATGTGTCTGTGAACAGCATAACTCAAAAACGAAAAGTCGGATAAATACCAAACTTGGTATTCAGGTTCAATATTTTCCAAAGATACACACGAAGATTTTTTTAACAAAATCTCCCACCCCAAACTACCCTTTAGGTAGAACATTTGTCAATTGTTTTTATTTTTAACGAGTTTCATTAAAATACATATATGAAAGGTATTAACGTGACAAATAAAATGTATATCTTAAATTTTCTGGGCACAGTCTGTGAAGTCCTCTTCATTCGGAAGGAATTTTCCATAATCTTGTATAACTGGTAAACGTTAAGCGATAGCCGAAAACGCACTACAAAAAAAGTATCTGTTTAAAACGCACAATTTATTTTAAATAAGTTTTAGTGGCATAAGCCATTTCTGAGATATTAAGGTTTAATCCTTCGAATTGTTAATTTCTTGGTCATTCTCTTAAGTCCTGTCAATATTCAGTTGTTTCTCGCGATTGCATGGAAACAGGATGGAATTTTTAAGGCCAGCATATTGCATCCAGTTCTAAAACATTTGACTATCGCTGTTCCCTTTGTATCTATAACGAAATGTGTAATGTTATTTCTACAAAGGATTAAAATGTAGTGGACAGAAAAATAAGTTTTAGTAAGAATAGTTTGTATACTCACTAATATAGGATAGAGGTTGGAGAAAGTCATGTGAATGTATCACCATATATTTTTTTTAAAATTCAATATGAAAAAGTGCAGCGATACGCATACTCAAGGACACGATTCTGATTGGTAAGTACAAATACTAACATTTACTTGTTTAGCTCACTGCGGTTACTAAAGCTGAGCATTTTCGTGAGGAAGTATGCAGAAAATTTACATTTCTGAACTTGCAGATATGCATTTTATTTATGGTGAAACAAGAAATAACGGTTTAGCAGCTGCAACGCTGTACAGGGAAGGGCATGCCGATGGACGCCAGTCACATCACTCCACTTTCCATATATATATATAATAGGCCTACGTCACACGTTGTGAAGAAGAGTCACCGGCAGATGTTATCTCTGCATATTCGACGTCGAATGTGGCCGCAACGTGATAGAGCTCCTCCCCATTTCTCCCTGGCTTGCGAAAACATATGAATCACTCTTTTTGCCCGATGATTAGGAATAGGGAGTCCAACTGTAGCTTGGCCACCACGCTCCCCGAACCACAATCATATTGATTTCATTTTCTGGGACCACCTCTACTTAAGGTATACGAAACAACTGGCAAGTTTCCAATGACCGAATTGAGTATTTTCGAGAAGAAAGTATCAGGATTAACAAATAATTGCAAGTATTTTAAATTTATAATTTAGCTTTTATACTACCATGCATACACTGCAGTTTGTGAAACCCCAATAAAAATTACATGCACAGCTTTGTAACATGTTTTGGAAATATTGGGGCTTAATATGTATCCATCAGCTCAGTGCATTTTACATTAATGTCAGTGCTCTTGAAGAGAGCTTAACTGAAGCCTGTAAGAACTTGCAAAGTATACCACATTTTTTAGTGGTTTGTAAGTCTGGTTTGAATGGCTTTACAAAAGCTTTTAATCTCCTCTTAAGGAAACTTATAGTTACATTTTCTCCTTCCACATTTTAACCTCACCAGGGTATAGTTTTAGCATAAATGACAGCCACCCAATGGTTTAGAGATAAATCCTCGGTGAATGAATCTAGGAAAACTTGATTAAGAAATGGAAATTTGATTCAGTGAAATGAATTCATACACAGAAGTTATAAAATATATTGTCATCTCTGATTTCCATAAAAATATTTTGTCTACTGTTATTTAAAAAGAATTGTACCAGTGGATGATATTCCTTCAAAAGCTGTTTCTCCCTTACAATTTCTTGGAATTGCCCAGGCAAGTTGCGAATGACTGAATGTGGGCTTAAGTCCATCCAAATGATTCTGTAGTGAACAGCTGAGAGCAACTTGAGAAAAGACGCAACCTAGGTAGGTATATGACAGAAAGTTTTCAACTCGAGGGAGCAGCTGGGACATACAGTATTTCTTAGTAGAATTTGCCTTTCGTCTGGATCCCCCCCCCAAACAAGCTGATGAACTTGTTTCTCCTTGGAAGAGGCGCTAATTTGGCAGGTGTTTCTAAATCAACATTTTTCATCTCTTTTTCCACTTGGTTCCATTTGAGCCTATAAACTCTTGCAGAGTGAATATATCCTTTCCATGGATGACACTTTCATCTGCTTTGGTTTTTATTTGACTACCCACAGTATCTTGCCACCCGTTTGCCATGAGCGGCTTCGAAGTTATTCCAAACATCTTATTGAATCTATATTGATGTGGTATTTTAATGAAAAAAATTAGATATTTGTTCTATTTGTATATTGCGACATCGGACAATATACAGGACTGTCACTATATACGTGCAAGGTGTCAGCATGAATTTATTTATTCAAGCACTGGCTTCAGGTGGGCCCTATTACCTCCTGGATTGTCTTGTAGACTCGGAGATAGTACAGAATATTTGATGGTGAACTGGTTCCTAGGAACAGGTAGTACAAGGCTCATGTGTGAATTCCAAGGTGTTTTTGTGTTGCTCCAAAGTGAATGCAGTGTACTTCATTAGAATACTTATATGTATAATTTTAACTAATACCTACATAGCGGGAAACATTGTTAGCTTTTATATTGTCTTTGATTACTTTGTTTAAGCTGGTGGTGAGCCCGCTAGTGATGTGCGAAAATGTTTCAAGCAATTTCTCGGTAAAGTGCTCTACAGTACAGAAAAACATGTTCTTTGCTGTTATTCCTGGTTTGATTAACTGCCCTTTCAAAGGGAACCTCTCGCATCTACTGCCCCATGCGTAATATGAAGTTGTAGTATTATCCTGATGGAATTCGTTCAAACATTCAGAGCGCTGCCCATACATGCAGTCCTGATTTGTAACTTCACATGATCTATTTCCAACGAACTTGTCCAATGTCACCAGAATCAATTGTACCTATAAGGAGTACTATCTTAATAAGAAACTCAAAATCTGCATGTCGGATACATTGGCAAGTGTGTGTGTATTTGAGCCGTCTAGTTTTTAACCATTTTGTTTTCATTCTTAAGAAGCTGCAACAGTACAAATTGACACCATCCGTTTGCCTTAAAAGGCTTTTGTACAATTCCTTCGTTGAATATCTGTAATAAACCTGCTCTCTTGAAATACTCGAGTTTTGTATATATTCTTCTCTGGACAAGGAATAGTATATTATTTTCTTCATCAAACAATTTGCTGTCCTTATCAAGATACCTCAAACAGGTGGCAAATTTGGTTCTCCTTCGAAGGAGCTCCCCTTGTAGTTTTGTAACTTTAGCTCTCTATTTCCTGTAGCCTCAGAGAGAAGACTTCGGACTTTGCTTTCTTGTATCATTTTACGTTACAAAAGTGCATTGTCCAATAGATTTCTTTTTTTCCATTTTCGGGGCTCATTTTAAAGCATTTTCTAATTAGGTTTGACACAATTTCCAAGAACTCAAGTTACTTCCTCAATTCTTCTTGCCCAGCTCGTATTGTCTTCTGAGCCAATTTTCTAGGATGGAGTACTTCCAGAGGTTTTGGATGATGCCTTCATATGAATGCGCCTTAGTTTTCTTTTTAGCTGCTTATTTTCAGTGTTTTTCCTCAGCTAATTTGGGTTTTGTTTTTGATAGTTCCCTTAATAGCTTTCTTTGTTTACTTTCTCTTATTTTCTTTCCTGGTATTTGCTGTCTGTTTTGCTTAACATCTGACGATGAGCCAATGATATGACGGGATGGTACAGGTGCAAGAAGTTGAAAGTTTCACTTGATAGAAATTTGGGGCTGGGACAAGATTTTGGGAGCAGCATATGGTACAGGTGGCTAAGGAGGATAATGTTCCAACATAAATCCATCAGTTCTTTAGGCAAGCTTTCTCCTTGAATTATATATAGAGAGCCTTTCCTTTCATCTACCACATTGCGCTTTCTGATCACTTCTTGACATTTTTCTATTCTTTTTTATTTTACCTTCGGTCTTTCGTTTAACCTATATTTTTCTTCCGTCTCCCCATAGGCTCTCTACTTCTTTTGTTGGAGCACTTTTCCGATCCATTTGGCGGGAGGCAACAATATGAAGCTTTGGAACATAAATGACAGACCTGAAAATAAAAACGAACAGGTATTAATGTCTTAAGTAGCCTATTGCAATGCCACAGTTTCAACCATCAGCATTAGGTTAATGTCAACACTCTTAGTGGTTTAAAGCATGTGTTTTAAGCAGTTCATGGAAGGGAATTGGAAAATAAGTATGTTTTCCTGGTATATCCTATCTATTGAGTTATTGTAGCAAGTAAGAATTTTTAAGAATTAAAATTCATTTTCATTAACGTATTTTCTTATTATTTCAATTGAAATGCATATATTTTCCTTGGCTATGCTGTCATTAAGTGCTTGTAGCAGGTAAGATCCTTAAGAATTAAAATTTATTTTGCATTAACGTCTTTTCTTCTTATTTTTATTGACTAACAAAAGCTAATCAGGGTTATGACTTTTGTTAGAATAAATCATTAACACTATAGAAGATACAAATTATCACCCTCCCTATAAAGACACTATAAAGAGGTGACAATTGCAGGGAAATTCATGTTTTGCCTTTTCCTTTGTTAACACTATTCACCTCGTTTACGCCCGTGCTTACCCGACAAAGATGAGGTTATGAAAAAGTTTCAAATTTACATTATTTTCTAACCAAAAGACAGACTAAGGCGGAGCTGAATAGGGATCGAACAGAGCACCAAACACCATTAAAACGTTGCAGAACACCCGTAATTATCAATTATATTAATGAAATCAAAGCAAATGCAGGAGCTTGTCTTCCTAACGCAGTCTTTGCCGTTCAATTACTAGAGCACAGCGACTCTACGGGTCACTAACTTACTAGCGTTAGTCCCTATACGGTAACTCACAGACGAGCTGCACCCTAGTGGCGTTAAGAAAACGTGAGATTTCTTGGGACGAAGGTGAGAGAAAAACAGATGCACCAAGAAAAACACAAATCTATTCTCTGTAGCAGGGACACAAAAATATTGTCAATGTAGAACATCATATTCCAGGTATTTCTACTCGTGATACGCTTATCGAAACATGAACAATTAAAACAAAATACCTGATCACAAGTGCTTAGCTGTTGTCACTCAGAATGAACCAAGGGACGAAGCATGAGATTCACGCATATTTTGGGTGCATAAAAGTTACGGTGCTAAACGAAATTAAATTTTCATTACTTGATAACGTAAAGAAGTAGCACTATTATTTATTTTATTATAACCTAAGTGCTGTTATAAGAGAAACAGGGAAGGGGAACTCTAGAACATGCCAAGGGAGATTATTTGAATATGCCACTAATACACTCATAAAGAACAATAGTGATTAAGAGAGGGTGGGACAGAGAGACTGTGGTGTGCATGATGGAAGGAAACGACGAAATAAGGCCGCTTACTCAAAAGTCCAGACATGACACATGGCAAGTCTCTTGCGTATCTTCGGGCCGCATTCACCCATGTCGGCAAGTTTTGGCGTTACGGTCAGCTCCTGGAATTGTATAAAACTTTTACTTCAAATAATATTCATTTCCATATTGATTACTGTATTTTCACCTACTTATAAATAACAATGAAGTTGATTTAGGTTTAAAGACGCAACGATCGCTCGAAAGACAAATAGTAATTCGCAGGAAAAAAACCCTTAAGCTCCATCTCATCATCATCATCATCGCAGGAAAAAAAATGAATAACGTATAGGGCACAGATAAACTGCAGTACCAAGAAATCAAATCGTTCAAGAGCTGCTACAAACTTTGAGAAGAATTATTGTGTGTGTGTGTGTGTGTGTGTGTGTGTGTTATATTCGTTTTAATTAGACTATGCTAATGAAAAATAGAAAAGTAAATTTTGTTCAAAGTGTTAATGTATAATATTACATGTCACTGAACACGATAGCTTCTATAGTTCAGCAACTTACAAAAAGCCCTTGGGAGGGGTATCTCACTGGTCATGTATTCCCCCTCTCTAACTGCCATGGGCGGGCATGCCTCTTCTACTCTGCCTCTGAGTCGCATTGCAACAAAAATGCTGTGTTTGTTGATTGCAATGACAGGCCACGCAAAGAGCAAGGTGCAGCGGGTGTGAAAACAAATGTTTGCATATAACTAGCGATAGCATTTCACATACATGCGGTATTATCATAGGATATTATCCAAATATTAATTCACACTTTTTAGGGTATTTCATAACCTTCACTTCCCCATCTATGTCTTCAAGGAAAACAGCTCCTCGCTGATTGATTTTCATAATACAAATTATTTCAATTGAAGTTTTACAAAGAAAACTAGCAGCTTTAATTCTTTTACAGGAGACCAATCACACATCATCTCGAAACTGTGCTCTTTAATATATCTCTTACAGAAGTGGATTAGGGATTTTAGTTTTTGAGTTATCACGATGCAAAGAAGGGCCTATTAAATCTTTCCACTTTGCACAATTGCTGTGTTCACTACAGTGACGACACTTGTTTCCCGCGTATCAGTTCACCTCTTCTTTAAGACGCCTCATTGGATAGCTCAGTAGCTAAAGGAAAGACAAGTAGAGTGGGGACGATTTGTCCCTCCTGGATACTCGCAGTCCATAGACCGAGGGATTTTATTAAGTTGTTATACTATAATTTTCCCCACTTTTGTCGGAACTCCCGGACCTTTAGAGCCAACTTGGGGTTAAGCCAAGTTAGTGTGCTTGCAAGCGCAAGTTTTTGTGTTTGACTTGAAAGGCAGAATCTAATTTTCAAAACTTTGTTTGCCCCGGTAAGTTAAGAACGAGTTTTTAGGCAATTCCAATAGAGTTTTTACTTTCTCTACTACGTATAGTAAGTAGGGGAAGTATTGCATTCCACCCAAAAATTCGATACCGAGATTTCACCGGAAATACATGTTTTGAGACCTCCTGAATCCAAAAAAAGAATTTTTGGAAACATGTCCGTGTGTGTGTCTGTGTGTCTGTGTGTGTGTGTGTCTGTGTGTGTGTCTGTGTGTGTGTGAACAGCATAACTCAAAAACGAACAGTCGGATAAGCACCAAACTTGGTATTTAGGTTCAGTATCTTCCAGAGATGCGACACGAAGGTTTTCAAGAAAATCCCCCCACCCCAAACTACCCTTTACATGGAAGATTTTTCGAAAATTTTAATTTTCTCAAAAATGGCTCTAACGATTTTGATGAAAATATCATATGTTTAAGATAATGTCATGGGAAATGAAATGTATATCTCGAATTTTCTGGGAATGTCTCCAAAAGTATTCTTTATTGTGAACAACTTTTGCATAACTGGTAAACCATAAGAGATACACAAAATGTTACTACACAAAAAGTGTAGATCGCGTTAAAATACACAACTTATGTCATATACATTTCTTTTGTTGAGTGAACCGTTTTGGAGATATTGCTTGTTATTTCCTTAAATTTTCCAATACTTATACTTTTTCTCAAATTCGTTATTCATTTTTTTTATGTCCTGGACATGCAAAGAGAATGGAATGCACCACATAGCAACCAGCGTTAAAATATTTGACTATCGCTTAAAAGCTACCATATTCCCCTTGCATCTACAAGAAAATTACCAATAAGATTGACATATCGATATCTCGATTAACATGAAGCATATGGAGAATAGGCGTTTTTTAAAAATAGTGTGTACAAGAGTAGAGAAAGTCATGTGAGTGTAACACATCAGATTTTTATCAGTAAATGGGCATCAGTAACAGTGAAGATTTAAATAATACAAACCCCGCTTTATAATGAATTAAAATATAAAGAAGAAAAAGCGACACACCAGGAGGTAGTTGAACCCCGTATGCTATTCAAATCAGACGCGCGCGTTTTCACCGAGTTATTGCGTCTCCTCTCATTAGGGCAAATTTAAAAGTGGTGTATTAATACCTATGTTATAAAATTAACGCAATAATTCCCAAAATACTTCGTGCGCTCTTTTGCTTATCTAGGAGATATTCTTGGTACTCGTGATATGCATATTATTCGGTAAAATGTCACCTTTACATAATCTCAAATACCTCAGGTAATCTTTTCCATGAATAGTACTATTACTGTTATACGAAGTTTTTGCTGCTAAAACTCAAAGTCGGTAACACACTTACCAGCATTGGTGAATACAACCCTTTAAAAAGGAAAATGTGAATTTAAACTCAAAACAATCAACATTATTGAAGTCTACCAACCCATCTGAGCATCGATAAGCTAAAACATGTTACAAGTGATGTTTGAAACCCATTTGCCGTAGCAACAATACAGGGTAACGTTCTTGTTGCTTAGGCAGCGAATGTAGAATCGCATGCCGGTTTGATGGTTTCCTGAGCTTTTTTTTTTTTTTCGGCGTTTTCCTGAATATAAGATAGATTCAGCACTTTAGGTCCCGGTTTCATTTCGTCGATTCATTCATCTGACATAACTTGTCCGCTACAAAGACGGCAAACTTAAAAAAAACATAAGAGGGGGGACACCTTAACTCTAGTTCAGTATCTCACCTGGTAAACCGAGGTTGTGCTATTAACGTATTTGTGTGTCATTTAAAATCTATTAGTGAAATATAATCAACAAGCTGTAAAGAATACTATTCTTGTAACGCATAGTAAACAAATACACGTAATTAGATATTTCATTCTAGTCAGGGCAGAGACATGCGCTCAAGGAAATGCGTGTCTAAGTTCTCAATTATTCTGTTTGAGGCAGTCAGCTGCTAAGAGTTCTTCAGTGAAGTTCGTTAGCGCTTCATGAATGGTCTCCTCTGTAAAAATGTACAGGTTAGTTACATAGTCCTTGCTTCGACAGCGACTGGCTCACTGTGTAGTGTGTGTTTTGCTTATGTTTGTGATATAATGCCTCGTTGAGCAAAGGTTTCACGGTGAAAATTTTCTTTTCTTCCTTTTGGGATATTTTGGGGTGAAGGAAATAATTCAGTGAGTGTCATACTAAATATAGATATGAGCAGCATAAGTTATTTTTATTGTCGAAGAAAAGTAAGTAACACGTGAGATCTTCGAGATCCCTGTCGGGATTACGATGAACTTCACTTAACGTGATGGGACGTAACGTGAAGTTAAATGTTGCTAAATTAAATATCTAATTAGGATGCACTTATCTTAATGTAACGGGAATGACTCTTGATTGGTAGTTCTTTACTTCGTGCTACTGCTTCATGCCGTTTGATTCAAATTACCACGTGACAGCAAACTGAACGTAACGGGAAGGAAAAGTTGGACATTGCCAAACTCTTTACGTCCCGTTAAGTTACGTTAAGTCAACACTAATAGCTCAATTTAATACAATGTGTTAAGACTTTAATGTTACGTCGTGTTAAGTCACGTTACGTTAAGTTTATCGTAATTCCGGCATAAAATGGACACCGTCAAATTGTTTGCATTGTCTGATCATAAATTGATGAAATTAGTTCTCGGGTTATCTCCTGTTGACTTTCGATCACGCAGATTCCTCTTATCCGAAATGTAATTTTTGAGAAGATACACCATAAGGCCAAGAGGTTTAGTTCTGCCGGTCGATGTTTCCGAGGATAAGAAAATACTTGATGAATCTTCATATAAATGTACGCATGTTTAAACACTTAGCCACCTGACTTTAAGAGCAGTGACATATATTATACAATACAAAACAAAGTTTTGATATAATATAAATCGCAAATCAGATTTCGATGGTTAACGATAACTCTTCTATTCTGTAACTTGTATCTTTACGTATATCTAGCGGTGTGCTTAAAGCAGCTAAGCCTCATTTTGCGGCAATGTGTGCTCTGCCACAGCAAACTGTTAGTTTATTCCGCATAAAATGCTAAGCTTGGACTAAGTGCTACTTTTTCTTGGCTCTTTCAAGTTTATGCTTGTAGACCAGACAGATCGTATCAGACGAAACATAAAATAAATGTATGAAACCAACGTGGAAATTCAGCAAACTAAACCTGCCCTCTTTTTTAGTATTAACGATATCCACAGATTTTTTTATTTGAGGATTTCAAAAGTTGTCTTCATTTAATTGACTTAGTTGTGCAATATTATCAAATTTGAAACAGCAAAATATAGCTAAATATTTTTATACACGCGTAGCAAAATATGCACCATAATTTCAGTTGTATCAGATATTGAAAATGCCATCAAATTTTCTGCAAAAGCCCTCAGCATATAGAAAAAAAATTAAATTGACTTTTATCAATGGACGCTCTTTAACTGCTGTGGTCCTTAGTGTCCCGTTCTATATTGGGCGTGAAAGACCGGTAATTTTGCTCAGAAGCCTCTTTATCAGGCTTGAGGTTCTTTAACGTACCGTAAGTCTACGACACGGGACCACCGGCTTTACTTCCCTTCCGAAGGAAGCTATGCTAAGGATTTTTACGCCCCCCCCCCAAAAAAAAATCCATTGCCCTCCGCCGGGTTTGAAGCCGCGACTTCGGGAACTAGAGGCTTGCATGGTAAACACTACACCACGGAGGAGACTACAGCATACAGAGATCATGTATAACAGAGGAATTTTGTGTTGGAACTAGAGGTTCCTAGAGGCACGGACATTATTAGCATATGTGGTAGGGTTGGGGATAGATAGAAAAAACACACACACACACACACACACGCACGCACGCACGCACAAAGATCAGTGAAAGTATAATATACTGGATACATACATAAATGTGATAAACATAGCAAAATTATCATAATTATTATTTACCACCGATTGAGGTAGGGCCAGGCCAAAACATTGTGCCCCAGCTGAGCATACAGAGTTCCTTATCTAGTTGAAATGCAGCAACTTAGATTAAACAGCTTTTTTGAATTCCGTTTCTGTGAGTTGCTTGTAACTTTATTCCTTTTTAATATGACTGTAATTGTTGCATGTTGTGTTTTGTTTGTAAGAGTGTGTGTGCATGTGTGTGAGAGAGAGAGAGGGAGGGAGGGGGAGAGAGAGAGAGAGCATAAAGGGGTTCATTTCATCTAAGAATATAAGAAGAAATGCTTTATGTTTGCTACATGTGTATGTGAGTGTATATGTATTGTAATGTGTGAGTTAACTGGGAACACAAGACGTATTCGGAAACGTGCCCTACAAATGTTTGGAAGTGCACAAGAAAAACAAAGAGGAACAAAAATAACAGTGTGTTAGTATTATGATAAAATAATTTGTGAAAACAAAACTGTAAAATTTTTTTTATGTGTGTGTAATAATTATAAACATACATTAAATCTTTTCTACTACTGCCAATGCCACTGCTGTAGTGGATTAGAACAATACATTTTAATCATCACAAAATAATAGCTGCCCTGTATGTGTCTGAAGCACCACATTGGAAGATTTTAATTCACCATGAAAGGCTAGGCATTACAGTGGTGAACTATAGACTTAGAAGAAACTTAGAAATGAAAGCTCGGTGGGACAGCTTGATCCGACTGTAATTTAATATTCATCCGCCTTTTCCAAAATTGTCTGTATAGAGAAATAACTGTTGAGCCATTGCATCATGTTATTCATGTATAAAACATAATTTCCAGTTATAGATGAGAGGCCAGTAGTTGCTCTACTAACAGCTGTTTGATTTATTTATGCAATTTCAAGATGGTGTTCACAAATCTTTGATAGTACACATAAGTTTAAAAGGTCTTTAAAATAGACTTACTAGGTACATGTTGTAACTAAATTCTTATGTACTTTTAATTAGAAAAATTTCAAAGTATTAAACCATAAGCCTCCATTGAGATAGTCAGCCATGGATGACATTAATTAAATTATGACACATCTTATCAGCAATCTGAATTTGCAATGATTCTAATAATACCTTGTATTACAACCATCATATTTGGGTTTTTGAATGACAAACACTTTTAAAATAACTAAAACGCTTGCTGTTTCAGCTGTATTGCAAGGATCTTAGAATTTTTGTTTAAAATACAGAGGACCAATTTTATATTTTGAATATCAGATTATGTCACTGTGAATTATTGCTCTGTTCTGAATTTAAAATCATGTATTCTCACTCTGAGAAGCAGTGGATATCTATATTCCCACGAAACAAATACTATAATCTGAATTAAAATTTTAACAGTTAAAAAAAGAGGAATCTAGACCATATATTAAATAACATATTTCTTTTTTAGGTGCCATAAGCCAGGGTTATTTTGACCAGAAATAAAAAAACAAAAAAATTTCTGATGTGTTACATTCGTATAACTTTCTCTACCCTCTAGCATTTATTAATGGGTTACAAATTATTCTTATGAAAGTATATTTTTCTATTTACTTCATTTTAATCCAGATACACCTTTGCAGAAATAGCTACATTACACATTCCGTTATAGATACAAAGGGTATAGCAATAGTCAAACCTTTAACAACTGGTTGCTATACACTGGCCTTAAAATTCCATATACTGTTTCCATGCAGTCACCAGAAAGAACTGAAAATCAATGAGCCTTAAAAAGAATAAGTATGAACAAATTGAATCATTAATAACATATCTCGGAAATGGCTGATGCCACAAAAAATTATTTGAAATAAATTGTGTTTTAAAAAATCTGCATTTTTTGTGTAGTACGTTTTTGGCTATTGCTTAATGTGTACCAGCTATACAAGATTATACAAAATTCCTTTCAAATAAAGAGGACTTTACATGCTATTATCAAAAAATTCAAAATATACATTTTATTTGTCATGTAAACATCTTTAATAAAAATTATTGTAATAAAAATTGTTAGAGGCATTTCTTAGAAAATAGAAAATTTTGAAAAATGTTCCATGTAAAGGGTAGTTTGGGGGGGGTTATCTTTAAAATCTTTGTGTCGCAACTTTGGAAGATACTGAACCTAAATATCAAGTTTGTTTATCCGACTTTTAGTTTTTGTGTTCACAGACACACACACACACACAGCACACAGACCTTTTTTTAGAAATGCTTTTTTGGATTCAGGGAGTCTCAAAACATGTATTTCTGGTGAAGAAATGTGATATCACATTTTTGGGTGGAATGGAATACCTTCACTACCTACTAGGCATGTGGTAAAGAAAGTTAAAACATTAAACTCTATTATTTTTATATATGCATTCAAGTTGTAACCATAATCTTTCATGTTGGTAGTTTTGAATGCACCAGATGGCTCTGGAAAATTACTAATTTTATTTTTCTGTGCAATTGGTAATCAAGTTGGTTTATAGAATGTGTGTTACTTCCCCAACAAAAGTAGAAATTGTCTAAATTGCCAAGCATACCACATTTAGGTCAAACACACACATTCTTAGCTTTCTTTCTTAAATGCTGTTTACAGAAGTATATTAAAATGTTCATGTCTAAATTGCTAAGCATACCACATTTAGGTCAAACACGCATTCTTAGCTTTAAATGTTGTTTACAAAGGTATACCAAAATGTTCATTTTTGTGGTTAGAGTTTACTTATTAAAGTTTAACTTTGAATATCTTTGAAATTAACTTGTACTTAAATGAAAATTTAAAACGATGATGTGAAGTGAAGTTAATTAAATTAAATTGAGTTTTATTTATGGACTCTCATTAACTACTATGGTCCTTAGCATCCCATTCTATATTGGGCGTGAAAGATTGGTAATTTTGCTCAGAGGCTTCTTTATCAGGCTTGAGGTTCTTTTACATGCCGTAAATCTACAACACGGGACCACCGGCTTTACTTCCCTTCCAAAGGAAGCCATGCTAAGGATTTTTACGCCCGAAAAAATCCATCGCCCTCTGCCAGGTTTGAACCCACAACCTTGGGAACTAGAGGCTAGCACGGTACCACTAGTCCATGGAGGATGACAATATTCTAAAGTGTCTCCATCTGCTGTAGGAAAAGCCTACAAGAAAGAGCAATGTCAAAAAATCTACAGAAAAATTGGAAGTTATTAAAATACTCGCAGCAAATTTTGGATTACCGTTGAAGACAAGTCCTGTAAAAATATTTAGGAAAAGGATAAGTGATGAGAGTATGCAGCAGGTTACAAAATGTTACACCAATGATGGAATCAGCAGAGTTGATCCTGGCAGAAAAACGTTGTGTTAAGAAATACAAAAGTGGTGGTGACCATATCGTGGCAAGGCATCACTTGCTGTTTCTGTAACTGAAGCTTTCGGTTTATTTAAGAAGAGACGTCCAGAGGCAAGCATTGGCCATAGTAAGCTTGCTCACCGATATTCATAACATGCTCAGAGCATATTGCGACATTCCACCCAATATGTGTTTATGCCACTACAATGGAAATTTTGAAAGTAGAAGATTAGCCGTTTCTCAATATTTTTCAGGTTTTGGCATTATTAAGTAAGGATTTCATAAGGTTCACTGTCTGCAATGAAAGTTGTACAAACTGCATGAATTATAACTGTCTCACCTTTATAAATCCAAATTCTCTAATTTATTTGATGTCTCCTTGAATGAAAAAGACTCTAATCATGTGGTACAGTACCATCAGTAGAAAATGATAGATACGTGATTTGAAAGGGTGCTAATGGAAGAACTGTAAGTAAGGCTTTAGATGAATTGAAAACACAGCTGCCACAATTCCTGTGTATACCTACTGCAGTAATGCAATATGGTGTGATAGTTTTGCTGTTGTGTCAAATAGTATCTCACATGACAAATATTGTGAATACATTTCTTTGTTCCATCTTAGAAGACTGCAAGAGCAAAAATCAGGCATTACTACATCTTCACATATTTCCTGATGGAGCTACTTCTCAAATAAAACAAAATACAATTTTGTGAGTATTACATTTTTGAGATCGAAGTAAAGCCTCAAGAGCTTAAAATGGACATTTTTTGCCTCAACTCATGGCAACAGTGCCATAGATAGAATTGGTGCTGTAATGAAGTGACATATTTAGAAATGTTGTGTTCGAAAAGAAAATAGTACATAATGCTGAAATGTTTACACACACGTGTCAAGATCTTAAAACCAGTCATATATATGCCTTTGTCAGTCATAGAGCATTTCAAACTAGAATATGTTGGACAATGGGATAATATTAACACATTGAAGGGCACACACAGAATACATAAAATCAAAGTCATTTCACCATCACACATCACTAAATGAAGACTGGACAACAGTCAATATGAGAACTTAAGCATTGAAATCCCATGATATTCAAGCTGTTGAAGTGACTTATATATCAGTATGTGAACTGGAGAACCCAAAGAAAGAAAAACAAGCATCACTAGGAGAATGAGTATCTGTCATCTATGATGATCAGTGGTTGCCAGGGACTATTGAAGAAATTAAAAATGACACAATTGTTGTGAAGTTCATGAGCTGTGTAGAACAGAATTGTTTTGTGTGGCCATAAAAAGAAGGTTATGGTAAGTGTTTTATGTAAAGCTATTCTTACTACCACAAAAAGAAGTAGTTCCTAACTTAATTTTATACTGAAAACATTCAGTATACTCTTTTCCTGAAAAAGAAAACAATCATATTGTAACCATATACTCATCAACATTGTGATTTATTGACTCCTAATGTGTTAACACCACATGTTGTTGTCCATTTCCATGAATTAATATTATGTGCTGTACAACACATCAGTTGCAAGTGATATAGGATTAAAATATGTTTGCTCACTTTCTATTACTTTTGTCCTGATACTAACTGTCCAGATACTAACGCTTATTGGATTGCATTATTGATTTTTCCAAAATTTAAAATTGAAATACTGAATTAAAAGCACACCAAGACCATCCTTAATAGTGTATATTTTGATTATGTTAAAGAAATCATAGAAGCATATCCCAGGTTAGGAGTAATTTTAGAGTGATTCATCCTATGTACTTTAACCTCATTTTCCTTGTCCGGATACTAACAAAACAAAACTAGCCAATTGATACTAAATCCTTTACATACTTTTCTGGTAACTTATTGGAAACAGGAAATGTATACAGTGTTTTGGATAACCATAGCAAAGCGTTTTCTTCTACCAAAATACCACTTTGTAATGTAGATAATAAAACTTCAAATTGAATGAAAGTGTCCTGATAGTAACAATGGACAGACCCATATGATTTTTGTAATAGTTAAAGAGTGTATTATGACAATAATTTTTTAAATTCAAAATAAAATAAGTATACTATGGGGCATTCAGCATAATAAATAGGTAGCCTCTAATAAACACTAACACAGGTATGCATGTTTTAGATGTAATAATCAAATAATCTAGTTATTTTCATGAGGAAATTAAACTAAACACTTGTGTCATTACGTGTGTGACAAATTTATATCCATTTTCAGTAAATAAGATTTTATTTGTCAATAATAATTCTTCAGTTTAATAGTCCAGCACAATAATAACCTCACTTTTACAAAATTTAAAAATGTTATTCCATATAATTACTTACCCTTATAAACTTTGACATTTCTTATTATGGGTGTGACACTACAACATGGTGTTACTTTTTGGTTAATAACTAGAAAATATAGTTATGTGCAGTAAGAGTTTGTAGGTGGTTTCAAAGTTGAGTGTTCAAGGTAAATTTCCTCCATGTTAACAATCAATGTAAATTGTAGGAAAAGTATATGTGTACCAACATAAACCCACAAAATTTACACTGCTTATGAACTTGATACTAGGCTCCTAGCTTAACTAAATACATTTTGAACTTCAAGTTCACTCATGCATGGAATGTCATTAAAAATGAAAAAAAAATTAAATAAAAAATGAAAAGTTGGATAAAAATCAAAATTATTATTTAAGTTCAGTATCTTTCAAAGATGCAACACTAAGTTTTTCAAGGAAATCCCTCAGTGCCAAACTACCCCTTACATGGAACATTTTTTAAAATTTTTTGTTTTTTCCGAAAAAATGGCTCTAATGATTTTGGTTAAAGCACCATATTTAAAGATATTTACATGGCAAATAAAATGTGTATCTTGAATTTTCTGTGAATAGCTTTGAAGTGCTCCTCATTTGGAAGGAATTTTCTATATAATCTTGTATATCTGGTAAATATTAAGTGATATACCAAAACATTCTATACAAAGAAATGTAGATCTCCTTAAAACACACAATTTATTTCAAATAACTTTTTTGTGGCATCACCTATTTCCAAAGTATCCATTATTAATGGTTTGAATTGTTCAGTACTTTGTCATTCTTTTTAAGTTCTGTCAACATTCAGTTGTTTCTTGCACTTGTATTAAAAAGGGTATGGAATTTTAAAGCCAGCATATAGTGAACAGTTCTTAAATATTTGACACTCTTTGTATTTATAACAAAAGTGTATGTAGCTGTTTCTGCAAAGAATTACCTTGATTAAAATGAAGTAGATAGAAACATGAAACTTCATAAGAATAATTTGTATACCCACTAACAAACAACAGAGGATAGAGAAAGTGATGTGAATGAAACAGATTTTTTTATATCTCTTCTACAAACTATTCTTATAAAAGCTTCATGTTGAGATAAATATTTGCAGAAATTATTTCATATGCATATCACTGTGGATACAAAGGGAATACAGGAGGCTGAAGCAATAGTCAAATCTTTATGTGCTGGCATTGAAATTTCATACACTTTTCATGACATGTCGAGAAACAATTCAATGGGGACCACTTCAAAAAATTACATATTTACCCTTTCTACTCTGTAGTAAGTGGAGTTCAGTAAGTGGAGAAGTGTTGTATTCCACCCAAAAATTCAATGTTGGAATTTCAGCAGAAATACACGTTTTGAGGTCCCTGAACTCCAACAAAACATTTTAGAAAAGAGTGTGCGTGTGCGAATAGCCTGTGGATTCCTCTGCATTCAAAAGGAATTTTTCAGTTTTGTATAATGGGTAAACATAAGAGAGAGACAGAAACTTACTGAACTGCAGATGTCTTTAAAAAACACAACTCATTTTAGATAACTTTTTTTATTGCATCAGCCATTTCTGAGATATTTCTATTATTGGTTTGAATTTTTCAATACTTTGTAATGTTTTTTAAAGTGCTGTCAATGTGCAGTTGTTTCTCACAATGTCATGGAAGGAATATAGATTTATAAGGTCAACATAGAGTCATGTTTTAAAACATTTTACTATTGCATCTGCCTGTATCCTCTTTGTGCTTACAGCAGAATATGTAATTAAATAATTTAAAACATTTGTATTGATTAGCCTAAAGTAGATAGAGAAGTAAAACTTTATTAGTTATGTAAATATCTTAAACATAAGGTATTGTAGTTGAAATATTTAGTGCTATTTTTGAGAAAATAAAAAATGACGAAAAGTTTTCCACGTAAAAGGTTGTTTTATGCCATTTTTATGTTGCATCCTGGGAAATTTAATACAAAATTTGATATTTATCTGATACTTATGGATTATGCTGCTCATACACACTTATTTCAAGGTTTACATAGTATAGAAACTAGAAGAGTAGCTATCTGTAAATAATATAATGCATGTGATAAAGTATATTATAATCAGTTATTATATAAAGGCATGTAGTACTACTTCCAGCGTAATATAGCATGCTGTAAACAAAGTTCTTAAAAAAAAATACACACATACCCACATGCACACCAACCTTTTTTCTAAAAATGCTTTTTTTAGTATTAGGAGACCTCATACATGTATTGTGGGTTAATTTTCAATATCAAATTCTTGGGTGGAGTACAGTGCATTCTCTACTTACTAAATGTAGGTGCTGGAGAAAGTAAAACATGAGTTAACTTTTATTGGTGTTATGCATTACTTATGACAACAACAACAACAACAACAACAACATGAACCTATGTGTTCACCTCTGGAGGTTATAAGAAGTCTGATACAATGAATTTTTACAAGCTAATTCAAGAAAATACATTTTGTTCTTCACTTTCTGCTTTCACTATGTCCTTTTAACAAAATCTCTGTAAACATATTTTATAGATGCTGGTTTTACCAGATCTCTGCAAGAGCTGGTGCTTCTGAAGTGCATTTTGTAACTTTTGCCACTACACATACACATTCAAAATTAATTGGCATTCTGCATGATCACAACCTTATGATATGACGTGTTTCCTGCCCAATGGATAACACCAAAGTTTTTCTGCCAGCCTTTCAGTCTGCAATCCTTCCATTGTGTTCTCCCTCCCAATTCTTTACTTCTAGAACTTCTTTGCTTATTGAACCAGCCTTTAGGATAAGATATTTTTTTTCCCTCCTCTATTTATTTTACTTTGCTTTAACTACATGGTCATATTACAACATATCTGTTTGGAGATACCTCTTGTATGGTATGTGGCAGACAGTTAGCCTTCTAGTCTTACACCTGTACCATACCATCTTGCTTCGCCGCATCTCTTAGCTAGCCTCTAGTTCATGAGGTCACGAAGGTAGAGGGCAATAAATTTTTTCGGGTGTAAAAATCCTTAGTATGGCTTACTTTGGAAGGGAAGTAAAGCTGGTGGTCCCATATCTTAGATTTAAAGCACGTAAAAGAACCTCAAGCCTGATAAAAGAGTCCTCTGTGCAAAATTTCCAGTCTTTCACACCCAATATAAAATGGGGCGCTAAGAACCAAAGTTTAAAATAGAGAGAGTTGAAGGTTGTTACACTACATCACTAAAATGTTCTTACTTGAATGCGTTTCGGGAGACGGTTTGCTCCCATCATCAGCATGTCCTCAACTCATGATAATAGTGTAGTGTAACAACATTCAACTCTCTTTATTTTAAATTATGATACATCACTGTTACTAGCTTCTAAATCTTCAAAATTAGTCAAGAACCAAAGTAGTTAAAGAGTGTCCTTAAAAAACTCAATTTAATTTTAAACAGAGGTCGTAGTGCTAGGCAACTGTACCTCTGCTTCTGTGACGTACAGATGGCAGCTTTGACACATATCCACAGAGACCTTAGTGCTAGGTAACACTATCTCTGCTTCTACAGTGCTGGGTAGAAGCTATTAAGGTGCCCTGTAGTCTAGTTGCTTTCATTATTTCTGGATAGATGTCAGAGCATTCATTATGACCATGTGTTTTCATTTTTAGTATTGTTTTAGAGTTAAGGTGGAACTTTGGGTCATGGTATTAAATATTCAAACCAGTATTTACTTTGGCAACAGAGGGAACCCCCTCCCTCAGAAAAAAAAAAAAAATCAGTCAGATTGATTTGAACCCAGAACCTCCTGAATGCAGGCCAGAGATGTTACTGCCTGACCCATTCCACTCGGTGTATAAGATCTGTGCAATCTATCACCTTGTTTTCATATTTTATAGATTTTGTAACTGAGTTTATATCTATGTCAATATAAACACACACATTCCATTTGATCCCTATAGAAAACATGTATAAATTAAAGAAGAATTCATTTTGTGTATTTTAATGCTGGGAATCCAGCTTAATGGGCATTACATTAAAGAGAAGAATTGCTCATTTTTACACTGCATTTAACTATGTAATATGCTCTGTGCTACGTTAAGAAAAGCTATGAACAGCTTTTAGTTTGCATTTAGTAATCTTATCCTCCTTATGTTTGCAGCTCTGAAGAACAAATTGATGATGAGAAGACCCATAAATTTACTTGTGGATCAAGGCATCATGCCATGTAAGTACTTCCTACACTTTTAGGCATGTCTATAGCCTGAAGATAAATTGTCACATGTAAAGGACTAAAGGGCTGAACGACTGGCTTACCTGACATTGCATGAGTAGCTTTTTAAAATTTGAATGACAGTTTAACACCATTTACATCCTCCATTCTTTATAACATAATTGTACAATGATTAGAAGATTTTTATATTTACCCTTATAATTTGCTACCTTAGGATCAGACTGACTTAACTACATGAATGCATGTTTTGAGATATTTAAGTTGTTAAGTTTGTGATGATATTATATGTATATTAGCATTGCTGAATACAAACTTTGTTATGAAATTCGTTAATCTAGTTCATTTGCCCACTGATTGGCATTGTTGTTTAATTTGTCATAATCAATTATTAAGTAGATATTTAATAGTTTAATAAAATGCACTTTAGTTACGTCTCTTTGTTCCTAAATAAATTAAGATTTACTGCTGCAACTTTATGGCTGTTGCAACCTTATAATGAAACTGCATACGCTTTGTTGTTGTAAGACTTTTATTCAAGTATAAAATAAATGCCAAACAAAATTACATTCATATTACACTGTTTTAATGAGAGTGAAGTGAGGAATAAAACTGATGGTACTTCTGTGGTATTATCCCTTTCTGGCATAACTCTTTCAGATCGGATAGTTTCTCTTTGGTGACTGGCAGTGGACCGTATAGGCAGATTGCAATGCTAATGCCTCTGCTTGATTTCTTCTTCTGTGCCCAGCTGTTATGGTCTGCAACTCATGAAATTCTGCCTCATTGTAACAATACTTGAAAGTAGTTTTCAACTTTGTTGAATCCATCTCTATGACAGTGTCTCTCTTTGATGCCATGCACACTACAGTGAGCCATCCTATGGGATTGAACACGTCTACATGTTTGATAGAAGCAATATAGTATAGAGAGGCCACACCCAAAACATCAGCTGCCAGTTTTAACTCCAAGGTGTTGAAATTGAAGTTGGAATTCTTCAATGGCAACTCAGTATGCAATCCAGATGGACATCCCTGCATCAGAAGCATGCTTTAGTCTAGTGAGCAGAGTTTAAATGAACTGCAGTGTGAGATGGCGTCACACGAGCTCTGCCCCTCTGTTACAGCACCCTTTCATTCAGCAATAAAAGAAAAGCAAAAGTGATTGAATTGTGATAACACATTCTTTTTGTAACATGCACAACATATAAGCTCTTTATCCACACTGCTGTTCACATTGTTTTCCTTTTGTTTCAATACAATATTTCATAAGCATTAAGAACTAGTGAGGCTGGTCTGTTGTGTATCTCCTTGCAAACCTCCTTGGAGATAAAACTTAAAATTAGGTCTAAAGGATTGTAATTTCAGAATGCTGTCTGTTGAAAATCTGTTTATTCATGTTCTCATCTGATAAGCGGCAGTATAAAGCCTTCCACTGCCAGAAAAACAACACTGAATGATTGGATTTTTCTCATAGTAGCTACCAGGTTGAATCTGCATTAATTTTATGGTTGCACAGAATGGAAATAAGACCTCTTTAAACCTTTATTGTTCAAACTGGCTTTGGTAGGTGTTATAAATAGAGGAGGGAATGTAATTGATAAATCGCTCCTGAACAGTTCTAAGAAATTCCTCTGCAGTCTTATCCATTCATTTATATCTTGAACATGGGAGCAGGATACAAATTTGATTATTTTCCTCCTTATTTTGTTTTTTCTTGAAATGACTTATCCATACAGAGGTATAAAAATACTTTTTGCTACCTAGTCCTTGCGAACTTGCCAAGGCCCATAATCATAAGTCTTCATCACTCACATTTTGGTTAGCTCATGCAGCTTCCGTGAAACGAGAGATTAGTTTATCATGCATTATTGTTTTATGCTTGATGTGATTTAGACATATACTAGATACCTGATTTTTTTTTTGTTCCACAAATGAAATTTTTCTGATGTTGCTGTACGAACGTTTCTGCTTACGTATGGTAAGTAAAGGTGCTTCTTGCTGCATTCACTCCTAGTTTATGGCTTTCCTCTTGTAATTATCACTGATATTTACATCAGTGATTTTTACTGCACTAACATAACTTGAACTAGAATATTTACAGGGTGACTGGCTTGCATCAGACTATTTTGCTGTGACTCATGGTATCAAACTTGAACCTGTAACATCCCCTGCGATTGAAGAATGACTTTCATGATCATATCACTAGAAATACTTCGCTGTCATTGTGCACTTCAAGAAGTATCTCCTCATAACGATGTACTTCTTCATAATTAGTTTCAGTGAATTTTATCATATATTAGTCCACTTTCCTTTCCTTTGTGTTTATGTCCCTGGTAGAAAAAAAGCCTTTTTTGTGGAAATAATTGAACATGAACTCTGCTTTATTAACCCTCAAGTGTGTGTGCCTAAGAATGTTATATGAGCGGGCACACTGGCACATTCATTGTGCCACATTGGGCTGCCATTAAATTGATATATAGATGGGTACTAATTCCAATTTACTGTATTTTATTATGTTACTATGCTTTTTTACATTATAAGCCAATTTATTTTATGTAGTTTCAAATAATAAATGTTGTATAACATTGCAATTCAGTATACACAAGCACATACTTACATGGTTCTTCCCCTGTTATCAAAACTGCCTAATTAATGGTAACAACATTTCAGAATGTAGTATTATGTCAGAGAAACTATATGTTTACAAAGAATTAAATTAATCGACAAATTTAATTAAATTGCATTAGTTTCATAGAGCCTTCACTCACTTTCATATTCTTGATTCTGCATATTGTTATACACCGGGATGAGGCCAAAAGATTTGCAGCTAAAATATTAAATTTAATTACCCCAGGATAAACATTGGGGGACGTATACACAGTGGCACACGAGATATACCAGTAACCTGCTGCACAAAACTAAGCGGGCGTGGGATATTTAGAACATTAAAAAATACATAAATTCACATTTACCTCTGATTTATTATAATTAACAAGGTGTCCTACATTATATACAAGGTTATAGAAGAACACTGGGGGAGATGCCCCACAAATACACACCCATCACGCACACCCAACCATTCCCTTTGAAGACCTACATTAGACTGATGCCACCACAGGACACTACTGCTAGACCCACGCTATCAGACAAAGGCTCTTCCTTCAATTGCCTTCAAGACAACACAAGAAGTTAACACACAAACACAACAATTAGCTCAACAATATTATACACAGCAATAATGTGTCCGACACGACAATAAAACACATACACTACAATATCACATTTTTCACAGATGATTCTTGCTTTTCAGTGCCTTTTATACATAAATGAATCACAGAAGGAACACCAAATTGTTGTATTTATATTTTTGGCGTACCCACAGATAACACAGTGTCCTCGCTTCTTCATTGGGCATTCTTCACTTTGAATTTGATTTATCTGTAAACGAACTTAAAAACACCCTTCAGTCCACTGGTAGAGATGAGATTCTTGCCCTTTCCATGAGATGTTCTTTCATTAGCTGGTGTAAAAGAGTTAGGAAAGCTCCTCTAGAATGTTTCTGATTTTCTTGGTTACAGAAAAAAAATAGAACTTGTGAACTTATACCTGCTAGCAAAGTGTAGCACAGTGCTATTGTCCATCTTCTGGTAACATGGTATAAACTAGTCGCGGGCATCCTTTCCCCAACTGGCTTCAAAGCGAACGGAAAGCTTTGAAGCCTGACCATAAACCCATCAGTAAACGATTAGTAGGGTCTTCCCATCCCTTAAACACAACACGTGGTCCTTTCTCCAGCTCCACCAAAGCAAAGCGTTGTTGCCGGTTTTAGCAGCTGTGACTGTTCGCTCGTGCTTTTCTTCCATGTTCAGCTAAGCTTCTATATTACTTCTTCAGAGAAGTTATATAGTGTTTTACTTAGTGCAGTTTTGTAAGTTTAGCAGTGTTTAATAGTTATTAGCGTTTAATAGTTTAATTAAGATGTGGAGACCTTGGGAAACGAACCAAGTTGATGCCCCTCCGGTCGCACCAGCAAGTGACCCTCTGCCGAATATCAGTAATGCCAAGACCACGAAGAAAAGGGCTACAAAAACTGAATAAGCAAAGCCAGATTTTTATGTGTAATGTTCAAGAACATGTAGAAAAGAACCTTTTATGTGGAAAAATGTTTGTTATTGTTTTGAATTTCTCAAAAACAGCTTAACGATTTTTAGTAAAATACCGCAAGTTTAAGATATTTGCAGGAAAAATAAAATTTGTATCATGAATTTTATATTCTGGGAATAACTTGTAAAATTTTCCTCGTTCTCAACTTGTTGTATTACTGGTAAATTCTAAGAGAGAGACAAAATCTTACTCTGCGTAAAATGCAATCTCGGTAAAGGACAAATTTTAGGTCAAATTGTGTTAACCATTTCCGAGAAATTTTTTGTTGTTGGTTTGAATTTTGAAATACAAGTTGGAAGTCTCTGTTTGTATTTTCCTCGTGGTCATGCTAAGAGCATGGAATTTCAAAGTCATCATATAGTCATCTGTATTTTAAAAATCTGACTATCGCTTTAGCCTATGTATCCTTATATTTACAACGATATGTGCAATGAAATTTTATCTTATTATTTAAGAAGTAGATAGAATAAGCTTTTGTGAAAGTAGTTTGTAGAAGAGTGAGTAGAGATAATCTTGTGAATATAATACATAAGATTTTTTTTTATTTTCTTTCTTTTGCCTTCGTATTTTTACTTATCCTGCATTTTATAATAAAGCTATTCATTTAAGTAAACAGAAGATGTCATGCTTATAAATCTTACACCTTAAACAATACACAACTTCTTGTATTAGCTTTATATTAATAAAACATTGTTGTGATACAAGTGATAAAAAACTTTTTACCATAGCTCCGCGCACAGCATAATCAAAAATGATGCTTTGATTTGGGAGTAAGAGTTCCTTTCAAAATAAATTAATATTTATGTATTTTAATTATTTAATGATAGTCCAACAATGTATAGTTTATTCGGAACATGTTTCTAAGTTTCTCTCGGATATGTTAACATGCATTTCTATTCTTGTAGCGCAGTATATTAGTTCAGATCATTCATTAGTTCAGTTATATTTTAAAGCGTTTGCAACTTAAATGTAATTACTATGCGATTCATAGTTATTTACATAGTTATTTTGTGTGTAACGCAAGCAGACAAACTGCATGATTGTATTCTGTACATGTGGAAATCACCTGCAAAGTTTTGCTTTTAAATACTATTTTTAATTTTGGCAACAATGCGCATATGCACATGGATGTCACTAAGATTTTATGGTGCTTGCGGTTAGGGAGGGTAGGGAACAAGTGTTTGGCTACTGCACAAAGGTCGCCGCTTGGGGATCCGAAGGCTGCGATGACCATACATAGTATTTTCAACACATTGATCCATGGTGTCCACTCCTTTGGTCATATTGTAGTCCAGGATTATGTGTGGCTTTTAGTTTCCTCATCTATAGTACCTTCATCATGCATGGTAGATAGGATCACTGTTTTGTTCTTTTTTGGTTCATGGATACCATAGAAATGTGTTCCTGATAATCAAAAAAATGAACTGATTTCTCAATTATTATTTGGTAGAAATTCTTGTGGGTTTTCCTTTTTGTTATGTGCAAGGTTCTGATGCAAGTTTTGCTTGCGAGTAGTAACAGTGCCATCGGGTAGTTGGTGTACCAATTATCAATTGTCAGGTGGCATCTAATCAATCTATGAACAGTATCAAATAGTTTGTTAGAAACCTGGCACAGTCTCCCCACTTGTTTTCCACAGTAAACTTCCAGCGAACTTGTATAAAATGCTTTTGCATCACAAAGAGCAAACACCTTTAGGCTGTATTTTGCTGGCTTATTTGGTATATACCAGATGAAGGAACATTTTCCTCTTAAATGCTCCCAGCTTCTCATCAAGAGCAACATGTTCCCCAGTGTTGTAGCATTCTCTGCAGTTTATTACAAAACTATCCAGAAATATTCTTATCACTGCCAGGTTATCAAATTTGCATCTCTCTTCTCTGGATTGTTTATCATCAAACCTTATGGAACTAATTAGGAAGAGGAATCTTTTGTAATCCATACTCAAAATTGGCATTCCTGTACCATCCTACCATTCTTAGACCATGATTCAATTGCATTGTGTGATTTTCTCCCTTTAGACCAGTCAAATAAAGAAGGTCCAATACAGCATATATTGTACTTCTTAGGGTCAGGTTTGCATCTTTTTCTCTGGAGTAGTTCACATTGGTCTTCTTCTTTCTATGTACATGTTGGTATAGTGCAGAATTTTCATTGATCATTTCAACACTAACAATATTGTTGAAAGCAGTTATTTCACTTTTTATGCCCTGTGCTTTTCTTTTAGGCTGTGGTAACATTTTCATTATATTTTTTGTGCTATATGGGAAGTTTTTTTGTGCAGGCTACTTTTTAGCCATTTAGTTTTGTCTGGTGATAAAAAAACTCCAACTGAGTCCTGCTATCACCAGAAGAATAACTGTCAGGATTCTACTCAATTTCTGAATGTTTCATATTCACTGTTTTCAAAGCATTCCTCTTTGCCATCAAAGAAGTCACCATCAAAAATATAATTCTCATCATCTTCCTCAGCTAGCACTTCTAGTAAAACCTTTTCAAGTTCACTTGGTGTTACAACTTTTTCTCTAAAAGTAAACCATTCAGTAGTTACAAAAGCTGTACAAACCAATTTTGTTTTCTTAAGAGAAATGTATCATGTGGTTCAATAAGTTAAAATTAAGAAACAGTAATGTTAATATCCAGGCAGCAATCTGTATAAAATACTTGCATGGTGCATGGTGTGCGCCAATAGTGAAGCTCTAGATATAAACCATAAAAACTCCTTAGTTATACATGGTTGCACCTTACAAGTACTAATAAGGCTTGTTGAAAAACTAAAGAAAAGGTGTAGGAAGCAACATCACTGTCAACACAATAATATAGTTACTCTTGCAAATTTTGTAACAATGGCACACTTTGTGCACCAGCACGCCTGCTCAAGGGTTAATAGGGTTAGAACACCTCCCTCACTGTCAGGACTCATGTGATTGTTTCGTTTAATTATTTAAAAAAGCTCTAACAATCTTGTTTGTTTTACTTAACAGATAATCAAAATAAATCAACAGCTGACCTCTAAGTTCACCCTTATACTTATTACCTGCATATCATTTCTGGGGGGCAGACGGAGTACGCTGTCCCCACCCCCCACTCAACATAGAAATTGTTAGCGTGATCTGCTGTCCCCATATCCAGCGTGATAATTCAGTAAGCATCCAGGGCTGTCCAATCAAGCTAGTTAATATTAGTATTATTGCCATGTAATTGATATGGAAGGGTTGCATTTATTTATGAGGGTTTGCAGTTAAAACTGACAGCTGATGTTTAGGATGTGCCTCCTTATACTACATCACTTCTGTCATAGGAATTTCATTGTGGGTTTTGATTTTAGAGGTCTAATCTACATAATGTAGATTAAAAAATAAATAAAGACGAGAAAAGAGTAAGTACAACATTTGCCAAGTATTTGAACTTGCTTTTATGCACATTCACTATTAATACTATGCATGCCTGATCCAACTTAACTACTGTGTAACTTGAAAGAGTCTGTGAGGCAGTGTTTCTGTACTAAATGACATTTGTGGTTGCTTTAAGACTGCTTATTCTCTTTTCTAATTCTAACAAAAAACTTCTGGATTGTCAACACAAATTTCTGTTAATTTTGGATGGGAACTGAGACCGATGATTGTCAATTACCCATAAATGACAGGTTGTATAGCATCAAATTATAGGGGACTGATGCAGCAGCAAGTTGAGGTTAAATATCGTTTGAAAATATCACAATTTAGCACAATTTTGGAATTGTGTACCATGATGGGACATGACAATGGATTGTTATCAAATCTAGAAGTTATGTAAACAAAATGGAATTTCATTGTCGACTGGTAGCACATTTACTACATGGCTCATACAAAGTGTTGCATAATTTTATCCCTCCCTCCAGTATTTCTCATGTAAACATTTTATTACAGATAAAAATACTAAATGCTGTTTATTCAGTTTTATATTGCAAAAGTTTTGATAGCTCCAAGAATGCTAGATTGTAGCAATAACACTTGCGCCAGTGATTATGGATTTGCTTTCTGCCCCTAGCTCTAAAGACTTCGCCAGCGTTTCATGAACAACGGCAAAAGCTTGAGCGTGCCAAAAAAGGAGATCTACTGAAAGCAAAGATTCAACAACGGCCTGATAGACAAGAACTTGTAAGGCAACATATTTTGGAAGGTAAGCTTAAAAATTAGGCTAATAAAATACACATTATTGTAGTACTAAACTGAAACTGGTGAATATAAGCAACTTTTAAATTGGCTTTTAAATTGTTAGGTAATTCTCTAGATAAACAGTTGTGCTCTTACTGCTTGGCAGTACATCATTTTAGCAATGAAACAGTTACCTAATGAAGGGATAGGAAAGAAAGCTCTACATAAGAGGTTATTTTGTTGCAAAGTTTATAGATTTTTTTTTTTTATTTTTTGTGGGTTGGAACAGCCTGACAACTGTCAACATTGTGTATACCAGGAAAACTAGACCTTTTTGGATACTTCATCATTACCAAATTTGACATCTAAATTTGCTGTGAATCTTTTGTTTGTAAAACTTTCTCTTTAAAGTCCTCAAAGAGGCAGGGTATTTTTCAAGTTCAGAATAATTAACAAAATCCTAAAAGCAGTGGCATGGCCAAGGGGGAGGGGGAGTTATGTACATATAGGGATCCATTTTTTAAGCAATTTGGATCAATTCAAATGATAAATATGAATTAATCCTGAGTTGAAATATTTAAATAAATTGATTGTATATTCACAGATTAAGCTGCAGCACTTTGAACAAAATTAGGATAGGATATTTTGCATATTTTAAGCAGCAAATGCATTGTAGCATGAGAATTAATGACCACTGTAAAGTATTTTATGTTACTGCTGCAGGCCATTTTATTTCACTACAAAATAGGGTTTCTAGTTATGTTCTAAACTGGGAGATATTGCACTCATTTGGAAACCACTCAGATTTATTGCAGGAATGAAAACATGCCCTCGATATCTTAGCATGGTTGTACCAACGCCATCTAAAGTAAAGCTTTTGTTGCTGTCAGCTTCAGCGATATTGCCTAAGACCAAGACATGCTACCAGTGATACGATTAGGAAGTATCTAGTTTCTGTCATTTTAGAAAGGTGTTATTATTTTAATGAAGCTATTTTGCTATTAATTTTTTAATTTTTTTATATCAAGAGGGTTCCAACCTCCAAAATCCCTCGCTAGCTACGCCTCTGCCTAAAAGGGCCAGAATTCACTTAATTGGTTAAGGCCGCCGATAAGGAGACAATGGAGTGCACACATAATGTGAAAGGGGCTAGAAAATGAAACAGATAATAGTGACTGCCATTTTAACATTATATACAGTTTGATGTTATTTTTCCTCACACATACATGCCACTTCCTTACTGACCATTACTCTTTTATTGCAATTTAACCCACTGACATGAACAATATAGATAAAAATTGCATTTTTTAATGAAGATCAATGCAACAATTAAGCTGACATAATGTTGCTATGTTTGTTGAAAACACCACGCCACATATCTGAATTTTCTAGGTACTTCGTTCCTTTGTTTTCATGGGAATTTAAACCAGGTTTATGATTATTCCATTAGATGCTTTTTTGTTGTTTGTTCACCCTCTGTGTCATTTTTTATCTGTTTGTGTATAACTTTAGGCAGTGATCAGTGTAAACTCTTTCACTGTTGGAAGTTCATCTTTGTAGTCTCAGCAGCATCGAAGAGTAGAAGACTTACAACTAATGCTATATTCTCTTGTTTTCAGTACTGCTACATTTATGCAATTCAATTAATTGTACCTACAGTAAATATCTATTAAAATTTTATTATGTTCTAGCTGATATGGGTCATGTTGATCCATCGCTGGCAGAAAGACAGCGTATGCTGAAGAAAGCTAGACTAGCAGACTCCTTGAATGACCAGTTATCACATAGACCTGGTCCTCTAGAGCTCATTAAAAAGAACATACTTCACACTGAAGAACCCATTGAAAGAGCTGTCAAAGGTAAGGAAAACTTTCCTATATTCAGAAATTAAAATGTTTTGGAAAGAGTTAACTTTAATGAATTGAACTTATAGCTATTAACCCAACAGATTTACAATATATGAAGAATGCCAAACAAAATATTTAGGAATCTAGCACTAATAAAAATCAAGCCCTCCTATACTTTAATTCCCAAATTACACATCTGATAAAGAGCCTCTGAAGCAAACCACCATTAACATACACACATTCTTTTGTTACTTTCTTGTGCTTATCCATTTATCCCTTTCTCTTCCTAAGAATTTCTGCATTTTATAATTTTTCTTTCTCTAATGCTGATATAAATAAGGTAGAGGATCAAGTTACATTAGGATTTCACTGAAAGTAGAGCAACTAGAGCCAAAAATGCACTTTAGCGTGTTGTAGGCATGCGCCAAGCATCTTTTAAAAAAGGTTCAAATGAGAGATTACCAAGAGTTTCCCCCACTACAGTCAACCTTTTATATTAAGAAATTGTCACTATTGCCCCTTTAAATGACCTCATTTTGATCAAACAATTAGTAAATGTAATGGGGAAACCATAAAAGGTAGGCAAAACTTGCTACAGGAAGAATGTGGAGCTCATTAAAGTATACAATTATGAAATGAATCCATTGTGTAGCATTAGCTGTTTCTGAAATATTTATTATTAATGTTTTAACTTTTTACAGCTTGTAGTTTAATACTTTTTGAGAATGTTTGACCTTCCTGAGCTCATTTCTTACAAAAATCAGTTTATGATATAAACGTTTAGGGATAATTTTTTGTTTCATGACATAAAGTATTCATTGCTTAATTTGAAACCATTTCTTGTGATTAATACAACACATATAGAAAAAAAAACTTTTTGTATGAATACTGTAATTATAGTAATAGCTATGGATAGAGAATGTGTATGCATGCACTTGTGAAAAGAAAGGAAAAAAAAAAAAAAAATGTAGATCTCCATAAAAAGCATAATTTATTTCAAGTAACTTTGCTTGTGGCATCAGCCATTTCCAAGATATCCGTTGTTATTGATTTGAATTTTTCAATACTTTGTCATTTCATGTTCTGAAGTATTGCCAATCTTAAGTTATTTCTTGTGATGATGTGGAAAGAGCAGGAAATTTAAGCTAGCATATAGCACAGTTTTTAAACATTTGAATATTGCTATTCCTTTGTTTGGGGGGAGGGGAGAGAAGGGGGTCGTCATATTCCAATTAGTCATCAGGATGTTATGTTTTTTGCTTCTTTTTTGTTTTTTCTTTCTTTCTTTCTTTTTTATCCACTTTGTATAATGAAATGTGTAACTGAAACTACCTATTTAAGCAAACTTTTGTCTCAACTTTAAGTAGATAGAATAAACTTTTGCAAGTATAGTTTGTAGATGTCATATAAAAGTAAGCAATAGTGGGTAGAGAAGTTCATATGAATGTAACATCAATTTCTATCTTTTTTTTGTTTAAACATTCCAAACTGCTACTCCTTATGGCATCTATGACTTGTACTACTGCTTCTTCTAGTCTTTCTAACCATTTAGTTGTAGGTAGGAATGTTCCTGAATATATATCTCAACTACTTTCATGGTGAATTTGTCTTTTAAATGGCACTCTCACCTCAGTCATCTAAATAATAGTAATCTAGCTTTACATTTAGGAATTGTAAATCATTTCTTAACTTTTCTCAATTCTGATCCTCTTTCAAACATTCTTATGCTTTATTTGGACTTTTGTATATGGAATGCTGTATTCCTATTGTGTTGACTTTATTTAGATAAATGCATTATATTGTCCTGTTATTGATTTTTGCAGAGGGTGTTATCCCGTTCAAAGCAACATGTGAAGGCCAGCTTACAAAGCCTCAGCATCCAAACCAGTACATCAACTTTGAGGAAGACTCCCAAAGCTCTGAGGGTACACAGTCACCCCTCCAAACACAACCTTCAGCATCTATTCCAGAGGTGCACCAACAGCAGACTGATGTATTGGAAGCAGCAGCAGCATCTGCTGGAATAGTTACAGTTGCCCTAAAGATACCCACTACAGTTGTGGTGACATCCACAGCTTCATTCCAGCAAGGGATTACTGCAGAACCACAACAAGCAGCAACAGTCACATTTGCTAATCTCTGTAGCAATGGGAATGTATCCACCATCTTACCACTGGCTCCTGCCCCAAGTCCCATGAGCCTGGGGTCCACAACCTCTAGTCTTAGTCCCCTCAGTTCCATCTCAGTATCTTCTCCCTCTGCACCACCAACTCCTTCTCCAGCACTCACAATTACTCCCCGCCCAGCATCCCAGCCTTCACCCATATCTGCACCTGCAACACATAGAACAGATGCTCCAGGCAAGGATAAGAATCGCAAAAAGTCCAAATCCAAATCACAACCTAAGGCAAGAACAATAAAATTTCATGAGTACAAGGGTCCTCCAAATGCACATAAGAGCACAGCAATGAGTGCCGCCTCACCAGTTGAAACTTCATATGAATTGCTCCTTCAGCAACAACAGCTTTTCTTACAGTGGCAGTTGGAATGGCAACATAAGGTAAAAATAACACTATTTGCTGGTTAAAAGTGACGTATCAAACCTTTCATATCTTGCTCCTGGTATCAGAAGCAGGAGACAGTGGAAAATGTAACAAATGTTTATCTCTGTTTAACCAGGTCCTGCAAATTTGAATGCTGCTTACAATGTTTCACAGTTTTTTAAATGAATATTAATCCTTTCTCTAGCAGTTGGGGATGCGGTAGGGCAAAATCTTATGGTGGCCTTGAAGGAAATATAGGATTGTGTTAAAAATGCATAAATTAAAACTAAGCCTGGAATAAACAGGAATGTCTTTAATGTAGGTATGTGTCAAACTGAAACACCATCATGCTTCAGGCAGTTGTTGGATTTGTCTTTATGTGAAATCAGATGATACGAGGAAAGGGATTATAGATTGATTTTTATTACTTATGTATAGAAAGTAAAGGAAGTATTGTATTACACCCAAAAATTTGATACCAAGATTTCACTGGAAATACATGTTTTGAGACTCCCTGAATCCAAAAAATGCATTTTTAGAAAAAGGTCTTTCTGTGGGTGGCTGTCAAAAATAAAAAGTCGGTTAATTACCAATCTTGCAAATTATCAAACTTTATCTTCCAAAGATGAGACACGAAGATTTTCAAGAAAATCCTCCCACCCCAACCTATGCTTTACATGGAAAATGTTTTGAAAATGGTTTCCTAGACAATGGCTCTTAACAAATTTGTTTAAAATACCAAATCTTTAAGATATTTACATGACAAAATATATATATGTTGAATTTTCTGGGAATAGTCTCAAAATCCTCTTCATTCTGAATGACTTTTGTGTAACTGGTAAACTGCAAGAGATACACAAAATCTTACTACCAAAACTGTAGGTCTTGTTAAAGCACATAATTGATGAAAAATACCCTTTTTTTTTTTTTTTTTTTTTTTTTTGTGGGGTTAACCATTTCCAAGATGTTCCTTGTTATTAGTTTGAATTTTTAAATATCTTATACTTTTCTCAAATGTGAAGTTGCCATTTATTTTTTCCTCAAGGTCATGCAAAGAGCAACATGCTCTTTATAAATGTGACTATCCTTTTATCTACTGTACCATACAACGAAATGTGTAAATGTGAATTGAAAGTATATCTGTATTAACAAGAATCAACTTTTGTAAGAATAGTTTGTAGAAGAGTGAATAGAGAAAGTCATGTGAATGCAGTGCATAAGAATTTTAAAATTATTGTGGTATAATTTTTGCTTTTATTGCTGTTATAGTGAATGCATATGTACCTCCAGTGCTTGTTTGTAACAAGTGCAAAATTTTAAACTAACAGCCCTGTAAATTTTAGCAAGGAAAAAAATAATGATAAGATAGAGTAGAACATTTTGAGAAGAAAACAAGAAAGAAGGAATTGAAAACTACCATTTGGGTTAAGATTCTGCAAAGGTACTTGAATATCAGCTTATTTGAATATCACTGGGGTGGAACTGAATATATTTAGTTAATTGTACAGAGCCATTGTAACTGTGGGCTGTGAGACACATATTCCTTCAACTTTTTAATTGTTCTTAAATGATCATTTGAATGGACCTTAGGTACCCCATAAAAGGTCCATGAAATAATTGATGCACTACTATATGAACAATTCATGTACAAACTCTGGGGGTTGTTTCCTCACACCTAAATAAAAAGAAAAGTTTATATAAATGTCTGTCCTAAACTCCTAATTTTTGAGTTATTAATAAAGTTATACCTCAAGTCAGAAACTCATAACAAACATTCAGTATGTCCTCCACTTCTTCTACACACTATGCACTCATTGGATCATGACTACCAATTATTTTCAGATGCTTTTGGACAGTGTCAAATGGTTTGTATGCCTCCATTGAAAAAGCATCTCTACATTAAGGTGATCTGCTGCATACAGCAAAATCTTTCATTTTGAGTTACTAATGAATGTTTACATTCAGCATGGTTCAAGATACAATTCAACTACTGACATATGTTACCAAGTAGATGAGATGTGTTGCCCTGGAAGCTTGTTTACATTTGTCATTATTTGTATAAATTTGTGGCCTAGTTTTCACTTGTGTTTTCACTTGTGCAGTAGTGAGTTAACTGATGTGTTCCATATAACCATAGTGGATATTCATTTTGTGAACAGACATACATAATTTGTATGCTTAGCTGTTTGTATAGTATGAGACTGCACAGCTGTATCAGATGGCATTTTTAGAATGAAGGCAACCAAATCATCTTAGCTTTGCTGCAGTTTATTGTTGTGGTCTGGGGAAAGGATACACAGCACCTCTACGAGGAAGACTAGTTTTACAGTCTGCTAAAGAAGGTCCAGATCTCAGCACATGACAAGTGACTCTAGCATGTAGTACATCTCATACGACTGCATGAAGGGAGCTTCACAAACAGCTCATGTGTCTACAATTTGCAATGTATGCAGGGTCTTTCACCTGTTGATCACACATCTTTGGAGAACTTTTGCCAATGGTTTGTAGCAGAAACTGACAAATTGACTTTTCAGTCTTCCATACAGATGAGGTAACATTTGGAAGAGATTGAATAATAAATTTTCTTAACTAACATATGCAGGTAGATGAAAATACCTTTGTACAATTTGGACTAGTCACCAGCATCAGTTTAGGATTAATGTGTGGACTAGAATTGTAGGCAACTGTCTGATAGGTCACTATCTTCTCCCAACATGTCATCCAACTGCTGCTGATGGTCAGTACAGAAAACCACCTCATTAAACCATATGTTACTGTCCCACACAGCCAATGAAGTTAGAAGCAAATCCCATTTACAGCTCTGTGGTGAGGGGAAAGATATTCCTTTACAGCTGCTTGTCAATTCCATGTGCATGCTGATCTTAGCTTGCAAGAAGCCATTGTCTAACTGATGGGCAACTCACTTGTGCAATTGTATACTTTAGTGGTTGAAAATAATGAACTTTCACCTCTGCTAAGAGAGCAGCATCACAAAGCCCATCTTCTCCTTTGTCTTGCCACAATGTTATCTGTCATTGCATAGTACAGAGTGTGGTAGTCATTACTCTGGCAGTATCACGAGGATCCATATTCACACTCCACATCCCCCAATCATACCACATTTCACTATGGATATTTGAATACATCCGTGTTGTAAGCTTGTTTCAGAAACTCAAATGTAACAGGACACCATTACACAGACAGCTGCTGCAAGTTCACTCAGATAACTGAGACATGTGCAGACAGCATGATAATTGTAGTGACACTGCTGGTGCTGTGACTGCATAAATGTGGGAGGCTGTACAGTATCAGAAAATACCAATTACCTCTACCCCCTCTCCCCAATTGAAGACTTTTTAACAAAATTTGAAGGGAATTTATCTCATTTTGTAAGAAATGCAACAAGGAACTAATAGCTTTCTGTGTGTATTGTGAGTATAAATTTTTGTGAAACCATTAATTTTTAATAATGGGAAATCCTTTTTTTTCAGCATGCATTATTGCATAAACACACATACACAAAGATTACAGCAGTTCAGTAAGAGAGGATTTTTTTAATTTAGGCAATTTGATAACAAAAAAACTATTAACAGATAAGGTTAATTTATTTATAAGCAGATATATTGTTAGACCAATTGTTAATGATCACCAAACTGGCACTAATGGCTTAGAAACCTACTTTCTCTAGCATTAACTGTTTTTCAGTTAAACTGCCTTCTTTTTTTCTTTTTGCAGTATCCTCAAATAATCCTTCCTGCAGCACAAAAACCATTGGGCTCAGACACACCACTCTCAGGTATAATAGCAGTTACATCACCTACTTCCCAGTCACAGAGTTCCAATACAGTAATACAGAATACAAGTTCCTCTTCAGCTGCTTCACAGGTAGCGGCATTAGAACAAGAGCAGTCACAAAATCACCAACAGCAGCAGCAGCAGCAGCAGTCCACGCCATCATCAGCAACATCATTATCATTATCATTATCATCATCACCTCCCCCTCCACCTCCACAGCAGCCACCACAGATGTTACGCATACATGCCAAGTTGGAAGATATGAAGGGTAAGTGCTACAGTTACCAAGCTCTGTTATGCCCTTAGAAATCCATATGAGTTCAGCAGAGAAACAATGATACATTTAAGTTTGAATTTCCTTATACTGTAGATTTACTTTTACATTTTACTTTTATTGCAGAATTTTTGAACACTAAGATGTATGAATGAATATACTTTGACCCGTATTAGACACACAATACATCTTTTAACACCTTTTTTACCAGGACATGTTTCAGTAACCTTTGCTTCTATCATCAAGCAAATGCCGACTGCTATTGGACGGAAACATAAAGATGCTTCTGTTCTCTGGTGGTGTTTCAAGGAATCTTTTCAGGATGTTGTCTCCAGTAGGTACTTCAAAGGTGAAGAAATGGTGTTGATGTTTAAAGATCAATATGCTTTCTCACATTGGGAGTTTCTTGTTGTATGTGATATATTCCAACAATTTTGGTTATCTGTTATTTCATGATTTTGTTGCCAAAAATGTGCTGCTACTGCTGAGTTTTCTTCTTGTCTGTATTTTATGTTCTGAGATATTCTTTGAGTCGTGCTTCCACGCTCCTTTTTGTTTTAATAATATAGAATTTGTCACATTGTTTGCAGTTTGTTTTACACATGCCTTTTAGTTGCGAATTCAGGAGATTTTTAATGGAGTAATTGTTTTTCTGTGCTAATATTGTGTTGTACTCCCTAAATATTTTCTTGAAATTGTATGAGCTGCTGGATGGTATGTGAGTTTTTGTAAGTGACTTGTCTTTTTGTGGAGAGGGTGTTGATTTCTTTTATCTGTCTGCTTCTGAGCTTTTCATATCTTCTTCACTATGGTATTGCTAATGAATCCATTGATTACTGCAACTTTCATGATGTATTGGTTTGTTTTATCTTTATTTTGTTGGCGTTCTTTGTAATCAGAATGTTTTCCAGTCTATGTATGAGGCTGTTGAATACTGCATTGATGGTGATTCAAGTTGAAGTTATTGCATTTAATGTAATTTTAAGTTTGAGTTAGTTTTCAATATGTGCCAAAACTAAGTTTATTGTTCAGCTTGATGAGTCTTGAGTCTTAAGTTCAGAAATTTTTGGTGTGTCCTTTGTGTGTTCCTATGGGATGAAATGCGAAGATGTCATTAACATATATCAGATTTTGAACATCCATGGTAGGGTTTTTGTAATTCCCATTTCAAGGGAGCTCATGTAGAGATCAGCCAAGAACAGATATAGGTGGTTTCCCATTAGCAAACCTACTTTTTGTCTCTATGAAGGAGAAGAAGTTCTTTTGATACATAATTTGTTCATCTGCCAGTATTCATCTATTTTATCTTGTTGCATGCTTATGGTTGTGAGCCAGTGTTTCTGAAGCAATTTTAGCTTTTGTGTAGGGATGCTCAGGAACAAAGCTTGATATTGAAGGAAACTAGGTAGGTTATCTTCTGTTGTAACTGTCAGATTTTTTTTATTTTCTATTTTTTCATGTTGTCTACAAGATCCAGGGAGTTATTCAAGCTCAGGCTATTGTACTTGGTATGTAATTAAACCTGTCCACCAACTATTTTGAGAATTATCGTTTGTATGTTGGGGACCAATTTTGTCTGTGATTGGTCTCACGGATGTGTTTGGTTTATGTAGTTTAGGTAGTCTGTAAATTCGGGGCAAAGTTGAATTGTCAGGTTTGATTCCGAATTTGTCTTTTTGGCTTAATACAGTACCATTCTTTAAGGCTTTTTCCTAATTGCTAGTACAGGATTTTAGTGGATTTATACGCATTTTCTCACATCCTTGCCTTTTAGGAATTCCTCCATTCTGTTCACATAATCTCACTTATCCAAAATCACTATTTTGTTTACTTTGTTTCCATCTATATTTCTCTCAAAAGAAAACCTGTAATATTATGAGAGGCCAGAACTGTAAAAATATATCATATACTGCAGAAAACTTTCAATGTGAGTAAACACGCTGATCCTTAAACATCAACACCATTTCTTCAACTTCAAGATATTTACCTATTGGTGTCAATCTCACAGGAAGGCTCTTTGAAACATCACCAGAGAATAACGACATCTTAACAGTCAGCATCTGGTTGAGGATGATGGAAACAAATGCCTCTGAAGCATGTCCTACTAAAAGACATATTAAGTGATATATTGTATAGGTAATTTAATTCAAAGTATATTCATTGATAATAACTAAATCTCTGTACACATCTTCAAAGTAAGAGAAGTGTTTTAACTAAAGCTATAACTTAAAGTGAAGAGTAATTATGTGCGCTTTTCAGTGAGTGACTTGAAAGCAGAATTAAAGAAGCGGAATCTACCTGTATCTGGATCAAAGCCTCAGTTAATAGAACGTCTGAAACCATTCAGTGAATGCTTGACAAGTCAGCAAGATGCAACGAATATTACTTCTGCAACATCAGAAGCTACCAGCAATGCAATCACACCAATGGGTCATATGTTTATGGATACTACAAATTCTATCAGTGTGAATGAAGAATCTCTTTCAGGTACTGTTATAAACTGCTGCTAGCAAATAGTAACTGGCTGCTACATATGTAGGAAATTCTGTTAATATGTACTTAATGTTGTAATTGTATAGTAAACTGAAAAACAAAAAGAGTACATATGCTAATACTCTATACAGATATAGCAACGTATTTTGAACCTGTAATATGGAATAACTTTTTTTCCCTTCTTCTTTTCTTTCTTCTGTGCATAAGTTTTCAGTTTTTTAAATGTAGTATTTGAAAACTCAAACCAGTTGTAAAGATTAACTTGGAAATGGTTGATGCCACAAAAAATTTTATTTGACATAAATTGTGTACTTTAACAAGACTTTTTTGTGTGGTAACATTTTGTCTATCTCTAATGGTTTACCAGTTGTACAAAACTCATTCAGAATGACGAGGACCTTTCATATAAATTCAAGATATGCAATTTCTTTGCCATGTAAATGTCTTGAACGTATGGTATTTTGATTAAAATCTTTAGAGCCATTTTTTAGAAAATAATTTTTTTTTTTTCCTTCCAAAGGAGTTTGGAGTGGGGAATTTTCTTTAAAATCATCTTGAGGCATGGTTAGAAGACATGAATTCAGTCGAATTAACCTTCTGAGGATGGGAACAACTGTTTCCCGAAACATGTTAAGTGAGTAAACTTAAGTGATGTTAGTGTAACAATTCCGACTCACCTTTAAATAAATTCAATACACATCACTGTTTCTAGCTTCTTTTCATTACAATATATACCAGTTACTAGATTTTTTTACCTTCTATACTCTGTATAGTAAGTAGGGTAAGTATTGCATTCCATTAAAAAAATTCAATGTCAAGATTTCACTGGAAATAAATGATTTGAGGTCCCTTGAACCCCAAAAAAAGCATTTTTAGAGAAAGGTCCATGTGTGTGTGTGTGTGTGTCTGTGAACACCATAACTGAAGAACAAAAAGTTGGTTAGATACTAAACTTTGTATTTAAGTTCAGCATTCATCCAAGGATAAGATATGAAAAGTTTCAAGAAAATCCCACCAACTTAAACTATCCCTTAACTGGAAATTTTTTGAAAATTTTTGAGTCTCTCAAAAATGATTGCATTAAAGATATTTATATGGCAAATAAAGTGTATATCTTAAATTTTCTGGGAATGGTCTGTGAAGTCCTCTTTATTTGGAAGAAATTATATATAATTCCATATAACTGGTAAATATTAAATGAGACGAAAACATACTACAAGGTCTCTTTAAAACACACATGTATTTCAAATAACTTCTTTTTTGGTAGCATCAGCCATTTCTGAGATATGCGTTGTTAATGGCTCAATTTGTTCAATACTTTGTCATTCTTTTAAAGTCCTGCTGATATTCAGTTGTTTCTTGCGATTGCATGGAAAGGTTATAGGATTAATTTTAAGGCCTGCATATAGCATCCAGTTCTTAAACATTTGACTGTCATTATTCCCTTTGTATCTATAACAAAATGTCTAATGTTGCTATTTCTGTAAAGATTTATCTCAATTAAAATGAAGTAGGTATAAAAATAAACGTTACTAAGAATATTTGTATACACACTAATAAATGATAGAAGGTAGAGAAAGTCATGTGAATATAACACCAGATTTTTTCATAATGTGAAAAGTATAAAATAAAGAGAGTTGGAGGTTGTTACGCTACATCACTAAAAGGTACTTACTTTGAAAGCGTTTCAGGAGAACGGTTTGCTCCCATTGTCAGCTTGTTTCCAACTGATTTTGCCGGTTGCTGTCTGGGGGATGTGTGTGGTTAGTGGTGTTCTCCCTCAATACAATTATTTTTACAGTTATTCATAAATCAAGTTTCAATTAATAAAGTGAAAGGAAAGAACTTTTTCACCCTTGAAATATATGATTTTCACATAATAAATTTTTACATACATTTTAAATTATAAAATGTAGTGTATTATGTGTGTTTTTCTTATTGGTAATTAAAATTTTATTCTTTTTCTCTACTGTGAGTTGATTGATAGGTCTAATATTTTGCTTGTGTTTTCAAAATTTTTTCTGTTTTGATATATGGTCAGAGTGTACAATAATTCCATCTTGTAGGTTCTTTTCTTGGTTGCATCTGACAAATATCTTCTCCTTTGCAATACTTCATCATTTATCAATGGTTCCCAGTTCTTCTTTCTTCTTTTCACTTGCATTTTTCTTGCCTCTGCTTTCTTTTGTATTCTCTTGAAAGCGATTACACATCTTTCTTCTTCTGTCAACTCTTTGTCTTTAGGCTGGTAATATATTAAATATTGGTTTAGGTACTGTACGTTCATCAATTCTGCTGGTGTGATTGATGTGATTGTATTGTTTAGCAATGGTCTACCCAGCTTGAATTGAAATTGAGTTTTATTTATGAACGCTCTGTAACTGCTGTGGTCTTTAGCATCCCATTCTATGTTGGGCGTGTAAGACTGGTACTTTTGCTCAGAGGCCTCTTTATCAGGTTTGAGGTTCTTTTATGTGCCGTAAATCTACGACACAGGACCACCAGCTTTACTTCTCTTCCAAAGGAAGCCGTGCTAAGGATTTTTATGCCCGAAAAAATCCATCGCCCTCCACTGGGTTTGAAGCCGCGACTTCGGGAACTAGAGGCTAGCATGGTAACCACTACACCACGGGGGACGACACGCAGCTTGAATGATTTCTATGACACAGTAAATGAAAAGACACTGATACATACCTTAAGCATCTCTCACAAGGATTTCCTTGTGGAAAGTATGCTGAGGAGCAGTATAACTTAATTCCTTTTTCCTTTAAAAGTTTTTGTGAATATTTTTCTGGTGTGTACAGTTGCATTATCAGATAGAATAACTTCAGTGTTTCCATACTTAGTATGTAGTCCTCTGTTATTTTCTTGAGCCATGTTCTGCTATTTATGTTTCTTGTAGGATAATTTTTTACAAATGTAATGAATACATCATACATAACAAAAATATATTTGAAGTTATATTTGACAGGAGTATTTCGCCATTTTCATCCATTGTTACAAGAACATTCTTCTTGTTTCTAATAATAGTTGCTGGTTCTATGTCATATTTCACATTTAAAGATTTAGTTTTTTGACATGATTCACATGTTGATATGTATTTTCTAACTTTTCTCTCTAAATGCTTGAAATATAAGCTTTTACTGATGGTAAGTACTGCTTTCTCTGTACCTGAATGTGTTAGGGCTTGGTGAAAAGTTAAAATTGTTTGATGGAATAATAACTTTCTATTTTCTGATGTTTCTACAATATAGTTTATATAGAATATCCCTTTGTTTTCCTATACTTCCAATAGTAAGATCTTTATTTCTGGTGCTGTTGTGAGTAGCTTTGATAACTCTGGATCTTCCTTCTGTAACCTGCTTATATTTTTTATATTCTTCACAAAGCTGTTGCATGGTTTCCAGTTTAAATTTAGGATTTTTATTTCATGGTGAGCGTTGTGAATTGTCAGGAAGATTTGAGATTAGGTTTTAATCTTGATAAGGTGTCAATGAAAAAGTTATCCTTTCCTGAAACATGTCTGATTACATTGTCATAAGATATTATTTCATGGATATGCCTAGATATTTTAGAGCTTGTGAATTTGCACTTCAGTATGAATGGCAAACTTATGTGGTCAATATGTAATATGATCTTGCAGTTGTAAACAAATTGTCTGAATTTAATCAAAGCAAATATACTGCTGCTGTCTCCATTTTGGTGATGCATGTGTTGGCTTCTGTTTTTGTAAGGGTCCTGGATGCTGTGGAGATCACATGCTTCTCCCCATGTTCCCATATTTGTAGTAGTATTGCACCATATCCAGTTGATGAGGCATCTGTTAATATGTGATATGGTAATTCTGCTATAGGTCTTTCAAGTATAATCAAATTCTTGAAAAGTTCCTTTTAGTTTTTGAATGCTTGTTGGTGTTTGTCTTCTCAAGTCCATTTAGTATCTCTCTTAAGTAACTTTTAAAGGTGAAATTGCTGAAGCAGAGATGTTGTAAAAGAATTTACTCTGTTATTGTAGTTTTCCCAAGTGTCCGCATAGCTGTTTTAAATTCTTTGGTGTTGTATCTCTTGAATAGCTGTTACTCTATTTGGGTTTCGTTTTATACCATCAGCTGAAATGACATAACATAAAAATTCTGCTTCTTTAGTGACAAATTTTGACTTTGCAAGGTTAATTGTCATTCCACTTTGCTCAAATTTTTGCTAGATGAATTCTATGTGTTTAAGTCATCAAGTCCATTCAGTCCAAGTCATCATTGTAGATCAGAAAATCATCTATGTACTGTGCTACAAAATCTTTTATATCTTCTTCAAAAATACTCTGAGAGCTCTCAGTAATGCTCCACTACTCATAGACATTCCAAAAGGGCATCTTGTAAAGCAATATATTTTCCCTTCGTGGATGAATCCAGTATAATTTCTCACTTCTTTGTTTAAGGGTACTTAGCAAAATGATGAATTTAAGTAAATTGTGGTGAAATATTTTCCTTTTCTTAACCTGTTTAGTATTTGGTCTACTCCTGGTGGTCTGAAGTTATTCAGTAATGTGTAGGAATTCACAGTTCTTGCATCTAGAGTAATATATAATCTGTTTTCCTTTTTGTGAAACCAACATAAAGCATTTATATATGTTGTATCTGAATTTCTAATCTAATAATGAATCTGACAATTCTAGAATTTAATTTTCCAAGATGTTCTGGATTACTTTGTCTGCCTGTTCACGTCTTGGGTTAAGGACAGCTCTACATTTATCAGCATATGGTATTTACCTCTTCTACATAAAATGATGTGTGAAGATGTTACACTTTCCAGATTTCTCTGAAAATACATTTCTATATTTAACCAATATCTTCATTAATTTATTCTTCTGTTCTTTGTTGAGGTTGTTCCTCTATTTTCTTTTCAAAAATTTCATAGTTAGTTGTATTTTGCTCTGTTCTTCTCATGGATTTTTGTTCATGCTCTTCTTTTGGGTAGGAGCGATATATATTTAAGTTCTCGCAGCTCAGGCAGAAAATGTTATCACAAGCGCTTATTATAATTCTTCTTTATCTCCTCTTCTCTCAATATATTAATTTTTATTATCTACGTTTCTTCATCAATGATTATATTTTCTATAAAAAAATCTCTTTTTCTAATTGTATTTCCTCGTACCTTCTGTTTTCATCATTATTACATTTTTCTTCCAGCGCTGGATCTCATTGCTGTCTCCTTTAATTCTTAATATGTGCTGCCCAAAATCTAATATAGTCATCCAATAATACAGAATATCACTATGCAAGATTATGGTAGTTGCCAACTTTGGTACAGTTAATGCTATAACTTTGCTCTCCCAGTCTTCAACTTGTGTCTTTAACTTAACCTGATGTCTTCTGTCTATCTGTCTGTCTTTCTTTCTTTCTTTCTTTCTTTCTTTTTTTTTTTTTTTCATATTGCTACACAATAAACTACACTCACGGTAAAAAGTTTACTGTGCTGTTCTTTATCAGTTCCTGGAATAAGATCTCACTACAAACAGTCATCGTAGCTCCAGTATCTAACATTGCTTTGTGTCTTATGCACGATATTTATATTTATATATGGTGGGTTCATTAACTCCATTTTGTTGTTTCTGAGATGCTTGTTTAGCATTGTTTTGTTATGTGTAATGTTATTTAAGGACTCCTTTCTAAGTATTTGGATTCTTTTTGGAATTTTGGCATCACTGCCAGTCATTTCTGGGTGGATGTTGGCTCCAGATACAAGTTTATCTGTATCATAGGACCATTAAGCAGAGCCATATAATAGTCCTCTATTCATTTACTGATGACATTGTGGGTGTTTGTGTATTATTTTCTACCATCTGTGGTGGAGAATTTGCTAGTCCTGTATTCTGAGGAACTATGTTTGATTCTTGATATGTGTAGTTTGGTTCGTTTGGAATTGTGTATGTGTTTCCCATCTGATCAGCATAGGATGGCCTCTGGTTTCTATTTTGATAATGGTAGGGTTGGTAACCATGCCGTAGGAATATTTCTTCTATTTGTGTACATGTAATTTACACAAGGGTTTCTTCCCTTGGGTTCCCCAACTTTTCCCATTTCCATTTGTATTTGTCCCTGATGTGTTTCTATAGTGATTTCTCTTGTTTTGGGGGTTGGTATCATTGTTGTTTTGGGGATAATATGATTGATTGTCTTGTGTCCTTCTCCCACGAAAATTGGTATTTTTGTTCCAATTCTGAGTGTTGTCATTTTGATTATTTCTTATGGATGGGTTATTTTGTGGTCTGTTACTTTGGGTATGATGGTTTGTGGTATTATTGTTGCAGCTGCTGTAGGTGTTAGGGGTGTATCTGCCTGTGTCATTGACTGGTATTCAAAAGCTATAAGTAACTCAATCACATCTGTGAATTATACTGGCTTAGCAACAATAAGGTTGTGTTTTATGGTATCTGAAAAATGTCTTACAGCAGCTGTTATTATTTCCTATTCTGACAATGGTGATTCTATAAGTTTCCATTTATTTGCTATTTTAAGGAAGTAGTCTGTCATGCTAATGTTTTCTGAAGGATTGAATTTTCCAGTAGCTAGCTCTTTTCTAATTTGATTTTGTTGTGCTGGACCCTATACCTTGCCAAAAGTAAATTTTCTAAATGAAGTATAACTTTCATTTCCTGCAAAATGCTGACTTTATTTTAAGGCATTTTCTTACAATCACCATCCTTAGCTTGTCATCCAGCAATCATCATCCTTAGGATTTTTTATTATTTTGAAGTAGGTGTCCATCTCATTAAGAAAGGATTTTGGTGAGTCTCCCAATGCCGTACCAAAAGTAGGTGCACAAATTTCACCTAATAATTGATTTGTGTATGAACAATTTTCAGTGTATTTGTTATATGATGTGTGCTACAATCAGGTAATGAGTGTGTCTCAGCAGGCTGTGTAACTGTTTTGTGTGTGTATTTCTTATATATATTTTTTGTCATTGCAGTTTAACATACCAAAATTCATGTGTCTTTTTCATCTTTTTCAATGTCATTGGTTTCTGTATTTACACTATAACCTTAATTTATTTTACTGTTGTTCTGAATTTTATCACAAGTTGGTTTAAATTATTGACATTTTCTTTGTCTTGATTTATGCTTTCTTGCAAAATCTTTATTTCATTCTTTAACTCTTCTTTCATATCATCCTTTTGTGTTAGCATTTCTACTGTTGTAATGTTTTCATTTCTTATAGCATTTATTTCTTTCTCTATATTTAAATTCAATTCAGTCATTGTTTGATTCAAGGTACCTAATTCTTTATCTACCCTGCCTTTTAGTTCTGCATGATTAGTTGCATTAGCCACATTTACATCTGCATAATCCTACCTTAATTTATTGATTTCTGTAGATTCTAGTTCTAATTTGTCATTTACTTCTGCTTTGAGCTATTGATGTTGAACTTTAAAATTTTCTATCATTCTCAGTATTGACTTTAGCTAATCTGGCCTACTCTTCCTTTAGTTCTACTACAATTTCTTTAAATTCCTTAGTTTGCAAATCTATTTTGTTATTTAATATTGATATTTGACTTTCCATTGGGTTTACAAGTTTTGATTTAGTATTAGCTAACTCGATTCCTGTAGTGCTGACTTTTTCATTTACAGAGTTTACTTTTTTTCCTGCTTCAGAATTAATTGTATTAACCTGCAATTTTAACTTGGGAAAAATGTTAGCAATAGCTTCTTGGAACTGTTGATTTGAGTTTAGTCTTTGTTCAGCATCTGATGCAGCTTCCATCAGGTGCATTCCCTTCTTCTTTTCTTTTTCATTCCATTTTTGTGTTACTTTTTATAGTTTTTCCACACCACAGATACATGCACTCATAAGTATGACATGACACTTACTTTGCAATGTCCCTCTCACCTTTGGTGAGGGATGCAGATGCTGTGGTCCTCTTCTTGGTCTTGATTCTTACCTCACACTCGAACCTGGGTCCTTCACTGTTGCCTTCATTCCTAGTTCATGCCCTGAAGTTGTGGCACCATGTTGATATAAGGTGGGGGTGGTCTGGGGTTTGGATCTTGGCTCCAGCTCTGGCTCTCAATCTGAAAGCTCCCCATTATCCTGTACACTGTAACTTGTAATTGGCTGATTTGAGGTTACCGCTCCAACAAAACAGTTGTTATTATCGCATCTGTATGGGTGGCAGAAGTGATTCTTGGTGGTATATGAGCTCCCTCAGTAATTGTTGAAGTGTGTTAGCGTGCGTTACGCTACTAGAATTTTATGAAAGCTTTATTTTAATTTGCTATGTATGTCCAGTGCATTTAAAGTGATTTTAAAATACGTTCAGCTCAGTCATGAGCAATCTGCTATCATCAAGGATTACATGTTTAGGTGAGGTAAGGCAATTTTAATCATTAATGGCAATAATAATGATATTCAGTGAAAAGTGATTTATTTTGTTTTAGGCAATTGAATAATATTAATGTAGACCAATATTTACCTTTGTATATTTGTTTCACTTACTCCACTTTTCTCTTTTGTTTGTTGATTCTTTGTCCTTCATATAGCTTTATAGACAATTTCTTTTTGCATATGAAACAATATAATATGCGTTATAATTTAAATAATTTTCTTTGAGCCTTGCTCAAGATGTCTGCTTCACAGCATAAATTTTCTTAAGGCAATAAAAAAATTGAACCTTGTTTACTTTTTATTTGGTTGGTATGTGTAACAAAATAAATTTTAACTTATATTCAATTTCTTTATGTTAAACAAGTCACATTTTTATATAACGTATTTACAATATAAATTTGTTCTTTAACATTTTCCATTTTAGTTTTCTCTTTTGTCGACATTTTTCATTTGCTATTGTGTCATTGTGAATGCAATATTTTTGTTCATTCTTGTTAACATATTTTCTCTGTTTACGTTATTCAATTTTCATTTATTTTGTTCTTTATACATGATACAATTTTTAATTGATTTTTCATACTAGAAGTGTTCTTTGCAAATATTAAGTTTTTATATAGTATTTTCCAACAATCTTAATTTATAATTTTAACACAATGTATTCATAACAATGATATATGTATCAAGTATTTTCTATTTCTTTGATTTGCAACTCTAATATGCTTAAATTCATTTAATGCATATGTTGCTTTCATCTCATTCAAATGGGCATCAAGGCTACATAATTTTTTGGCCAAATTCCAGTTATAAGATCTAGCTTATGTACAACATGAACAAGTTTATTGTAAATCAGTCCTCTTAATGTTTGCACACACTTTCCCATCAGTTGCAGTGGCGATTATGTTTTTATACTATATTTTATGTTTCTGGATAACTTCTTTGATGCTTGGCAACATTCCTGCAAGTTCACATTTTCCAGTATATGTACACCACCAACATTCAGTACATCAACAACAAACATCTTTGGGTAGAGTCGGAAACAATACAACAAAACAGCCCTACCTATCTGGTCTGTGGTCTTGTCTCAGTGTATCAGGTGATCATTGGGTGATCCTTCAACTTTGCACCAATTTCTTTTATTTTTGTCGCAGCCAGACTGTAATTGGAAAGTTTTCACTCCCTAAAACATCATTAACAAACAAAGATTTACAATAACGATACAACTTCATAAAATGGTTTATTAACTTTTAAAACAATTATTTGAAATTAGGAGGAAATTAACTCACAAAAAGGGTTATTACTTACCTGGTACAAGATGTTTTTGTTCATCCAATTCCTCATAGAAGGATGATCCAACTTTTCTAGAGGTATGTTGGCTTCAGAGAAACTTTCAACAGTGGACATTACAAACTCTTCTTTTTCTTATGATTAATTCTTTTGGTGCTGTTCAGTGAATTTTTAAATGTCTGTTGCCGTTCTGCACCAGTTTCATTTTCACTTGCACATTTGTCCAACAAATTGTCGCTTTCATTATGTTTTACACAAGAACCACGGCACTTCCAATCTAATATTAGAATATTTACACATTATGATCTTTTGACATGCATCAAGCACATAATACCCCTCACATTTTAACACAATTTGATTTTCACGATTAAAAGATGTAGTTATTTTCAGCATTTTCAAAGCAAACACTCTACAACCATGTGCTTTGGCTCTACAATGCAACAGCAATACAAGAAACCAACTCAGCATTAAACTCCCACCATTTTTTACATTAAACTCGTGCTCCCTGTTGTCTCTTGCAGCCTTCCATTAGATATGCATGAAGCTACGAGACTAGCAAATAACATCCTTAGGCTCAATCTCTCATCTTGCTTTGTGTGTTGCAGAAGGTGAAACAGACCTTGTTTTATTCTTGAAATAAGTCTTTTAATGTGTTAGTTTTGCATAAATATCACAATGAATTATTAATTTCATTTTAAATTGTAAATAAGCGTCCATTTTGCAAGTTAAGTTAAAATTTGCATTTAATCACAAATTTCATGTTATTGTAATCTACCAAAACGTTGTGTCCCTAATCATTGATGAAGACTATATTATTGAATTACAAAAGACAAATGAAATCCAAATTTTTAGGAATTATATTTGACAATAAACTAACTTTGTATAAGCATGTATTAAAGAACCTTTCAAGAATGAAATGGAGAGGTTCCAGGAAAACATTAAAAGCAACTTACAGTATGCATGTAAAACCAGTAGGTACTAAAATACTGTGGTGAAATCGTATAACAACAAATAACAAACAAAACAAAACCAGAATGTGTTGTAAATGAAACATTGAGATTAATAACAGATTTAGTTAAATCTACACCAGTCACTGCAATGCATGCTTTAATCATAATTAGGGGCAGGAGTTTAATGCAAATATATATTTCTTCTCAGCTGTTAGAAAATATGCGTACTTGGTAGTGGATTAATTACTAAATTTCCAACAAATTAAACAATATTTTAAGTTACATGTAATACATATTTTGCCTGTTTTGTTACAAAGCATAATATTTCAGCAGTTTTCAAATTTTGCTACATATTTGCTTGTTTTACTTGCATATTTTATAAATATATTTTTATTTTATTTTCGTATGTGATTTCAAATATGATATTTCTGAATAATATGTACCATCAAATCAGTGCTAAAACTTGGAAACACTAATGGTAGCTTGCATACAGCACAATCAATAGACCATGTCACATCAGTGAATCTCTACCTTAACTGGTTGTAGCCGTTCCCATATGGTATGGAGGTGGCTGTTACGGAGTTCTTGGAATTGTGTTCAAGTTTGGTGTTTATACTTACACATAGTAACGAATTTACTTAAAATTTTATGTTTAGTATCTCTCTAAGATTTATAAAAGTGTAATCTAATTTACAAAAAGAAAGCATTTCAAAATATTCAGCCGATAACAGTTTTAGAAATTTAATTCCAAAAATATTTGTGCATGTTTGCAAAATTGTTCTCCAGTTGAAACTTAAGTTGCATAAAACTGCCTTAAATTTTTATTTTATGTCAACATGATGTCTTAATACTTTTTACATGGGCATATTTATGTGCATATTATGGAAGTTTACAATTCATAAATGCATAAGTATTAGAGGGATTATTAAAGCATAAAATTCCTACCCCCACTCATGATAGATGAATTATATCTTCTAGAAGAAGAAGCAGCAATTCAGTACAAAAAAAATAATAGCTTGTAATAAGGTAGTTAGCTTTTCTATCGAACTCAAGAGCAGCAATACAAGCAGTAGCCAATGTAATAAAATGTAAACAGAACAGATGCACGATATAAGCAAACAATTAAATAACCCAGACAGTTCAATTTTAATACACTGAATCCCTGAACTTTGTGATTTTCTTCTTCCTCTTCTTCTTCTTTGGATTACCCTCCTCTTTGGAGGATTTAACCCCTAAGGACTTACGAGCCAGTGCCTTGGGACAGTAGCCTATCGAGGAGCAAGCTAACTTTGGACCATAGCAGAACCAGAATGGGTGGTGGTCTGAAGAAGTAAATGAAATGTAGTGATGTGATGAAAGGGATGATAGGAAAAATTGCAGATCAAATTTTCCAACCCAGCATTTGCCTAGAGACCAAACAAAACCCAAGAAAACTTTAGATCAGGGTGTTTGAACCTGGGACCTCTCAAATGTGGGCCACCGACATTACTGCATGAGCCATCCCACTTGATTTTGTGATTTACATGGAAATGAGATAGTTTGTTCAAGAAAGATGTACCATTCAAAACAGGGAAAGAGAGTCATGAAGGAAAATTTAAAAAAAAAATTACCTAAAGATAGGATTGTTACAGAACCAAAAGGAAAACATTGGGAAAAAAAGTGTCAAAAACATAGACCTAATCCCAGAACTTCCTCAGAAAGTAGCTGTAGCAGAATTCAGGTTACTTACTGGTCACGGCTGCCTGGTTCGATAACTACAAATTAGGAATCAAGGAATTACCAAAATGTACTTTACATCACCAGAATGTTTTAATGCATGGTTTTCACTTATCTGTGTGTCCAAATATGAATGCTTCAAACAACACCTTCAGAAAATATTGGGATGTAAGAAGGAGAATGAGGTCAATTCCAGTGCATTTGTAACCAACCAACATTTTTACTGAGGGATCCCTCCTGTCCAGAGGCCCTACATGTCAACTTTTCCTGTTTTATAAATCTTTAGAGTATGACACTTCAGGGTTTAACAGAGAAGCTGCAGCCATTTTTTAAACACCTCAAAATCCATTATATCAGATTGCATATGTTCTACAAGCCCTGTGATTCAGAGCAGCTATAAATGCTATAACAAGTAATACAGGGTTGGGCAGATAAAACTGACCCCATCTCATTTTATATGATTTGGAAAGAAATTATGTTGGCTATTCTTTCTTCAGCATGTTTAGTTTCATTGTTGTTGTAATTATGTTGGCTATCCTTTCTTCCATGTGTTTAGTTTCATTGTTGTTACTTCTTACAAATGGTTGATGGTGATTTATAAATTGTTGTGTTTGCTGTTGTAAAGAATTGTTTTGTACAGTAAATAAGCATGACTTATTCAATAGCAGAGTGAATATACATTGTAGAGGCATACACACTGACCAGTTCTATGAAGGAATCACGAAAATTATTCAAAGACAAATATTCGCTTCGCCCAGTACCAGCTAAAAGCAGCATTCAAGATTTGGTGCAAAATGGTGTGACTACATCCATTACAAATGCAACAAGGGGCAGCACCTTCTGTCCAGATACCCCAGTTTATGGTGTGAAATGATCACTAGGAGTCCTCAAAAGTCTACCACGAGATTGACTCAACAGGTTCATGCAAGTATGAGAACTTGTGGATGTGTGTTAAAGTCTTTGAAATGAAAACCGTGCTGAGTGACAGCTGTACAACAACTGAAGGAGCCCAATAGGGATAAACATGTAAATTTCTGCCACTGGTTGTTGAACAAGGTTACAGATAGTCATATGGACCCACTGATGTTTATCATGAGGGATGGCTTGGTTTCATCTATCAGGATATGTAAACTCCCAGAATTGTAAGTGTTGGGCGACACACAATCTAACCTATTGTTCGAACAACCTCTACACGACCAAAATATCAGTGTATGGTGCTCTGTGATTGCAAAACGCATTGTGGGTCCAATATTCTTCAATACTACAGTCAACACAAAAGTCTACTTACCTTTTTGGATGAAATTTATTCCCAACTAACAGAAGAGGAGCGTAATTACTGCTTTCAACAAGATGGGACGCATTTGAGAGGTCACTTACCCATATTCATCAGATGTTCACTGAAGAGAGGACTGTGAGCAAAGACATCACCACTATGGTCACCAGATTTGTCAACATGTCACTTTTGTTTATGGGGATAATTGAACGGAAAAGTGTATGAGCAGAAAACCCATTCCATTGATGAACTGAAGGATAACATTAGGTGTTGCATCCGTTCTTATCACCTATGAGCAATTGACACGTGTTTTTATGAACCTGTTAAGATGTGCACAGAAGAGTGTAGATGCAGGTGGAAGGTACCTCCAAAATTTATTATGAAGGTAAATACAGGACACATTCATTTATTCATTTTATTCTATTTGAAGTTTGTTTGAAATCATTGTGCTAACATGGGCCAGTTATATCTGTCCAATCCTGTATATCTCCTGAAAGTAAAAGAATAACTAAATGTTACAAAGTTATGTATTGATAGAATCTAACAAGATTCTCTGAATGTGAAACAGCTGATCATCTTATTAAGAAAGGAAGTTGCATCTTACAAAAATCTACACAAGATTAAAATTCCATGCAGGCTAAAATGTTAATAAACTCAAAATTTCAAGGTATACATTTAAATTATTTTAACGGAATTTCAGGAAATATCTTTTTAAATTACTTCAACAAAATTTCAAGAAATAAGAGATGGGAGTACCTCAGTACACAATGTTAGCATTTCAGCATACCCATGGAAAAATGCAGTTTTATCCTTTCAGTTAGTCACAGGTCATGACTGTTTATCAAAGCATTTACACAAAATAGGAATTGTTTCTTTTCCATTTTGCAATTTGTGTGCTTTATCAGGTTTATCTTCATCGATATCCAACTCTTATCTAAGCCCACAATATTTGAGAAATAAGAGAGAGCAGGAAAGTCGATGGCATTCTGCCAAAAACTTGACATTAGTAAATAAAACAACACAAAGTCCAGCACCATATAATAATAGAGAAAACCATGTCTGAAATTTCCATAAAAATGAATGCCAAAGCCTTTTAAAATGATTACTGAATGAAAGTTGTAAAATTTTGATTAAAATGAATGTTGTGTCCAAAATGCAACTATTTTAAGTAATAAATAGTTGACTAATTAAGAAATTGGAGGAAGATTGGGGTCTTTATACTACTCTTTTATACTACTACTTTTCTGTCACAAAAACAATTTTCTTTTTGTGACATTGTCTTATGTCTACAGGGTACATATATATTACTGAAAACTAACAATGTATTATTTTGCACTGTAGTGACAAATTATCTTTGAATGTTTCGGAGAAATGTTGCCTCCATCATCTGCTGTGATCTGCTGACAGTTTCGTGGCATGAATGCAGATGTCACATTTGATTATTTGTATTTCGAGGTGAGACTGTTATCATTCAGCAAGCCAAAATTTGTTAGTCAGTTCCTGCTTTTCAGCATTAGTAATTTCTCCCAAATGGTTTACATGATTGGGTTTTGGATCATTTTTACATTCTACCACTTTACATAAAGTAAGTAGAGGTAATATTGTATTCCACCCAAAAATGTTATACTGAGAATTCACCAGAAATATATTTTTGAGGCCTCCTGAGTTTCAAAAAGGCACTTTAAGAAAACATGACGAAGTTATCTCCAGATATATCCAACAAAATGCGACATTCACATCCTTGCTAAGAAATTCTTCAGTGAATCACAACTATGAAGACAACATGCTTGTGAAAATGCTTGTAGATAATTTGCCACAACAGTGAAGCTTGACTGTAAGATCCATTGTTACTCTTCAGCATTATTATACTCACAAGTTTATTGGGATATGTAGATATATTAGTAAATACAAACAATGAAAGATATGATTTAGATTGAGTCACACTTTTTTACACTCACCTTCACTAATTAAAGTTACATAAAACAGGAAACGTTTTCGAGGGCATTCGTCCTCATCGTCAGCGACTGGGTGACTAAGGGTCGCTTCCTCCCATGTCCTCTTCTTCCTCATCCTGCGAATTCTGACCCTGTTGTCATCTGGTGTTGGGGGCACAATGTTTTAACACATTGCTTACAGGCGGGATTTAAAAATTAATGACGTTGTTGCTGTTTTTGACGATGTGTATTTTTTCCCAGATGTTCAATTCTATTGGTGTGGTGAGGGGTTTTAACAACTTTATACTTTGGCCAATGTTGTGGTTTTCAGTCCAAAAATGGTGTGATACAGCGGATTTCTCTATTTGTTTTAGTTTTATGTTTCTTTGGTGTTCCTTAAGTCTGGTTTCCAAGTTTCTTTTAGTTTTTCCTATGTAGTACTTCTCACATTCCTCACAACTGATCTGGTAAATTCCGGATTTTAGTGTGTTTGGGATGGTATTTTTGAGAGGTGTGTTTAGTAAGTTCTTCAAGCTGAATTTGTTCTGTGGAGCTAGTCTAATGTTAAATTTGTTGAAAATTCGTTCAAATTTTCTAAAGGCCCAAGGGTGGTATGTGAATTTCTTGTATTTCCAATTTGTGTTTGAGAGAGGCGTTAGAGTGGTGGAATGTGAAATTGCCTTGAGTTTTTTTCTTTTTGTATATCATGTTGCTTATGAGATCTGAGTTGAATCCATTAGTTATTGCTATTTTTTCTATATGTTGTTGTTCTTTTAAAAATTCTTCTTTACTCAAGGGAACGCTATGCAACCAGTGGATTAAACTTCTAAAGACGGCTAGTTGGTGCGAAGTTGGGTTGCAACCATTTTTCTTTATGTAGTTGTCCACATGTGTAGGCTTTCTATGTAGGTATGCCGAATTTAAAGCTATTTTGATCTCTGGTTATAATAAGGTCCAGGAAGGATAAGGTGTTGTTCTCTTCAATTTCGATTGTGAATTTAATGCTGTTGTCCTGAAGGTTCAACAGTTTCAAAGCATCTTCTGTTAGTTTCTGTGGTATGATGGAAAAAATATCATCAACATATCTCCGCCAAAATTTATATATGTGGGGGAAAGCTTTCACTATGTGGACTTGAAAGGTGGCTCATATATAGTTGTGCCAGAATGGGGGACAGTGGGCTTCCCATTGCTAGTCCTTTTGATTGTTTGTAGAATTTATGAGTAAAAGTGAAGAAGTTATGTCATGATGAATACTTCACTGTTAATAACGCTTCTGTTTTTAATCTTTAATGAAAGGTATATTAATAACCATAGTCAACTTTTAAGTTATAACAGTGTGTTCTGTTTTTGTAGGTTTGGCTATGGAAACACCTGTATCACCAAATGCTCAGTTGGAGGATGATGCCACAAACCTGAACAATTTTTCACCGCAGCAACAACAGCAGCTATCCCCACTTTCTCAGAATATGTCCCCAGATTCTGCTGCAGATGTTGACATGGATACAACAGACACAAATACTGTGATTGCATGTGGCTCACCATCCTCTCCTATAACTCCTACTTCACCTCAACAGCAGCAGCATTCTCAAAACAGCACTAATTTAGTCAGCGAAGATATCATACGTGACCAGCAACGTAAGATTGAGGAACTGCAGCGAGAATTGCTGAAGTAAGTATTATATTAATAAATGAATGAGTATTTGGAATTCTGAAGATTCTTGATCTGTTTGCCTCAAAGCATGAGACAGGCTATCTAGTGTAATGAATTGAATTTACAGTGCTGAATAAGAGACATAAAAAGCAATTGATACGAACACATTAATAATTTTTGTTTACTTCTGATAAATTTGCATACGTATATCCATTGTATTTATAGTATTCATACACAAGATATTCTTCAATCCACATTACTTTACTCATAATATAATTTGCCTTAGAATGATTTTCAAATTAAGCAATTATTTACACAGTATTCAGATGTAGCCATGTAACAAGCGTTTATTATGGAAAGGTAAAAGAAGAATCTGAAGCTTTGAATTATGTCAGTCAGATGTCAGTACTTGTGAAAGTGTAAACATGGAATGTGAACATTTCCAAAACAATAATGCTACAAAAAAAATTATTTAACACGGATTATGTGTTTTAATGTGCTCCACATTTTTATATCCATCTCTTCTAATTTTCCAGTAACAAATTTAGTGAAAAGGATATCACAGGCTATTCATAGAAAATTCAAGACATACATTTAATTTATTGCATTATTATGTCAAATATATTTTAATCAAAATTGTTTTTAGAATACTAATAGGCCATGACTGCCTCAACAAACATCTACACAGGATTGGCATAGCAAAATCTTGTATATGCCCTGCCCTGTTTGTATGAGAGAAACCATTTATTCCACTGTTCAGCTTTCGATCAAGTACTAAACCTCTCATCAAAATACGGGAGTGTGAGAGTAAATGGCTTCATTGCCAATTGCTCAACATTAGATACCACCAACTACATTTTTTATATCTGTCTCTTATAATTTATCAGTTACAAATTCAGTGAAGAGGACTTTACAGGCTATTCACAGAAAATTCAAATTTTAATCAAAATTGTTACAGGTAGCTATTTTTCAGAAAATGAAAAAGATAGGAAGTGTTTCTACACAAAGGGTAGTTTGAGATGGGTTTTTTTTTATTTATTTAACTTAAATCTTTGTCTGACATGCTTAAGTATGCTGTGATTCAAGTATAAAATTTGATATTTTTCCAACATTTTCATTTTTGAGTATGCTCTATCTCTTTTATAACATACAGACACACACCTTTTTATAAAAATGTCTTTTTTGGCTTCAAAATGTGTAGTTCCAGTGAAGCTTCTGTATCAAAATTGTAAATGGATTAACAGTTTGGAAATGCTAATTTGATTTTCTGCTTGCAGAAACTGAAACTAGTGTCAGTTGTGTGTGTTGGTGAGCTTTTCCATAATGCTGGAGTTGGTTTTATTTCATGCCCTTCTTTCCAGAAATGATTTACAAATAGCGGATTTTTCTGTTTGTATAGTCTAGATAATGACTGACATGCATAAAACTGCCTTAGTATCTTCTTGCAAGCTAAAGAGCAGAAATGGTTCTCTTGCACTCTATATGTACAAAAGCAAATGTGCATCTGATAATGTCCCCTAAATGATGCATAGCTTCTACTCCGTGTGTTATTGCCTTGAATACTCTATAGAAGCAAACAGGGCTTAGATAAAGGAATGCAGGCATTCTTCTTCTTGTTATTCTTGGCTTTACATATATGAAGCTTAAGCATTTCACAAGTCCATTGCAGTGAAGAAGAAAACTAAATAAATGTGAATCATGAGAGTTTTGTGTATCTATCAAAGGAATTTCCAATCTTCCTTTCCAAATATCAGTCATTTGATGTTAGAGCAAAGTAAACAGGAGTAGAGCTAATGCACAAAACTTAGAGCGATTTTGGAATTGATCTATCTAATGTGGAGTGGAAAAAAAATTGTGCACATCTTTGTCAATATTTTGTCTCTCTTAAAGCCAAAACTATGCTGCAAAAAGTTATTAATTTCATTCCAGTTTTCAAAGAAATACAGCATGTTCTGTTTATCTTTCAAGTATCATACTGCCTTTATTTGTTTCTTCAATCACTGCACACATTCTTTTATTATTAATTTATTGAAATCTTTCAAGTTTGAACAATTCTAGCCTTTAGAAGCTTTATCAGCGGTCCTCTGAGAATTGTTCCTCCATCATTTTCATAAGAAACTTAAGGTAAAGCAATTTTGTCATACAACTAGAGTCATATTACTGCATCAGGACTGTTTCAGCTCTTTACACTTGAAACAGTTAAACATTTATGGATCTGTCTTAAACTAAGTTTGTAATTTGCTCAAGCCTTTAATCAAATCATCAAAGAAAAACGATGTGGAATCTGTATTTGATTTTGGTTCTTGATTTGATTTACTTATTTGAGTACTGAACAAAATGTTAGGCCATCAACTGAAATTGCCTCAGGCCATTTATCATACATGCACATGTGCATGTAATTTCCTCATTTTACTTTCAGCTTTCATTCCCTCTTTTTACTATGTACCTTATTTCCATCTGGTTTTTTACACTGAGTAAGTATTAGCCTATGGTTTTACAATTTTTATTAAAAATATGCTTTTAAGCATTCTGTTCATTATAAGCCAGTTTTTCTTAAACTTTATCTTCTCCATATTTCAGTTTCTTTACTTTTGAACATGATATGTTCCAGATTTTCTTTTCCCCTTCATAATGGACGTTTACTTTGCATATACCCATTTCTTTACTCTTATAGCCTCCATACTCTAGTTCTTAACCATAAAATCCCCTCTCTTTCCCCTTTATTGTATTCTATATATCACTCTCTTTCTCAACTGTTTTTTGTTGAGATATAGATCACTATGACTATTCTCTGTTAATTCACTAAACAGTTTTAGTGTTTCCATATCTTTGAATTTTTTTCTTATACCCTTCCAGAAGCCTCTAACAAATCTCTACGTAATTGACTAATGAGAAACAAATTCCATAGGTAGTCTTTTCTTGCCTAGTGATGACTGATTGAAAAAGTGAAGTTTAAGGAAGATCCTATGTATTTGAGTGTTAAATTTACTACTGAAGTGTTTTTAATGTAGTTAAGTAATTTAAAATAAAGATAGTTGAGGGTTGTTACACTACATCACTATAATATTCTTACTTGAACGCGTTTCGGGAGACGGTTTGTTCCCATCGTCAGCATGTCCTCATCTGATTTTGCCGGTCATCGTCTGGGGGGATGTGTGTGGTTAGTGGTGTTCTCTGGTGCTGGGCTGATGAACCTCCAAAGGCTGTTGGGTGGCGCCAGTTCGAAATTCATTAGGTGATTCCTGTGTTTGACAATATGCATTTTTTCCCAGATGTCCAATTCATTACTGCTGTTGATCGGTTTTAAGAGTTTTATGTTTGGAGTGATATCATGGTTTGAAGACCAGAAATGATGTGCTACTGCTGATTTATGTGGCTGCTTTTGGTAAATGCATCTCATATGCTCTTTAAGTCTTATTTCAAGATTTCTTTTTGTTCTTCCTATATATACCAGGTTACATTCATTAAAATCAATTTGATATATACCAGCTGATTTATCGTTGGGGATAGGATCTTTTGTTCTGTTGCATAGTAGTTTCTGTATGTTGTGGTTACACAAGCATGTAGAAAATTCACTTATCACCCTTGGACACATCATAAATTTCAAAGGATTTTCAAAAAATACAACATCACCCTGTCTCCACAGAATAACCACAACATACAGAAACTACTATGCAACAGAACAAAAGATCCTATCCCCAACGATAAATCAGCTGGTATATATCAAATTGATTGTAATGAATGTAACCTGGTATATATAGGAAGAACAAAAAGAAATCTTGAAATAAGACTTAAAGAGCATATGAGATGCATTTACCAAAAGCAGCCAGATAAATCAGCAGTAGCACATCATTTCTGGTCTTCAAACCATGATATCACTCCAAACATAAAACTCTTAAAACTGATCAACAGCAGTAATGAATTGGACATCTGGGAAAAAATACATATTGTCAAACACAGGAATCACCTAATGAATTTCGAACTGGCACCACCCAACAGCCTTTGGAGGTTCATCAGCCCAGCACCAGAGAACACCACTAACCATCCACATCCCCCAGACGATGACCGGCAAAATCAGATGAGGACATGCTGATGATGTGAACAAACCATCTCCCGAAACGTGTTCAAGTAAGAATATTATAGTGATGTAGTGTAACAACCCTCAACTCTCTTTATTTTAAATTATGATACATCACTGTTACTAGCTTCTAAATCTTCAAAATTAGTCAATAGTTAAGTAATATTTTTCATCAATATTGTATTAGTGAGGAACATTTATTTTAATAGTTCAGAATGTTTCAGTTTTATATTTAAATTTTTATTGTCTCTTTTAAGGACTCATTTCTAATGATCTGATTCATCTTAATACCATTTTATGTAAGTTATAAAAATGATTTACTTTCATAATGTATGCAAAAACAGCTTGGCAAATATTATTATTTACTTTTTTTTTTACTTGTACTACATATTAATGAATGCAACATCAATGCAAGAAATCAGGTAAGACCACATGTAAAAACTTAAGTTTCTGCAATTTGAAATATTTACATTTTGTATGATAGGGAAGTCTTTACATGAATAATGTGCTTGGTTTGACCTTCCCCCTCTACCATCCAAAGCAAGTGTTTGGAGCTACAAATCACATGTCACTCAAGTGCACAGCAGCAGCAGCTTGCTGTCATTAGCAGGCCAGCTCTCAGCCTGTTTGTGGTATTCATACCACATTTATTTATGATTGTTGCAGTCATCAAGGTTTTTTATTCTGAGTGCTCATTTTGGAGCTGTGTTGTTTTGCTTCTGGTACAAATAATGGAACATATGAAGCTCACTGCTAAGGAAAAGACTCATGCTTTGTCTCTGTTGGAGGTAGGCATGCCTTAATTTGCGCAGCCACTGATCTAAAGGCTTCAAGACAGGTTATACTAGGTTACAAATGAGAACTTTTTTTCTGCGGTGCAATTAAAAATAGGTGACTTTTATTAATTTCGGCACGCAGAATTCAAAAATGCATTCCGTTTTTACATAGCACATCTCATTTTGGCAATATGACAATGTTTAATGAAAATATAATTGTAAAATTTGCAAAAGTATTACACATTCATATACAACTTTTAAAGAAAATAAAGAATAATAATAATAAGATGAAAGCGTACCTGAATTTGAGAGTGTATGTTAGTTATCTTGTGTACCCTTTTTTCCTTTCCCATGGAACTTCAGTGTATGTGATTTTCTCAAGTGTTCTGTGGTAGGTTTGTCGTGTGCAAGACACCAGCAGTAATCTGCCATCATATGTACATCCCAACGTCCCTGATAATGTCATTTAACATCTTTCAAGTCCTGGTGAAACCTTTTACTTTGCTCTTCACTGACAGCTCCTAAATTTGATTGAACGTAATCAAGATTTGACTTGAGGAAATGAAGCTTCAAGCTCATATTACAGCCAAGCAGTTTGAAATTTTCCAGCATATTTCTGACAATTTCTTTGTATTGAGTGTCTTTCACATTGCCCAGAAATTTCTTAACAACATCTCTGAATTCATTCTACACATCTTTTTCAATGCCATTCATAGAGCTGGTAAAATTAACATCTTTCATCAATTTCTTTATTTGTGGTGTATCAAATACTCCCTCTTAGTCTGTGACAATGATTGAAACTTTGTGCGAAAGTACTGGAAGCAAGGGCAACTTTTGTCAAGTGCTTTCATGAGTTGTTTCATCATGCCAAGTTTTATATGTAATGGAGGGAGTAGAATTTGTTGATGATCAACAAGAGGCACATTAGTAACATTTTTTGATCCAGGTTCCAGTTGCTGCCTCTCAGGCCATTGGTCAGTTTCCCAATGTTTGTGCCTCACCCTGCTATCCCATTTGCAAAGAAAGCAAGGGAATTTTGTGTATCCTCCCTGTTGTCCTACTAACAGACCAATGACCTTCAAATCACCACATATTTGCCACTCATGGTTGCGGTACTTAATTTTCTCGAGAACACACCAGAGTTTCATAAGACACTCTTAGGTTTGTAGACTGTGCAAGAGGTATTGAAGCTAACTTTTTGCCATTATGAAGTAACACTCCCTTAAGACTTTGTTTGGAAGAATCAATAAAAAGATGCTAGCTACTTGGTTCATATGCTTCCCTACCCAACTGTTGAATAAGATTACACACATCCACACAAATACAAGTTGATCTTCTTCTGTGTAGTACTTGTGGAACTGTATTTTGAGATTCCTATACCACAAAAATATAATGCCAGGTGATAACAAATCTCAAATCTCTTCTCTTGTAGTCTTGAGCCCAATAAATCACTTTTCTTTTTTGGTGTGTGTGTGTGTGTGTGTGTGTGTGTGCGTGCGTGCGTGCGTGCGTGCGTGCGTGCGTGCGTGCGTGCGTGCGTGCGTGCGTGCGTGCGTGCGTGCGTGCGTGCGTGCGTGCGTGCGTGCGTGCGTGCGTGCGTGCGTGCGTGCGTGCGTGCGTGCGTGCGTGCGTGCGTGCGTGCGTGCGTGGGTGTGTGTGTGTGTCTCTCTCTCTCTCCCCCTCCCTCCCTCCTAAATCCCTCACTAAATCATTTAACTCGAATTGATTAAACTGTTATGGTGAATTCTCAAATTCTTCTGGATGAGAAACCAACTCATTATCGGAAGTCACGGAGCTGCTTTCAGATTCACTAAAATTGAGGTCTGCTTGTGGTTTAGGTATGGGTAGTATGGGTCCATGAGGAATAGGCCGTGTAGCTGAATTCAGATTTGGATATTTAATTCCTGCCTTATTTTTTTGTTGTAGCCAGCAACTTTGCACATGCAAAAGTAACAATCGTTATGGTGATTCTGCTGCTCTCTCCTATCATTGGTTTGGCAATCGACATTGCCTTTGTTTTCCTTCATACCAATAACCTAATCCCTCAACACGACTGTTTCATGCAATATGAGACACAAACAATTTACCCTGATCAACTTTCTCTTTGAAATATGAGTAACATAGTTTCTTTATTTTGTGAGTCTATTTTACGTACCTTCTTGTGAAACATGTGACACCCATAAATGTAACAAAACTTCTGAGGACTTTGTAGACACTGTCTCCTGTGTAATCCTGATGTAGAGGTCATACTCAAACTTTTATTTTAGCACTACACGTATAGAAGACGAAGGTGTGTATTAACACAAGTTTTCAACTCAACTGAAGTTGAGATCTATGATAGCTGTAAATGTAAACATAAATACCTCACAAGAAGACAAACCTGACACATAGAACAAAATTGATAAGTACTGGGAATGTAAACATAAACATCTGGGTGATAAGGGAGGACGGAAGTGATCCAATTTGATGCAGTAATTTGTATCACAAATTACTTAAATGTAAATAATGATTGTAATATGAATATGCATTTTTGTGACATTGATTTCAGATGTTTATTAATTGTAATTATTATTTGGAAATAAGTTTATACGGCCTTACTGAAACTGTCAATAATAGCGCGCAATAATGCAGCGAGGGGGGTGAGCTGTTTATCATTATTGGAAACGAGGAAGTTACGTAATGTTGGCGCGTTTTCGGTAGAAACTTCTGGAATGTGTTCTCCCTAAAGCATATGTATTCATAATTTTCATTGGATATTAAAATGGACGCTAATGTTGGCGCGTTTTATTAGCCAATAGCAGTTCATTTATAATCTTTTGGCGTATCTGTATGCAGGAGTATAAATAGGGTAGGTTCGAGGTAGCTTGTGTGCATTTCATCAAAAATCTGTGTACACTACACGTCGTCTTCAGTCAGTCAGTTCGTCGAAAGTATTAGTTCGTCATACATCGGATATAGATTCACAAGTTACGCGCAGCAGAATTATGAAAGATCTAAAATATGGTAAAGTTAATTATACAAAAGGTTGAAGTACGTTGATTAAAAGTGATCAGTAAGAAGTTATTATAACAGTTTCATTTTGGCGAGTATCTAGATCAATATGTAAAAGTGATAGTGAACGTGTTCGACAATAAAAATTATAAAACAAATTTCTTCATCAGTGTTCTTTTTGGATAAAAGATTCCTTTCCGTTTACACAACCCTGATCAAGACACATGTTCGACCCAAGATAAGATAATAGCTAGCCGGAGGACATTTGAAATGAAATCAAACAAAAGCTAACACTGATGCAAATTGCTAACACAAGATGGAGCTACAAACCGAACAAATGAATGACGTTGCAAGATGGCTTCAACACACGTGATGTAAACAAACATTATAAGCAATACCGCATCAACGTAGAGCTACAATAATGTTAAATAAATATAACATTAATACTGCATCAAATTGGCTCCCATACGTGGGGTAGTTAAAATTATGTAACCAAACAAAACAAAAGCAGCACAACATAAGATCTACAAGTTCTAATAATTTACGTAAAAACATATTACGTAAACATTCAAACCGCACCAAATTAGGAAGAAAACAACAACAGATTTATAATAGCATAATGAAACATAACAGTAAGCTGTATAAGCCGAATGAATTTGACACATATCATAAAAACTAGAAGTGATAGCAAAAAATGGACTTAATTTTTTAAATCAGGGCATCGATTTCCACATTTTCCTTTATATCGCCGAATCCATGTTAACCGGTGTTATTTATGATCTAAAAAAGCAGCAGTGCCATAACTATGTAGTGTTACACTAAGACCAATAGCAGGCTCAGATGGTAAAAAGAAGACAACACCAAGGAGCGATGAGGCTTTAAACTGTTGAATGATGTCTAATGCATTTATTACAGCAGTAGGTTTAAAGAAGAAACATCCAGATCTGCTCAACAGTATTGCAATCAGGACCATTCAGCATTATTTTCAAAAAGACAGGTTTATCAGCTCAGTGTGCTGCTGAGGAGCTCTTCTAACTGAAACTACGTAGGAGAAAAGATTGAATTTCTGCCAAATATATAAGCATTGGGCATCAAGAGGACCGGTGCAAGATGATGTTTTCTGATGAAAGCTCTTTCAAACCAGCTAGAGGACAGTCCAAATTGGTGAGAAGGCCAAAAGATGTGTCGTGGTATGATCCAAAATTTACTGCAAAAACATCCAGAAAGTGTGATATGGTAGAGGAGCTTATAAATTTTCTCCCCAGGAATGTTGCAATGAAGGGAAGTAACTACTTAGAAGTGTTGCAACAGCATTTGCTGACATTTTGCCCCATTCATCATGTTAGTATTTTTAACATGATGGTGCCCCTGCCCTACATTTCAGAAGTTCCTCAAAGATAATAATATATCCATACTTTAATGACCAGGTATTTTTCCAGACCTAAACTCTATGGAAAATGTTTGGAATTTGATGAAAGATAAGATTGAAGAAGTGCAACCATTGAATTTTAAGGAGTTGCAAGAGGTATTGAACAAGTTATGGGTGGAAAAGGACAAACAATATTTTGAAAATCTGATGAACTCAATGCCTAGAAGACCGCTGTAAGTGATACAAATTAAGGGGAACATGCCCAAGTACTAGTTGTAACGAATAGTTAGTGTTTGTTGTTTTTATTGCCTTCTTCCTGTAATGTCAAGATTTCCATTGTGGAAACTACATTTTTCAAAACATTTTTTCCATCCAGTGTCCAGTTATAAATTCCTGGCTTTTCCAGGGATGAGGCTTTAAGCTTTAGTGTTGGCACTTATAAAGTTAACTTATTGACAGTTTGTTAAGTTTGCATTTTTAAAATTTATTAAAACTCTCAAGTCTCGATTGTGAGTGATCTCTTGTATATGTATTTATCTTTCAAATGTTTTACCTCTTTTTTTTATCTCTTGGAGCTGAGACATTGACCAAGCAGGGAATAAACATAATAACAATAATCACAGGAATAAGGAGTAGAATAAAGTAATGAAGGCAAGATAAATAACTGAAAGATAAATATTAAACAAATAAAATACTAACGTAATAAATCAACAAGTAACAAGTAAGGGGAGAGAAAGAGAAGATAAAATAAAACATTACAAAATAAGGAACGAAAATAGAATGTAGGAAATAAGGGGATTAATATGCAGAAGTTAAGTAAATTATAAAACATATGCAACAAGGTAATTCTACAAGGAGAGATGGGCAATGAAAATGTGCAAAGTTAGCCAGCTTTGACAGCCACAAGGGGAGGTCATTAAGAACCTTTTAATACACAAAAGAAATGTGTATGTGTGGGGAAAATCCTATGACAGGCTGCAGCAAAGTCAGACAATATTTGGGAATTTCCCAAGCAGTCAGGCCAGAAGAAAATGCAGTGGAGCATTAATAATTCAGTAATGTTAGATGAAGTGATGATACAACATTTTTATATCCAGTAGGAAAAAAGAGAAAGTCATTGAGACAGCAATTAGGAACTTAGAAAAATCATATGCATAGAAAAAGGGCTGTGCTAATATAGAAAAGGGCTGTGAAATAGAAATTTACCCATGAGTAGAGCAGTTTTAGGCAGGGAAACTTGAATATTTTGTATCTATCATTTGTCAGGGGAGGTTGTGTTACATGGTCAAAAATGTGCGAGCAGAAATGCGTGTTAAATTAAGGCATTTATTAACAATGTTACATTATGGGAAAGCTGAATTTAGGAAGGGAAAACAGTTATAGCACACAGAAATTATAGACAGATTCAGATGTTACGTCTTGTGTGAAGAGAAGTCTAAAAGCAGCAAAGTGTTAGATATTTTAGTGTGGATTAACACATAAAGGGCAAATCAAAGTAGAACACTTCTTTTATTTCTCTCTGATCCGCACTCCCTGAGATACCCTTCCTTTACTTGAGCCGGCCAAACTACACTTGTTTCCAAGAATCATCTCCCTCACCAGACTACCTAGCATCGCAGAACTGCTACACTTTCTGGCCTTACTGGAATCATTTAGTGAATTTTAAACACATTTCATGTTTATTTAATAGTTGCTAAAGTATTTCACCAGTCGCTGACGATGAGGACGAATGCCCTCAAAAACGTTTCCTGTTTTATGTAACTTTAATTAGTGAAGGTGAGTGTAAAAAAGTGTGACTCAATCTAAATCATAATGAACTGTTTGTTACAGATCACAATTGCAGCTGCAACAGATACGTAACAGCAAGGAATTGAACAAGACAAAACAAATGCAACAACAGGCACCACCGCCTCAGACATTGCCTGCAGTTGCACTTCAGCAAGTGTCCAAACAGCAGAAATTGAAGCTTCAACAGCATCTACAACAGAAGATACAACAGCAGCAACTTCAGATGCAATTACAGCAGCTGCAGCAGCTACAAGCACTTCAACAGCAACAGCATGCAGCATTCCAACAACAGCAGCAGCAGCAACAACAACAGCAGCAACAACATCAACAACAGCAGCAGCAGCAGCAACAACAACAGCAGCAAGTAAATACATACTATTTGCATTTTTCACCATACAACCCAATAAAAACAAATTTGGAAACAAACACACTAGATGTGCATAATTTCACCTGTAATGCAATTATTTGTATTGTGTAGAACATTGTGGCTATTTTGAATACTGCATCTTTGATTCCAGGCATTTTTGACCTATTTCATACCATTACAGATGGGAGTTTAGTGAACATTTATAGAAAACTCTTATTGGAAATAAAACTTTTCAACAATATCTAAAACTTACAAAAACTGTTATAAATTTCAATATGTGTAATATTTCAATGTATAAAAGTGTATAACATATATACGGTAATGTAGACCTATCATAATTCGGAAGATTGTTAGTTATATCAGCAATTTGATTTTGATGCAGGGAACCCAAATAAATTGGTGTGTACTCTATGAAAATGGAAACAAAATACCTTACCTCTGGCTAAAACCGTGCTACTTATTCCTTTAAAGATGGCAAAAACAACTAATACAGCTGTTTCTGTATTTTTTTTAACCAGTCTTTCAAAACATTATCAAATGGCAACATCAACCAGGAACTTCGAGAAAAAGAAATCTGGTGTGTTTACATTCACATGTTTTTAACTACCTACTTTCATTTATTTTTATCTCTTTTCTGCAAACTATTCTTATAAATGCTTATTCCTTTCTCTATCACATACCTAGTAGGTAGAGAAACTATTGCATTCCACCCAAAAATTCAATATCAAGATATCACCAAAAATACATGTTTTGAGGCCCCCTGAATCCAAATAAAGCATTTTTAGAAAAATGTCATTGAGAGATTATGTGAGTGTGTGTGTACTGAAGACATAACTCAAAAATGAAAAGTTGGATAAATGCCAAACTTGGTATTTAGGTTAGTATCTTACAAAGATGCGACACAAAGATTTTCAAGAAAATCTCGCTACCTCAAACTACCCTTTACATGGAACATTTTTTTAAATTATTGATTTTCTAAAAACTGGCTCTTAACGATTTTGATTAAAATACTGTATATAGAAGATACTTACTTACATGACAAATAAAATATATATCTTGAATTTTCTGGGAATAGCCTAAAAAGTCCTCTTCATTCTGAAGGAATTTTATATAATCTTGTATAACTGGTAAATGTTAAGCGATAGATGAAAACGTACTACACAAAAAAATGTAGATCTCTTTAAAACACACAGTTTATTTTAAACAACTTTTATTGTGGTATAAGCCAATTCTGATATATCGTTCTTAAGTGTTGGAATTGTTCATTTCTTGGTCATTTTCTTGAAGTCCTGTCAACATTCAGTTATTTCTTGCAATTGCATGGAAACAGTGTGGAATTTTAAGGCCAGCGTATAGCCTCCAGTTGTTCAAAAATTGACTATCAGTGTTCTCTTTGTATCATAACAAAATGTGTAATGTAGCTATTTTTACAAAGGTTTATTTAAATTAAAATGTAGTAGATAGAAAAATAAGTTTTAGTAAGAATAGTTTGTATACCCAGTAATAAACAATATAGGGTAGAGAAAGTCATATGAATGTATCACATCAGAATATTTTTTTTCTGTCTACTTAACGTTAATCAAGATAAATATAGAATACTCTCATTACTGGCTATGGGGTATGTGTACTCCGGTTGAAAAATAGCCAAGGTAGTGTTTATACCAACATCTGGCAGGTGCTTTTACCAGATTAAGAAATTTTTTGTCCCAGAAATCTTACCCTCCTGCTTTTGAAGACACTGAAAACACTTTTGGAGAAATATATGCAAATTGTGTGCTGATCAGTTGGCCACAGTAATCAACATGCTTGTCAATCAACTCCACGAGATGGCTCTCCAGCCTGTAGGAGAGCTATTGTCACGAGTTGGTATACTGGTCGCAGGCAACGTTTCCCCAGCTGGCTACAAAGCGAATGGAACAGTTTGAAGCCTGATCACAAACCCATCAATAAACGATTAGTAGAGTCTTCCCATCCCTCAACTACTGCTTGTGGTCCTGTCTCTTAACTCCACAAAAGCAAAAGCATTGTTGCAATGTCATTTCTGTTGTTTCTTCAGTTTCAGTACGTTTTAGCAGCTGTGACTGTTTACACGTGCTTTTCTTCTGTCTTTTAGTTAAGCTTATATCTGTATCTTCAGAGAAGTTATATAGTGTTTTACCTAGTGCAATTTTGTAAGTTTAGCAGTGTTTAATAGTTATTAGCGTTTAATAGTTATTAGCATTTAATAGTTTAATTAAGATGTGGAGGCCTTGGGAAACACACCAAGCTGCTGCCCCTCTGGCCGTACCAGCAAATGACCCTCTGCCGAGTACCAGAAGTTGCAAAGAAAAGAGTTACAAAAAACTTTGAATAAGCAAAGCCAGATTTTTGTGTGTAATGTTCACAATATGTAGAAAAGATCCCTTTATGTGGAAAAATGTTCGTTATTGTTTTGAATTTCTCAAAAACGCTATAACAATTTTTAGTAAAATAATGCATGTTTAAGATATTTACATGAAAAATAAAATTTGTATATTGAATTTTATTTTCTGGGAATAACTTGCAAATTCTTCCTCGTTCTCAACTTTTTGTATAACTGGTAAACCATAAGAGATAGACAAAATCTTACTGTGCGTAAAATGCAATCTCGGTAAAGGACACATTTTAGGTCAAATTGTGTTAATAATTTCCAAGAAATTCTTTGTTATTGGTTTGAATTTTGAAATACTTGTACTTTTTACAAGTTGGAAGCCCCTATTTGTGTTTTCCTCATGGTCATGCTAAGAGCATGGAATTTTAGTGTCCTCATCGTCATCTGGTTTTTAAAAATTTGACTATCGCTTTAGATTATCTATCCTTATAATTACAACGAAATGTGCAATGAAATTTTATCTCGTTTAAAAAGTAGATAGAAGAATAAGCTTTTGTAAAAGTAGTTTGTAGAAGAGTGAGTAGAGATAATCATGTGAATTTAGCATATGAGATTGTTTTTCATTTTCTTTCTTTTGCCTTCCATATTTTTACGAATTATAATTACATTTTATAATAAAGCTATTCATTTAAGTAAACAGAAGCTGCTGTGCTTATAAATCTTACATCTTAAACAATACACAATTTCTTCTTATATTAGCTTTATATTAATAAAAACATTGTTGTGAAGCAAATTTATTATATTTTCAAAAGTAAGAAAAAAAGCACCTATCTCCCAAGAGTGATACAAAGACTTGCATTCGCTTTACTTTTTTCACCTGTTTCTTCTTTTTCTTTTTTAATTTTACATATTTAGTGTTTTTGTTTACATCTTCTGGAACTTGGTTTTTCTATATTCTGTGGTTGCAGGACAAACAAAATAAAGAATACTTTCACCATAGCTCTGTGCACAGTAATAATTACAGTAAGCAAAACTACAAAAATGCAACCCTTATTTATAAAAATTAACTATTACGTTAATTAACATAATTGAAAATGATGCTTTGATTTGGGAGTAAGAGTTCCTTTCAAAATAAATTCATATTTATGTATTTAATTATTTAATGATAATCCAACAATGTATAGTTTATTCAGGACATGTTTCTAAGTTTCTCTCGGATATGTTAACATGCATTTCCATTCTTGTAGCATAGTATATTAGTTCAGATCATTCCCAGTTATATTTTAAAGCATTTGTAACATGAATGTAATTATTGTGCGATGCATAGTTATTTACTGCATTTGTGTGTAAAGCAAGCAGACAAACTACATGATTGTATTCTGTACATGTAGAAATCAGCTGTAAAGTTTTGCTTTTAAATACTATTTTTAACTGTGGCAACAGCGTGCACGTGTACATGGATGTCACTAAGATGTGTATGGTGGTTGCAGTTAGGGAGGGTAGGGAACAAGTGTTTGGCTACTGTGGCTGCCAGTTGGGGATCCTTAGCCTGCGATAACCATACTTAAAGTCAGATATTGTCCACTGGCTCTATATCTGTCATTAGACACTCAGTTATACATGCCTCCTTGATGTGGTGGACTGGTACTGAGATTAGGAGTGTAATCAGCAGGCTCAGCAATCTTCAAAGATTGGACTACATGGGCATGATGGGAGCAGTGCAACTATCCCGCTCTGTGCTCTGGAGGCGTTTCTGTGCTTCTCTCCCATGCACTTGTATGTTCAAGATTTGGCAAGGGTGAATGTTAGTGGGTGGTCATACCTGCATCTGCATGGAGGCCACTCTGATTCTGTCAAGACTTTAGGAGTCTCACATGTTTCAAGGAAATTTGGAAACCTTATGAAACCTTATTTTAATGTTGGTTGTAGATTTAAAGTAGCCATGCCTGCCAGGAAAGATTGGATGCAGAGGGGCTGGCACCAACTGAAAGAGGGGGAGCCCTCTATAGTTTACATATGACCCCCTGATAAAATCAATGTTGGTGCAGGGGTCTGGGGACCTAACCACTTTTGTGGTTACCAGGGCACTCAGGCATTAAGGGCAATGAAATACCAGACAGTCTGGCAAAGAAGGGGACTCAATCCCCTTTTGTGGGACCAGTATGTAGATGTATCAAGTGATTAAAGTATTTTATTTTTTAATGAATACTGCCAGCTTCCTGAAATTGAAACGTGTAAAAGTTTCGCTTATCCAAGAAACCATAATAATTTTGTGATGAACATGAAATTAAGAATGTGTAAAATGTTCAGTGCAGTAAAATAAATGGGAATTCTGTTCCGCTGCTACCACCACACGAATGGCAGCAACACTTAAAATGTACAAAATATGACAGTTCAAACCAATAACAATGAATATCTTTAAAATGTTAATGTGAGAAAAATGTAATGTATATAAGTGTGTTAAAACCTGGTAATACGTACAGCAGAGCAACATTATACACTTTAAAAGCAATGAGCCAGTTAAAATCACTTTCTGCTGCTCTTAGGTATAGCATTATTTAAGAGACATGTTTTGGGGCATCATCTCCTCCATCATTATTTAGGCATTCAACTGGGGGCGAGTCTAATGACTCACTTAATGGTGAGTTTGATGACTCATCCATTGCACGGCTTTCAAAATGCATAACACTATCTTCATTCTTCACAACAAAAGCATTTTATTGTAAAGAATTAAGGTAGTGTTATAAATTTTGAAAGCCCTCCAGTGGATGACATCAGAATCACCAGTATGAAAACAGAGAGCAGCACAGTACTAAAATATGAAACAGCCAGCTGTATGAGCACCTGTCAACATCTAACTGATTCAGAAGATGTTTTTCCAAAGCATATATTTTAAATAATGTCATAAGTGGAGCAAGAAGTGTTTCTAACTGACTCAGTACTTATAGAGTGAGTGTTCATTTTACCTCTCTCTCTTATGGTTTACAAGTTATATAAAAGTGTTCATCAGAATGAAGAGGACTTCACAGAAAATTCTAGACATGCATTTAATTTGTCATGCAAATATCTTAAATATATGTTACTTTAATCAAAATCGTCAAGTTTGGTATTTATCTGACCTTTTGAGTTATGATACACACACGCACACAGAGCTTTTCTAAAAATGCTTTTTTTTAATTCAGGGGGATGCATTTAAGATTGCTCTACTGCTGCTATGGAGCTTGTATTAGGTCTTCCTCCCCTACATCTCTGATAGAGGCTGATGTGAGCACATGCTATGGACACTTTAATTTTCCAAGGGATTGCTGTTCAAAAGCCTACTGGGCAATGGTCTCAAGCAGAATGAAACTAGAACAGGTGAAACATGCTTTACTTTTCGCTCCCTGAACTTAATGAACGAAACAAAGTGTTAGTTCTAAAGTTCGTTATGGACCAGACACAGATGGATCAAAAAGTAATCAAGAGACTATATAACTTTGGAAAAAGCCTGCATGCTACTATCTTTCAAGCTGAAATGTTTGCCATATAGAAAGTAAGGTAATGGCTATAAAAATAGATACATTACTATAGTTTCAGACAGTCGAGCAACCTTAGGAGAGCAACTGAAGTCAAATAACTGACATTGTAATGCTGGGAGTCCATTAGGAACGGGCCAGGACATGAGGGAATGACTGGTAATGAAAGGGCAGATGAATTGGCCAAAGAATTGGCAATCAATTTATTGGTCTTGAACCCCAACTTGAGCTATCCTACGGGTATGTTCAAGGAATTATGAGATGATGGACTGATAAAAGACAAGAGAATACTATCAGTCAGTTGGTGGCCATAGGTACTCTAAGGCCTTAGTTAATATAGGCACGATCAAAGAATTGCTTCCTATGGACAAAACTAAACTCAGTTGGACTGTTTACAGGACACTGCCAACTTAATGTGTACCTATATCAGAAACATAAACAGATCAAACTAACTTGCAGAAGATGCATTTAAGCAGATGAAACAGCACAGCATCTGTTATGTGTCTGTGAATCATCAGCAGTCCAAGGGTTAAATACTTTTAACCAATGGTTCATGTAATTCCACACACTTAAAGAAGTCTAAGCTAGGAAACTAGCACTCCTTATTGAGGATATTGGGATTCTAACAGGCTAATCACTGAAGAGGAAGCACAATGGATGTATCTGTTGTCCATGTGCAAAGGGTTGCCAGATCTACTGTCTTTTAAAGAACAGTGCAGTATGTTCCTTTTTTTGTTCTGTGAGTGGTGTAAACTAGGTACTTTAAGGCAAATTTTCTTTGGTTTTGCTGTTTTGGTTAATAGTGTGCCCTGCTTCTCTTGGAGATAATGTGCAATGATCCTGTTAATGAAAACTAGTTGTCAATACTGCTTATCAGTTTATCAAATACAAATTGTTGTGTGCGGTTCTTCTGGTTATCTTGATTTCAGACTTCAGCTTTACTAAAAGTAAATTGAATAAGAACTTTGATGTGGTTTGATCTCTGCTTTTATTTCTGGTAGAATCTAGGTGTTAATTAAAAATGGGTTGTTGACTTATTTCAGTTACAATAAATCATGCAGAGAATTTCGTGATATTGTTTACAACAATTCTTTATTACATATAGCTAGAAACAGCAGTAAAATATAAAAATGATCTGTTTCAATTCGTGTATACAAAGCATGCGTAATTGACAAATAATATATTTTGTAAGTATTATGTAATACAAGTTTTCTACAGGTCTAAGGTGTGATCAAAAAGTAACGGGAATTTTTGTTTTTCTTAAAGAATTTTTATGTAATCATCAACACCAACTTTGTCCCCTTCAAAGTAATCCCCCTCAGATATAATACACTTGTGCCAGTGCTTTTTCCAATCTTGGAAGCACTTCTGGATCTCACTTTTCATTATGGTGTTCAGCTCCTTCAGTGATTCTGTTTTTATCTCATCAATGGTAGTAAAATGTCATCATTTCATGATTCTCTTCAGCCTCGGGAATAGAAAGAAGTCGTAGGATGCCATGTCTGGTGAATACGGTGGCTGAGGCAGCTAACGGTTTTATTTTTTACCAAAAAGTCATGAACAAGCATTGAGGTGTGAGCAGGTGCATTATCGAGATGCAATTTCCACGAGTGGTTTTGCCACAATTCTGGTCATTTTCTTCAGATTGCTTCACGCAAATGGCGCATAAATTCCAGGAGTATTCCTTATTGACCGTACGACCATAAGGCCGCAACTCCTGATGCACTATCCCATTGTAATCGAAGAAAACAGTGAGAAGAACCTTCACATGTGATCGAACTTGTCAATTTTTTTTTGGTCTTTGCTCAGGCAGTTTCCCATGAGACGATTGGTCCTTAGTTTCAATGTCATACCCATATACCCATGTTTTGTCATCTTTTATTTATAACCTTCTTTAGAAGTTTGGATCATTTTTGACTTCATTCAGCAATTCCTGAGCAGTGCCTACGTGATGTCGTTTTTGATCGAAATTCAACAAACTTTGATGCTACACGTTTCATGCCCAAAACATCTGAAAAAATTGCTTGGCATGAGCCAAAGGATATGCCAACATCATCAGCAACCTCTCTGATGGTGATTCGGAAATTTTCCAGAACTATTTTCTATACTTCTTCCACATTGTCATCAGTATTGATGTGTTAGGGCGCCCAGGGCAGTCATCGTCTTCAACGTCTTCTCGATCCTCTTTGAAACGTTTATACCACTCATAAACTCTTGTCTTACTCATAGTAGATTCGCAAAAAGCCACAGTCAACATTTCAAATGCGGTGCTGCACTTTATTCCATTTTCAAGCAAAATTTAATGCAAATTCTTTTGTCCATCTTTTTCAAAAGTAAAAATTTGCCAAGCACTCCAAAACACATATAATTTTTTCGACTGTCAACAATAAACTAAATATTCAAAACAGCTGAAAATGCAAACAAACATTGAAACATGTGTATCAACTAGATAATACAAATGTTTTGAACATTGGATGTATATAGCTCACAAAATTAAAAAAATTCCCATTATTTTTTTTACCACATCTCGTATATAGACTTTATTTTGGTTTCAATTAAAAAAAAATGTCTTGTGGGACTCGACTATCTATAATCACCTGTTTTAGTCTAAGAGTACTTTTAACACTAGCTGTGTTCCTTATTTTCAATTTGATAATTTGGCAACCCTAGCAATGGGCAGCCCACCCCCTCTCTCTTAATCTTAATAGATTCAAGGGACCCCAAAATGTATATTTCTGTTGAAATCTTGATATCAAATTTTTGAATGGCATGCAATACTTCCAGTACTTTGCTATACCTAAGTGGTAGAAAAAGTAAAAACTGTAAAAACTTCCTTGAAGGTCAAACTGGCATTGTAGTCATTTTTATGCTTTAAAATAATAAGAAATGCAGAAATATCATGGATATAACATGACTTTGGCTTCAGTGCGTTAAGCACGCAGATTAATTTCTTTTAACAAAACAGTGCCTATGGAAGCAAATACTGATACACATGTCTCATTTTGATAACATAATATGTGAGTCAGTTTATTGATGCTACATCACTTATACCATTGTCTCATTGTTTTGAATGTGTCTTTATAATAATAAAAAAAAAACTCAACATAATCTCAAACAAATCTACCAAAACAAATTTGTTAGTGAATAATATTGTTGGTCCTATCCCAAAAGATTTAATTTGCAAATATGCCTTTTTTCACCTAAAAAAGATTCTTGCATATGTGACTTCGGCTCTGCACATTTTGGATTGTCCAAGTTCTGAAAGGTTGTAAATGTATATTAATTTTGTGTATCTGCAAGAAATTAACTTTCTGCTATGCAAATTCATAAATGTGTCAGTTTTGTTATTTTGGTGGACAATCACACCCGTTTATGAAAGTAAACATCAATAACAGTTAATCGATACCAACATGTATTTTACTCAATTCCTTAAATTGTATTTAACCAGTAGCAGTTAAATAAAACCTTACATTTGATTTCCTAATTTCTCATGAATTTATCACTTTTCAGTTTTGCAATATTTGTCTGTTCTGTATTTTTTTTTTTTTTGGAGTTATATTTTATGTTCATAGCATATAACCTAGTACCTGTTCTGAGCAGTTACCTCATTGCAAGTGATGACTTACTCATAGCTAGGTTCTGAAACTTGTGCAACTTAAGTTATTTGAGATCTTGGCATGCCCCCTGTTGAGAGTTCCTTTCAAGATGGAATGGTTTGCAGCTTAACTCCTCACCTTTTTGCACCATAATAAAAGGGCATATTTCAGTGAAATTTCACCAGCTTTAGGGACAAATATGGGGAAACTAGAAAAAAAAATCTGATGTGTTACACTCACATGACTTTCTCTACTCTTGTACAATCTAATTTTACAAAGGCCTATTCTCCATATGCTTCATGTTAATCGAGATATCGAGATGTCAATCTTATTGATAATTTTCTTGTAGATGCAAGGGGAATATGGTAGGTTTTAAGCGATAGTCAAATATTTTAACGCTGGTTGCTATGTGGCGCATTCCATTCTCTTTGCATGTCCAGGACATAAAAAAAATGAATAAAGAATTTGAGAAAAAGTATAAGTATTGGAAAATTTAAGGGAATAACAAGCAATATCTCGCAAACGGTTCACTCAACAAAAGAAATGTATATGACATAAATTGTGCATTTTAACGCGATCTACATTTTTCGTGTAGTAAAACTTTGTCTATCTCTTATGGTTTACCAGTTATGAAAAAGTCGTTCATAACGAAGAATACTTTTGGAGACATTCCCAGAAAATTCGAGATATACATTTTATTTGTCATGACAATATCTTAAACATATGATATTTTAATCAAAATCGTTAGAGCCGTTTTTGAGAAAATTAAAATTTTCGAAAAATGTTCCATGTAAAGGGTAGTCTGGGGTGGGGGGATTTTCTTGAAAACCTTCGTGTCGCATCTCTGAAAGATACTGAACCTAAATACCAAGTTTGGTTTTTATCCGACTCTTCGTTTTTGAGTTATGCTGTTCACAGACACACAGACAGACAGACACACACACGGACATGTTTCCAAAAATGCTTTTTTTGGATTCAGTGAGTCTCAAAACATGTATTTCCGGTGAAATCTCGGTATCGAAATTTTGGGTGGAATACAATACTTCCCCTACTTACTATACGTAGTAGAGAAAGTAAAAATGCAAGCATAACCTCAAATAAACCAAATTTTGGTCACTAACCTTTAAAGTCTTTTTAAACTATGATAAAGAAGTATAAAAGTTTTTGCAGCAATCCTATGCCGACAAGTCATTAACACAAAAGAGGGATGTTCCAGCTAATCCATGTGATTACTTTATCATAATATACAATTACTTAAATCTCAACTTCACGAAAATATTAATGTGATAGATGTATATTGATTACTAGAATGTGATAATTACAGCAATGTAATAACTACAATTTTATTTAAAGAAGTAAATTACAAATAAAACTTAGATTTTGTAAAAAATAAAGATTATAACTAAAAATGATTAAAATAGTAGCCGTTACATTAATTAGATTACATTCACGTAATTACTTCTTATTCCTGAAAACGACTTAAATATGGTTCCATCAAGTACATATACAAGCATCAGGCAAGTATGAGGAACAGTTTCCAAACAAATGTCTTGTGCAAGTTGCCAGTGAAAGCCCCCATAACAGTTTCAGAAATAAATAAATTAACAATAACGGAACAAACAGCTGATTGACAGTATGTGTTATCTGTAATAAAGACCTCTCTTGGAGGAGATGTCAATAGCAGACACCAGATTCATTAGTATTGAACATTATTTTCTTGTCCAGCCACATGTTAGATTGACTAAGACTAAAGATTGGTTTTATAATTTACCTATGGACATCTTCAACAGATTATCTTTAGCTACCCATTCTATAGGTCTCCTTAGGTTTAAGAGAGTAATGAACTAGCGTCTTGTTTTAAACCTGTTTTATAACATTGATGAATACGTTGATGCTGATTTTAACATGGTGTTTTGATTTGTATACATGACTTCTATCCTAGCACTATCAGTGCTGATGATAAATAGTAAATAAAATAAATTGGAAATTGTTTTACAGAAACCAACTTAAAAACCTTGAAAACCTGTTTTTTTTCTGTATAAAATACCTTTAAAAGCATTTTTCTCACAAGTAATTTTATTATTTTGTTGGAAACAATGGTATGTTTTTAAAACTGTACTAATAGAATGTTAACATTTGTTTGTTGCAGGCTGTAAATGCAAAGGCAAGTTTAGCAGCATTCTTACAAAGCCAAAGTCAACAGCAACAACTTGCCAATTTGCTGCAGCAGCAGCAACAGCAGTTAGCTGTCAATATAAAAAACAACAACAATAATAATAATAATAACAACAAACGTAACAGCACAAAAATTGTGTTAGGGCAACAACAGGCAGCCATCGTTTTGAATCAGCTCAACTTGCATAAACAGAAGACTTCTCTTCTGAATGGACACCAAAGGTTTGATACTCTTTCTTCATTTTGTGAATATTATCAAATAGTTTAGGAAAGACAGTATCAGGAACTGTAGACACCAACTGTGTTTGCTTGTAATGGTTATAAAAATTAAAAAAAAAAAAAAAAAAAAAAAAAAAAAAAGGAAAACAGCAAATGCATTTCCCTTTACCCATTTGCAGTCCATTACATACAAATCTCATCACAGTATTTCTTTTAACTATCAAAGTTTCAAAGCCTTTAGCCTCAGTTTGGAAATATTCAGCTGCAATCTTGATTAGAGGCTTTTTGTCTTGACTATCCTTAATTTTGTAACAAATTAATCAGATTTGAAATGTGATGATGAATGTTGTTCAAACACTTGCTTGTAACATTTCATTTCTGTGTGTTTATGATTCACGAAAAAATTGAAAATTTTTGGGAGGTACCCCATCTAAACTACTCTTAAATGTTTACCGATTTCAACAAATTTTAAATGTGTTGACAAATTTTCTTCAAACTTGTATATATGAAATCTCAACTCTATACTTGCAGCTCTTGGTGAATTATTTCATGTATGGAATGGATAGATGGACAAAGCAACACAATAGTTCATTAAAAGTGAGTTAAGGGAAAAATGAGCCTTTAACAGCATCAGTATATTATGCTGCTATTGTGTGACAGATTTTGTCATAAAGCAACTTCATTAAAGTAAAAATTGTGTATGCTAAACATTTCTTGGATACTTGGCTTCCTAATAAGGATATTAAGGAGGGTTCAGTCTACCTTTTAAATGCAGCTAGAAACACAAATATGTGAAATTAGGTTTTGACCATATGAGATGGAATTAATTAGCATTTTCTTTAATGAAAGTATTAATAGTAGGTGTTACTGAAATTTCGAAACGTTTGGTCCAAATTTCTAAAATTTTACACAGTCTCTGGAATGCATTGTAAGAGTAATATTTTTTTTTCATATTTTTAGAATGATTATTTTGGTTGTAATAAAAAAACTCATTTTAGTAATTAGGGGTTCATTAGTGAAGCTGCCATTTTTTTAATAAATTAAATGCATTTAATCACAAACTAAAATTATTTTCTACTAGCTAAGAAGCCCCATTATGGGATGTAGGATTAAAATTTGCCTAATTTTTACAGTACAGAGGAAAAAAGGTTGACATTTCAAAAAATTGTCATTTCGTTAAAAATTATTAAAGGTAATATAAAATTTATATTGTCTTTTGTTTAGAAACGATCAGAATTTGCATGCTGTGTTCCTTAGATATATCCTTGCTAAACACATGTACCAAGAAGTGTTAAATTGGTTACACATATGCAAATTTCACTGAATTTCCAAATTACTGGTTCCGAAAACCAAACTATTGTGTTCTTCATGATTTTTTGAGTCCAGGTATATTCCATTTCGGAATATACAGAAAGAACATATACACAGACATCTACATAAAAAACAATAGTTATAATCCCGCCCCATCAGATAAAGTTGCCGTTTTTAACACTTTGACCTATATATTGATGAACATTCTCTCACTCAAATAGAACTCAACTTAGAATGGAAAGGTAGAATCAGATGACTGAAAAATTCAATGCCATTTGACACAACATTAAATTCTCCAACTGATTTGCATTTTTTCCGGTAAACCACAAGGAGATCTCAAAATGTTTTTGAGAAATTTGGTTGTGTCGTGCCGATATATTGCCATGGTAGCTCAGTGGTTAGAGCAACCAGGAGATCCGTGGTTCAAATCCCGGCTATGGCATTGAATTTTTCAGTTGTCTGATTCTACCTTTCCAACCTTGTCCAACACATGGCTTGTATGGAAGAACAATACATTCCATCAACTTAGAATACCAGGAAAAAAAAAACAGTAAGAAAACTGGCTTCAAAAAGACTTGGTGGATAGCTTGATCTGAAGGCTCTGGCAACAAAAAATGATAAGAGAAAACATAACTCTGAAATCACAGAAAAAAATTCAGTATTCAAAAGTCACATTCCATCCATGGGCACATGGCAAATTTCAGCAGATTTTCAAAGAAAGCAAAATAACACTCATCGCTGAAAATAAATGCAATATAAAATTTCTCTTAAAAGCTAGCAGAAAGCAAAAATACCTCCTCATAAAACATTTGGAATTTGTAAGATGGAGTGCAAGGACCACGAAAGAATGTATATAGATCAACGAAACAAAACTTAGAAACCAGGTTTAAGAACACTTTAGGAACAGCAAATTGCGGCGGTATTAGTTACCATGTTTGTTTACCTCGGTGTTGGTGGAAGCCATTCTTGTGACGTCACTCCTTGTTTGTTTCGAAGCTCCCTCTTGCGTAGCAATTTGTATCAGTTTTAAATGTCCACCGGCTAGCTATCATCTGATCTTGGTAGGCATGTATTTCTTACAGGTTGTGAAGCGGAAAGGAATCTTTTATCCAAAAATTACTAGTGAAGAAATGTGTTTTAGAATGTTTTATTGTCGAACACGTGCACTAACACATTTACATATTAATCTGAATACTCGCCCAAACTGAAACTGTTTATAATAACTTCTTATCACTTTTAACTCACGTACTTCAACTTTGTATATTTAACTGTAGAATATTTTATAAGATTTCTCGTACTTCTGCTGCGTGTAACTTATGACGAAATGAAGGACTGATTGGCGACATGTAGTGTACTGAGAATTCCGTTGAACTGGGGGTCGACGTGTAGTGTACTAAGAATCTTGTTGAACTGCGGGATCGACGTGGAGTGTACGGAGAATTTTGTATAACTGCGGGGCGACCGACTTCGAGCCTGGCTATTTATGCGCTTACCTCAAGATACACCTAAAGATTATAAATGAACTGCTATTGGCTAATAAAACGCGCCAACATTAGCGTCTATTTTACTATCCAATGAAAACCACTAATACATATTACTTTTAGAGAACATTCTGGAAGCTTTTTTTTACTGAAAAGGCGCGAAACATTACGTAACTTCCTGGTTCCCGGTAACGATAAACAACTCATCCCCTTGCTGCAGTATTGCGTTATTGTTAACAGTTTCAGTAGAGCCATATATTATTATTTACCAATAATAATTACAATTATTAAACCTCTAAAATCAATGTTACATAAAAATACATATTCATATTAAAATAATTATTTACATTTGAGTAATTTGTGATACAAATTACCGTATCATATGCCCCACTAGAAACATAATTATAAATATTTATAACTTGTTTAGAATTTTATAATTTGTGTTTTTAGTCTCCTAAATCTTGGAACACACGCTATCACTTTCACTTTACACTTCACACGTATTTAACACACGACATATGTTTTATCTCGCCACTACTTACTGGCTCTGGTTTAATTAATTTAGATATTAATCTGACATTACAAACTTTTTTATAGCAAATACTTTACCCTAAATTATTTAATCACTGCTACCAAATTGTTTACTTTAAGCTGTTGACAAAAATTTATACATTTAAGATTTTTTTTTTTTTTTTTTTTTTTAATAATTATACATATTTACCAAAATATTTACCCTCTACATATATTTACATCTCTTATATCTAGGCAATGTTTCACCTTTTCTGTTTGCTACATAAGTATTTATTTTGAATTATTTTTACCATTTTTGTTATTTTGAATTTTATTTTAACAATACTCTTGTAATAGTATTTATGTACTTTACTTTAATATAACATCATGCTTTATTTCACAAGTCCAGTTACTAATAACATGTTATTTTCCTCTCAAACAGTTAGTCATGACCACAATTTATTTCTACATTTACATGACGTACATTTTTATTTAACCCTCTTACGTTCCAATACATTGCTCTGCATTTCGTCTTTAACTATTCAGCATTTATTATTTATCATCTTTGTCTTTTGTTTCACCATGATCTTCATGGTTGTATGGTTTCAGCATCTCAATATGGAACTTTCCTATGCTTTTTCGATTTGTTGGATTACATAACTCATATGTATTAGTTCCATATACTTTAACAACTTCATATGGTCCATGGTATTTGAGAAACATTCGCCAATTAAGTTTATTTTCTTTATCCGACAATTTCTTGGTTTTAACCAGAACTAAATCTCCTATTTTGATCCTCCATTCCTTTCTCTTCTTTTCTTCATGTTTCATTTTTCTTTTTATGGCTTTATTCTTCATCCTCTCAAATGCTTTTCGGAACATCTCTTCTTCTGTTGGTGGTATCGAATGCGCATCTGGAATGGCTTCTGGAATTTTTTTACACATTGTATTAATCTTCTTTCCCAACTTAAGTTCACATGGTTTGTATCCTGTCACATTGTTTATGGTTTCATTTAGTAGGTTCTGAACGAAGTTCACGTATCCATACCATTGGGTGTGTTTTCGATGACATAACACCCTTAAATAATTTGAAATTTCCTTAATTTCCCTCTCCACTGGGTTGGAGTTCGGTCTGTATCTTGACGAAAAATATTGTTTAATGCCATTTTCTTTCAGTCCATCCATAAATTTTTTTCCTGTGAAGTACGAAGCATTGTCGCTCAATACAGATTGAATAGGTCCTTCTTCTATCACATATGACTTAAGTAGTCTGTTCAAACATGCTAAACCTGTAGGTTTTCTCAAAGGGTAAATTCTTACATATTTGCTGAATATATCATAACAGACAAATATATATTTATTTCCAAATTGACTTGGAGGCATCGGACCATGAATATCAATACTAATTACACATCTCGGCTTATCCCTTATAACCAAATTAGTTTCAAATGCATATGCTGCATTTATTTGCTTTGCCTTCTGACACAGGTTGCAGCACGATATAAATTTCCGAACTTTTTGACGCAATTTGGATATGTATAAATTCTCTAAAATCATAGAAGTTGTTCGGTCCGTCCCTGAGTGTGCTAACCCTTCATGAAAATTCTTAATTAGTTCCTTTTCCATGCTTTTCGGAACCATTATCTTCCAACTAGGCATTTCTTTTCCATGCTTTTTGGATAATGTCCCATCTCGAATTGCTATATTTTCTTTCTTTGCCTCCTCAATCAATGGTGCATTTTTTTTTTTAAGTTCAAATAATTTTGCATCCTCATTTTGAATTTCCCCCATATTTTTCAATTTACTAATCGTTTCTTTGCTTAAAGGAATTTCAATTGTCAATATTTTGACTTCATTTCTAGGCCTTTCAATATTTTCGGGAATTTGTGGGTTGTAGTTCAATCTTGACAGCAAATCACTGAAGGTATTATTTTTGCCAGGAATGTGGATAATCTCAATATCGAATGCAGATATTGCATGAATATATCTAGCAAGTTTTCCACTACATAATCTACACCGTTGTATGAAAGTTAAGCTTATGTGGTCTGAATACACTTTCAACTTTTTCTGATAAATATAGGTTTTAAAACGAATTAATGAGAAATATAGTGCTCCAATTTCTAGCTGAGTCACTGAAGAATTCCTCTCAATATTTGTAAGTCCTCTAGAAGCTGTACTGATGACGTGAAAGTCATTGTTGATGTCTCGCTGTCCTAAAATTCCGGCGTATCCTTGCATTGATGCGTCTACATAAATTTCATAGTCCAAATCTTCTCTGGGCCTCTCGAGTAATATGGACTTAGCAAAGAGTTCCTTTACTCTCTCAAAACATTTTTGATGATCCTCTGTCCATTTCCACTTATTGTTCTTTCGGAGTAGCTGCCGCAGTGGTTCGATTTCAGCCGAATATCTTGGTACGAACTTACTCTGAAAGTTCAATACCCCTAAGAGACGTCTAATTTGTTTTACGTTCCTGGGTGGCGGAATTTTCATTATTGCTTCTATTCTTTTCTGATCAGGTCTTATACCTCGTTCATCTACTACATAACCCAGAAAATTTATTTCCTTGACACAAAATTTTGATTTTAGTATGTTCACAGTCATACCATGTTGTTGTAGTTTATTTAACACATAATGGACATTATTCATGTGTTCTTCAAATGTTTGACTAATGATTAAGAAGTCGTCAATATACTTTATTAAAAAGTCATCTGCAGAATTTCCAAAGATACTGTGAATGGCTCTCAAAAATCCACTTCCTGAGTTTTTTAAACCAAAAGGATTTACACAAAAGCGATACTGGATCCCTGAGTACTGAAATGAAGTGTAATCACGCACTTGCGGATCTAATTCCACTTGCCAATAGGATGCAGTGAGGTCAATGGATGTCAAAAATCTTCCTCTTGAAAGTTTTGTAATTAGTTGTTCAATTCCCTCACTTTGAAAATGATCTGGTTTCATATATTTGTTGACATATCTACCGTCTAAAGTTAATCTCAAACTACCATCTCGTTTAATACTCCAGCAGATTGAATTTATGTGTTGAGAATTACTTTGCTCAATAATCCCATTTTCTAACATGCTATTTATTAATTGTCTAGCTTTGTCTCGAAGACTTATAGGTAAATTGTCATACTTGTGCCTATATGGTGGTACGTCTTCTACTTGAAATGTATGCTGATATACATTACATCTGCCTGGGATATTACTAAATACTGAACTATTGTTCATCAAAACATCATGAAGGATTTGTTTTTGCATTATCGTAAGATTATAAGCTTCTTCACACTTGTGTATTATTTCCTCATTTCTCTTCTCTTTCCTGCTGTTGTTTGTCTCACTCACATGGTCGTCTTTTGTTTGGATTGTAAATTCCTCTACTTTCTCTGGCATTTCTGCTAGCTGTTGAAAATATGGCGTGGTATTCCCTTCATATTCTGTGACTACCTGCTTTATCTGACTATTTCTATCAGTTTCTGTTATTTGCACAAAAAACTCTTGGTCACAAATATTTTTCTCATCCTTTGTCATATCGATTACAGAAACTTTTTCTTTTATAAATGGTACCCTTATTTCTCTATCTTCTTTTGTTATTTTTAACTCTTCATGTTTAAAATCTATACATGCTTCATATTCATGTAGGAAGTCACATCCTATAATTATATCACAAATCAGATGGTTTACGATTAGAAACATAACCTCAAAATTCTCTCCGCCAATAAATATGCTAAGTAGAGCTTGTGTTTTTATGACCTGTGTAGTTCTTCCGATTGCAACACGACAAACTAAATTACTAGTGGGAAGAGCCATAATTTTGTTACCTTCATTAATCAAATTTATGTAAAATTTCTGTGAGCAAATTGAAGCTGATGAACCAGAATCTATAGTTGCAATGATTTCTTTCTTCGCAATTTCCATTCTAACATGAGGTGACTCAAAATTTTCTCCCTTATCTTTTGTTGCTGTAATCTTATTACAGGGTGTATGTGTAGGCGTATGATTTGTATTGGTAATGGATACTGAATTATTAAAGACGTCCTGAGAACCTACTGCACAGGAGTCTGTTAACAGTTTTCCTGGTTATTTCCATGTTCACGTACGGGACTGCCATTCCTAACAGGCGCTAAATCTATCTCCGTGTCGCTACCATTGTTTTGAGTTCCCCTTCCTCGAGTTCGAAATCCTCGATTTCTGACACTTTGTCCCCTTGGCACGTAATTTTCTTGCCGTTCCTCAGATCTTTCTCGGTTATTATTTTCCCTCCAGTGAGTGAAATTTCCCCTCTGTCTAGTGTACCTCCTTCCATAATTTTGCCCTCTTTCAGGCAATCTTTCTGTCCTGACATAATTTATTTGTTCCTGCCGGCCTGGTCTCCTATCTATCCTTGATCTTTCAAATTGTGGAACATATGATTGATACCGTTGTCTGGTATTAATTTCATGATGTCTGTCTTGTCCTCTTATTTGTTGATAACTACCTTGGTAATTTCTTCTATCTTGTACATCTAAAAATCTATGTTCCCACTCCCGAGACATATCTTCTTCCTGTTGTTCCAAAGCTGTTATTAATTCTGTCATCTCATAGATGTTTCGTGGTTTTGCAATTAATAAGTAATTTTGTATCCTTATAGGATAATGCCTTGCGAGCAAACTCACAAAATCTTCCTCACTGATTGGAGGTGACAAGTTTCTAACCTGACTTGCATGTTTTAGTAAGTAATCAGTCATCGATATTCCCCCTCGTGGATTAAATTGACCATGACTAAGCATTGCTCGTATTCTTTGCTGTACCGTAACATTCCAAAATCTGTTCATGAACAATCTCTTAAAGGATTCATATGAAATTTCACCCCCTGATACCATTTGTAACCAATCTAAGGTTTTCTGGTCCAAACATCTTTTGACAACTATCATTTTCAATGCTTCAGGTATCTTTTTAATTTGAAAATACTCTGATAATTCTGCAATGAACTGTACTGGACTAGAGTTTTCATTAAATTTTGGAAGTGGAAAATCACTTAAGATATGATTGTAATTTTGCAAATTCCCTATTCCCATATTTAAATTCTCTAGTGTTACTTGTGCACTCTGAGTTTCAGCATTAGCTATGGATGAAGCTGCCGCATCACTCACATTATTTGTCATACCTGAGGAACTACCTCTATCATTATTTTGTACATCTGACACATGCACATCACATATATTTGCCCTTGAATTCAATTCTAATCTATTTACAGTACCCTGCAGATTTTCTATTGTCTGTTCCAATTTTTTATTATTCTCATTTTGAACAGTTTGGTGTTTGTTAATTTCAGAAGTTAGCTTTTGATTCAAATCTTTAGACAAATCTTTAACTTCATCAGACAATTTATTTCTCTGTTTTTCTGACTCCTTCTGAACTTCAGATATTTCCCCTCTGAAATTAACTTGCACCTGTATTAAATCTGCATTTGTAGCCTCCATCATCTCTTTTAACTCACTTGAAATGCTACTCATTCGGCTACCTAGCTCTGTACATTTTACATTAACATGCTCTATTTTATTATTCACCTCATTTTTTTGGTTAGATATTTCCCTGCTCATGTCTAACATTTTCTTTGAAACTTCACCTATTTCATTTGCTATCATTTCTTGATTTTCATTTTTCATTCTAATCATACTACTATCTAGCTCCATGAATTTCTTTTCAATTTCTTCCCTGTTTTGTTCTAAGCTTTTACCAATATCTTCCCTCAATTCTCTCTTATTCTGATCTAGTTTTTGTTCTAAACTCCTATCAATATCTTCTCTTAATTCCCTATTATTCTTTTGCATATCTTCCTTGTTTTGATCTATTTTCTTACTAAAATCTTCCCTTAATTCTTCCCTTAATTCCCTCTTATTCTTTTTCATATCTTCCCTCATTTTCTCATTACTCTCATTCAACTTTTTCAGCATTTCCATAATCATACTAGTATCAAGATTAACATTTCCTGCTATTCTATTCTCACTTTCTGTACTAACATTTTCATCTTCAAACCCCAAAAAATCTGGGCTATTTCCTGTACTTTGTATTGGATCACAGCTACCTGTTACACTATCTCCCTCCATAATTATTTCTTCTGTATTATTAGCAGCCATTGTTTTTATTATCCTACCACTCCTCAATAACATTGAAAGTTATTTACACTTAAAAAAATTAGGATACTCTAACCTTACTAATGCTGTCCGTTGCTGTTACTTTGATGTCCAGCGTTCTGTCCCATTCTCCTAGATTTGTATGTCGCTTCTGCGTTGTATGATGATGAATCTACGTTGTCTCGATTTTTTTTGTAGTTGAATTTCCCTGTTGTCTCGGAATCTGCGTCTTGTAGATCGTTTCACTGCTGCGTTCGCCTCTTCCTGGTTATTCTTGTTCCTTTCCTAGTAGCTTTGCCCCACGTTATGGTCATCTTATTCCTTTCCTGGTCACTTCGCCCCACGTTGATGGCGCCTATTTGCGAGAGAACAAATTGTATGTTGCAAATAAATGTTTGTTTACATAACTTTAACTGCCCCACGTATGGGAGCCAATTTGCGAGTATAACAAATTGTATATGCATTTATAGCACCACGTTGTGGAAGCCAATTTACGAGAGCAAATATGTGTTTACTTCACGCGAAGCCATCTTGTGTGACGTCATACGTTGGTTGGTTCATTTGTTCTGTTTGTAGATTCCTCTGGCGTAGCAATTTGTATCAGTTTTAAATGTCCACCGGCTAGCTATCATCTGATCTTGGTAGGCATGTATTTCTTACAGGTTGTGAAGCGGAAAGGAATCTTTTATCCAAAAATTACTAGTGAAGAAATGTGTTTTAGAATGTTTTATTGTCGAACACGTGCACTAACACATTTACATATTAATCTGAATACTCGCCCAAACTGAAACTGTTTATAATAACTTCTTATCACTTTTAACTCACGTACTTCAACTTTGTATATTTAACTGTAGAATATTTTATAAGATTTCTCGTACTTCTGCTGCGTGTAACTTATGACGAAATGAAGGACTGATTGGCGACATGTAGTGTACTGAGAATTCCGTTGAACTGGGGGTCGACGTGTAGTGTACTAAGAATCTTGTTGAACTGCGGGATCGACATGGAGTGTACGGAGAATTTTGTATAACTGCGGGGCGACCGACTTCGAGCCTGGCTATTTATGCGCTTACCTCAAGATACACCTAAAGATTATAAATGAACTGCTATTGGCTAATAAAACGCGCCAACATTAGCGTCTATTTTACTATCCAATGAAAACCACTAATAAATATTACTTTTAGAGAACATTCTGGAAGCTTTTTTTTACTGAAAAGGCGCGAAACATTACGTAACTTCCTGGTTCCCGGTAACGATAAACAACTCATCCCCTGCTGCAGTATTGCGTTATTGTTAACAGTTTCAGTAGAGCCATATATTATTATTTACCAATAATAATTACAATTATTAAACCTCTAAAATCAATGTTACATAAAAATACATATTCATATTAAAATAATTATTTACATTTGAGTAATTTGTGATACAAATTACCGTATCAAAATCCAGGGAAGAGGAAAAATCGGCATTTGTGGCACATTTCTGGATAAAAGAGCATGATATTGTTAATACAGTGACACTAATCAAGCATGCGCAGAAACTCACTGAGTTGAATATTTGGAAAACATTATTTTTATGGAAATAACAAGAGTTCCTAGTGGGCCAAAATCTCATCACTAGAACCACCAACAGAGGGACAAGTAGCAAGGTATGATCATCATGGGCAAGCCATCCAGGTGCAGCCAGCTGAAGTTGAGGAAAAGATGCATCAAAACTAGTTCTGAGCTAAATACTTAATTTGGTGAAATTTGTATATGTGTGACCACACCTAATTTTATGTAATCATTTTAACGTGTCTTCGAAGTTACAAGGATATGTACCAAGTTTCATAAGAATTCTTTAACTCTGTGAAGAACAGCATGAATATTTGTATGGAAAGATGCTTAAAAATATCATTTTGAGATAATTGGCTTAAAGTTTTACATAGCATGTATTTTATAAATCACATTATTTACTGGCATTGCTTTTGTAAATATGAATCAGAGGAATGTGTATGATTATACAAAATTCTAAGACTTGTATATTGTTTCATGTAACTTCAGCACATAGCAAGTTGTCTCTTCTTATGACTAACATTTGTGTTCAAAACAATAGTATTTTTCTTGCTTCTAGCCATGATGTAACCTAACTGAATAACCTATCCACTAATTACTACCTAAAACTATCTAAACACTGTAATCAAATAAAATATGCACTGTCCATACCATTTATTTGTGAGAAAAAAATTAGAAGCATACAAATATCAAAGAATGAACACTTTTTCCCAAAACTTCCACAAAAATGAATGAAAATCAAACGGTAAACAATGCGTATAAAACAAATGCTCACAGTGATATGCAGAGCCATCTGAGGAGAAACTGTTCTGCTAAAGTATGATGCTATTATAGCATTCCTCAATCGTAATATTCTTTATTTTAAATGTAGATAAAAATAAGAATTAGTGCACCCTACACCTATGCCATGTCCCCCAAAGGAATCATGTAATTTAAATGAGTGAATGGATTACAGTAGTTATAGTAAGATATTGATGTGAAACCTTCACTAAATGATTCCTTATGAAACATAGATGTTTTGTTGGGGGGGGGGGACCTTACAATAAGAATACTGAGTAGCAAAGCCAACAACTGTGCCTTGACATCTAGCAAAAAAATTAAATTGAGTTTTATTTATGGACACTCTTTAACTGCTGTGGTGCTTAGTGTCCCATTCAATATTGGGCATGAAAGCTTGGTAATTTTGCTCAGAGGCCTCTTTATCAGGCTTGAGGTTCTTTTACTGCCATAAATCTACGACACAGGACCACTGACTTTACTTCCCTTCTGAAGGAAGCCATACTAAGGATTTTTACTACCGAAAAAATCCATCGCCCTCCGCCGGGTTTGAACCCGCAACCTCAGGAACTAGAGCCCAGCATGGTAACCACACCACAGAGGATGACTGACATCTAGCAAAGTAGTGTTATAATATACCCTAGAGTTCCACTGATGCTGTATTAAAGTATGCATTATGGAGATATTCATAGGTGCTAGAGTAGGTATGTCATTTTGTGACACTCGTCATTCTCCTCCTTTCTCCCTCCAACTTTATGTGTTGAGGGTGGTCAGACTTTACAGCAAAACAGTGCTAACAAAATAGAAGCTCCTTTTTCAGTAGGCAAACTGAGAAACAAACCAGGGGGATGCATTAAACCTCATGTTCCCTCCCTTAGCAAAACTATGCTAGAACCTCCCTAATTTTTTTCCAGAGAAGGCTGAGGCTTCAGTGTTTCCAAAGTATAATAATCATCTATGCTAATTTATTTAAAGGTGAGTCGGAATTGTTACACTAACATCACTTAAGTTTACTCACTTAACATGTTTCGGGAAACGGTTGTTCCCATCCTCAGAAGTTAATTCGACTGGCGCGTGTTGTTGGTGTTTCCGTTTTTTGGACTGGATCCTGTGGTGGCATCTTGTGGTGGAGAAATGTACTTCCAGAGAGGATTTGGTGGCGGCAAATCAAAATTCATTAGATGTGTGTTGTGTTTTAGAATGGTGATCTTCTCCCATGCATCTAATTCGGCTGCAAATTTGGCTGGTTTGACTAATGTAATATTGGGTTTGATGTTGTGATTAGTGATCCAAAAATGGTGTGAAACTGCAGATTTGTCCATTTGTTTGTATTTAATACATCTCATGTGCTCCTTTAGCCTAGTTTCTAGGTTTCTTTTTGTCTTGCCTATGTATACTTTATTGCAATCTGAACAATTGATTTTATAGATTCCAGCTTTTTTGTCTTGTGGAATGGGGTCTTTTAACTTGTTACAAAGTAATTTCTCTATGTTAAATTTGTTCTGTGGAGCTAGGCTGATGTTATGTTTCATGAAAATCTTCTTAAATTTGTGAAATGTTCCTGGGTGGTATGTGAATTTCTTGAACTTTAGCTCTTTATCTTGCTGGCTGAGATTTGTTGTGTTTCTGATGTGCATCTGTCGTTTGAGTTTTGCAATTTTTTTGTCAATAGTTGCTTTGTTGTACCCATTATGTATTGCTGTGTCTACTATATGCTGGAATTCTAACTGGTATTCTTTTTTATTTAAGGGGGTATATACCAGTCTATGTGTTAGGCTGTTTAGTACTGCATGTTTGTGTGTGGTTGGATTGAAACTCTTATTTTTTATGTAATTAGTAGAGTGTGTTGGCTTCCTGTATATGCCAACGGTTAGGTTCTTTTGTTCTCTGATGATTTTTAGGTCTAAAAATGGTAGCATGCCTTCTTTTTCTATTTCTATGGTGAATTTTATTGATTGGTTCTGTAGGTTTAGTAAGGCTAAGGAGTCTTGTATGAACTTATTAGGGACAACAGCGAAGATGTCGTCAACATATCTGTGCCAAACTTTAAACATGTATGGAAAGGAAGTTGTTATGTGTGTTTCTAAGTAGCTCATAAATAAATCTGCCAAGAAGGGTGAAAGTGGGTTGCCCATGGTTAGACCAGTTGGTTGTTGATAGAACTTCTTATTGAAACTAAAACAATTTTGTGCAATGCATAAATTGGTAAGTTGTATGAGGTCTTCTATTTCTTCTTCAAGTAGGTTAGTCTGCTGTAGCCATTTCTTTAATTGACGCAGGAGTTGATCTGTAGGGACACTTGGAAATAGTGCAGTGACATCAAAGGAAACTAATCTGTCTTCTGGTTCGAGTTCCAGGGATTTTATCTTCTGTATTAAATCTTCTGAATTCATTATGTTTTTGCTATTGAATTTTGGTAGTGAAGAGAATCTCTGTACTAACCATTTTGCCAGTTTGTAGGTAGGAGAATCAATATTGCTGACGATTGGTCTCATCTTATTACCCGGTTTGTGTATTTTAGGTAGAGCATACATTCTAGGTAAAGTGGGGTGGTCTGGTTTTAATCTACCACCACTACGCAAAATTACAAAAATTGGAACTGGAATTATGTGCTCTTCACCTTAAATTAACGGACACACTCGGCTACCCACTTTGGCAAAACATGCAATCAAAATTCCTCACTATTCTTAGCTACAGAATGAAAACAAAAACGCTAAAATTAAAGAAAAAACTAGACATACTACGTCGGAAGCAACATTCATATAAACCTAACCTAAAAAATGAAAGAACGACGTCATTCCCAGACGTAATTAATCTTTCAAATGTAACTTTCACCAAAGCGAAATTATCAGTATTAAACCTTGACCTAAAAACATGTGTTGGCTACACAAAAACAACTGATGAAATAGTCGCAGACATTGAGATTGCTACTTACAACCAAAATGAAAATAGTAAAACCACTATAAAAAAAGAATGTGAAATGGTTCTCCAAGAAATACAAGCAGATAAACATAACAATTTCCCAACCAAACATGTGATCAAAACATTAAAATCAAAACCAGTAGTATACACAAAAGCTGACAAGGGAAATAAACTAGTTGTACTGCAAAAAGATGATTATATTGCCAGAGTAGAAAATATGCTGCAACAAGAAAATTACATACAAATTCAAGAAGACCCATTAAAACTACATTTAAAAGCCTTCAATCAAACCATCCAGGAAAACAAAACTATAACAGACACTGATAAATCTATATTAAAACCAGACCACCCCACTTTACCAAGAATGTATGCTCTACCTAAAATACACAAACCGGGTAATAAGATGAGACCAATCGTCAGCAATATTGATTCTCCTACCTACAAACTGGCAAAATGGTTAGTACAGAGATTCTCTTCACTACCAAAATTCAATAGCAAAAACATAATGAATTCAGAAGATTTAATACAGAAGATAAAATCCCTGGAACTCGAACCAGAAGACAGATTAGTTTCCTTTGATGTCACTGCACTATTTCCAAGTGTCCCTACAGATCAACTCCTGCGTCAATTAAAGAAATGGCTACAGCAGACTAACCTACTTGAAGAAGAAATAGAAGACCTCATACAACTTACCAATTTATGCATTGCACAAAATTGTTTTAGTTTCAATAAGAAGTTCTATCAACAACCAACTGGTCTAACCATGGGCAACCCACTTTCACCCTTCTTGGCAGATTTATTTATGAGCTACTTAGAAACACACATAACAACTTCCTTTCCATACATGTTTAAAGTTTGGCACAGATATGTTGACGACATCTTCGCTGTTGTCCCTAATAAGTTCATACAAGACTCCTTAGCCTTACTAAACCTACAGAACCAATCAATAAAATTCACCATAGAAATAGAAAAAGAAGGCATGCTACCATTTTTAGACCTAAAAATCATCAGAGAACAAAAGAACCTAACCTTTGGCATATACAGGAAGCCAACACACTCTACTAATTCCATAAAAAATAAGAGTTTCAATCCAACCACACACAAACATGCAGTACTAAACAGCCTAACACATAGACTGGTATATACCCCTTAAATAAAAAAGAATACCAGTTAGAATACCAGCATATAGTAGACACAGCAATACATAATGGGTACAACAAAGCAACTATTGACAAAAAAATTGCAAAATTCAAACGACAGATGCACATCAGAAACACAACAAATCTCAGCCAGCAAGATAAAGAGCTAAAGTTCAAGAAATTCACATACCACCCAGGAACATTTCACAAATTTAAGAAGATTTTCATGAAACATAACATCAGCCTAACTCCACAGAACAAATTTAACATAGAGAAATTACTTTGTAACAAGTTAAAAGACCCCATTCCACAAGACAAAAAAGCTGGAATCTATAAAATCAATTGTTCAGATTGCAATAAAGTATACATAGGTAAGACAAAAAGAAACCTAGAAACTAGGCTAAAGGAGCACATGAGATGTATTAAATACAAACAAATGGACAAATCTGCAGTTTCACACCATTTTTGGATCACTAATCACAACATCAAACCCAATATTACATTAGTCAAACCAGCCAAATTTGCAGCCGAATTAGATGTATGGGAGTAGATCACCATTCTAAAACACAACACACATCTAATGAATTTTGATTTGCCGCCACCAAATCCTCTCTGGAAGTACATTTCTCCACCACAAGATGCCACCACAGGATCCAGTCCAAAAAACGGAAACACCAACAACACGCGCCAGTCGAATTAACTTCTGAGGATGGGAACAACCGTTTCCCGAAACATGTTAAGTGAGTAAACTTAAGTGATGTTAGTGTAACAATTCCGACTCACCTTTAAATAAATTCAATACACATCACTGTTTCTAGCTTCTTTTCATTACAATATCATCTATGCTAATGTTATAAAGCAAGAGTATTTGTGTTTTTATTGTTTGACCAGGTAATACCAGAAACCACTCTAATAACTTTGATAATTATTTTACCATTGAAAAGCATTGTGCTTTCCACCATTTAGAAAATGGCATGATTTATGATATTTTGATATTTCAGCTCTTTGGGTAAAAGTGAGGACTTCAAATCTATAAATGAGTTGGGGTGTTGGGTATCTTTCGTATTCATACAACATAATTTCCCTCTTATTTCATTGAATATTCTTAAGGAAAATACTTATAGTATGATCTGGACAAAATTTGAAGTTATACCATAGGAGACAATGAAAAATTGTAGCTTTGAAAAATTACCTCTCATAATATTTTCAATCTCTTGTATACAACTCTCCACCATATGTCCTTTCTGAACAAAACTGTATACCTTTTTGGTGCAGGACAATGCAAAAGTTAGGAGCTTTTTTACAACTTTCAAGAGCTACTCCCAACATATATTTTCTACTCCTTATATACATATCTGCACTGATTGACTAGCTGGCCAAATTGTTTGGCTCTTTGCTTTAGCACCTAGCAAAAATTATAAGCTACCTTAACAACTTTCAAAAATAATGTCACAGGAATTATCATCACACTGACTTCTGACTTGGTAGGTTCATACTTTTAAAATCTGTCTTCAAAAGCTGGTCATAACACACATAATGGTTTCTGTTCAATGGTGCCATAATTTTTAAACATTGCGTCCAAATCCTATCTCTTAGATTTTTGTGCCCATTGCTGACAACTGCAAAGTTAAAACATCTTAATGTATAAGAACAACAATAAATTGTCTAGAATTTTATAATATATTATTTTCGGTTTCAACATGTCCTGAAATGCAAAGAAAGTTACAGTGGAAGAGTACAATAAGATAGCAAAGCAGTTGTTTTGCTGCATTTATAGTTATAATCTCTCAGATGTCTAAAAATATGAAGGAGGCAGTTAAATAGGTACCATGATTATTGCAGTTAAACACTGCATATATTACACCTGCCATTTAAATTGTATTTCAGTGTAACACACCACGTTGTACTCATGGAAGGTTAAATACAAATTATATTTTACTTACTTGCTTGAGTAAGAATATGAGATATACAGAATTGGTTCAATTTAATGCTACATTTATGTACATACGTATTATGCTATTTGCATAGTTTTGATGTTATCATGATTACTATATTGTATTTATTATGGGAATGCAAATTTGTTCTATGTTAACTTATATTTATATTTAGAAGTTGAATTTATTTATTTAGGTAGCAACCATAGCTAACTTTGGTTTAAATTTAAATGTAAAGAAAAATCGGTAGAAGGCAGTATACATGGCCATGGAATAAATAAACTTGTTTATTCCATAAAAAGTGAAGTAGCAATAGAATAAGGAATGTTGCCAAGGAGCAATAAATTGTACCAAACATGTTTAAACAAAACTAAACATTTTTCAGTAAAACTTCTTCTTTTTCTTGTTGTAGAACTTCTTCTTTACCTGACTTTTTTGGCTCCTTCGTAACTCAGGAGCAACAACAACAGCAGCAGCAGCAGCAACAACAACAGATATCAACAGATGATAGCAAAGAATCAAATTCTAGAGGATTTGAGTCACAGCAGTTCCTAGTTTCAAAGCCACCACCTCCACAATATGAGGAAGCAACAAAACTTCTTAAGGTGAAACAGGTAAGTGCTTGTATGGCATTCTCTTTCAAAAGCAAAAGCAGCAAATGATGCTGGTGCCATTTGTGCTAATTATTCTGTTGCCCATTAAACATACTATACATTTTTTTACCATCTGTTAATTCCATACATTCAGTAGTTTGATAATTGTACTTACTCATTAGTCAAGTTTAGGCACTAAATTTGAAAGTTGAATAAGATGTGAAAAATCAGTGCCATGGCCAAGACTTGAACCATTGAGATCTTCTGCTCTCCATGCTGATGCTTTCATTGTTTGAACTACCATTGCAAGATACCTGTACTGTCTTACATTTTCTCATATAACTCAAGTATCGTGGAAAACCTCAAGGTGATCACAAATATTATGGACATCATACATTAAAGTTGGTTAATTAAACCTAGTAGTTATTTATTTAAAGGCGAGTCGGAATTGTTACACTAACATCACTTAAGAGAGAAACAACCACTATGCAAAATTACAAAAATTGGAACTGGAATTATATGCTCTTCACCTTAAATTAACGGACACACTCGGCTACCCACTTTGGCAAAACATGCAATCAAAATTCCTCACTATTCTTAGCTACAGAATGAAAACAAAAACGCTAAAATTAAAGAAAAAACTAGACATACTACGCCGGAAGCAACATTCATATAAACCTAACCTAAAAAATGAAAAAACTAGTATACTAGTATACTAGTAGTTATTGTCTATAAAACCTGAAAGTTTAAAGTTCTTGCAATATTTCAAGTGGCCTTAGACTTATGATATCTGTAATATTTGGGAACATCATTAAGGTCTGCCAGGTAACTTGAATACGATCAGAGGATTTAATGCATGTACAGGTATCTCACCGTGGTAAGTGAAATGATAAATGTCTTGGTATGAAGAGCTGAAGATCTTACTTTTGAGTCCCAGCTGTGGCAATGAAGTTTTCAAATGAAAAAGGCAATTAAACCTATTTATAGTGTGATATACTTATGTGTACAGTCTTACCTTTTAAAATCGACTAGCATGCTTGCAAGGTAGACTTCTCTACTACTGCAGGAAATAACAGTAGAAATGTGAACTAGCAGCAACTGACCCTGAATACACCACATGGTAGTTAATACAAGGAAAGGGGTTAACAATTTTGTTCAGTGCGGTTTTCATAATTTCTTCTGTAAAAAATGCCTAAGAGTTAGCATACAAATAAAGACAGTCTCCCTTATATTAATCCCTAAGTCAGTATTAGTGATTGATAGTTATTTTTCTTTGATAAAGGTTATCTTTAAATATTGCTCCGAATATAAAATGTGTACTTACCACAGCAATCACATTGTTTCTTGTTTATGTCAGAGAATGTTTTAAGTGATAGTTATTGGCTTGATTTAGCAATGTGAGGAAAAGGACAAACAGATGACATTTTATGGTAACCTATTTACATCTGTATTCTGAACTTGTATAATAAAAGAATAGAAAACAGAGAAACTAATTTCTTAATTGGTAAAAAGCGTAGTACTAGAAATAGGAGAAGTATTAGTGTAAGGTAACATATTTGACACCACTAGCATGGGTGGCTTGGGTCATTAAGGCAGAGTCAAACCATTTACATATTAATGTAAAGAAAACAGGATACATAAACTTTCAAATAATACAAAACAGAAATGAAATACATTTAAATATTAAAATAAATAATGAAGAAATTAATGAGGTAAACAATGCTAACTTTTTAGGAATAATACTACATAAACATTTTACATGGGACAAACAAATAGATAAAGTCTGTAACAAAGTTAGTTCAAGTATATTTTTATTAAAAAAAATGGCAAAAATTGCCGATATAAACATATTAATGAAGATCTATTATGGATTAGTATTCCCACATTTATCATATGGAATTGTGGTCTGGGGACAATGTGCAATGAAGTATACTAAAAATTAAATGTTCTTACTCTGTACTTGCTATATATATGATGTAATAATGTATTTGAAACATAACAAAAATAATAATAAAATTAATAGTCAGATCATTATACTGAGGCAGCACACAATTTCACTTAATTTCACACAGATTACAATTGTTTAAAATGAAACCTACTGTTGCTGCTTGTATAATAAACTACCAATTCACCTACAAGTACATACTGTAAATAAATTTAAAATTAAACTGTAAAAATTCATGGTGCAAGGATGTTTTTATTCAATTCAATTAAAGAATTTATGAACTGAATTTTCTCTGTATATATATATATATATATATATATTTTATCTATAAACTGTACGTATTACTTTGTATTATATTGTACTATTTGACAATGTCATGAATTCTTGTAATTTTAATCAACAGCTACAAAAAGAATAAAGAGACTCATTAACTGGAGATCCATGGTTCAAATCCTGTCGGGACCATTCTCCTTGGTGTAGGTTTTTTCCTTCTCGTATTTGGCAGATGCTAGGGAGGAAGTCTAAATGTAGATCTATAACATTTTCTTTCCTAGTTATAATTTAATTTCATGTATAATCAGTGTGCACCGTCTTTGGTGCTGTATATGGTAAGAACAGGCATTAAACACAATTTTAAAAAAAATATACATGAAATCCAAGTTGCGCACTGGAATTTGAATCTCGGGTATAAATGTTTATATTCAGTTTTTTTTCTTTATTTATTTTTTCTTTTTCCTCAGTCTTAAGGTAGCTTTAATGCCTTTGGTCTCTGATCTCATTTGCACCAACATTGCTGATTTAATTCACCAGTTGATATAATGAAGAGATTAAAGGACAAACTTTATTTGTGAGAATTTAACTATAATTGTGCCTGACTTATACATTTCAATATATATATACATTAAATACACATTTCCTGAATCAATAAAGTATACAAATAGCAGTGATGAACATTAAAAATTGACACTGACATAACAAAATGTTAACATCAAAATTAGGTAATGCAACAGTATTGAGAATTTAAATTCACAATCAAGTACTGATAGAGTAAGTTCTCATGAATTATACAGGTGGTTGCTGATTATAAAAATAGAACCTTTAATATTATTCACCCCTATGAACAACTTTTATGGATACATATTTTCATACCTCTTTATTCCTAGGGTTGACATAATTCTGGACACAAATATACCGATATTTCTATGAGGAATCAGAATCAGAGGAAATTAGATTAAATATGCAGAACCAAAAGCAATAATAAAGCGTAAGAAACATCATTTAACATTTATTGATAAATCAAATACAGTGTATCTGTTAGACCATTACATGTTCACTAGATCTATTACAGTAAGTGAGGTTTAAGTTGAAACATGACCATTTTGGTCTACTACCTGGCAAGTCTAGGAGAGGGGGGGCTGCGCTAGTCACCTTTCACAGTCTTGTCTCTTGTATTCTCATATACGAGGTACGTCCAGAAAGTAAGTTTCGTTTCAATTTCTCTCTGTTGCAGCGCTGCGATCGCATCGCAGTTCTGCACATGCACGGTAGACGCTCTGTATCAAGGAGAAGAAACGTGCGCCATTTTGAGATCGCTGTCAGCCACGTACGTTTTGTTGTGCTTGTTTACAATGTCGGTGTTGATTGAAAATCCCGTCGCTTGTGAAATCAGATCTGTGATTCGTTTTCTGTATGCTAGGAAAGTGAAACCAATTGAAATTTACCGGCAAATTTGCGAAGTTTACGGACAAAATGCGATGAGTGATTCAATGGTGAGAAGGTGGGTTCGACAGTTCAATGAATGACGTAGTGAAGTGCACGATGAAGAACGAAGTGGGCGTCCATCTTTGGTTACAGAAGAACTGGTTCACGCAATTGATGACAAGATCCAGGAAAACCGCAAGTTTACAATTAGTGCTCTCGCTATGGAATTTCCCCAAATCTCACGATCACTAATTCATGAAATTGTTACCGAAAAACTGAAATTTCGGAAACTTTGCTCTCGTTGGATACCAAAGATTCTTACAGCAATACAAAACAAACCGGATGGATAGTGCACTTCAGTTTTTGACCCGTTATGATGAAGGCGGCGAAGAATTTCTGACACAGATAGTCACAGGAGATGAAACTTGGGTTTCTTACGACACCCCTGAAAGTAAGCGGCAATCAATGGAATGGAGGCACACTTCATCCCCAGCTAAGGTTTTGCCGAAACAAATCTTGACACCTCGAAAAATGATGTGCACAGTGTTCTGGGACTGGAAAGGCATCTTACTCATTGATTTCTTACCGCGTGGTCAAACAATCAAAGCAGATGTTTATTGCGAGATGCTTAGGAAATTGCGCTGCGCAATACAGAATAAGCGCCAAGTATTGCTGTCAAAAGGTGGTGTTTTTCTTCACGACAATGCACGACCACACACTGCAAATGTGACACAAAACCTCCTACAGGGATTTGGCTGGGAAGTGTTTGACCATCCTCCGTACAGCCCTGACCTCGCTCCTAGCAACTTTCATCTGTTCTTACATCTCAAGTCTTTCCTTGGCGGTCAACACTTCAACAGTGACGAAGAGCTGCAAGAAAATGTTTCCAACTGGTTGAAGACACAGGCGGAAACTTCTATGAAGAAGGTATACAAAAACTTGTGCCACGCTATGACAAATGCCTGCAACATTTCGGCAGTTATGTGGAAAAGTAGTTTAAGAGTTGTAGAATTTTGTGCAATAAATAATTTTTCTGTATCTATACACAATTTAATTTTATTACCAAACGGAACTTACTTTCTGGACGTACCTCGTATTTAGCCATCCTCTTTGCTGGCTTTCATATTGTTGCAAGCAAGTGTTGGGAAATGAGGAAAACTTTTGCAATCAGATGCAAGAGAAATTGTGTGTAGGGTGCACCAGTACTTCACTGATGTACTGAAGGCATTGAAATCTGGTAAACCAACTATATCAGTAGTGCAGGTAATGAAACGGACGTCTGCAGCCACTGGTGTATCTCATATTCAATTTACAGAATGGTGCAGGAAAAGAAGAAAGCAGATGAAAATGGGACTGCTGTTTCAACTCCAGGAAAGAAAACAACCCAGCAGTATACCAATGAAAACAGCATTGCATTGCTTTATGAAATGTGCTATACGCTATACAATTTATGGTTTGTACAAATCACATTCCATGCTGACCTTAAATGATATCAATCAGGCTTTAAAAGAAGCAGACATTTTCTGTGGAAGTACCTGGGGATTACGTAAGATCATGAAGGGCATGGCTTTTCATTATGTAAGGAATAATCTGGGGCATAAATTTCTGATGGATAAACCTAATGTCGTGGTGAAAAGATTTCATTTTTTAAGAAAAATGAAAGATTTAAGAAAAACTGGGCAGCCAATTATCTAGATAAAACTTAGGTGAATGTTAATCATTCTAAAGGAAAAATCTGGAGTTACAATGTTAGCAAATCAGAACATCTTTTGTGTGTGCCATTAGGAAAGGATTCAAGATTTATTATTTAAATGCTGGAACATCTGCTGGATTTGTCCTCAATGTGCTACATGCATTTAAGTCTAAATCCACAAAAGATTACCATGAAAAAATAGATGGTGATAGTTTTAAACAATAGTTTTATTAACAACTTTTGCTTAACATCCCTGAACATAGCATTATTGTTATGGATAATGTGCAATACCACTCACTTAGTTGAAACTAATAAAGCCCCAGTTTCAGATTTTGTACAACAGCATTAAGAAACATAAAGATGCAGTCTAATGATATGAAATTAACACCTTGCTGAGTTAAATGGACACATTGTAGTTCCAGATTAAAAACAGAAGCACTATTAACAGTGAAGTATTCATCATGATGGTAGATTGAGTCCCAGTTTTTTACACTCACCTTCACTAATTAAAAGTTGTATAAAACAAACGCTTTTGAGGGCATTTGTCCTCATCGTCAGCAACTGGGTGACTAAAGGTCACTTTCTCCCATATCCTCTTCTTCCTCTTCCTGCAGATTCTGAACCTGTTGCCATCTGGTGTTGGGGGCACAAAGTTTTAACACTTTGCTCACAGGCAGGATTTCAAAATTAATGGCGTTGCTGTTTTTGATGATGTGTATTTTTTCCCAGATGTTCAATTCTATTGGTGTGGTGAGGGGTTTTAACAACTTTATACTTTGGCCAATGTTGTGGTTTTCTGTCCAAAAATGGTGTGATACAGCAGATTTCTCTATTTGTTTTAGTTTTATGTTCCTTTGGTGTTCCTTAAATCCGGTTTCCAAGTTTCTTTTTGTTTTTCCTATGTAGTATTTCTCACATTCATTACAACTAATCTGGTAAATTCCGGATTTTAATGTGCTTGGGATGATATTTTTGAGAGGTGTGTTTAGCAAGTTCTTCAAGCTGAATTTGTTCTGTGGAGCTAGTCTTATGTTAAATTTGTTGAAGATTCGTTCAAATTTTCTAAAGGCCCAAGGGTGGTATGTGAATTTCTTGTGTTTGCCTCCTTAAAATTGTGACATGAACACAATTGAACTAATATGGGCACAAATAAAAATGATGTGGCGAAATATAACATAACTTTCAAATCATGTGATGTTGCTGAATTTCACAATGGTATAAATAAAGTTACTCCATAAAATTGGCTGTGTGCTTGTGGACATGTGAAGAAAATAGAAGAATTCTATTGGGAGAAAGATGGATTAATTGATGAAGTGTTGGTCAGTTTTGTGTTAAAATTAGGAGAAAGCAACGCATACAGTGAGGTTGCAGACTGATCATGAAGAGAAATCTGCGGATAGTGAAAACAAAGAAGCTAACAGCCTGCTGGACCCCAAGATAAATTAATGGATAGTGTATGTTTTCTGCCTCCATCCCCTAGTAAATCAAGAAGTGCAGTGTTTGGCAGAATTGCAGACACAGCAAATGGTGACTGATGTTCTCTTTCTAAATTTCATGTTTCAACCTAACCCAGATGTTAAATAGTAAGTTTCAATAACAAAAGGTTTCGAGATTAGGTAGTTACGGCTTACCAACTGTCATGTGGAATATAATGCTGTCTCTTTCTACTTTCCATGTTTCAACTTAATGCAAATGCTCAAGAAGTATGATATAACACCTTGCTTATTTTGAAGTACTAGGGATTGCCTTTTTATAGCAATCATATTTACTTAAAGATAAAACCCCTTTTAAGAAGGTATTGTTTCCTTTGATGGAATCAAAGAATTTACTGCATGTCAATATTCAGTTTAATTTGCAGTATACTTAAGTTACTGAAGGTTTTGGAATTCTTTGGAAAAAAATTAAATTGAGTTTTATTTATGGATGCTCTTTAATTACTATGGTTGTTAGTGCCCCATTCTATGTTGGGCATGAAAGACCAGAAATTTTGCTCAGATGCCTCTTTATCAGGCTTGAGGTTCTTTTATATGCTGTAAATGTGCAACATAGGACCACCGGCTTTACTTCCCTTCTGAAGGAAGCCATGCTAAGGATTTTTATGCCCACAAAAATTCATTGCCCTCCGCGGGTTTGAAGCCGCAATCTTGGGAACTAGAGGCTAGCTAGACCATGGAGGACGACTGCTTCTTTGGAAGGTCCACTTATTTTTCATAAGGGAGAAGATCCACTGATTTACCAGTCATACAACAATTAAGTTCTATTTCTTTCTCAAAACTGTTACACTTACAATGGATAGCTCTAAATTCTTTGAATATGTGTGTCCAATGATTTTCACCTAAAATTTACAAGATAATGACTTTAATTTTCTTAGTACCTTATTGATGTGCTCCGTGGTACTTAACACCTCGAGTATACGAAAGATATGCAGCGTCACAATATAGTTGATAGCAGCACCATCAGCAGCTGACTGCACAATTCTGCTTCCATTTGAATTTTCATTTCCGTAGGCGTGCTGGTTGTCATCATGTGCTTAATAGTGTTCAGTCAGCCATCTTCGTGTATATTCCAGATTCTGCTTTGTTGGAATTTTCGTTAGTGTAAGCATGCTGGATGCCATCACGATTGCGTCTTGAATTGTGTTCAGTGGCCGTCTTTGTGTATATTTGCTACTATATGCGCATGTGGCAGCCAGAGGTTGTTTACACAACATGTTGTTTACCAGCTGCTTGTTTTGTGGTGTTTCATTATACCCTTCTGTGGTTTCTTTATGTTAGCAATTCAGTTCATCAGATTCTGTAATTGAGCTTTTAATAATGGCTCCGAATCCAGCTAAAAAGCGGTGGTATGTATTTTCCATCTCTGAGAAAATAGACCTTGCGCAAGTTGATGCCCACGTGGGTACGCACATTGATTTAGCGTCACATCTTAATTTGTCCACATCACTGTTAAATATCATAGTGAAAAGATGCAGTTACATCTAGAAATGTTTTGCAAGATGTGCCACTTTCTCTAAGGAGAGGAAACCTTAAAAACCATCGCCTCTAGAAGAACTAGAAATTTTTCTTTCAACATGGTTCAACCAAGTTCGCACAGCAAACACTTCCATCGACAGCATGCATTTAAAGAAGAAAGCCTCCTATCTTGCTGCTAAGCTTGGCATTGATAATTTCATGGCATCGAACAGTTGGATCGATCGCTTTAAGAAACGGCATAATTTGGTTTATAAGTTACACGCATCAAATGTTGCTATTGAACTGCCTTGCATATTCCTGATCGCTGGCTTCTTTCACTTTTTGTATTAAGTTTAAGTCGGGAACTGGTCTACCCAATTGTTTAATTTGTATTCTGCCTTCTAAAGGTATAGCAGAAGTTTTAAAAAACTGTCAACTAAAATGTTCTTGCATTAACACTGATACTGACATAGAAGAGGAAACAACACTAAAAAATACAAAATAACACAAAACATAACCAAAAAAATCTGATGTGTCACACTCACATGACTTTCTCTACTCCTGTACAAACTATTTTTACAAACGCTTATTCTCCATCTACTTCATGTTAATCGACATATCGAGATGTTAATCTTATTGTTAATTTTCTTGTAGATGCAAGGGGAACTGGTAGGCTTTAAGCGATAGTCAAATATTTTAAGAGCTGGTTGCTATGTGGCGCATTCCATTCTCTTTGCATTACTAGAACAAAAGAAAAAGAATAACGAATTCCCATTTGAGAAAAAGTTTAAGTATTGGAAAATTTAAGGGAATAACAAGCAATATCTCGAAAATGGTTCACTCAACAAAAAAAAATGTATATGACATAAATTGTGTATTTTAATGCGATCTACATTTTTTGTGTAGTAAAATTTTATCTATCTCTTATGGTTTACCAGTTATGCAAAAGTAGTTCACAATGAAGAATACTTTTGGAGACATTCCCAGAATATTCAAGATATACATTTTATTTGCCATGAAAATATCTTAAACATATGATATTTTAATCAAAATCGTTAGAGCCATTTTTGAGAAAATTAAAATTTTTGAAAAATGTTCCATGTAAAGAGTAATCTGGGATGGGGGGATTTTCTTGAAAACCTTTGTGTTGCATCTCTGGAAGATGCTGAACCTAAATATTAAGTTTGGTGTTTATCCTAGTGTTCGTTTCTGAGTTATGCTGTTCACAGACACACACACAGACATGTTTCCAAAAATGCTTTATTGGATTCAGGGGGTCTCAAAACATATATTTCTGGTGAAATCTCGGTATCGAATTTTTGGGTGGAATACAATACTTCCCCTACTTACTATACGTAGTAGAGAAAGTAAAAATTAAAGCGTGTAGCCATTCCCTACGTTCTACATGCAACCTGGCTAGTGGTGACTGACACCAACTCACCAGCTCTCTTATTCTGCAAGAAATCAGTTTAAATTCATAAGTTAAAGTATATATCTAATTTTACTAACTAAAAGCAACTATAGTGTTAAACATCATGTTTCTAACACAAAAAAACAAATTATTTACAATTAAATACATGTTTAATACATCATATTTTAGGAACAAATCAGAAATAAGTTGGCTATTCTATCTTGGCTCGTGGTTGGAGAGCACCAAGTGCAGCAGTTTGATAAGATTTTCAGCATGAGCGGGAAGAGGTAAACGTGGTTTACACATGTGCAATTCCCTCTTCAAAACTTCTGGTGCTCAGCACCATCTGCAGTTCACTGGTGGGTAAATGTAGATGACGAGGTAGTGATTCAAATGTTTTGACAGTATAGAATGGAATTATATTGCAGCTATTTCATTAAACCAAATATATATATATATATATATATATATATATATATATATATATATATATATTTTTTTAATTGTTTTCCTTCCTTATTTTTTGTGCTGTAGCTCATGAGCCCCTGGGTACACTGAATATAAGCAATACTACTTGAATAATGAACAGCATAAAGAAATAGTGCATGAAAACATAGAAGTAACTTTGTTTTTTACATAAACATATAGTAACGATAACTCAGAGATCAAAGCCAGACCATAAGCCTCTTGAAAGCTAAAAGCAATAATAACAACTTTCTCATTTTATTAGTTGTCATGCTCTGGCTAGACCTCAGCACCAGACATGTTTAGTCATAGCACAGAAATAGAGAAGCATTGAAGTGCAAAATTACTTGTCTATGCCTTCCTTCATCCCTTTATTGAGCACATTGGATGTATTACACAAGGGGTGAGGGATTCATCAAATATTGCTTTGAAGTGTTGCTTTTAAATGTTCAAATGTCCACTGTTACAGGAACCATCGGCTAGCTCTTCTGCAACAAAGAACAGCAGTAGCTCTTCATATCCGAAGTATGTAAAGAGCCAGATTGTGGATGATGTGTTGGAAATACTCATAAAAAATGGTGAACTGCCTCCAAGTGCTGCACAGGATCCTGCAACACCAACTACACCAGGACGTTCGATGCCACAAGGTCTTGTCTTTGCAGAGAATGCATCTCCTCCAGTTCCCCCTCCCCCTCCACCTCCTCCTCTCCCTCACTCTACCTTTGCTGTAACACTTCCAACTAGTATTCCTGTAGTTAGTCATGCCAATACTAGTGCTTCCTTCCAAGAATTTACGGGAACAGATTCTTTGGATTTCATTCTTGGGGAAGTTGAGGGAGAAACTCAGCAGCAGCAGCAGCAGCAGCAACCACGGCAGCAGCAGCGTCATCCTCTGGAACTGCAGGGAGCACCTCCTGGTATTGATCTCAAAGAACTGGGATTGGACTTGGAGACTCTCGACCCAATGGATTTTGGTCATTTGGACTGCAGTGAACTGGGTGTGCCAGCAGTAAAAATGGAGTTGTTAGATACAGTGTCTGAAATGGAAGTAGGTGGTTCTGCTAGTGAACAACCTGTGAGTGATAATGCTGCAAGCGAGCAGCATGAACTTATGGAGATGGGGGAAATGCCCATGGACATGGATGATGGGTGGCTGGACTCGCTAATGCCTCCAGCTGATTCTGCCCAGTCTCATCCAAGTTCGTTCCTATTGCCATCCATGTCTAATCGCGTGGAGCTAGATTCCTGTGATCCTCTGCTCTCAAATAGCCAAGATCCATTTGATCTTTTCAACATCGAAGAATCAGAATTTAAAATGGCAGGGGATCTTAACACAGCTCTTGGATGGGGTGATAAAGTGGACTTCGCCACCTAGCATAAACTCTGATCTTGGTAGGGACCAGTTAAAATACATTCTATAATATTCCTATTTTTCATTTCCAGAATAGCAACATAAATGTTGCTGTTAAATACATTGTCAGAAAAGACTGCATCATCTGACAGAACTTTGTAAGTGCCTTATTTATAGTCATAGATATCCATCAAGTTAAAATCAACATAAAGACCAAAAATATGCAAATAAAGAATTAACATACTATGTGGAAAGTGAGGAATCATTTGTTTGCTGTGTGTTACCATGATCTTTTATTTTCTTTGGGCCTTAGGAACAAAATCCAGGTTCTAAACAGTCATTTAAAATAAGCAGGAACAAAAAAACAAAACAAAAAAAAAAAACAAAATCGTTGGCTTCAAAATGTAAATAATGTGTGCAGAGTTTTTGCATTGAGAAATAAGTTGGATAGTTTTTCTCTGTTTATTTGTACTTAAGGGAATATAATCAGGAAAAATATTTCCTTCTCTGTGTTTGATGAATTTGACTGGTACATATGCTGTGCTTTTAAAGGACTTATTGCTTTAATATTTTATTCTGTACATAATTAACACTTTCGGCATGAAATGCATATTTTGGTACTTAACAAACTGATAGCTTAGGTGTATCACATACGTTCCATTTGAGAATTAATTATTTTAAATCCATTTGAGAAGTTTGAATTTGTAAAATGGAAAGGTTATAATTGACAGTAAATTTTCAATAGCAGCTTTTTGCAAGGGGTAATTTGTATATTTATCAAGAAGAAATGTATCTTAAATAAGCATATGTGTATATGTATACAAAATAGTTATTTCTTTTTTAAGTTGAAATTCATTACCTTGATATAGCAACATATTTCCTCAAAAGTTGAAATTAATAATGTAGAAAGCAATAGGTTGCTTTAAATAATGGATCCCATTGCAAAATATGCTTAGATTTGGATTAATTTGTGTGATGTTCAGGTAGAAGGTAACATCTCACCCCCTCTCTCTTTTCTCTCTTCTTCTGTTCTTTCTACCTTTCCATATATCATGGTATGAACAGAGAAAGAGAAGAAGAAAAAATTCACAGTTTGCATATATGCATGCACCAATTCATGTGTGCTGTTTGTGTACAAATATTCTGAAATGCTCAATGAAATTATTAAAAACAACGAATAAGACATATAGGTGCTGTATAAATAGAATGTTTATAGAATATGTGTGAACAAAAGTGATATATGGATGTTAAAAGGGGAGAACACTAAAATGATTCAAAGAGTACTCAGATTCAAAGTGTGTATAAAGAGAAATATCACCAGTTACATAGCATTTAAAAATGTGGATTTAAACAGGAGGGGGAGGGGCATGTAACACAGAAAAATGAAATTTTGAAACAATATTACAAAAGCAGTAAACATGTTCCACTGGCAATAAAACGGAACCCACACATATGCATGTACAGCTCAGTAAATGCTGCGTTCTTAAACAGAATTACAATTCCTTGTTAACATCCTCATTTTGGTGCTTATTTCTGTGTTACATATAGAGAGCATGAAGTAAAAGGAGGAGCACGTGGACTAAATCAGATGACAGTGTTATCACCCACAATTTCATTGTAAATCTGTGTTGGAAACCAACTATTTTATTGTATGTGAATAGAGGTTAGTAAGCAGTTGGAGAAATTATAAGATTTTAACAGAAATTGATTGGATTTAAAACACTATGAAGTGAAGTGTCTGAAAAACTAGCTTCTAATATCCTTTAATGCATACCAGGTGGAAGGGTTATATAATATTATGTCATCCTCTAAAACCAGAGAGAGAGAGCTCTTGATAAAGACATTGATAAAGTTTATGAGTGTATGATAAAGTTTTTTTCTATCTCTTATAGGGGTGTAAAACAAAGTATGTATTGGGAAAATAAGAAGCATTTGGCAACTGCACACTGTAGATCAGTAAGAAGTTTCATGCTGGGCTTAAAAGCTGACCTCTGTCTCTTAGTCGAATATGTACAGTTTTCAAAAGTGATTGGAATTGCATTACATCAATTACTGCATTATGGGAGTGATATTAAATTTGTTAGCAGTATTTAATTTCTAAAACTGTCCTTTTGTATATTTGGAGCAAAAATGTTATGTTTAATAAAAGCAACTTAAACTGAAGCAGTTTGTTCTAACTTTAATTGAAAGATTAAAAGAAAATAGATGCTTTAACTTGAACATTTACTTGCACATGATAGATGCAGTAATTTTTCAAATATGTAATTAATGGTTTTATTTAAACATTCAGTGCAAACAAGGAAAACCAAAATTGGTATTCTGTTTAAAAGTTTACAGAAATACAGTAAAATAAAGTATGTGATTTCACGCAAGCATTTAATGAAGGAGATCAAGAACTAAACCTGCCTTATTTTTAGTGAAAATTTAGCAAAATAAAATAAAAGTGACAGTTAATGTGGAACGATTTAATTACTGTAATCTTGAATATTGGCTTTTGTAGCAGCTGGTCTTAGCATAACCAGAATGTGACTTAACTGAAGGAAAATCATATTAACGCTGTGTGCTAAGCTAGTATAGTTTAATTAAAATGAAAAAAATACTTTCATTTGTTCATAGCTGTGGGCATAACTTAGGATCCAGCTTTTGGTGGGGAGAAGTGTGACAAAGTAAGTGAGAAGCACATAATGAAACATAATGTAAAGTACATTTAAAAATAGTTTTCACTCAGTTTTCAGGAAAAATAAATGATTGTTTTAAAATAATAATAATAATAATAATAATAATAATAATAATAATAATAATAATAATAATAATAATAATGCAGGAACATATTTAATTCAATTGCCAAACTGATTTATTTCATTTCTGTTAATTAGCAACCTTGATAAAAAATTGCATATATAACAAATAGCACAGCTTACTTTAGATTTACTTTCTTAGCTAATCTACAAGTTATTCAAAACTTTATTTAATTTTTCTATATGCTTCCTGTTATAATTATATTCATATTTTATAAATATTCAGAAAGAAATGGTTTTAAATAGCGAATAATATGATTTGACTGCCACAAAGAAAATGCAATTAGGTTAACCATGATGTTACAAATGCTTTGTTATCTTATAGGAAACAAAGGAAGTGAGCAATAATGGTTGATCTGCAACCCTACTTACCTCCACTGCAATGTTGGCACTCCAGAACATGTTAAAATAAATTATTTTCATGCCAAAAGATAGCAGTGATGTTTGTCACTCCCAAATTACTGATAAGAAAAAGCACATTGCTGAACCTTCAACATCAGTACTATGCCATTATAGGGTAATTGTGATAATTCATAATGCACTCATATTTTAGATGAAAACTATTCTATTACTTTAAAGATAAAATACAATTTTATATTTTTACTTAAAGTAAACTTGATAAAATCTTGTTAAGTTGCAAATAATCATTTAAGTTGTGCCTATGTTCATAGTGCATATGCTAAAGACTGTATCACAACTATCTGAATTGAGTCTAAAGAGGCAGCATTCACCTTCAGCTGTTGCAGTGTAATAGCTTAGCCAAAATCACAATTTATTCAAAACAGAAATGTTAAATTATGTGAATGAGCACTTAAGGAAGAAAGCGAAGAGACCAAAGAATGTGGAACAGCTGCTTTTCTTTCAGATGCTTTTATGAGACTTGCTTTTGTTTCATGTTTGAGTCAGTGTCACTAAAATGCACTAAACGTTTCTGTTTCTGTGATGTCTACTCAAAGACTAAAATGAAGTTTATTTGTTTCATTTGTATCTGTACATAGAAGCATCTCCTAAACTGCTGATGTCTATCACCCTCAGCCTGGTATGATAATTGTTTTGTTGTGCATTTAATTAACAGCTTTTAAACTTCTATTCATCAATGATACGGACTGAGAGAAATATTACCACAAATGGAGTACCAATGTACCACTGTGTAAGTGCTGTGTGAGAAAAGTTATAAATTTCTCTTTATTATGAAGTAATAATACATGTTTATGTTAAACAACTGAAAGTGAGCATGGTATAAAATCTATACCCCATCTGTGACGTGTATTCCAATTCTCTACTAAAGCACTTCATTTCATACTTCGCATGAAAAGTTATATTCTCTTTTGTGCTGAACCCCACAAGCAGTAACAAAACATTATTTATGTTAATGACTTGAGTATATAAAAATATGATTGCAAATTGTTGCAAATAGCACAAGGAGTTGTGGGCATAGGAATAGTGAGGTGGTGATGTACATATTTTACTTTTCACCAAATCTGAATCAAGCACAATGCTCCCTTCTTACTCTATTCTCTCTAGTTCATAATTAATCTGGCACTGTTAATATCTAAGTTCTTTTGTATGAAAAAGCTTGTCAGTGCAATATGTTTTATATATATATGTTTTGATTTTGTTAGTGACATTCCATGCCTGTAGAGAACAACCTCCTTTTTGTTGACTTAGCACTAGTCACTCTGAGCTAGGAACAGCCTGTTACCTTGCAATTTATTGGAGCTCTACATCAGTTACATTGATCATCATTAGTGAATGAAAACATGATCATTAATAATACATTCCTTCATTAACAAAAAGTTGAGACCAAGAGCTATAACTGGTTCTTAACCTACATTCTGTTTTGTTGCATGTGCAGAATTGTAGTATTATGCTGCTTTAATATTACAAACCCCTGGGACCTTAGATATTGCCAAGACATTTAGAACAGAAAGATGCAAATCTTTGCAGTATATTACCTAGTAATTAGGAGAGAGCTCGTATATGGAATTCCTGGCAATGTGCACTTTTTAAACCGGCAAACATTTCATACTGCTTACTTATTCTGTGGAATGGAATGAGAGTATTTTCTAGGAGATATAGCCATGCTTTTTCAGTACAGTGTGCAGCATAAGTCAATTAACTGAAAATGCAATTTTATAATTTTCTATAACTTGGAACAATTATACAAAAAAACAACTACAGAAATTGTTCAGTGGCCTCCATTGTTACCTAAGCATTTATGACATCATTTTAATACTGACTTGCAGATGTCACACAATTTCCCATTATTACCAAAAGTGTCTTCAAATTCCTGTTCAATCAAATCCCATAAATGTTGTAAGTTTAAAGGCTTTTTACTGAAAACTTTGTCCTTCAAAATTCCCCATATTGAAAAATCACATGGTGTGAGGTCTGGTGATCACAATGGCCAATCAATTTTACCCTGCCTTCCTATCCATTCCTCAAAATGGTAATCCAAAAATGCACAGACGTTTAATTTATAGTGTGGTAGAGCACCATCTTGCTGCCAAACAAGGTTGTTTGTACTGCTTCAAACACAGGTGTTGTCTGATTTTACCATAACTTAATTTCCTAACATTTGAAGGTACCTATTTGCAGTCATGGTCCCATTGAAAAAATAAGGACCTATCACTCCTTCGTTGCATATTCCTGCCCAAACTGTAACTTCAGGTACATTTTAATTCTTCCTTTGTTACAAGTCAAGGATTTTGGAAGCCCAATACACAGAATTATGTTTGTCAAATTCTGCCATTCAACTTGAAACATGCTTCATCAGACCATAAAATTGTTTTGTAAAAGTTAAGGTAGCTTTCACTCTGGATCGTGTACCATTCACAGAATTCACATCTTCGATCAGGATCATCCCTTAAGGCATGTAGCAATGGCGGCTTGTAAGGCTTCATATGTAACATTTTTAGATTCTCCTTGCACTTCTATCAGAACCTTGTAGTTTGGTAGAAGCTCTTCTTGCTGATTTCCTGGGTGATTGAATAAATGACTGAGCAACAACTTGAAATTGTCTTCTTCAGTTACCAATTATGGACAGCTACTGTGTGGTATGTCAGTTACAGTACCTGTCATCTTGAATCTTCGATTTAATTTGTAGATAGCATGCCTGCATGGTGGTGAGTATCTTTTCAACAAAAGATCAGCTTAATCAAGTTGCCACCACTTCTGCAAAAGAAATACACGCTGTTCTGTGGACAATTTTCTGTTCATGCCTTATTTGTATTTTAAGCTTTTCATGTTAGCAATGGCTGAATGAAAACAGCTTATTATTTGTTACTAATAAGCCAGTGCTGCTACTGGTTATAAACATATTTTCTTCACCACCATTTTTACTACCACAGGTTCTCTCAACTATCAAGTTGCTGACCATGTGCAGTGGTTAATTGACTTATGCTGCACCTGTATTTAACAAGGGAGAGTTCTTCACAAGGAAAGATTGATTTAAAGGAAGAAAGTTGACACAGGTTTTTCAGTATTTAACATGGGAGAATTCTTCAAAAGGAAAAATTTATTAAACAGAAAAAGAAGGTTAACACGTTTGCTCTGTGATATTTTTATTGCTTCATATTAATCATGCATCATGTATTTTTTCCTTCAGGATTCTTTGATTTAGTCATTTATTTTGGTTCTTTAATCTGTATCTGCTGGTATTATTGTTAAATTTATTTTACACTGCCAACAACTGGCATAGCCATTCAACATTACCAATGTGCTAGGATTTTATCGTGCAGGAGTTTTTTACATGCCAGCAAATCTGCTGCTTTCTTGTACACAATCTCTAAATGTGGTCTTTTGCTGTTCAGAACCCAGCAATCATATCTGGAAACAGAGATAGTGCTTTTGAATACATGATTGCAGGATAAATAAGGCCTGTGAATATGTTTTGGTCCAATAGCAAATAAACTAATTAAAATTTTGGTCCTGATGCCTTGAAGATAATATTTTTATTATTTAAATTTACTGCAAAAGGGGATAGATGTTGGGGGGTTATTCTTTCGTAATTGAATGAAATGACGGGTGTCTCCTATATTTCTTAATTAAATTGTAGATTGCACAACACATTCCAGGCAATCTTTGTATCTTTCCTTTTATCCACCCTGTGTTACCTTACCATCATAAGCACTAAAAATAAAATTAAATAAATTACAGACTATCTAAGCTAGTTCAGTTGAATCATGTAAGTGAGGAGACCATGGCTAGATCCAGCCATTAGAGCCACAGTAATTGTAATTTATTTCAGTAATAATTGTTTATTTGAAATCAGAAACATCAAAATGCATTAATATGTAAAGAGTAATATACAAATATTTTACAAAATATAAATGATAACATTTTACATTTCAACAGCTTCAGTTCCCATAAAATAATATCACAAGTATTCTGTAAAATTAAACTTATAAATAGAGTAAATAACAGCAAATCATAATCTTGCTTTCCATTGATATCTGTGTTTCCTCTCTTTATGTCTATAGTTTTGGATGGAGTAATCAATTCTCATTGATATAAAACAAAAAATGCTTAAGTCAGAGTTGGTGAACTTTTCTTGCAATTGAGTTCAATTCATTTCAGTGTGTTTTTGCCTGGTGTATTATATACATGATTATTAATAAATGCATCAATACAATTTTGCATTATAAATAATTATTGGATTAATCCTATTGGGTACATAATACAAGCTGTTTATATTGTTTCCAATTTATACATTTTTATCTTGTAAAGCAATCCTATACTGAATAGAAACATTTGTTTAGCAAATAGATGTTCAAGCTTTATTTAGATCTTGTTGATGAAATAATGTTTTTATTTCTGGAGAAGCTGCATTTGCTATCCCAAGCTGTGTTTATAGAGGACCTGAAAAAAGTTTACCATGGTAAATTCTCATCTTCACAGATAACCAAAGTCTTTTCAAACACATTCTTCAGCAGATGAAATCAAAGTTGGTATGGGAATGATTAAATGCCCTGACTGCCTTATCATCTGCAACAGACTTGAACTGTGCTGGGTGCCAGGGCACCATGGAAATGAAGATGCAGATCAGTTGGCTGGGTGTGAAATGCCCTATGTTGGCTCTGATCTCATTAGAATCAGTACACATACTGATAAAAACAAGGATTAGGAAAAATGCCAAATAGGTGGCAAACCTATCCTGAAAAAAGACATCAGGAAATTAGTCCTAGTTCCAAGCAACACTTACCTTATTTCCTTTATTAGACAAAAGATGAATAAGGAAAATAGTTGCATTAATTACTGAATATGGTCACTTCAGTTAACATCTATGCAACATAAAGATGAACCATTTGTAGAATGTGCAAACAGGATGGGAGACTGTCTCGCAGCTCTGCCTTGCAATTCCTGGTAACAAAGAGACTTACACTTTCTATAACCAGGGGAGATCAAGGAACCTCCATTGGAAATATAATACTGCAACTTATTCAAGGAGCAGGAGGACTGGCGTATGAGGCCAATGATAACTCCCTGTTATCAGCCAATCAAAATGGGAAAGTTCATTATAAATTTGAGTGCCATTGTATTTTAAAATTAACAAACACCTCCTTTTCCTGTGATAAATAATATGCAGATTTGATATCTTTCATGTATTGTAGCTGTGAATTGCAGAACGTCTGTTAAAATTATCTCAGTTATCTAAATTTGTTAATGTTTCCAAATATAGTGCAAAGATATCATCTTTATATTCATAATTGTCTTTGATACGGCTGATTGTAAAGTTGGAAAAGGACAGAAAATATCTAACAGAAAATTGTATAAATTAGATATTTCATATTAATTTTTCAGCAACATTCATGATTTCATTGACATCTTTCTTCTTAATTGCATATCAATGTTAGTGAATTAAGTGAAATTTCATTGTGAAGCTCTTGTGTATTATATAATTTGCAGACATGCCACAATTACATTATGTGGCAAATGGAGTGTTTTATATATTTAGATGGTCATTTGTTACCAGTATTAGAAAAACTCCAGGTAATATTGCTTTACTAGATAAAGAAAAGATGACTGCAATGTTTGTATCTCTGAAATTATTGTGTTGCCATTGTTTCCAGACACATGCTGAACTTTTGTGTTTGTATATATAGGATTTTAGTAGGAAAACCTGAAATATCTATACTCACATATATTTTCAGAATACTCTTTATGAGTAATTTTTAGGTCAACTCAATACATGTATGAAAATTGCTTGTTAGCCACTCCAAAGCTGCTAAACCAGAAGTTGGTGTATATTATTTTTTATTTTCTTTGGTTCCATGCAAGGGGGTGGTGAAGAAAGAAAGAAAAAATTGTTCCCTTAATGAATTTTAATCAGTCTTTCATTTCAAAAGTAGTAAACATGCAGCTTGTGAGCATGAAAGTAAGTATTTTGTAAAATTTCACAATAAATTTGATATGGTGATATGCATAAAGCTTGGGCGTCTGCCCTAGTATCTTCTCAGGAGCTAAAGAGGGGAAATTTTTCTTTCACAATACATATGCACAAATACATCTGTGCATCACAGTGAAAATATCTGATGTTACATCCACATAACTTTCTCTACCCTCTGTCGTTTATTAATAGGTATACCAATTATTCTTACAAAAGTATTTTTTGTTTTTGTTTTGTTTTGTATTTGCTTCATTTTAAATGAGATAAACCTTTATGGAAATAGTTACATTACACATTTCATTATAGAAACAAAGAGAATAGTGATATGCAAATGTTTAAGAACTGAACGCTACAGGCTGGCCTTTAAAGTTCCATACTCATGCCATAACATTGTGAGAAACAGCTGAAAATCGACAGGAGTTTTAAAAGAATGGTCAAAGTATTCAAAAAATCAAACCATTAATAAAGGTCATCTCTGAAATGGTTAATGCCACAAAAAACGTTATTTGAAATAAATTGTGTCTTTTAAGAGAGCTGCATTTTTTGTGTAGTATGTTTTCATCTATTGCTTAACATTTACAATTTTACAAGCTTATAGAAAATTCCTGCCAAATGAAAAGGACTTTGCAGCCTATTCCCACAAAATTCAAGATACACATCTTATTTTTCATGTAAATATCTTTAACATATGGTATTTTAATCAAAATCGTTAGCCATTTTTGAGAAAATCAAAAAATGTAGTTTGGGGGGTTTTCTTGAAAATCTTTGTGTTACGTCTTTGGAAAGTACTGAACCTAAATACTGAGTTTGATGTATATCCGAGTTTTGGTTTTTGAGTTATGCTGTTCACAGACAGCATAAAAGTACAGGAAGGAGGTGTGCGTATACACATACACATGTATTTCCATGAAATCTCAGTATGCAATACCTTCTCTATCTACTATGTACATGTAGAGAAAGTAAAACGGAAAATGCCGTATAACCCCAGTTATGCATTTTCAAAAGGGAGATGACTAAAATAATGTATAAATGAAAAAATCTAAAAGTGAATTTTCTTATGGAACAAACTGTTTTATTAGATTATTACTTAAACTAATATTATGCATTATTTAATATAAGAAACCAGTAAGTGAAACAAAAACTTAAATAATGAACCTAATACGTTATTCAGAATACTTACGTGCCTACCGGTATTATTATTATTCATAAATTAAAACTACATTTAAAAAAAAAAAATTGAGTACTGTTGCTTTATATGGGCTTAAAAAATCATAAATTTTTCTTTGCTTACGTTGATAAGGCTTTGCAGTAATGAAATCATGTAATTTCTAGAGCCTGAATTACCTCATGCACACTTGGAACGCTTTCATTATTTAGGTCTATTTGCGACGGAATGTTGATTACGTAATTTGTGTTTTTTTTTTTTATTTGTTAGCCCCACGTGCGCCAATTTGTAACGGTATTACAAATAATGTTTGTTACTTGTGATGTTTATGTATGTGTGTTTACTTCACGCGTTGCCATCTTGTGACGTCATTCATTTGTCTGGTTTGTAGCTCCATCTGGCGTAGCAATTTGCATCAGTTTTGAAATAATTCACTTTAAATGTCCTCCAGCTAGCTGTTTGGGTCGAACATGTATCTCTTTGCAGGTTGTGAAATGGAAAGGAATCTTTTATCCAGAAATTATACTGATGAAGAAAATTTGTTTTATAATTTTTATTGCCGAACACGTTCACTAACACTTTTACATATTGATTTAGATACTCGCCAAACTGAAACTGTTTGTAATAACTTCTTACTTATCACTTTTAACTCACGTACTTCAACTTTGTGTATATTTAACTGTATAATACTTTAGATTCTCGTAATTCTGCTGCGCGTAACTTATGACGAACTGACTGACTGAAGACAACGTGTAACGTGCTAGAAATTTAGATGAACTGGGCGACCGACGTGTAAGGTATTGAGAATTTTGTTGAACTGGGGGCGATCTACCACGGACTCGACTTTATATACTCCCACTCCTCGACATGCCTAAAGATTATAAATGAACTGCTATTGGCTAATAAAACGCGCCAACATTAGCGTCTATTTTAATATCCAATGAAAACCACGAATACATATTGCTTTAGGAAATATTCTAGAAGGTTCTACCGAAAACGCGCCAACATTACGTAACTTCCTTGTTCCCAGTAAGGATAAACAGCTCACCCCATCGCTGCATTATTGCGTTAGTATTGACAGTTTCAGTAAAGCCGTATATTATTATTTACCAATAATAATTACAATTAATAAACATCGGAAATCAATGTCACATAAAAATGCATATTCATATTACAATCATTATTTACATTTAGGTAATTTGTGATACAAATTACCGCATCATACTTCATCATGGTCATCATCAGTATCATCATATACAACCTGAGGAAGAATGACCATGCCCGACTGTATTGTTAATGTGTGTGCAGCAATAATGCATTCCGAAAATATTGCTGCCTATGCCCAATATACCTACTATTTTGTGCTGCAACAGTAAGGATACAGTATACAGAAGCCATGCATAATATGTCTTAACATAGCATAAACATAACGTATAGATTAGTGAGTATATTTCGTTCATGGGGACCAGAAAAATGTAACATGTTAATAGGAAAATGTATAATTGGGCTAAATATTAATGCACCAAGTTCAGTGCATAAAAAATTGACATATCTGCAAAAAACATAGAAGCAAATAACATATGTGAGGTTTAATTGTAATGCATATATAATCAGGATTTTGTATAACTATTTTAGAAACATATCTTCCTTTCTAATTCTCAGGTACTTAGTGTAAGGGCAAAGAAAGTAGGAGCACTGGAACGGGCAATGCACAAAACTAAAAGCAAGTTTGGGATGAACTTGTTTGAAAGTTAAAAGGAAAAGTGAAAAGGGGAAAAAAGAAAAGAAAAAGGTGCACAGCTTTATGCATTTCAACATTATCGCAAGAGTGCAACTCAAAATGCTTGTTTTTTCCTATTTTTTTTAGTTTAGTGTGCTTTAATCAGATGATATGTGCCAAAATCTAAGTAAAAAGCTGAGCAAAGGCAGCTTGAACACAAATGGGAGTAGAACCTGTCCATTTACCATGATAGGCAGGGATGTTACCACCAATTATTTAAAATAATGCTTCATTATAAAATCATCATCATTATCCTGGCAAAATAATCTTAAACGGGGCCTGTTGGGCATGTTCTGCTTAAGATCTAAAACTGAAATGACCTTCTTAAGCAATTTTTATCATATATGCCCTCATTTGCTCCTGGAATCATTCTAATATTCCTTTCAGCATTCTGGAGTGCGCTCTCAATGGGGACTTGCCAGTTTGCCAATATAAACTATCACTACTCGGTAGTTGCATGAAGCAACTACTATCGAACAAGCAAAAACTATACATATTATGTATGTTGTGAGAAGACACTGTTACAGGAAGATATCTATTCTGTTTTAAGCAAATTATATGTTGCCACTCCAGCCAACAGCACTCACTGATGGTGTTGCTCAGAGCATAAGTTCTTTGAAGATCTGAAATGTTGTAAACTGTTTTGAAGATATTTATTTGTTAAATTTATAACTTTTGTGATGGTACCTACTAGGAATAACAGAAGAGTTGAGGTTAGGAAGCACAGAAGTCCCTGAGGTCAATGCTTATTCTTTTAAAGTTGCCAAAATTGAATATTTATTTTGACCTGTTTTGAGAAGTAATGCTGTGCGTTACCTTTGCATGCCACCAAATTTTAGTACAGTAAAACCCTGCTTAACCGAAATGGTGGAGAAAAAGTAAATAAGTAAACAAAGAATGAATAAAAAAAATCTTGTGCATTGCACTTATATGACTTTATCTATTCACTCTTGTACAAACTTTTGTTACAAACAATTATTCTTCTATCTACTTCATGTTGAGATAAACATTTGCAGAAATTATCTTTTTTTTTGCATATTTCTTTTTAGGTACAACAGGATTAGGGGAATATAGTAGGCTTTAAACAATAGTCAAATCTTTTAAGAGAGGGTCACTATATAATGGCTTTGAAATTCTTTTCTCTTTGCATGGCCAAGGGAGAAAAGAAAAGAAAAAAAAATGAATATCAACTTTCCATTTCAGAAAAGGAGTATTTTAAAATGCAAATCAATAACAAGGTATATCTTGGAAGTGATTAATGGCACAAAAAATAAAAAATGTATTGAACATAAATTGTATAATGTAACGAGATCTACATTTTTTGTGTAGTAAGGTTTTGCCTATCTTAAACGGTTTACCAGTTATGCAAAAATCATTCGAAATGAAGAGGACTTCAGAGTCTATTCCCAAAAATAAACATTTCATTTTATTTCATTTGAAGCCCGGGAACTTCATTTTATTGAATATACATTTCATTTGTCATGAAAATATCTGAAACGTATGGTATTTTAATCAAAATCATTATGCCATTTTTGAGAAAATCAAAAATTTTTGAAATCTTTCCATATAAAGGGTAGTTTGGGGTGTGGGATTTCCTTGAAAACCTTTGTGGCACATGCTTGGAAGATGCTGAACTTAATTACCAAGTTTGGTTTTTAACTAACTTTTGTATTTATGTTATGCTGTTCACAACCTTTTGTTTTTGAGTTATGCTGTTCTCTCACCACACGCACACACATTCATTTTTTTCTAAAATGCTTTTTTTGCGTTCGGCAGCCTCCAAATATACATTTCCAGTGAAATCCCAACATTGAATTTTATGGTGAAATACAATACTTCCCCATCTCATATACTTAGTAGAGGAATTAAAAACAGGATATTGTGACCTTGTGTCCACTTTTCACTGTCACTTCAGTAAGGTAATTTAGTTCAGTTATCACTGTCACTTCACTGTTGTGATTCAGTTCAATTTCACTGTCACTTCACTGTTGTGACTGTATAGCAGTGAAATTAAACATGCACAAAGTTGCCTCTTCTTCTGTCTGCTTCACTCACTTGTGTTACAACTGTCGTCCCAACAGCATTTGATTTGCATCATGACAACTATCTCACTGACTATCTGCTCACTCGCAAGCATGCTCATTTATATAGCTACTGGAGATTTCTAGATAGTTCCAGAATATTCAGGAGAAAGAATCTTCCAGAACAATGCCAAATTATCTTTAGATAACTATGCTGTCGACTATCTCTTCACCTGGTCAGTCGAAGCCTTAATGCAATAACTGAGGCCACAGTTACATCTTAATATGCTCCAATTTGCATTGGCAACATTGCTACTTCAATTGGTAATTTCCTTTTGCCCCAGCCCTAAATTCCAATACAGGTATTTGGTATACTGTATGCAGTTAATCCTCACCTCAGATTCCATTCCAGGAAATATTATACCATAACAAAGTGTTAATGCTTTGCGCATAATTTCAGTATGTAGGCTCACTGTTTTACTGTTGGTGGTCAATGTGCTTTTTTTTTTAATTATGGACACTCATTAACTACTATGGCCCATAGCGTCCCATTCTATACTGTGCATGAAAGACCAGAAATTTTGCTCAGAGGCCTCTTTATCAGGCTTGAGGTTCTTTTACGACACAGGACCACTGGCTATATTTCCCTTCCAAAGGAAGGTATGCTAAGGATTTTTACACCCAAATAAATCCATCGCCCTCCACCAGGTTTGAACCAGTTACCTTGGGAACTAGAAGCTAGCATGGTACCCCTAGACCACAAAGGATGACTAATCATTGTGGTTTATTTTCATTTACGTTGTTGGCAAAAGAAAGCATGTTGCAATAAGCATTGAACAGAAACTCGAAGCCAACAGCAGAGAAGGTATTTGAAGTGTTAGTGGTAGGAAAGTGTACAAATTTGTATTAAAATCTTAAAACAAAAATATTGAATACAGCACTATCAATAAACACAAAGCTTTTTGGTTGCCCATTTATATAATGTTTATCAAACGGTGGTGTGACATAAGTGCTCACAAGTGTTGCAAGAAGAAAATAACCTTATTACACATTGGGATTACAATTAGTTTCTTCCTTTTGCTGCTAAAACTAACTTTGATTATCCAAAACAAAATGCATTTTCCGAAACAGCTCTGCCCCTTTAGTTTGGTTAAACAGGGTTCTACTGTATATTTGAAAACTTATATGCAATCTAGCACTTCTTTTGAACTGTGGGTAACAAGGACCAGTCCAACTAAATCCCTACTTGTATACATACTTTTATATGCTATTTTTTATTTTTGTCACAGTATATTATTATATGGCCTTTTAGTTTTAAACAGAGGGGTTTTGTATTTGAATGAATGGAACATGTTTTTAATTTTCATGTGTGATTCAGTGTAAATTTTAAATATGTTTAAAAAGTAATAATATTTAGAACACATTCTTTAGTTTTTTATATGCAGGATATGCAAAATTATTTCCAACATGTAATCAGTAATATTATGTCAATGTAGTCATTAGTTATTAATAGTCAATACAAACTTTGATTGCTGAAGGACAGACTTCCTTAGATTTTTAACTAATACATTATAACCATTATTCATATCATACAATGAAAAATTGAATGTGTGTGCAGTGATTAAATCTGTGGTACTGCTTGCTTTATCACCTGGTTACCTGTTTGTTTCAAATCTGATTTAATATGTTGTAAGTGATATCCTAATGACATTTTGAGGTGTCTTTTTGGTGAAAATTATTAGATTTGGAATTAAATACAATTTAAAAGATTCTACCTTATTGAGCATTGAGTTGATCCTTGTTTTAACCATCTCATGATTCAGTGCAAATTATTGGACTTTTATATTTACATTTTGGTGTTGTCAGTAAAGGAATACAGCATTTTCTTTTTCTGTAGTAGCATGGTTTTGAAATAAAACATAAAAATGTGCATTTGTGTTGCTCTCTGCTCTTATTGAAAGAAAACAAATTAATTGTGGAGTAAACAGTAAGGCATAAAATAAATAAAAAATGGGCGCACGGTTAAGTTGTAAAAGAATGCTGATAAGTTCTGTAGTATCTTGATTGATTTCATGATGGTAAGCTCAAATCAAAATGATATGTGGCACTTGTTAGATAGATAATGGGTGGGGGGGGGGGGGCGAGTTCGTGGTTCGTGAAGTTTTTTTGTTGAACTCCCACAGTCAACCTAAAAGGCTTGTGCAACCCCATTGGGTACATGTTAAATGCGTTTCTTTGATTAATTTCATATAATGACCAGATTTTACAGTTTTTCTCAAACAATTATAAGATCTGAAAGAACTGGCTACACATAAAAGTTATGAACAATGGAGCATTTGCTTCATCAGAAGTTTCATCTTTTGGTACGGAAGAAACTTTAAAACCAAGAAAGGAAAACTGAAGTGTGGTTGGAGCAAATCTGCAAAATTGCCATTTCTCTGTATAAGCCCCATTTAAATTTTCTGATTATAAGATGCACGTATTATCGTAGTAGTAAGTATATTGTATTTCAAACAACTAAACCTTAGATAAGCTCATATCAGTTATCATTTATCCTTTTTTATCATCCTGTGTGGTATTAAAGTGGAGCACTTGCACACTGAAATATTAATATTTTTAAATACTGTTATTTCAAAACTAACCTTTCACTACAAAAAGGACACCTGAAAATATTATTACGGTATTTAAAATATGTTAAAATGCACTTGGAAGCAAATTAGTCACCAGGTGCTGAAGTAAACATTTCCGCCTTCTCCAGTACTGTGCTGCATTATGGTTAGGAAGCATGATTTAATGCATTTATTATTTTTAGAAATTAGTATTACTTAAAAAAACTAAGCCTGTTACAATTTATTCAAGTCATTAAATAATTAATTTAATTAATTTGAAAATCATTGTATCATACCTTCATACTACCATAAATTTGGTTTTTCACTTTATTGTTTCTCTAAAGAAATAAATAAAAAAACTGAATTTGTAGTCTCCACAGCATTTTCTTAAAGTAAACAGAAATCATAAGCATTTTTAATTTTTCTCAGTAAACCATATTGAAAACTATTGGTATAGTTGCATAAAACAGTGCAGATACATGTTGCCTTGTCTTTGTTGCATCATAGAAGAGGACTCAAAGCAGTCTCCTCTTGTTGTCTTCTACAGCTCTAAGGCAACCAATAGCCCACATGTCTATGTAAGCTTGGGTATAAGATGATAGGGAGTTCTTATTGTACATAGTTGTTGCACATGTGGATTATATTTATGGCATGGTCAAAGCAAAAACATTACTCCTGCTCTGAATGAAAATACTAAAATATTATTATCATACTCAGTGAATGTCATCTTGTTCTCTTTCAAGCTGATTTCAGTTGGCACTATGCTGCTCTGATACACATTTTGTTATTGCAGCACTTAGAGCTATTTTCAGCTAGATATGGCAGGTAATAGGTTATTTTTCACTTGAATGTCGAAGTACCCAAGGTGTTACAGAAAGATCCACACAAATTTTTGATAGGGAGGAGAAAACATGAACATTTCAAGATAGCAAACCTATAGTATTTGAGGATAAAGTTTGAATATGTGCAAATTAAGACACTGAATGTTGATTCATGCTGGCATTAAAGCAAGGTGTAACTCTGAGGTTTTACTCAGAATCGTAATAATTGGTTTCTTTATTGGAGAAGTACTGCATTGTGAAAGACACAGAAATACAATTTTGTTAAAACTCTTCTTGCAACAGACATACATGTTACTGATAACAATATAGCTCACTTTTGACTGTGCATGTCAAACCGAAAGTACATTACCCACTGCACATTCACATAATTTGATTTGGGTCTTATGATGTCCACAAAGGCAGTTTGAGTCCTATATTTGTATGCAGTTTGCTTTTTCTGTAATAATCACATAACTTACGTAATTTCAGTTAATGAGTTTGAATCCCCTTTCAAACTTTGTCTGGTCTGCAACATCATGTTTCCAACATAATAGAGCTGCTTTCTGTTTCTTCTAACATTGACATGACAAAGCTGGAAACAGTATAAAAACTGGCCTTACACTCTCCTAATGTCACTCCCCTGGATTATTTCCTATCAGTACACTTCAAGTACATCATATTCAAAATACTGGTTGCCTTGGACAAAATATCACTGACTAGTGATGATATTCTGGGCATTCCAAAAGTATTTTAGGGAGTAACAGGTTTCTTTTTTCTGTAGATGTAACTCTGCTGGATGTTTGAGCTCAACAGCTTGTTTTGTTTCATCATTCAAGTGAGAAATAGGACAATGAAGACAAGAGAACTGAGTGAAAAGTAAGAACATACTTGTCAAAATTCATGAAAAAGAATGGGTTTGCATAGTAGGTATCTGCTGTGATCTATTGGTTCGTATATTGACAAGTAAAAAATACTGTTTATTTTCTCTTATTACAAAGTCTTTAATTTTATTCACATCTTTTCTCAAAGTAAAGGTAAAATTTACTGTCCCTTCTCTTTGTAAACTATTATATACATGATTGGCTTATGCTTAAATGGAGAAATTTTATGCTTTTTGATAATTCTTCCTGTTTTTAATTCCTGTCATCTCAGAAAGCATTCACACATGCAATTTCTTAGAACTACTTAATCTCCTAATTTGTTTATGTTACAATTTATTTAATTTATTAAACAAATTGCATATTAATTTTACATAATGCAAACCAAAAGTAGCTTTTTCAAATAAATTGACAAAGAAAGTATTTTCTAATATCTTAATACATTTTCTTCTTCCTCCAAAGACAATACTCATCCTTCAAATTTAAAATGGTGTACTATTAAGGACAAAATTATGGTATTCTTCTACCTTCTCTTCAGCATGTCTTATACAGTTTGGTTAGTGTTTGTTTTCACTTATTCTCTGTATAATCTATTAAATATATAATAAAAATCTCTCTGCTTGTTTCCTTCTGAGAGCATTTTGCAAGGAAAACTTTCTAGTTCTGACCAAACGAATTCAGTTGGGTTGAGTTGAGGCAGCTTAAGCATAGAGATATTTTGAGAATTACCTGCTTATATTCCAGGCTGTGCTCTTTTAACTCCTCATAGGTAGGCCTGATTACTTTTCATAATTGTAGAAACTTTATTTGTTGATTAAATTGTAAGGGTAATTTGGTCGTCTTGTATTAGAAATTAATCCTGTTTCTTTGCCATGGGTTTGAGATACATGTGAATTATATTTTGCGTCATACATAGCATTCACTGAGGACTTGTCTGACAGTGTGTTTAAAACAATTCTTAGAAATATTTGGTATTTACTGTCACATGATAGTAGCCTCTGGAATAAAACTGTTCCATCCTCCAATGTGAAAAATCCTATTCTTTATCCTTTGAATCTGTGGTGTTACTGCATTTGTTAGGCCATGACCAATCAACCCAACTGCCAGCCTCATGCTGGCACTTGCGCAGATGCAAGTGATCTTATTAATCCATAGTAAAGTCATCAATCTTATGGAATTCACTGCTTTGATTTCATTGAGTTTCTTCTTTGTTAAAGTTGTATAATTGTGAATATCCAGCTTAATGGTTCATAATATCATAGATCTGGGAATGACAATTGTAGCCACAGTATGTGTTGCTGATGAGACATTTCCTTCTCCTACTCCAAAATAATTGTACACATTTAAAATAATGTGTATTGACTGCTTTTGGATTGGTTTTCACATCATATAGGTGAAGAATTTGTTTTGAAAGTAGTGAGATCATTAGTGGTTTTCCATGGTTGCTGTAGAGATACTGAATTTTAACACATATTTTATTCTACAGTATTTATATGCACCTATAGTACTGGCAAGAGCAGACATTTACTGACCATGTGATGTCCTTTATCTCCCCCTTCCACAATTTCAAAATACTGATTAAAATATATTTAAAGGCCATATACAATAATGCAAATACCTCATGCAGTTGCAATGCAACACACTCCTTTTTCATAAAATTTGCATGCAGTTATCTCTTTTGGCCCCAAGAGGGTAGAACACATAGCTTATACGTAATATCAATTTGTGTGACATAATTGTTTCTTGCAGTAGTAATGTTTCATCTTAGAAAATAAGGTATGCCCCCTCCCAAACCCACAGTAAAAAGATCAAAACACATATTGGTTTGCTGTATTTCCCACTGCTGAGTGCCTGTTAGAGGAGCTTATTTGATTGTCTAGCCATGTATACTCTTGAAACAATGTATAAACCAATTTTATATATTAAGTAGTGGGCTTCTCTTGAATTATTTGACCGGCAGACTGTTCAATGTTTCTCCCTTAGATGATACTAGTGATGCAAAGCAATAGAATGTTTTATGCTTATCTTTCATTACAAAAGATATTGAAAATTGTGCCCCTCTGCATCTATACAAGTATGGCACCTGCTGAACACATTATTGAACACAATTTCTGCAGCTGCAATATTGGAAAATATATGATGGATAGCATCTTCTATAATTTGTTGAACTTCTGGGGATTTTTTGCATAAAATTGATCTTTAAGCATTTCCCAGAGATAGTATATGAAGTTAGATCTTGAGGGTGAGCTGGCGAGTCAACTATTCTGTCATCAAAAACCGATATGCTTCCATAGACTGATTTACTGTTTGTGTAATTGCATTATCTTGTATAAAATAACCCTGGGCTTGTTCTGCAGATGTCACTTCTTTGAAGGAAAGAGTCAGTAAATTGTTCATTAACGTATCAGAAAGGTTTCATGAAAGGAAATGGCCTCAATAATTCTTGTTGGACTGATAGAATGCCACACTGTGGTTTTACATCATGCAGTGGATTTTAATGTATTGGTGTGAATTTTCAGAACTCCAGGATTTATTGTTGTGTGTGTTCATGTAACTCAATTGCTATAGTCAAGATTTATCAAAAAAATATAGCAGACCAGAGTCAACGTATCCATCGTGCACAGACTGCAGAAGCCAGTTGCAATAATTAAGTTTTTTTTGGCTACCTTTGTCTAAGACATCTATCTAAACTAATTTTTCTTCAGTTAGAATAGTTGGCTGTCTATTTTTTTTTTTCTAACATGGACCCAGTCTTTTTAAGTTGTTTCTAATAACAATTAATTAATTTTGAAGATTTAGAAGCTAGTAACAGTGATGTGTCATAATTTAAAATAAAAGAGAGTTGAAGGTTGTTACACTACATCACTAAAATGTTCTTTCTTGAACGCGTTTCGGGAAACGGTTTGCTCCCATCTTCAGCATGTTTACAACTGCTGAAGATGGGAGCAAGCCATCTCCTGAAATGCGTTCAAGTAAGAACATTTTAGTGATGTAGTGTAACAACCTTCAACTCTCTTTATTTTAAATTCTAACAACAATCTAAAAATTGTGGATTCATTAAGAATGGTGATACTAGGGAATTTTTTCTGTATAAAATGAAGCTGACAGTCCATATAGACTCAATCCAAGAAAAATTAACACATCAAATGCACGCTGTACTGTAATATACAACAGATAGCTTCATATAATGTTATTCCTACTATATACAACACCAAACAACATTAGACTGAACTGCAAATACCGCTTACCTCCATAAATAACATTTGCCTACTTAAGCTAGGCAACTGCAGAGCAAGATCATTCAATTTGATACCTCCCAGGAATCACACCTGCCTGCCAGCACTAGTGTCATTCAAGATAACCCCATTATAAGAGTATATGTGACTAATGAGCCGGGAATTTGAAACACTAAGCATCACTTGATATAAATACCTTGAACATGTTTTGCGAGATGCTTTTACTCATCCTCAATAGCTGTTTGACTCATTCCCAATAGAAAAATTTGTCATGGAATTGTTAAAAGTACTGGCAACCACTGGCAATGTTATGAGCTTTTTGGTGGCAGCAAATCAAAATTAATTAGGTGTTCCTTGTTTCTTAGCAAATGTACTTCAGCTGGGTAAGTGGTGGCTTTCAAACGGAGCTGTCTTTTTCTTGTTTTCCCTATGTAGATTTGGCTACAATCAACTGTTTATTCTGTATACACCAGATTTGTTGATGTTTGGGACTGGGTCTTTTAGGTTTGTGCATTGTAATTTTGTATACTTATTTTGCGTAGCTAACATTATGTTGTATTTGTTAAAAGTTCTGCTGAATTTATGATAAACTCCAAGATGGTAGGTGAATTTTCTGTTTTGCTTAAACTCATTCTGGTTGCTCAGTTTTGTGATATTCGATATCTGCTTTTGTCTTTTGCTATCTTTATATGTATGTTATCTTTTTTGTAACCATCTATAGCTGCTATAGATAGGACATGCTCATACTCTTATTTGTAGTCTTCCAATTTTATGGGGAAGTTCACAAGCCAGTTAGTTAAGCTGTTGCAAGCTGCCTGTTTATGTGACGTGGGGTCAAAATTATTGCTTTTTATGTAGTTGTCTATATATGCCAAATTAGATGTTACTGTTCTTTGATTATTTTGATAATGTTTCGGATTGGGTTAAAATTGGAACAAGTGCAACTTACAGGTAATAAAGATATGATTTGTAGGATTATTTCCAAAAATACATATAGGAAATAAGTATACCAATTATACTGCAATATTTCTACCACAGAAAGAATGCATCTAACACTGTCATTTTCAATCCTTTTTTAATCCATTCTTGCTTATTTTAGTGCTGTCTTCTTTTTAAGTTAATACTTCTCTCCCATAAGTTGCTTTCAGTGCTTACTCATCTTTTAGTGCTGCAGAAATGTTAAAGGTTAGTGGAGGCATTCAGTTACAAAAAGATGTAAGAAAATATGTTATTTTCAGTTAACGGTGCAAGAACTGAAATTGTGCTTCCTCTGATATTCATACTGTATTATGTTTTGTTAGCAGTTCATTTGTGGATGTACTTTCCCACACATAGCATCAGAATTATGTAGATATATTTAGTAATACTTATTTTATTTAAGAATCTGACTCAAAGTGGGTTTGCCATAAAGACACAAAATAACATTAAAAATTCTCTACATTAAAATAGGTTCATCAAGCAGAACATAAAAATAAATATCTTTCACATTTTAATCATGACTTTTAGGCATAAAATTATTTCAACATAACAATTGCTGGAGTTTAGAATGTTGAGGATATGTAAAAGGAGTATAACTAGCAAAACCTACAGCGCTGCCCACATTATTACGTTAAATATGAAGATTATACTATCTCACTTGGTCTCTCTCTTCATTTCTACCCCTTCTACATTTCCTCAGCCTTTCCTTTCCTTCTCTGTGTACAACTTACCTGTTGTGATGTTTTAACAACATTAAAATATGAAGAAGAATATTAGACAAACAAATAAATAAGTAAATCCGCTGAAAAAAATACATTTAGGTTCTTATTGTGCTGTCACAAAAACAGGATTATTTTGAGCCAAAACTAAATTATGGGACAGTTATTTTAAACTTTCAAATCATCAGTGAAAGGCTTGTCAATGTACCTTTGCTATTTTATTAAAGAAGTGGCATGTCTTTTAATTAAAATACTGTAAGTGTGTGTTATAATAATTATTAGAAAGTAATATTAAAACTACAATTATTAAAGTGATGCATTAATACTAAAGGGTACACAAAGCATACAGGGTTACTAGGGACAAAAGAAAATCAAGTAATACAATTTCAGTTTCTTTTTCTTTCTTCCCCCCCCCCCCTGAATCTGTTAAGTTGTACCTTTTCTGAAGAGTGTTGAAAATGTTTCATCCAGGAGTTATCCATTGTATTTAAGTTATATGGTGTCAGCTTATAAGTATAAAACATTAAAACATTTGAAAAAATAATATTTTTAAAGACTATTTGAGTAATTATAGTCGTCATAAACTGAACTACTGCATTAAACATTGTTTGATAACTTTCTTTTAGAATATTAATATAAATAATTTGCTCTCTCCATTTCTAGCAGAATAAAGATGTTAAATCAGCTTTAAGTATATAATAACTCTAATATTATCCTCAATATATGACTACCACTAAGCATTAGATTCCTAAAAGTTCATTTTGTTTGGTTATGGAAAATAAATACAGCTATTGTGGCAGCAAGAAATTGAATTCTCATTCAACATTGATTCTTATATGGAAAAGAAAAAAAAAAGGAGAAGGAAAGAAAGACAACTACACATTCCCATTAAAAAAAACAAAAAAAAAACATACCTAATACTTAGGGTTGTCATATGTCCTGAAAAAATGGGATTTTCCTGAATTTTAGCACCTAGGTAAGAATCCCACCCAATTTTCAGTAAATGTGCTGAATAATGAAGATCCTTATTCTTGCTTTTCTGTCGCAATGTTTGGAACTTATTGCCTATTGGCAATGGTGTTAACTCATGTAACTCTTGTCGTTGGGTTTCTTGCACTGCACCGTATACAAACCACTATACCACTACTACAAGAACTATTGTCAAAGAATATAATGATCATTACTACTACATTCTGTTTAGCCAGCACTCAACCTGCTGCTTAGTTTTCTTGCCATTTTCGACTGAATATGTCCTTTCTCATGTATTTCATAAATCTATAATTAACATAGAGAGTAATTAAGGTTGTGAATGAATTGAATTTTTTGTAAACATTCTAAAGGTGAACAAAATCTTCTGCCTGTGAAAAACATTTAAAAAAAAAATAGATAACCCAGCCATTGTTAAAAGTTTTGAACAAGAAGCAAAAAATTGCTATATCACTTGTCTTAATTATTTATAAAAGTGGTTATATTTTTCACTGATCTCAAATGTTTCAATCGGTTGCTCTTCAAGGAAATACCAACTTAGGGTGGGAATATAGAAGGCACTGTTAAATACTTATTGAAGCATGGTTACAAAGTTGATGACTTATAAGCATTCGACCAATAAATGTGTTTAATAAACTTAGTGAAGCAAAACTAAATGAGCCTGACTCTGACAATAATTTCATGCAAAAACTAGCTACTGACAAATGGGTGGATTTTTTCAGTTCTTGCAAGAATAGTGAGGAATATTCGAACTATTAAAGATTGCCCAGTTCTATTTCTGTTTTCCTGTCCATAATGCATGTGTGGAAATAATTTTTTCCATGATGAATGCACATTGAATAGACGACAAGAATAGGCTAAAATTTAAATCCATTGGAGCATTTCTGATGGTTCAATATAATTTGATAAGCATGTTGTGCTTGAAATTTCATGAATATCTGATGCAAAACAATGTGTTCCTGGCAAAGATTTCATCTTCAGTAAACATGGCTGGTGTAAGACTAAGAATGACTAGTAAAGCAATGAACTTAGTGATACATTCAAACGTGGCATTTGTAGCACTTGCACATATGTACATATGTTGCAGAGTTTCTTGTGTATTTTATGACCATATAAAAATTAAGTAATAATTACAATACTTTGGGATAGAGTCGTGAATTCTTGTCTCACCTGCATGGCAACCCTAAATGTATTAAAAATTAGAAAAGCAAAATAAAATTTTTTAGATATACACATAGCATAATGACCACTTTAATCAACCAAGGATCTTCCAATATAAAAATAAACATTAAAATACACTCCACGTGCCTTATCAAACCCTGACTTACCTGCATGAATGTATTTTGATATTTAAAATGTGTATATCAGGAATCATAAATACAGATTGCAGCTAACTAAACAGTGACAGAAATAACACTGAGATATGGAGCTTTGTCGACATTCTGTCAGGACATTTAATGTTGAAACAACTATCCAATTGAATTTGCAACATTACGTGCTATAGTATCATACACACAAATACACGCTTTTTCTCTATACATGAATAAGGACATAATAAAAGTGATGATCTTATTTACTTTACCTCTGTTAAGTGCTCCATTTAAAGAAATTTTTTTTTTAATCAAAGAAAATTTGTGGCATTTTACTGTGCAATCTTTGTAATCTGCTTTCACAAACATCCATAACAAATCAGTATGGCTGGTGATATTCATATTTCAATCAGCCTTATTCATTTGTGGTGTTTTGCACACCTAACACTAGACAGTGCAAAAGCGTTTCTCTTTATGTAATTATTTAGCATACAGTAGTAATGAACTTGATGAATTTTTGTTTTGTTTTACATGCATTTTCTATGGAGTAACAATAATTATGTTCTGCTCCATGGCATTCCCAACAAAAATTCAGAGCCTTCTTCTCAAACATGTTCTTTTATGACTCCAACATATCTGCATTCTAATATCCAGGCATTGTCTTTTGCTAATTTAAAGTTAAATTAGAAGCTGTTTCAGAGTTTGTGTCCATCAAGAAAAACAGGAGGTTTGAATAGTGAAAGAGATGTCAAAATCAATAGAGTGGTTTCCAAGATTACCCTACATACACATATATGAACTTCCTCTCTTTATAATATTAGTAGGTACATATTTAATGTAGTTAATGCTATGGATTATTAAATAAGTGCTGTGCATCAAGGTATCTAAAGCCATTATAACCCTGCTTCCTCACCAAGACAATGACACTTGTCTATTTTTCATTTGTATGGTTGGAATATTGTGTATAACATTGTCATTAAAAAGTTCAGTTTCTCACTCAACATTCAGTTTTCATGGTTTCATCTGGCCAGTTTTGTGGAATACTGAGATTTTAAAATGCTATTGTTATTGATTTAAATTCTACTTGTTTTTAAGGTAAAATAAGTGCTACAAATTAATTTTATAGAGCAGATGCAGGGGATCTGTTAATGATGATCTTCATGTTATGGTTGTAGTAGCCTTTAAAAAGGAGGGCCAGGGACAAACTTCTTGGCCATATAAGATAACAGATATAATTACTGAAACAATTCTGACCTGTAAATAGTTTAACCCTTCCTCCACTTTTGCAAATTTCTTCTGTACAAATTATTTTTGTGCTGAAAGCATTAAGCAAAAGTGCTTGAGAGCTTCTGTTAATTTGCAAGGAACAGCTGTTTAGTGTTATGGATTTAAACTTATAAGACAGGCTTGTCACCAATAGGATAATATGCCTCCTCACTCTCTGGCTTGTATTATCAATCTATCATTATGGTACACAGATATATCTTAGTTTATTAAGAAGACCATTATTCTTCTTGCTGTATTCCATTTCATGTTTAAAATACACCAGGTTAAATTAAATATATGGCTATCATATCTAGGTAGCAGGCAATGTTGCATACATTAATTGCACTTATTTAATCTAATGATCTCAGCTTTTCTTTAACATTGTGTTACAATATATTTTACTACATGAAGCTGTTAAAGAAATGGGTAATCATCCTAATCTCAATCTGTATATTGAGGCACTTGTCTCATCATTTCACAAGCCCCTGAAAACATGCAGCATAAGTTTTTTCGGGCTGCCATTGGGAGCAGCACCACCTTTTCTATGCAGTGTTCATCTTTGATATCTACCCTTCAGAGAACTTTTGCACCCTAATATAAATAGCATGATGTTGCAGGCAGTACTTATCATTAAATCTGCATAGTATAGCACTTGTTGAAGAGCTTTACTGTCTTGTAGGCGTGCTGCCATCTTGCAACTGCTGTATTGATTATCTCATGCAAATGTCATCAGTTGCCATTACACTAATACTATCATTAGGAGCTTAATTGAAATATGTATTATCCCACATAATTTTGTAACTTATTGATTCAACCTTGTAATGTTCCATTGTGTTTCACTCTATTCATGTTCCCACTGCCTTTTAAGCATGAAATGGTCAATATATTCAAACACTTTTTAATCTCATCCTACACTACAAGGATGAGATTTGCAGCTGTGAACATGCCAGATATACTGAGGAGGTGGGCAATGTGCTTCAGTGACAATGCTTAGCTAAGCTGACCTGTCCTTACTAGTTGCTTTTTTTGTCATTTCAAATAGTACATTCTTTCCTCCCCTCTCCATTTGTTTGTGCCATTCCATTGCTTCTAAGGAAAGCTGTGAAGAGAAAAACTACATTATAAATTGATAATCAAGGAAATTATGTTTTGGCTTGTGCTAGTGTAAGAATGAGGCATTAATGTTCACCAAATACGCTTGCTGTACTTGAATGCAGTTTTTAATATTTGTGTATTTTGGCAGTTTTCTCTGATTTGTTAATTTAGATTTCCAGAGTTTAGTGCAGGCAGTTATAATGGTGTAATTTAATGAACAGTGTTAATCAGATATATACATATATTAGACTAACTCCATGTTGGGACCATATTTAAGAGACAAGCTCCATGGCAAAATGAATGGGAATGTGTGTATGTTTGATGGAGTGGGATAAATTAATTATGATGTGATGTGATAACAGAATATAAACACTAGCATTTTTAAGCCTTGTTTTGTATGGCATAGTGAATAATTATTTTGATTGTAAGTATAAAGCTTGCTTTACTTCTCTCTCTTCCTCATTCATTCAGAAAACCTTTGGTTGATGTTTTCATATTTTCAGAAGAAAGATGGATTAAGAGTGAATATTTTTCTTTGTACATTTATGTAAAGCATGTGCTATGTATATATTATAAAATAAATTGTGACCTTTACTGCAAGGGTTGAAAATTGTAAATACAGGAAGTTTCATTCATACATATTGTAAGTAACAAGTCTTTGTTATGCATTATTTAAGTATTAGCATACATTATTGACACATAGTATTCATATAAAGTATGTGGGAAATCCCTGTAGAATTCATAAAGGACAAAAGACAAGCAGAACTTCCATTTAAACAAATGGTTAACTTTGCTTGGTTTATGGACTATAGTCATTGTGATGTACAGATGAAATATGACAACTTAACTTCTACAAAGGTTATTCAAAATGTCACCATGAGTTTTATGTAGACTTCTAAGCACATCACTAGTGTTACTCTCTCTCATGTATCTGCTAGGAGAATGAAGAAGCCACCATATTGGTATCCATGTTTTGGGAATCATTGCTCTCACTCTTGAGAGCAAGAGCAAATAGGCAACATTAATGGACCAATGTGCAATTATACATAGAATATTTATTTCACTACTAAGATTTACATGTATTATTATATTAGTTACAAGTAAATCAAAATAGTGAGAATTGTTTTATAATAATTCACCTATTCGGTCAAATCACAAATCACTGTGCAAAGTTGCTGATATCCCATGAAGGCCAAATAGTCTCAAATACAGTAGTAGTTTAGCTGTTGGGTCCTTCTTTCTCTTTAAATCTAATAGTCTTTATTACTTTACGTTTTATCTTGCTCACTGATTTTCCTGAACCATTTAGTTCTTACTTTACCTTTCTTATTTCTTTAACTTATGTTTACATTCTCTACCACATACACGGAATATTGCTTTCCAGCCAAAAATGTCATACTTAGATTTCACCAGAAATACATTTTAGTACACGCATGTCTTTTTTTTTTTTTTTAAATTTATCTATTTAACAGCACGTCCCATCATAACATAGTACTACTTATCCTATCATAATGTAATACTACATTCTTTACATCAGTTTTAATGATTCATATAAATATATGCAGGAGAATTGTTACATTAATTTTAACTGCACCCGTTTGTAAAAATTGCAACATTTCCTTCTTGGTGTTGCAATTTTCACAAACGGCAGTGTATTTTCAAAATGTTATTTGGTTCTATGTGCGTTTATTCATTACATAACTAAAGTTAACTACCTACTTCATAATTCCTGATTGTAAGTCTATATTAACTACAGTATATTTATGACTATGTTGTTAACTAGTTTCTGTTACAACACACTTCACATTTCTGTCTTCTATCATACAAGAATGGAGTTTAAATATCTTATGAATATTCGAGGGTGGCTGTAGGCCAAGCTTCACTGCTTATTAATGATTCCTTAATCTTTGGTTTCTTTGTCTCTTAAATGTTTTGTATTTGTGTGTCATATGATCCAAGGTCTGTTCTTATTCCCTGCAAACACAAATAGAATCATTTGCTATTCCAAATTTGGTAAGGCAGGACCTCAATTTACCATGTCCTGTTAAAAACACTGTTAGCTCTGAAGTATATGTAATTTTAAATGAAGACTGGTGTTTACTGATGGGAAGAATGTTTTTTAACTGCTCCTTTCCTTGAATTTTTCTATTGCAGTTCCCAAATCTTGAGGCCTCTTTTTCTCTCCTGTGTGACAGTGTTTTCTTACATACCCCTTTACCCTCTTCGATAGCAGTTTTTTTCATGAGTCAATCCACCATCTTGTTGCCTGCATTCCCTGCATGTCCTTTTACATCCAAAATGTACTTTCCATTGTGTATTGTTCAATGCAATTATTTTGTCTCTGATTGACTCTATCACTCTACTATGTTTGAATTTGTTCTTTAATAGTTCTAGAGTTATCTTGCTGTCAGTGTATACCACTACTTTCTTGATATGATTTCCCAAATCTTCATATTCATCTAACTTCTCAAGAACTTTTAGAATTATGATTTCTTCAGAATTGTGATTATTTTTGTGATTTGAGCTTATGTTGGTAAATTAAATTGCTGTTCATAAATGTGATTCCTTCTTTATCTCCAGTTTTGCTGCGATCTGCATATGTAGTGTCTTCCTCTTCCTGAATTACAGCTATTTCTGTAGGATTTCGTCAATATCTTGCGTCCAGTGGTGTATCATACTCCTGAATTTGTAGCATGTAAGTCCGTATTATTTCCTCTATTGTTATTTAGATGGGCCTTACTCCAGGTACAACACATGTGGCATTATATGATATGGTTCAGTAGGCTTTAGCAATTCTTATGTTAATGAGACGTTGTACTCTTATAGCCTGTACCTACACAGGGGTATATCAAGATAGGGACTATAACTGCTTCATAAGTTGTTTTTATTGCCTTATGTCCAAAATCCCATTGTAGTTTAACCGTTCATACCAGCATATTGATGAGGGTAATTGATTTCCCTACAGTGTTGTCAATATGGATGTTGACATTAAATTTGTTTTATCCAAGTGTATGCCTAAAAGTTTAATTTGGTCTGGACTAGCCTTTTGTTATTTAAGTATATTTTGAAATCTCTGTCATCATTTCTAATCCTTGTTATAAGCAGAACTTTATATTTTTTATAATTAAGTTTTATTTTGTTATCACATAACCACTTCTGTTTTTCATTATATCTTGATTAGCAGTGATTTCTGCTTCAATTTTAAATGTTCCTCTTGTGAGAGCAATTAGATTGTCTGGTTACTGAATTCCATATTTAAGAGTGAATTATACATTAGGTTCCAGAAGGCAAGGCCACAACAGGATTCTTGTGTACACTCTTTGCAGACTTCTCTTTCCATTGTATAACTGTTTATTGATAATGTTGCTGGCCTGTCACTAAAGTAATAAATACCCAAGTTGTAAATATTCTATGGACATCCAAGTTCCCTTAAATTATTCAGAATACTGGGCCCCAGGCTGCATCAAGTGCTCCTTTCACATCGAGACTGACTATGATTATGCATTGTTTGTATTTCAGACTTTTCTCCATAAAACTTTCATCTCCATTGCTGCGTCAATTGCCCCTTTTTGAGGGGTAAATCCATATTGATTATTATTTACTTAATCTTTGGAGTGTTTATGGAATAGAATCCTGTCAATCATAAATTTGTTGCAGTATTCTGTCATGTTATCTTATTTGATGGCGGCTGTTATTGTTTTACTATTTTGAATTTTGGGTTCTTTGTCCTCCGGCTAGCTATTATTACTCAGTCGATCAAATATCTCTTGAACAGGGTGTGTAAACAGAAAGGAGTTGTTACTAAAGATAACATGTTTTTACACTTTTATTGTCGTCACACTTAATTAATTTCACATATTTAATCTTGATACACGCCTGACTGAAACTGTTATATTTTCGAATGTAACTACAATCACTTATTTGCCACGCACTATTACTTCGCATATTTCACATTTTGTAACTAACTTTATGATGCAAGAGATTCTGTAGAATTGCATAATGTGTACTTCGTGAATGCTTCCATAGAAATGCCTGATGTGTAACTCGCAAGAGAGATTTCTTAGAAGTGTGCGATGTTTGCCTTGTGAATGATTCTGTAGAACTGCACGATACTTGTCTGTGGCTCCAGAACTTATACTCCCTCACCCCGATATGCCTAAACATTATAATAGAGCTGCTATTGGTTAATAAATCGCGCCAAGATTAGCATCTATTTCGTCAGCCAATCAAAATTACAAAAACGTATGCTCTAGGGAAGATATTCCCTCCATTTCTAAAGAAAGGCATGCTACCCTGACGTCATTTGTTTGTCTCTTCTAATTGATAAACAACTCACCCCATCGCTTCATTGTTACCCGCTCCTATTGTCAGTTTCAGTGAGGCGGTGTAAACTTATTTCCTAACAATGCTTATAATTAACAAACATCTCAAATCATTGTCATACAATAATGTTAATTTACACTACAATCACTCTGGCATTCACAGTGTTGTGACATAAAATACTGCCTCAAATTTTAACAGTAGTGCTGCTGATATTTATTAGGCTTATTGGTACATACTTCATTACATCTTTGGAGTCCTCTTTCCTTAGCTTTATAAAAGGAATTACTACTGAATGTTTCCACTTTCTTGGAATGTTCATGTTAGAGTGGCACTAGTTAAACTATCCTCTCCAGGAGAGTTATTTTAGATTGAATCCTTTTAAAGCAACTGTTATTTCTTAGTTTGAAGAGTGCATCATGTGTATTTAATGGTTCTGAATTTCCTTCCTATTTGAGGAGCATTTTTTCAAAGCTCAAATGCAGAACATTGAATTTTTCAGGAAACATGTCTTTTTTTTTCACCTAGAGAGAGACATTAGAAGAATTTAATCTTTTCTCCAGCATTAGAATTGGTCCCAGAAAAAAACAGGATTCAGAAATAATTCAGAATATGATAGATTTCTTAGTACAGATGATTAGAACTTAAAACTTCATATTTTGACTCTTTTTGAAGGCTGGTCTTACAACCATATTAAGGAACATTTTGGCAATAATGTTTTGAACTACATTATAAAGGTAGCAAAAATAGTAGCTTCAGAGAGGGGCATTTTGCTGACCCCTGAAACCAAATCTGGTAAACCATTAAGAGTATTCCGTGGCGGAAAAAATAGTAGTTTTACATTTTAGCATTATGGCAGAAAAAAAGAATAATGTTTCTATTAAAGGAGGAGAGAAAATTAAAAAACAAAGAGATTGATTTTGCGCAATCTAAAAGAAACCTACTGCAGTTTTAAAAATAAATATCCTGATATAAAAATGGGTTTCTCAAAATTTCCTCAACTGAGACCTAAACAGTGTAGTACACTTCTAGGCACTCAAATTATGCATTCTGTTTGTGTTTGCACTCATCATGAGAATGTGAAACTGATGCTTGATGGAATGAACATTTCCCACGTTACTGCAGATTCAGGTATTCTCTGTAATTATAAGGACTGTCTCCCTCAAATAATTTGTTATCCTCATTACCAGATTGCTATTTAAGGAAATATGTTAACTACCCAGGGATGAAAACCTGGTCAGTAATGTCTGGGACATTTTCAAAGAAAAAAAATATAGAACAGGTGACATAAACAGTGCGTAACCAGAGATTTCACAAATTTAAAAATAATACAATCACCTGTTGAATACTTTCTGGAAAAATTGTCAGATCTTTTAACTGATACCTTTATAGCTCAACGACAGTCTGCAGTTTTGTCTGAGTGGAAAGCAAATTTGAAACCTGAATAATGTATTGTATTTGGTAATTTTTCAGAAAACTCTGGCTTTGTCATACAAAATTCCATTCATGGAGTACTTTGGAACAATGACCAGGCAACAATCCATCCATTTGTAATTTACTGTAAAGAAAACAATAGCTTAAAACATAAAAAATTATATTACCATATCACAAAGTTGAAAACTTGATACAAATGCTGTTCTTCTGTTCCAACACTAGTAGTTAACAAACATCTAAAGAAAGAAATAAGAGACCTGGAAAAAGTAATTTACATTTCCTATGATGCTAGCTCTCAGTACAAAAACAAAAAGGAAAAGAAATAAAAATGTATGTACATGTGTTTTCACGAGGAAGACTTTGGCATTAGCTCAAATGACATTTCTGTGCCACTTCACATGGCAAGGGGCCTTGTGATGTAATTGGGAGCACTATTAAATGTCTAACAGCAAAAGCCAGTCTCCAGCCCGAACAAGATTCCATCACAACATCTTATAAATTATTTACTTGGATGCAGAATCATATTACAAACATTACATTTAACTTCTTACTGTTAATCAGCACAAACAAAAGAAGGATATTTTGGCAGCAAGATATGAAAACTGAAAACCAATAACAGGCATGTTAAAGCTACATTGTTTTGTACCTTATCAATATCTGAAGCCATAGTGAAACTGTATTTGTTTCAAAGTAAAGGAAAAAAAAGTTTCCAATTAAACAAACTGTGCTAGGTATGATTTAGGTGTATAGATTGTTTCCTGAGATCACTATGCCTTAAAATGATTTTGAATACTCTGTGCATCATTTCTCCCATATATTGTCAGCTACAGTGGATCCCAGCTCGACTTGACAGCTCAGCTCTCTGGATATCCACCAGCCCCAAGTTGAGTTCCCTGCACCACATGACTAGGTAAATAATTTAATTCTAAATGAACCAGAAGTAATACCCTCGTGATATTTGGCATGGTGTTTTATAAAACATGGAGCAAGAAGAGTGATTTTTTTCAGTTCTTTAAATGGTCAATATCAACTTAAATTTAAATTCTAAAATTAAAAGCCTTTATTAAAACTAGATAAGTTTCATTTAAAATGTTTTACACAATATAGGAAGAAAGTGCATTCTGACCTTTCAAGTGAAATATTTACAAAGTCTCTAACATAAAAAGGATCGGAACTATCCATATTTAAACATGTCACGAAGGGTGCTATTTTTGAAAATTTGTTACTTAGCAACAGGTATAATAGTCCTGTTATAAATAGTATTTTAAAACACGCACACATTTTTTGTCACAAGAAAGCGTATAGAAAAGCTTTAAAAAAAAAAAAAACAACAACACATGACAGTAAATGTTTGTTTAAAATCATTTGATTTGATGTGGAATTACTCATGTTTAAGATATTTGCATGAAAATAAAATGTACATCTTTAATTTTCTGGAAACAGCCTATGAAGCCCTCTTCATCTGGAAGGAGTTTTGTATAATTTTGTGTAATAGCTAGGCCATAAGTGAGAGAGACAAAAAGTACTACACAAAAATTATACATCTCTTTAAAGAACAATTTATTTCAAATAACTTTGTTTGTGTGATCAGCCATTTCTGAAATATTTGTTGCTATTGGTTTGAATTTTTCATTGTTTTTGTCATTTTTGCTTTCTTTACTACTTACCTATAGTAGGTAGAGGAAATATTTTTGTATTCCAACCAAAAACTCCATATTAAGATTTTATCCGAAATATACATTTTGAGACACTCTGGGGAGGGGATTTAGAAAAAAGATTGTGTGTGTGTGGGTTGTGTATGTGGGTGGGTGTGTTTTATATATATTAAAAAATGAAAAGTAGGTTAAACATCCAACTTGGTATTCAAGTTCAGCATCTTATGGATGTAACAAAACCCCAAACTATCCTTTACATGCAAAATTTTTCATTATTTGTTATTTTTGCAAAAATAGCACTAATAATTTTGATTTAAATACCATAAGTTTAAGATAAGTCATGACAAATAAAATGTATATGTTGAATTTTCTGTGAATAGCCTGTGAAATTCTCTTAATTCTGAATGACTTATGTGTAATTGGTAAACTGTAAAAGATAAGACAAAACCTTACTACACAAAAAATGTAGATCTCGTTAAAGCACACAATTTATGTGAAATAAAACTTTTTGTGGCACTAACCATATCTGAGATATACTTTGTTATTGGTTTGAGTTTTGAAATCCTTAAACCTTTTTCAAGTGGGAATTTGCTAATCATTTTTTAAAGCTACCATATATGGTTCCACATTTTAAAAATCTGACTTGCTTTATTTTCTATTGTTTTATCTATAGCAAAATGTGCCAGTGTATCATGAAAGTTTATCTCAATTAACAAGAAGTAGAAAGAAGAATAAGCTTTTGTAAGAATAGCTTGTAGAAAAGTGACAGAGCAAGTCATGTCAATGCCACACATTAGATTTTTAAAGTGCTGTCACTATTCCATTGCTTTGTGCAATGTTATGGAGACAATATGTAATTTTAAGGCCAACATTCAGCAACCTACTTTTAAACTTTTGGCTGTCACTTTAGTTTCCTCTATCCCTCTTGTACCTACAACAAAATGTATAACAAAACTATTTCTGCAAACATTTATCTCAATTAACATGTGATAGAAAAATGTTATATAAGAAGCTATATGAAAATAAAGATAGTGGGTGCAGAAAGTCATGTTAATGTAACATGTCAATTTTTTTTTTACTTATGCTCATCTTTTACCGCACAATTTCTCTTGGTAAATTGCACCATTTTTTTCATAGTTTCTCTTTAGAAATGTTGGTTTGTGTGCATTCTAACAATATATGCCATTTACTAAGTCTCCCTTACTCTTAACCCTTTCATTTTCATAACTCCTGTTCTAGCCAATGCAAAACTGTTTCTTTCTGTTCTGTCATGCTGTTCAACATAACCTTCTCTACCCCACTCTGTTGTTAATTCTCTGTATATACTCCAATAAACCAATTAAATTATTTGTTAATAGTATCAGTATGACTCTCCTAAGATGTTTCATCTAAAATTAAGGACCAACTGTGTTTCACTAATTCTAAACCATGCATGATATTACATTCCAACAATGAAGAATACAACAGATTTAAAGTTTTGAATGTAAATGGAAGTTTACTATACAAAATGCCTCTTGGATTGAAAATTAGTTTTCCTAAAACCTTGGACATTTGAAGTTTATATAGATAGGAAGTTGCCCTTATAGAAGATCCACACTGGCATACGACTTGCATTCTTGTTCTGTAACATGCACATTTGCCATTTCCTGATTAGAATAGTTCATTTTGACCACTAGCATAGGTAATTTCATTTTAAACCAGCAAGCCTCCCAATTATCAATAAAAATCTAATTTATTGTCATGCAATAACTGATGCATTTATTCTGCTATCAGATGGTGATGAGGGAGAGTACAGGATAACACTATCTTTCACTAGAGAAGAAAATTATCTCTTTATGGGCATACCACAAACAGTAAATGCAAGCTCAAAAGTAACTACCTGTTTTTAAAAATTGTTTTGTATATTTTATTTCTCTCAATTCCCTGAGGTTTCTCACATATTTAGCTACATCTGTATGCCTGCTAAACAACATCCTTTATGTGCTTCCCTATTTCTGTATTCCTTATTTTGGTAAGTCATTGAAACCTGTAGCTGAATCGCATTTGTGAATGCATAACCCTATAAATACAAAATAACTGGTAAAAAAGAAATCTGATGTGTTATATCACTACCTTTTCCAGCCACTATTGTTTATTCGTATATAGCTTCTACTAACTATTTTTGCAAAGTCATTTTTTTCTGTTCATTTCATGTTAATCAAGGTAAATATTTGCTGAAATAGTTCCATTACACATTTCATTGTATTATGTGATATAATATGAATGGTTTATTTCACATTTCTCAGTTACATCAAAATTGCATTAGAACGATGCTACTCAACATAGAGTAACTTGATTTCAGGATCCTATACACTTTAAACCCTGGTTAATTGTATATAGTGGATCCTAGCCTTATCTTTGTCCTTCTATATCTATAATGCTTCTAGGTAATTCTATTCATTTCTCTCCTTTTCCCCTGTTCATGTATATTTGTACTTTAGTCCTCAAATGTATTGTTAAAGTCCTCCTTCGCCTTAATGATTTACCTCCACCATTTCTGTCTTATCTTCCTTACATATTGCCAAAGCGTTTCAGAAACATTTCCCTGCTATTTGCAAAGATAATTTCTAGCCTAAGTTATCCCACTATTTGTTCCATGCTTCTTCCCTCCATAATTTATTTTCCTGGCATTCCATTATACAACTTAAGTCACTATCTTTTTTCTGCATAATGGACACAATTCCTTGTTCATTGTAGTCCACTCACTTAATCACATGGCCCCCTGTTCTTGCCCATGCTAATCCTTCCCTTTCAGTTTTATTACAGATATCAGCATACTGTTCTCTCCCCACTCCTTCCTGAAATTCCTATAGTATTTTAATGTATTTATATCACTTAAGCTACCAAGGATTTCCCTTTTTCCATGTCTTCAATCCTTAATTGAGCACTCATCTAAGTCGCCCATTTCAATTTCGTGTATTAGCTTTTTGTTTGGACTAGCCAGCAACCTTGCTTTCTGTTGTGTGTTCAGACAGACTTTGACAATATTTCCTTCTTTCAATGTAGAATTAACCCAGTACCAATTTTAATATCACTAAACCTTTTTTCCCCAACCCTTCCCAATTCAGCTAAAGCAGCTCTGTTGGGGGCTGATCTAGGCAGCCCTAATATCAATTTGCAGAATATTCAGTAAATCTAACCAATATTTTCCCATCCTTTCTCTATACTCCATATTTCTGACCCATACTCATTTTTTATTCCACTGTGGGTGCATAAACTCTTTCATGCCACTTGAATTTCATGTTTGGAATTTTCTTGAGGCAAAATCTTATGCTACTCATAGCTGGTTTTCTCTTTCCTAGTGGCTTTATCTTCTGTTCCATCCATTTTCCATTACTGTTTAGCCTTATTCCTAAGTAGTAAAATTTTATTTACTACTTCAATTTTATATCCTCTAGCTATTGCTTCTAACCTTTGTTAGGTAAGTAAGTTTTGCAGATCATAAGTTTTTATTTATTTTTGATTATTTTTAAGAACCATTGTCTGCAATACCTCTCCATTGCTTTTATTGCTTTAGATAGACCTCTGATTGTTATTGCAGCTGCTACAATATTTTAACAGAAAGTAAACCTTGAATGTCTTTATTATTGATTGATGGGCAGTGTTTATTTTCCTTACTAATTTCTTTCAGCATTTCATCTATAAACAAATCAAATAATATTGGGCTGGGCTGACAACAACCTTGTCTTAAAATTATTATGTTTGATACCCAGTCTGTTGCTTTATTGCCAGTGCGTCTAATGCAGAACTTATTGTCCACGTACAACCTCTGTATTGCCCCTATCATCTTTGTACTCATACCCTTTGCATTCAGCTTAATCCATAGTGCATCTCTAACATTTCATTATAGGCACAAAGGGGATACAGGAGGCTGAAACAATAATCAAATCTTTAAGCAGTGGGTTACTATATACTGGTTTTGAAATTCCATACTCTTTTCATTATATCACAAGAAACAACCAATTTGTGATAGTACTAAAATTCAAACCAGCATCTCAAAATGACTGATGCCACAAAAAATGTTATTGGAAAATGTTTTAAAGATATCTATATTTTTTGTTAGTGAGTTTTGTCTATCTTATATGGTTTATTGGTTATACAAAATCATACAAAATTCATCATGAATGAAGAGTAGTTCACAGGCTATACAAAGAAAATTCAAAATACATATTATATTAGTCATGTAAATATCTTAAGCATATGCAATTTTTTAAAAAATAATGAAAAATTTATGATAAAAAGTAGTTTGGGATGGAGTATTTCATTGAAAATCTGTTTGTCACATTCTTTGAAGATACTGAACATAAATGTAAAGTTTCGTATTCAGCTAACTTTTCATTTTTGAGCTATGCTGTTCTCTCTCTCTCTCATAGAAAACCTTTAATTAATTTTTTTGGTGGCGGGGAGTTATTCAGGGAACCTCAAAAGGTGTGTTTCTGGTGAAATCTTGATATTGAATTTTTGGGTAGAATGCAATGCTTTCTCTGCCTACTGTAACTAATTGCTAGAGAAAGTAAAAGAAGATTATTCATTCCTTGTAGTTGCTCCGAAGAATCTTCATAAATGTGCTGGACAAAATTGGATTTGCTTGTAGTATTTAGCCATAAACAACTGGAAGTAACATAAATGAGAGAGTATTCAGTGAACCTCAGATAAGATGGCTCACTGATGGACAATTCATTTTTGGACACTATCCGTAACAAAGAAAAAAGCTTGTGGTTTCAAAGAAGGGGTCAATAAAAATGTAGTAGATCTATGATGAATAAACTGTGAGATGGAAGGCAGCAAATTGTGAATTGCAGCATGAATTTAAACTTCATTTATACTTTTTTTTAACATATAGGTGTTATGTGGAGAAGGTATTGCATTCCACCTAAAAACTTGATACCGAGGTTTCACCAGAAATACATATTTTGAAAACCTTTGAATCCAAAACAGAAAGCATTTTTAGAAAAAAGGTCTGTGTGTGCATATGCATCTGTGCATGTGTGTGCGTGTGCATGCTTGCGCCCATCCGCACACTTTATAGCATGCTCCATTACAAAGAAAGTAATACTATATGCATTAATTATACAAAGTTATTTACGGCAAAGTAACAATTATTAAAATTCTATGGCTAACTGTAATCTTATGGTTTATTTGTTTTACTTATATGACATAATATAACACTAAACATTTCGTTTTGTAAAGAAGTTTTGGGTTTACCCAAGAGTTCACCAAGGGGCGTGGCACTGGCAGAGCTAGGAAGGGTAGGGAGAAAAGGTATAATAGTGGAAAGAATTTTGAAGTATTGGTATAGATGTTTAAATTTAGAAGATAATAATATATTAAAAGAATGTATACAGTTTCAAAAAGCTGTCCTAGGAGAAGAGTGTTGGTTAGGGGAGATGGGAAATGTCCTAAAAGAAATTGGCATGAGGAATATTTTCCTATTAGATAAATATAATAACAGTGGGTTTTGGAAAGAAGTGAGATTGAGGGTGGAAGATATCGAGAAACAAGAGATATGGGCTAGTTTTGAGGATAAAAGATCATTGATCTTGTATAAATCAGTTAAAAGAAATTAGGGAAGGGAGAAGTATGTAGATATATGTAATCAATTTGGTAGAATAGGTCTTGCGTGGATGCGCACAGGAGTAATATTTTTAAAAAGGAATGGATATAATTGTTCGGTGAGATGTATTATGTGTGATGAATCGGGTAGTACTTTTCATTGTCTAATAGAATGTGATAAGGTTAAAAGGTGGAGAGAGGTTATATGGAATAAAAAATGGGATAAGCTAAACAAAGAAGCAGTAGCATTAAGAATGTTGGGAAGCACAAAAGTAGAAACAATTAAAATGATGGGGACATTTTTAGGCAACACAAGGGATAAGTGGATAAGGAGCCTAAGAAAGGTACAGCTGAACGAGCATAGTTTGTAAAGTGGAGAGATGGTATAGTAGCTTTATCCCATATATACAGCCTAGGGGCTAAATATGGGGGAGCTAGAAAACTGGTGCACTAGACATAAGTTTAAGATGTAAGCTTTATTTGTATTATTGTAATAATGATGAAATAAATATATTACATTACACTAAACATTTCACTGGTTACACCAGTTTATAAGACTCACACAGGACATAAAAGAAAATTTCAATAATAATAATAATAATAATAATAATAATAATAATAATAATAATAATAATAATAATAATAATAATAATAATAATAATAATAATAATAATAATAATAATAATAATAATAATAATAAGACTACTCTAGCACTGTTTGTCAACTTCAAAGATGTGTTTAACAAGTATGGCGAGAAATGTTGTTATACAAAATGAAGACATATGGCATATTAGGCCACATGCTAAACTGGTTTCAAACCTTCCTATCCTAAAGATGGTTTGCAGTACAATACAAAACAGCCACATCTAAATGGAAACAAACGAGAGTTGGACTACCTCAAGGGTATGTTACAAGTGCTATTCTGTTCAATATGTATATAAACGACCTAGTAGATATACTAAGAAAATAGGTAACATACAAGTAGGAATGTTTGCTGACAATGTGGTAATAATGGACTTCAGAAAAGAACATAAGATCTGGGAAACATTACAAAAAACTACAAACAACAATGGAGAATACAATATAACCCTAGAACAGTGGACTAATAATAACAATATGGAAATAAATACAGGAAAAACTGAATATCAACTATTCACAATGCAGCATAAAACAGAAAATATATGCTTGCAAATCAACAACAAAAAAACTATAACAATGTATCTAGGGATAGAATTAGATAAAAGACTATCAATGAAAGAACATGTAAACAATGTAACGAATAAAATCAACAACAAGAACATTTTAAAACGTTTAACAGGAATAAAATGGGGTGGAAACATGGACCTCCTTAATAATACATATAAAACATACATAAAACCTAACCTATTGTATGGAGGAGAACTACTAGCAACAGTAAACAAGAGACTTAAACGTAAACTAGAAATTTCACAAAATAATTCACGAGAATAATAACAGGAGTTGTAAAAACAACACCAATTACAGTACTACAAAGCTTCACAAAAACTGCAAGTCAATAGAAACAGATACATACACAGCAGATACTATAGGTAATTTAAAAACTCAAATAAGCTTCAGAGCATATATTAATAACTTAAAATACAAGAATATAATTACAACCAATATAATTGCAACAGAGGTAATGAGTCCAATAGAATACATTGATATACAATATCAAAATGACCTGATATATACAATACACACACAAAACAATATACCAGATTAAATGAGAGCCATAGCAATAGCTATGGAAAATGAAAGATACCCAGATAAAGAATGGCTCCGAATATATACAGATGGATCCCTCATCAATAAAAAAAAATGCCGGTGCAGGAGTATACTGTAAACATTTTGCACAGTATCTAACATTAGATGAAACATCAAACATAACAGCTATAATGATGGAGAATTAACAGCTATAAAAGCAGCATTACAGAACATTTTATATAGACCATACATAAAACAAAAAATAGTCATCGTATCAGACTCAAAATCAGCCATAGATGGAATAGTAAATTACAAATAAAACAACAAGTAATATTAAAGAAATAAGAAGCCTAATTAAAGCAGTTGAAACTAGAAATCATGTCACTCTACAATGGATCCCAGCTCATGTTGGACTTTTGGTCAATGAACATGCAGATCAATTAGCAAAGAAAGGTGCAATACAACAAATAAAACCTGTAGGACAAATAGAAATAAATAAACAACTAAATAACATTAAACAACATTTCAAAAGGCAGCAGAGACTTGATGAAGAAGATAAATTAAAAGATAAAGATTATAGGAATATTAAAGATAGAGTTGATATACAAAAATTGCCAAGGAAGACTGCAGTGCCCTTATTTAGGATGGCAACTGGCCACGATTGCCTTGCAGAACATCTCTACAAGATACGATGCCTACCTACATACAAGTGCACTCTCTGTGAAGATGTCATCCTGAACAAACAACACCTCACCAAATGCAAAGGCCTTAAAAGTGATAACTTACAGACTTTATATTGGGAAGCCAGAGGGAAAATGATGCAGATCAATTAATCCCCAGTGCCATTGGTGAACAACAACAACATTTCACTGGTTTAGCTTGCTTTTACTCTAGAATCTATTGAAATCTATCAACTTAATGTATGAGACTAATTCCTGTGTATAGATCTGTACTACTTTTATTTTATTGAATGTCCAGAGTGCATGCATGCGTGTGCATGTGTGGACAGCATAACTTAAAAAAAGTTGGTTAACACCAAACTTGGCATTTAAGTTTCATCTTTCAAGGATGCAACACAAAGATTTGAAGAAAATCTCCCCACCGCAAACTACCCTTTACATGGCTCAAACAATTTTGATTAAAATAGCATATGTATAAGATAATTGCATGACAAAATTTATGGAAAGGTAGAATCAGACAATTGAAAAATTCACTCTTTGGATTCTACCTTTCCAACCTTGTCGTACACATGACTTGTGTGGAAGAACAATTTCAAATAAAATGTATATTTTGAATTTTCTGGGAATAGCCTGTGAAGACCTCTTCATTCTGAATGAATTTTGTATAAATGGTACATAAGAAATATAGATCTTATAAAACAATTTATGTCAGATGACATTTGTTGTGGCATTAACCATTTCAGAGTTATTTTTTATTATTAGTTTGAATTGTCAAATACTTTATGCTTTTTTCAAATGCTAAGTTTCTGTTTGTTTTTTCCTGTGGTCCTACAAAGAGAACTGAATTTTAAAGCCATCACATAGTGACCAGCTTTAAAAGATTTGGCTGTCACTTAAGCTGATTGTATTACATTTGTAAATACCTATAATGAAATGTGCAGTCTCAAATAACATGACGCAGATAGAAGAATAAGTCTTTGTAAGAATGGTTTGTAGAAATGTGATTAGAAAATGCCATGTGAATATAATAAATCAGATCTTTTTTTTAAATTATGTCGCTATTCAGTTGTTTCTTGTGTTGTTATGGAAAGAGTATGGAATTTAAGGCCAGCATACAGTGATCTGCTTTTAAACATCTGACTGTTGATTCAGTTTCCTCTATCTCCTTTGTGAGTACAATGTAATGTGTAATTAAACTATTTCTGCAAAAGTTTTGTTGATAAACATGAAGTAGAGAAAAATATTAGCTGTCATAAGAAGTAAAAGTAAATGATAGTGGGTAGAGAAAGACATGCGATAGTAATTCTGATTAGAACTCTGAGTGATGAAATAAACCAGATGGAGAGAAGGTATAAGGTACAATTTAAGCAGATTGCTGTTGATCACAGAACAATAGATGTTAATTGAAGCTGTAAATGTAAAACAGTGCAGCCTTCTTTTGGGCAGATAAAAACTGCCAGACTTTCTTGTAAATGTTGATGTATACATTGCTTTTATTTATTATCGGACATATCAGCATTTGGATTTCTTTTTATGGGTGTTTTACATTAATTACCTATATTTAACATTATTTTGACATTTACAAAAGAACCTTACATAATGGAGGAAATGGACATATGTTTAGTTCAGTATCAGAATTAATTAAAATCATGTTCCACAAATAACAAATAAAAAAAGTTGTGCTACATTAAAATTACTTTCTGTACCTGATGTTATTTATTTTTATATACCTTTGACAAACTATTCTTACAAAAGAATATTTTTATATTTACTTTGTGTTAATCAAGATAAACATTTGCAGAAATGTTTTCATTTACAAGGGAGATAACAGGAGACTGAATTGATGATGAAATCTTTAGAAAGTGGGTTGCTATATGCTGGCATTGAAATTCTATACTTTTTGCATGACTTCATCAGAAACAAAACAGTGGTAACAAAGCATTTCAAATGTATGATATTATTGGAAAAGTTAAAACCAATAACAATGATTATCTTTGAAAGGGTTAATGAAAGGGGGGGGAAAAAGACTACAATTTTTTTCACGCAGCAAGGTTTTTGTCCATCTCATGATTACTACTTATACAAAATAAGGTTATGAGTTTTTAATCAAAATGCTTAGAGAGAAAATCAAATGTTTTGAAAAACATTTCTATATGAAGGTAGTTTTGAGTTGAGAGATTCTCTTGAAAATCTTTGTACATATCTTTTGAGACGGTAATTTGTATCACAAATTACGTTAATATAAATAATTATTTTATTATGAATATGTATTTTTATGTAACATTGATTTCAGAGGTTTAATAATTGTAACTATTATTGGTAAATAATAATATACGGCTCTACTGAAACTGTCAACAATAACGCAATAATGCAATGAAGGGGTTAGTTGTTTATCGTTACCGGGAACCAGGAAGTTACGTAATGTTTCGCGCCTTTTCGGTAAAAAAAAGCTTCTAGAACATTCTCTAAAAGTAATATGTATTAGTGGTTTTCATTGGATGTTAAAATAGACGCTAATGTTGGCGCGTTTTATAAGCCAATAGCATTTCATTTATAATCTTTGGGTGTATCTTAAGGCAAGCCTATAAATAGCCATGATCGAAGTTGGTCGCCCCGCAGTTATACAAAATTCTCCGTACACTCCACGTTGATTCCCCAGTGTTCAACAAGATTCTCAACACGTAACACGTCAGCTCCCAGATTCTCATGTCGGTCTCTAAATTCATAAAGTTACGCGCAGCAGAAGTACGAGAAATCTTATAAAGGATTATACAGTAAAATATATAAAGTTGAAGTACGTGAGTTAAAAGTGAGAAGTTATTACAAACAGTTTCAGTATGGCGAGTATCCAAATTAATTTGTGAAAGTGTTCGTGAACGTGTTCTGCAATAAAGATTATAAAACCAGTTTCTTCATCAATATCATTTATAGACAAAAGATTCCTTTCCGCTTCACAACCTGCAAGAGTTAAATGTCTACCTAAATAGCTAGCCGGAAAATAATATACATAACCTTAAAATCTTTCGTAAACTAATTGATATAAATTGCTACGCCAGATGGAGTTAACAAACGACCAACGAATGACGTCACACAAGATGGCTACACACGTGGGGGTCAACAACAAAATTACGTAAAAACATATTACGTAAGCTATACCACACTCAAATTGGCGCCCGGACGTGGGGCGAAGTGACTAGGAAAGGAACGCAAAGTGACCAGGAAAGGAACTCGAGTAACCAGGAAAGGAACAAGAATAACCAGGAAGTAGCAGAATTAACCAGGAAAAGGCGAATGCAACAGTGGAACGATCTACAAGACACAGATTCCGAGACAACAGGGTAAATCAACTACAAAAACATCGAGACAACGTAGATTCATCACAACACAACGCAGAAGCGACATACAAACCTAGGAGAATGGGGCAGAACGCTGGACATCAAAGTAACAGCAACGGACAGCATTAATAAGGTTAGAGTATCCTAATTTTTTTGTGTAAATAACTTTCAATGTTATTGAGGAGTGGTAGGATAATAAAAACAATGGCTGCTAATAATACAGAAGAAATAATTATGGAGGGAGATAGTGTAACAGTTAGCTGTGATCCAATACAAAGTACAGGAAATAGCCCAGATTTTTTGGGGTTGAAGATGAAAATGTTAGTGTAGAAAGTGAGAATAGAATAGCAGGAAATGTTAATTTTGATGTTAGTATGATGGAAATGCTGAGAAATATGAATGAGAATATGAAAGATATGCAAAAGAGTCATAGGGAAGATATGCAAAAGAATAATGAGAAATTAGAAAAATTAACTCAGAATATGGAAAAAAATAATGAGAAATTAAGAGAAGATATTGATAAGAAGTTAGATCAGAATAAGAAAGAATTGAGGGAAGATATTGATAAGAAGTTAGATCAGAATAAGAAAGAATTGAGGGAAGATATTGGCAAGAGTATTACAGATCAATTAAGGGAAGAAATTTGTAAGAATAATGAGAAATTAGAAAAGAAAATAGATCAAAACAGGGAAGATATGCAAAAGAGTCATAGGGAGTTAAGAGAAGATATTGGTAAAAGCTTAGAACAAAACAGGGAAGAAATTGAAAAGAAATTCATGGAGCTAGATAGTAGTATGATGAGAATGAGAAATGAAAATCAGGAAATGATAGCAAATGAGATAGGCGAGGTTTCAAAGAAAATGTTAGACATGAGCAGGGAAATATCTAACCAAAAAAATGAGGTTAATGTAAAATGTACAGAGCTAGGTAGCCGAATGAGTAGCATTTCAAGTGAGTTAAAAGGGATGATGGAGGCTACAAATGCAGATTTAATACAGGTGCAAGTTAATTTCAGAGGGGAAATATCTGAAATTCAGAAGGAGTCAGAAAAACAGAGAAATAAATTGTCTGATGAGGTTAAAGATTTGTCTAAAGATTTGAATCAAAAGCTAACCTCTGAAATTAACAAACACCAAACTGTTCAAAATGAGAATAATAAAAAATTGGAACAGACAATAGAAAATCTGCAGGGTACTGTAAATAGGTTAGAATTGAATTCAAGGGCAAATATATGTGATGTGCATGTGTCAGATGTACAAAATAATGATAGAGGTAGTTCCTCAGGTATGATAAATAATGTGAGTGATGCGGCAGCTTCATCTATAGCTAATGCTGAAACTCAGAGTGCACAAGTTACACTAGAGAATTTAAATATGGGAGTAGGGAATTTGCAAAATTACAATCATATCTTAAGTGATTTTCCACTTCCAAAATTTAATGAAAACTCCAGTCCAGTACAGTTCATTGCAGAATTATCAGAGTATTTTCAAATTAAAAAAATACCTGAAGCATTGAAAATGATAGTTGTCAAAAGATGTTTGGACCAGAAAACCTTAGATTGGTTACAAATGGTATCAGGGGGTGAAATTTCATATGAATCCTTTAAAAGATTATTCATGAACAGATTTTGAAATGTTACGGTACAGCAGAGAATACGAGCAATGCTTAGTCATGGTCAATTTAATCCACGAGAGGGAATATCGATGACTGATTACTTACTAAAACATGCAAGTCATGTTAGAAACTTGTCACCTCCAATCAGTGAGGAAGATTTTGTGAGTTTGCTCGCAAGGCATTATCCTATAAGGATACAAAATTACTTATTAATTGCAAAACCACGGAACATCTATGAGATGACAGAATTAATAACAGCTTTGGAACAACAGGAAGAAGATATGTCTCGGGAGTGGGAACATAGATTTTTAGATGTACGAGATAGAAGAAATTACCAAGGTAGTTATCAACAAATAAGAGGACAAGACAGACATCATGAAATTAATACCAGACAACGGTATCAATCATATGTTCCACAATTTGAAAGATCAAGGATAGATAGGAGACCAGGGCGGCAGGAACAAATAAATTATGTCAGGACAGAAAGATTGCCTGAAAGAGGGCAAAACTATGGAAGGAGGTATATTAGACAGAGGGGAAATTTCACTCACTGGAGGGAAAATAATAACCGTGAAAGATCTGAGGAACGGCAAGAAAATTACGTGCCAAGGGGACATAATGTCAGAAATCGAGGATTTCGAACTCGAGGACAGGGAACTCAAAACAATGGTGGCGACACTGAGATAGATTTAGCGCCTGTTAGGAATGGCAGTCCCGTACGTGAACATGGAAATAACCAGGAAAACTGTTAACAGACTCCTGTGTAGTAGGTTCTCAGGACGTCTTTAATAATTCAGTATCCATTACCAATACAAATCATACACCTACACATACACCCTGTAATAAGATTACAGCAACAAAAGATAAGGGAGAAAATTTTGAGTCACCTCATGTCAGACTGGAAATTGCGAAGAAAGAAATAATTGCAACCATAGATTCTGGTTCATCAGCTTCAATTTGCTCACAGAAATTTTACATAAATTTGATTAATGAAGGTAACAAAATTATGGCTCTTCCCACTAGTAATTTAGTTTGTCGTGTTGCAATCGGAAGAACTACACAGGTCATAAAAACACAAGCTCTACTTAGCATACTTATTGGCGGAGAGAATTTTGAGGTTATGTTTCTAATTGTAAACCATCTGATTTGTGACATAATTATAGGATGTGACTTCCTACATGAATATGAAGCATGTATAGATTTTAAACATGAAGAGTTAAAAATAACAAAAGAAGGTAGAGAAATAAGGGTACCATTTATAAAAGAAGAAGTTTCTGTAATCGAGATGACAAAGGATGAGAAAAATATTTGTGACCAAGAATTTTTTGTGCAAATAACAGAAACTGATAGAAATAATCAAATAAAGCAGGTAGTCACAGAATATGAAGGGAATACCACGCCATATTTTCAACAGCTAGCAGAAATGCCAGAGAAAGTAGAGGAATTTACAATCCAAACAAAAGATGACCATGTGAGCGAGACAAACAACAGCAGGAAAGAGAAGAGAAATGAGGAAATAATACACAAGTGTGAAGAAGCTTATAATCTTACGATAATGCAAAAACAAATCCTTCATGATGTTTTGATGAACAATAGTTCAGTATTTAGTAATATCCCAGGCAGATGTAATGTATATCAACATACATTTCAAGTAGAAGACGTACCACCATATAGGCACAAGTATGACAATTTACCTATAAGTCTTCGAGACAAAGCTAGACAATTAATAAATAGCATGTTAGAAAATGGGATTATTGAGCAAAGTAATTCTCAATACATAAATTCAATCTGCTGGAGTATTAAACGAGATGGTAGTTTGAGATTAACTTTAGACGGCAGATATGTCAACAAGTATATGAAACCAGATCATTTTCAAAGTGAGGGAATTGAACAACTAATTACAAAACTTTCAAGAGGGAGATTTTTGACATCCATCGACCTCACTGCATCATATTGGCAAGTGGAATTAGATCCACAAGTGCGTGATTACACTTCATTTCAGTACTCAGGGATTCAGTATCGCTTTTGTGTAAATCCTTTTGGTTTAAAAAACTCAGGAAGTGGATTTTTGAGAGCCATTCACAGTATCTTTGGAAATTCTGCAGATGACTTTTTAATAAAGTATATTGACGACTTCTTAATCATTAGTCAAACATTTGAAGAACACATGAATAATGTCCATTATGTGTTAAATAAACTACAACAACATGGTATGACTGTGAACATACTAAAATCAAAATTTTGTGTCAAGGAAATAAATTTTCTGGGTTATGTAGTAGATGAACGAGGTATAAGACCTGATCAGAAAAGAATAGAAGCAATAATGAAAATTCCGCCACCCAGGAACGTAAAACAAATTAGACGTCTCTTAGGGGTATTGAACTTTCAGAGTAAGTTCGTACCAAGATATTCGGCTGAAATTGAACCACTGCGGCAGCTACTCCGAAAGAACAATAAGTGGAGATGGACAGAGGATCATCAAAAATGCTTTGAGAGAGTAAAGGAACTCTTTGCTAAGTCCATATTACTTGAGAGGCCCAGAGAAGATTTGGAATATGAAATTTATGTCGACGCATCAATGCAAGGATACGCCGGAATTTTAGGACAGCGAGACATCAACAATGACTTTCACGTCATTAGTACAGCTTCAAGAGGACTTACAAATATTGAGAGGAATTCTTCAGTGACTCAGCTAGAAATTGGAGCACTATATTTCTCATTAATTCGTTTTAAAACCTATATTTATCAGAAAAAGGTGAAGGTTTATTCAGACCACATAAGCTTAACTTTCATACAACGGTGTAGATTATGTAGTGGAAAACTTGCTAGATATATTCATGCAATATCTGCATTCGATATTGAGATTATCCACATTCCTGGCAAAAATAATACCTTCAGCGATTTGCTGTCAAGATTGAACTACAACCCACAAATTCCCGAAAATATTGAAAGGCCTAGAAATGAAGTCAAAATATTGACAATTGAAATTCCTTTAAGCAAAGAAATGATTAGAAAATTGAAAAATATCGGGGAAATTCAAAATGAGGATGCAAAATTATTTGAACTTAAAGAAAAAGCACCATTGATTGAGGAGGCAAAGAAAGAAATTATAGCAATTCGAGATGGGACATTATACAAGAAGCATGGAAAAGAAATGCCTAGTTGGAAGATAATGGTTCCGAAAAGCATGGAAAAGGAACTAATTAAGAATTTTCATGAAGGGTTAGCACACTCAGGGACGGACCGAACAACTTCTATGATTTTAGAGAATTTATACATATCCAAATTGCGTCAGAAAGTTCGAAAATTTATATCATGCTGCAACCTGTGTCAGAAGGCAAAGCAAATAAATGCAGCATATGCATTTGAAACTAATTCGGTTATAAGAGATAAGCCGAGATGTGTAATTAGTATTGATATTCATGGTCCAATGCCTCCAAGTCAATTTGGAAATAAATATATATTTGTCTGTTATGATATATTCAGCAAATATTTAAGAATTTACCCTTTGAGAAAACCTACAGGTTTAGCATGTTTGAATAGACTACTTAAGTCATATGTGATAGAAGAAGGACCTATTCAATCTGTATTGAGCGACAATGCTTCGTACTTCACAGGAAAAAAAATTATGGATGGACTGAAAGAAAATGGCATTAAACAATATTTTTCGTCAAGATACAGACCGAACTCCAACCCAGTGGAGAGGGAAATTAAAGAAATTTCAAATTATTTAAGGGTGTTATGTCATCGAAAACACACCCAATGGTATGGATACGTGAACTTTGTTCAGAACCTACTAAATGAAACCATAAACAATGTGACAGGATATAAACCATGTGAACTTAAGTTGGGGAAGAAGATCAATACAATGTGTAAAAAAGTTCCAGAAGCCATTCCAGATGCGCATTCGATACCACCAACAGAAGAAGAGATGTTCCGAAAAGCATTTGAGAGGATGAAGAAAAAAGCCATAAAAAGAAAAATGAAACATGAAGAAAAGAAGAGAAAGGAATGGAGGATCAAAATAGGAGATTTAGTTTTGGTTAAAACCAAGAAATTATCGGATAAAGAAAATAAACTTTATTGGCGAATGTTTCTCAAATACCATGGACCATATGAAGTTGTTGAAGTGTATGGAACTAACACATATGAGTTATGTAATCCAACAACTCGAAAAAGCATAGGAAGGTTCCATATTGAGATGCTTAAACCATACAACCATGAAGATCATGGTGAATTAAAAGACAATGATGATAAATAGTAAATACTGGATAGTTAAAGGCGAAATGCAGAACAATGTATTGGAACGTAAGAGGGTTAAATAAAAATGTAAATCATATGAATGGAGAAATAAATTGTGGTCATGACTAACTGTTTGAGAAGAAAATAAATAAATTAAAATTTTTGTAACTGTAACAACATTTAAAAATTAAGAATGCAAAGATTGAAACTTAAGATGTTATATTAAAGTAAAGTACATGAATACTATTACAAGAGTATTGTTAAAATAAAATTTAAAATAACAAAAACTGGTAAAAAAAAATTCAAAACAAATACTTATGTAGCAAACAGAGAATGTGAAACATTGGCTAGATTTAAGAGATGTAAATATTTGTGTAGAGGGTAAATATTTTGGTAAATATGTATAGTAATTACAAGAAAATTCTTGAATTGATAAATTTTTGGTAACAATATAAGAAAGTAAACCACTTTTTGTAACACTAGTTAAATAATTTAGGGTAAAATATTTGCTATAAAAAAAAATTTGTGTCAGATTGATATCTAAATTAATTAAACCAAAGCCAGTAAGTAGTGGCGAGATAAAACATATGTCGTGTGTTAAACGCGTGTGAAGTGTTAAGTGAAAGTGAATAGCGTGTGTTACAAGATTTAGGAGACTAAAAACAAAATTATAAAATTTCCAAACAGGTTATAAATATTTATAATTATGTTTCTAGTGGGGCATATGAGACGGTAATTTGTATCACAAATTACGTTAATATAAATAATTATTTTATTATGAATATGTATTTTTATGTAACATTGATTTCAGAGGTTTAATAATTGTAACTATTATTGGTAAATAATAATATACGGCTCTACTGAAACTGTCAACAATAACGCAATAATGCAATGAAGGGGTTAGTTGTTTATCGTTACCGGGAACCAGGAAGTTACGTAATGTTTCGCGCCTTTTCGGTAAAAAAAAGCTTCTAGAACATTCTCTAAAAGTAATATGTATTAGTGGTTTTCATTGGATGTTAAAATAGACGCTAATGTTGGCGCGTTTTATAAGCCAATAGCATTTCATTTATAATCTTTGGGTGTATCTTAAGGCAAGCCTATAAATAGCCATGATCGAAGTTGGTCGCCCCGCAGTTATACAAAATTCTCCGTACACTCCACGTTGATTCCCCAGTGTTCAACAAGATTCTCAACACGTAACACGTCAGCTCCCAGATTCTCATGTCGGTCTCTAAATTCATAAAGTTACGCGCAGCAGAAGTACGAGAAATCTTATAAAGGATTATACAGTTAAATATATAAAGTTGAAGTACGTGAGTTAAAAGTGAGAAGTTATTACAAACAGTTTCAGTATGGCGAGTATCCAAATTAATTTGTGAAAGTGTTCGTGAACGTGTTCTGCAATAAAGATTATAAAACCAGTTTCTTCATCAATATCATTTATAGACAAAAGATTCCTTTCCGCTTCACAACCTGCAAGAGTTAAATGTCTACCTAAATAGCTAGCCGGAAAATAATATACATAACCTTAAAATCTTTCGTAAACTAATTGATATAAATTGCTACGCCAGATGGAGTTAACAAACGACCAACGAATGACGTCACACAAGATGGCTACACACGTGATGTAAACAACATTACGTGAGAAACATTATCCACAACATGGTGCTACAAATACACAAATACAACACTATACCACTCTCACTTTATAAGTTACTGAACTTGAATACCAAGTTGGTGTTTATTGAAATTTGCTTTTGAGTTATGCTGTTCACACACACACACACCCGCATGGATCTTTTTCTGTTTTCGTTTATTCAGGGAGCCTCAAAACATATATTTTCAATGAAATCTCTGTATTGAATATGTACCATGTGTAAATGAATAACACCAAACAAATTTTACTGATAATAGACCGTTCATAGACAATCAATTTGAGATAGGAAATCTATGGTCTACAAAGACAAATTACTGAGTTATGCCTTAAAATTGCTAGGGAGTTTGCATGCCATTGATCACTTACATTTAATTGTAAGGTATGATAAGAAAATGGAGCTTACATCTTTAGCGCAGTGAATATGTTATCAGAAAGGCGCTGGTATACGGATATTTGAATTTCTGGTTTAAATCCCAATGGCCCCATTGTTTTTTGTTTTTTTTCTTTCTTTCTTTCTTCACTTTTTTCCTTTCTGTCTTTCTTTCTTTATAAGTACATACTTAGTTTAATTTGATTTCCAGGAAACATTTGTGTTGTGTATGTATAATTTTTAATTTAACCAATGCTCAAGCTTTTAATTTAAAATTCTTTCAATTGTAATTTACACTTTCATGGCCTAAATAGTACACACCAAAAACTAAATATATACAATAATGTTAAATGAACTGGTACACTTCCACACAAATAACAACTAACAAAAATATAAATTTACAAGAACTTAAAAGATCTAAGTGTGACTGGATTAATACAAAAATGGTTGTCTGGATATTAACATTACAATGCAATAGATAGGTACAATAAGAATAAATAAAACAAATGAAGAAAATGCACTGTTTTCAAAGGAATTATTCAAAAAAGTGACCTCTAACATCAATACATAGAAGGGTTGGCAATACATACTCCAGAAATGCTTTATAAGTATCACCATGCAGTCGAGGAGGAAGAAGGTATGCTCCAGTGACATGGTCAGAAACAATGCCAGCCATATGTTCACCATTAACTGCTGTTGATGGCTCTTCTGTACAGTAGCATGGGAATTTTCATATGCCCATATATGACTGTTCTTGAAGTTTAGAATCCACCATCTGTAGTAAATGTGACCTCATCTATGAACAGCACTAATGACAGCAATTCCAGTGGCTGCCCTAAGGTCCATTAACGAAACTGCAGGCGTAAATTAAAACCCCTCGGAGGCTTGCACCTTTTTACAGATGGAAATGTGAAGCTGCTGCTTGTGCAAGACTTGGCACACTCTTGCAGTGTATGCAGTATGGTTTCTTCGAATTCCAGAGTACGATGAGTACATCTTGCATCACAATCTGCTTTATTAAGCATCACAGAACCACTTTCTCACAAACTCTGACATGCAGACTCGAAAGCATGATGGGATGCCATCTTTGGAGCACCTTTCGCTGTAAATCTATGCATCTATTGAAGCATGACCTGCTTCATCATACACATGGTACATATATGAGTGGTTACCTATGACTTGAATAAGAAATAAGTATGCTGTATGGTGGTGGTAGTGTCCTGCCAAAGGAATTCATTAGATACAATGATTCAAATCACAACCATTTTCTGGTATAAAATATATCAGTGACACTAACGTTTCCTGTTCAAATTAATTACAAAATAACTAGGAGCATTGTCAAGTTTTAAATAGAGCCATTTTTTTTTTGCTGCGAAGGTCTACCCAGGCAAGAGCTGAAGCCCAAGCACCCTCCTTACAACCCAGGGTCAGTGCCATCCGAGCGGCTCTCCAACATGGGGGTTTCCCATGAGGCAAATACCTTATTTCCTAAAAAGGACTCTCCCTTTTGCGGGATTGGAAGTGGATATGCCACTTACATGTGTCACCCTTCAAAAGGATGACTACCGAAAACCTCGGTAGGGCCGACAGCAATCTAGCATGCCATCTACCAACTCTCACTCATGGTTGGTGCCGGAGAACATTGAGGCGTCTCACAACCCCGCCAGATGTACCCAATCACCCATGGTTATTGTCAAGTTTTAAATAGAGACAGAAATATTTTCAACCAAGTAATTAAATGACATTGTATTAGGTAAAATAAAAAATTTCACCAAGTGAGGATGACTCTGAAAATGTCCCCATTACACTTGAAGCATTTTCTCTTTGTATACCAATATCAGTTCACTGCCTAAGATATGCTGATGTTGATTTGCCGGTGTTGACCTCCAGCTTTTAGCCCATATGGACAATTAATGCCTTAGCTTCTGCACACCAAGGATCCATTGTTTCCACTGCAAAGACAAAAAAAGTAGCTGGTAAGTTCCCTGCTTATTAAGTTTTTTATAAACTGATGACAGTGCAGCAGAGCCGGCCTGGGCAGAAGTTCTTGACAAATGAGAGGGAGCTAGTGTGTCTGCACGTGTTGCATCCCACAGTAGTTAAGGTGAGGCCTACATTCTACTAATGTCAACAGGCTGTAAGATTGGAAATCCTGCAGAAACCAAAGCTCTTTTGAGGATATCATTAATCATGGCATGCCTAGAAAGTCTTCTTGCGTTCTTTTAGCAACTTAAACCATGAATCCCATAACAATCCACTCTCATTCCATATACACAATCATGAGGATGACAGAATTTACAGCCAAGATGAAGAGCAACAGTGATCTTGAAAGGCATGTTATCCAAGGAGCGCCAATATTCGATGAAGGTAAAGCTGTGAGCCAAGAGCCTGTTTCTTTATCCTGTAAAGTGAGGTGTTGTGCTTGGTCAATTGGTGAAGAACAATTTGTAACAAGGAATTGGTGAATGCGCACAGTAATTTCTCAACCCCAAGATTTTTGTAATTGAGGATAGTTTTGATGGAATATCTTGGTTGTCAATTCAAGTTGCCCACTTTGCTAAAGCTTCTGCCTATAACTTATTTCAACTTTATCACCATAATTAGTGAGACAAGATTTGATGAAATTAGAAACACCATAGGCAGAAGGAAGGAAAGCAGGTAAGCAAATTTCACTTACTATTTGAATGCCGATTCCTCCAAAGGAAATAGGTAAAGTTGATTGTATCTAATGGCTATCTTCTAGTTTGATATTCAGAATTGATTCAGGCATGTTCTTAGAAGATTATCAACTTCCTGAATGATGTTAGGAAATAACTAAAGTGGGGTAGTGCACAGAAGATAGTTTGCATACTGAAAAACAATTTTTTAACAGGAAGTAAGATTATGACATGTGACTGATTGTAAACTGAAAATAGTTGTCTCAACATGCTTAGATAATGCTTGCACACATTGTCTTCACCTTCAACCGAAAGGTGACTCTAGGATGATTAAATCAAATTAACAAACTATATTCATTCCAGGGACAATGTTTTGAAAAGCAGAGACCACAGATTCATCCTTTACATCTCTTATTGACCTCATGTGCAAACATTGCCTACCAAAAACTTCAAGCCAGTGTTGGTTTACAACCCTGTAGTCTCAGATGACGCAGCAGTAAATTATACTGTGTGCATTGTGCATGATGATGGTACTTTGCCTGTTTAACAGATGAGCATAACATTGTTCCCAGGATGGGAAAAGAGGGGAAAAAAGAAAAAAAGTTCACAAATTTGAACTTGAGTTTCCAGCGTATTCTAGTTCACAGCTGATCCACCTAACTGTTTGGCCACAGTATAAGTATTGGAATCTTCCTATGCTTATTAGTTGTTCCCCACAATTTATCCATTGAAGTGGAATGCAGCCATATGTATTTTTTAGTATAGTATTTTATTGTGCTAAGAGTTTTACAAATTTGATTGTCTACTGCATTTTGACCCTGGTCACTTATTCAGTAGACAATCACTACAGTTTATTTACATTTTACAATTTCTTGTCACTAAATTATCTTGCTCTTTTTATCAGTTTTTTTTTTTCATGTCCCATTTCCACTTTTTTTCACTTTTCATTTATTGATTACTTAACCATCACACATTCACTATAGTTTTCCATTCAAAGTAAGATGCACTACCTCTTACTTTTCTCTTTCCACTGTCCAAAGCCATTTATGTTTTACTTTACACAAAAACTGTCCAATGCTTCTAGCGTCCTTGCATATCATTTCAATTATAAGTGTAATTTCAAAGCTCTTTCCATTATCTTCCCCTTAGTTGGCACCCTGCCCATCTCTAAAGCCATATGTTAGATCCACATGTTCAGCAATTTTGGGTATGGCAAAATTTGGAAATACTTATTCAGATAGGCTTAACTAAATCCTTAATGAGTTGTACCTCATTTCTAATACAGACTATTTACATATTTTGGTTCTGATTTTGATTTATTGATCCCAGCCTCTAATTTATTTGAATATACATAGCTCTGTAACTTGGCTTCATAGACCATTGGTTTTTTTTATCTCAAATTGATTGATTAGGAACCATTTATTGCCAGTAAAATGTGGACGGTGTTATTTATTTATATCCTGTATATGGAAAAAATTGACAAACACTTCATGATAACAGTTCTCAGCACTTTTACCACTATTTGGTGTCATAGAAATTACTGATTCAGAAAAGAAAGCATGGTATAATTTTGTTTACTATAATTGTTTTTCCACAGACCAGTTTTCTGTTTTTCAACCTTCAACCTTGCTTGGAAGATGAAAGTGTTTATTTCATTATCTTGCATATTAGGAATATTTAGCTTTTCAAAAATGACAGAAAGGTCAGCTTAGTATCTCCATCAAGACATTTTTCAGCAAGAAAATTGTTTTTGTTGTTCATGTATTTATTTATTTATTAAAGTGCTAGATATATATATAGAGTAATGGCCTAGCTTGAACCCTGGTTAATTTGCCATAATCATAACTAACTCAACAATGAAAGGTATTAATGGTTATATTGAGGCAATATTTTTAACACTTAAATGATTTCAGTCAAATCATATAATATAAAATATAATAACAGCCTGCCTTAAAGCACTATGTGTATAATATAATATATAAAATGCATGTAACAGTCATAGTATTAATGTTTATATTATTATGTACATGTTCAATAATGTTATGTGAATGTATTACATAGTTTAATAATGTAGGAGCTGTGAGAATAATAGGTTAAAAGTTGCTAACAATGAGGTAGCCTTGAGGCAATAACGAATTAGAATGTTTAATAATGCTACTGGTAATTCTTGGAGCAGCAATAATGTAATTTTTGAGACAGTTCATAAATAGCCAATCAACAACCAGAAAAAAGCTTAAGTTAAATAAAAGTATTCTATTGGAGTAGGATTAGCTAATCGGAAACTGAAATGGAGCAAAATTTGAAAATTCAGAAGTCAGTTGCTTGTAGACAGCGTTACTAACCAGACGCGAGACATGTCCTCGAGAAGTTTAATACATATTCAGTGTGAGACGAAAATAATTTACATGTTTAAAAAAAGTGCAAGTAATTAATAAATAATCTCACAGCTCTCTATATCAGTGAAGTGTTATTTTAATCGTTTAAAGAATTAATAAGTGCAAATTATAATCTGTGTAAGCCTATATTCTTAGCTGCACTACTCCCTGTAAAGAAATCCATGTCTCTAAAAATAATACTGATGCAGCCGAGGCAAACATAAATATATAATATTTAAAGAAACAAAAAAAATTTACAAAGTTAATATTTTTAAACTTGGGGCAAAGGCTACCAGAAACTTTTTACCATATGTGCGGTTGCAACTACTTCAAGTTCGGCTCCCCAACAGTTGAAATAAAATACAACTCCTTTTAAAAATAAACAAACCTACTTCAATATAAATAATCTCCTATTATCCAATATTTAACTAAAATACATCAAAATTATTTCAAAATTATTTTATTCTATCTCCCTACCAAATATTTTCATTTCAGCTTTACTTTCCATAAAAATTCCCCTAATTTAGATACCTGAGTTTGATCTTCAAAAATCTTTCTTAGTATAACCTCTTTATCCATCAGTAACCATTTTTTGCATATTAAACTTTCATTCACTTCTTTATACTGACAAATAACATGCATTTCCTGCTGCTCCTCTCCACAGATAGAACACATCCCCAGGATAACATCCCCCACCCCTTGTGCCCCTTAATTAAACACCTAATCAAAATCAGCCTATCTCTTATCTTTCATTTTTCTTACAAGTCAAAATACACTTTTCCTTGTCTGGGCCATCCTTTAATTCCTTGTAGTACGTCTTGTAGTAATCTGGGAAAATAAAATTTCCTACCAATTAATATCCTTTATTCTTGATTTCACTTTCCTCCAAAATCCTGTTCTAAATTTGTCAATTTTAACCCAGAAGTTTCCTGACCCATTTTAAGTAACTACTATTTAGTCATAAAAACCAAATTTTCTCCTTGATATCTTAGACATATTTTGCATTGTCAAGTAGCTCTTGAACCCAAATCAATTAATGTTTTGAGTATCCTTTCCATCTTTAATCCTGTCACACTTGCCCTTCCTAACTCTGCCTATGCTCCTGTTGTATTGGGAACTCCCAAAATTCAGTGGTCCCATGTTGTAGATTTATGGCATGTAAAAGAACCTCAAGCCTGATAAAGAGGTCTCTGAGTAAAATTTCCAGTCTTTTATAGTCTTTCTTTAAGTTCATAGCTTTATTACATAAATGTTGTATCATGTTCTTTCAACACTGAAATATATTTTTCTAATTACATTCTTTATAACTTTAAATATAATGTTCAATGATTGTTTTTTTAGGGACACAAACATAAACATGAGAAAAGCTTTGTTTTTTCTGCGTACGTTGAATGGATGTACCTTGGTTTTCTGCTTCCAAAAAATCTCCTATGAGTCAATTTCATGTACATGTAAACAATGAGTCAGCCATTCTGAGGCTATAAAATGTGAGTGGAGCTGTGAAACTGTATGCAGTCTGTTGGCATTCTTAAATTTTTTAATCTTTCTTTTGTTTGTAATTCAATGAGCATCACAACTGTTCACCCATCTCTTAATGGTAATTTGAAGCTTAATGCATAAGTTTTTCATTGTTCAATGTAATATATTGCATATTTTCAAATACAGTTCTCAGCTAAACTCTAAACATAGCCTAATGCTAATAGTAGACAAAAATAGTCAGTTTATCATTGGTGTACTTGCCATAAACTTATGAGTACGAGACAGCAATGACTGAAATAATTTTATAGTATTTGAAAAAACTGTTTTTACTACTTCTCTCTGCCATACTTCCCATTTATGGTTTTAAATTGAGAGAGCTTGATAAAGCAATGATGTAGTACCTATTTATTGCATCAGAATGTTGCTTTAACAAAATGAACATGTTTTGTTTCTGGTTAATTTTAGGAAAGAAGACCAAATGATATATGAATTGTATTAACAGGGACTCTGAGACAAATACAGAAACAAAATAAAAAGGATGGTTAAGAGGCATATGAAAAGTGTTTGAAGAAAGAAAATAAACAATGGAAGTAAGAGGACTGAAATGGAAGGAAAGATACCAGAAAAAGAAGAAAGAAAAATTGCAACACCTACAACAGTCTACAACTATGCCATGCCATCTCATCTTGAGACTTCAGCAAGCTAAGTGAGTAGGTTTCTAAGGGATGCAAAAGCTCAGCTTGCTTCAAAATATATTATACCTACATCACCAATGGCCAAGGAAACACCAAGCGTAGAAATTCAGAATAAGCTTCTTAAAAATGAAAGCAATCAATAATTAGTGAAGAAAAGGGAGGAGCTAATGAAAGAGAGAAAAAGCGAAGACAGCAAAAGGAAATCTGTGCAATAAATATCTGCACAAGAAGTTCCTGGATGTCCAAAAAACTTGTTTTCAAAACAATAAACACAAAAAATAATGCCTTAGTACCTCCTATATAAAAAAAAAAAGCAAAAGGGCTCAGGCATTACAAAAGGGACAGTGGGTCAGCGATAATGTTAACACAGATAAAAAAAGGCAATCAGAAGAACTGTTTCTAACAAGCAGAACACCAATTGCTTCACCTTCAGGTTCTGGTATAAGTCCTGGAAATGTTCAGAAAACTTCTGGAAGAAAACATGCAAGGAAATACAGAGAAGAGATTCAGAAGGAAAGAAAGAAAATCAATCAAGCAAGATGTTGCAATGTATAAGCGCCAGGCAGAAATGAATAACAAAGGGCTAAAAGGTCCACAAAGAACTACAAATTGGGTCACCTTCACCTAACATGCAAGTTGCTAGTATAGTGAGTAAAAGAAAGGCAGAAATAACACATAAACTAAAATGAGTTTCTGCCTCTCAAGCCAAATAAAGCATAATTATTATGCAGCCTCTACATCACAGGAAAAGTCAACAATAGCTAAGGTTAAATCAGGAAAACTTCTAAGAAAATACAGAGTTACAAAGTATTTGAGAAATATGATCTCAGTACATAGGTATCGAATACACCATGACAAGGTTGATTTCATACCAAAGAGAAAAGGCAAATATGAAGACAAGATGAAACTTGTTAAACAACATATTCATTACTTTTTTCTTGATAATGAGATTACTACACCATCTCCAGGAAGGAAAGATTTTATTAGTTTCAAGAAAGGCAGGAAACCAAAGAGGTATTTAAATGATACAATGAAAAATCTTCACAAATCTTTCATCAAAAGATGTCAGTAGATTGTGGGATATTGTACATTTTGTAAGCTGAAGCCATTCTTTGCTGTCCATCTAAAATTATGCCAGAGAAGAATGTGCCTGTATTAAGCATCTCAATATTCAGCTTAAATTACAAAAGATGAAACAGCTGCATGATAAAAACTGATGATAATCGTGAAATTGTAAAATCTCTGATATATGGTGGAAGAAAGCTAGAAGACTGCATGCTTGGCAAATGAACACTTTGCAAGGAAAAGGTCCTTCCAGTTTAAGACTTTGAAAATACCCAGACTGGTATATCTTCTATTATGAGTGGCTGCAGAAAGAAGATGAGCAGATTAACAAGAAGTAGGAGATTGTGCACTTTAAAGTAGACTGTAAAGAGAAAATTGAAGCAACACAAGTGGAACTACTCAAAGTAACATAAAAAGAAATCCCCATTTTCTGGTTCACCTTCAAACCATTAACAATTAAAATTTGTATTCAAGAAATCTAATAGAAAGCATGGATGAAACAACATCTGTTGTGAATATAGATGTCTCAGAAAACTATACTCCTAAGCACCACAAAGAAGTGTAATCTCTTCATCATTTTGGAGACTCTAGAAAACAGTTTACTTTGCATACTGGCATTTATTGTGTTGTGGAAGTTCATGATGCAGGAACAGAAAACTATAACACAAAATGTTATCCTTTCTGTTCCATTTCAGAAGATCACATGTCATGTATTTACTGATGGGCCAATTGGACAGTATAAAAACAAAACTTATTTCTTTTTTCTCTGTTACTTTGCTGACATTCTTGGATTTAAATCTATTACCTACATAGAACTTTTGCAAAAGCAGACATGGGAAAGGGCCATCAGATGGAGTTTGTACAACATGGAAGCCCAAAGCTGACAGAATGGATAACGCAAGTGCAGAAACGTTCATTCATGCTATTGAAAATTTTGATGTGAAGCTATTTCTTATAACATTAGCAGAAGTCAACTGTACTGAAAAAGTAATTCCACCTGAACTAAAACCTGCTCAAGGAACCAGAGAAGTACATCAAGTATTTTGGCAATCAGAAAATAAAAGTGAACATTATTTGAGAAAACTTACCTGTCTTCATGTTAACGATATCCATTCATTCTGCAAGAAATGTGATCTCACCAAACCCAAATATCAAGTGAAGTTGAAGAGCAAATCTCCTGAGAGCAAGACAGTCATCAATAGGGAAATCTCAATATATCTTTTCCATTAAAGAATTGTTTGTGAAAGTTAAAGTTTATTATTCTGAGAATCATATGTTGTGCGTAAGGTTAATTTTTATACTGATATTCTATGTGCTGTTTTATTCCAATTAATTATATTGTTAGCTTAAACTTTGTGAATACATAATTGCTGTCCACTGAGTTTATTCATGTCACTGTTGTTCCCATTGGTCACTGCTGTGCTCAGCTACATTCTTCTTTGTCTTGTGTAGTTTATTACTGTCACTCACATGAAAATCACACCAACACATAATGAAACTAAACTCTAATAAACGGAAAAGCTAATAATTTATTTTTAAAAGACTAATAAAATGGAAAGTAATACTATTTGCATCAAGTATTTAATAATGATGATTGGTGTAACCTTTTTTTTTGGTGTGTGTGTGTGTGTGTGTGAGCGTGTGCGTGTGCGTGTGCGTAGGCGTGTGCGTGTGCGTGCGCGTGCGCATGTGTGTTTTTTTTTGTCCTAGCTTGGTGTATAATTCTTCTGGACCAGAAGAATAAATGGATTTTATTTTGCCAAGGTCCTTAAAGCTTTATTGCAAGGAGAATTTGCAAAGATAAATGGACTTAATAAGCTTTTATTTAACTTGTGGTTTATTTAACACGAAACATTGTGTAAAATTTTGGTAATTAAACTGAATTAACATGTACTTTGAAATATAACATTCTAGTAAAATCTCATATTCTTTAAGAATTAACAACCTTTCTTCTTCCTATCGTCAAATGCACTTTATTTTCACAAATTTTTTCAATATTTCCGAAAAAGTGCTTTGCACAACTAATAATGACAAATTGTTTTTACTTCCACTATAACAATACTACAATGAAAGAGTCGTCCAGTATTATAAAATGTTGAAGTTGCTTACAGCCAGAACTATGCTGATGTAAATTTTACCAAGCTAAAACTCGCTGGACGCTCGAAGGTTAGCCGGTCTCAAGTCGTGTGCGTGACCTAACCCACTAGGGTTGTTTTCGTCGTACCGTCGGTAAATCTCTCCCGTGTCTCCTCTCTCTTCGTCCCACCAGTTCCAGGTCGAGGGAGTGACGTCTTCCATCACTGTGATACACCAACGCCAAATGATGTGAAACTTGAAACAGTGTCCTCCCTTATCGTTCTTCAGAGCTAATTGATATTTGTTTAGCCACTGAAAGAATGTTTCTTGTAGGGGGGCCGGGAAGAGGGCACAATACTCCCCTCCCCTCCCCCAAAGCAAAGCAGCTGGAAAGTACCACGTCAATCTCAATCTCCCCCCGAGTTGCGGGCACGTGCAACAAAATACATAACTATTCAACATGTAGCACTACGAGACCGGCAACCATACGGTATAACCCAACAATTAAGGAAGGGAAGTACACAAGGAGCAACGCTTTAAAGGTATAAAATTTAACCAAAGAACACAATGGAAGAAGGCAAAGGATAAATGTCCAAATTTGTGGCAAATACAATAATACAAGTGAAGAAAGATAATACATTAACGTATAAACAATTAAAGGTAAAAAAACGCACTGAATATAACAATAACTGATATCCAAAATACATACATTGAATAGATTATAAGAGAATTTTCATCTATGATAAGGTGTGCTGACTATACCTATAAGAATATTAAGAATTTAAAATTATAACTCTTTAGAAGTAAAACACAAAGACCTTGAGGTAGCAAAAAAGGGACGACAAAAACGCAAAACCGAACAAATAACATCAAAACCAACATCTGTGATCAAAACAAAGAGGAAGACAAAGGAAAACACACAGAGGAGAAAACAAAACGGATATAAGACCTACAAACACAAAAGAAGAGTGGGAAGAACGCGTCTGGAATGGATCAGACTTAAACCAATTGAAATAGGCTGGCACCATGCTCGTGCCTGAGTACAACGAAGATAGAAAAGGAGTAAGAAAGCTTGAGCTTAGAAAACAAAACACAAGTTACATGCCAGAACGAGAAGCTCCGACCAAGTACAAGTACACGCTCAAAACAATGATTTTGTATAGGCGAAGCGAACCGAAGCTGGGAAGCATGCGCAGGGTAAACTTCCCTGTAGCACAATTTTTAAGTTGAAAAGAAATGTCACTAACAATCTTTTATTAATTCTAAACGGACCAACATACCTAGGGGCTAATTTATAAGTAGTGTCGAGATACGTCACTTGCCTTATAATTTTTCCAAAGTACCACTTTAAATAGAGTTGGAACACGAACATCATTATATCTAGCCGCACGGCGGTCATGGTGTCGTATTATCGTACTCAACATCCGTTGAACTACAAGTTGGGGATCGTCTGGAAGCAACTCATTCAAATGCCATATGCCATTAAGTGGGCAAATAGGCTTAAAACGAAACATAAGATGGAAAAGAACAGCCTTTTGAGCCTCGTGCTGTGCTGAGTTGAACGCCAATTGAAATTCTGTCAAACAAGTGGACCATTAACGATGGGCAGCTGAGCGAAAGGCAATGAAAGTATTCTTTATATTGCGATTTACTCTTTCGCTAAGGAAGGACGCGGGTAATAAGAGGAAGTATAGATAAATTGAGTGCCATGTTCAAACACAAAAGTACGACACGGGCGCGAAAATCAGATCATTATCACAAACCAAAGTACGTGCCACCCCAAAGAACACAAAGATATCGGAAAGCACCCAATAGAGTTAATAGCCGTAGAAGCTCGAACCAGGACTAATCAAATAAATTTCGTGAAAGTATCAACAACACAAAGATAAGCATTATCACCTAAAGATCTAGGGAGAGGGCCAATTAAGTCCAAAAATAGACGTTCCATAGAGTAAGAGGCAATTTTAGAGCTTAAAAACACGAATTTCATAGTCTGTAGCGGTTTGGAAGCAAAACAAACGGGACAGTGCTTAACAAAACTAGCAATGTCACGATGATTGTACCAGACGAAATATTCCCGGATCTTATCCTTAGCTTTATAAATGCGCTCTAAATGAAGAAGAGTGAAAATATTACAAAACGACCGGAACCAAAATCCTAGGAAGCAAGATTCTAAGAGCTTTCAATTTACTTAAACGAGAGAACAAAAGAACCTGTTTAAAGGTATAACCAGCACTGTTTACAATTCTGCCAAATTGTATCCAAAAACAACGTCACACTTCTGATGGTCGGACGCAACGCAAGTTGGATAATCAAGTGAAAGGTTAGTAGCTACGCAAGTTTTTGTGGATAAAGAGATATCCTGTGACGGAGGATCACGAAACATACGCGAAAGCGCATCTGCAATACAGTTATCTGAGCTACGGGTATGTTTAATGGAAATTTGAAAAGAACTCAATTCGATGGCTCATCGAGTAAGTTTACCGGTCTTGCGAGCATACGAAAGGTTTCACGTGATGGCTGGTTATATTTCAAGGCAAAAGGCCTATGGTCATCATAACAAAAATGAAGTAAGTTGTTTTTGAGTTATCGGTGATGGAAAGTTCCGAATAGTCAATCTTCTAGTGGAATCAGTGGAGATACCCTAGGGTGAAATCAAGTGTCCCTAGAATTAAAAAAAACCTGACGTAAGTGTTCTAAATGGCTTCGAAATTAGGGGAACAAATGGCCAGGTTATCAAAATAAATATAGGTTAATATTTGAACTTACGTAACACCTGATCTAACAAACGAGAAAGCACTTGCGCCCCGGTAGCCAAACCAAAGAGTGCCCTTTTAAATTGATAAAGATGCCACGGAATCGAAAATTCTGTTAATGCCCGAGATGATTTAGCTAATGGTATTTGATAATGGACCTAATTTAGGTCAAGAGTAGTAAAGACCTTATCAAGAAAATAATGTGCAGATGTGTGGAATTCTGGCAAAGGCGTCACATCCAATTCAATGTGTATATTCAAAGTACGATAATGAATGATGAACCGAGTATCCTTATCAGGTTTGGAAACTAAAACACACTGATTAGAATAAGGACTATCCGACGATTCGTTGATCTACCATCATGTTGATTTTCTCACACAAAATGTCCAGTTTCGATGGAGTTATCGTACAAGGTAGAGCGCGGTCCAGCGTTGTATCAAGAAGTTTAACGAAATACCTGACACTCTGAACTTACCTAAGTGATCTGTAAGAACGCCAGGAAAGCCTGAAACAATCTGGTGAAATTGACACTGTTGATGCGTCAGCAAATGCAATAAGTCAAAATCACAGGTTTGGTACGTTGAAACATTCATAGATGTACACGGAGAAGTTCGTGAATCCACAAAAAATATTACTAATTACTGTGGCTGAAACTAAAAAAAAAAAGCAAGATCCGCAACATTTAATGATAATCGGGACTTGGTTATAAATGGAAAATCCAAAATTATATTATAAGGAAGGCGATTTAACATGTAATACTAACGTACTCAATGAGTTCAGTTTAGAGCCAGAAATAATTGTATACTGTACATTCGACGGCGTTAAGATGAGCCGACATTTATGTGGTAAGGATTTCCAAAACTGTGTCTTAACTAAATTAAGCGAACTACCAGAATCAAGTAAGGCAGAAGTCGAAACCTTCTAATAAACTAATAGCACCACTGGCAAAAGATGAAACGGTACATTATAAACTTGAAACGAAGCCTGAGCACGTAGCCTGAGCATGTGGTAACTGTCAAGATTGTACTCAATGAGGGGATTGTAACCGCTTGCGCTGTTGAAAACAAAACGATTGCGCATGTCTGGATTTATTACAAAGGGTTCAACGGCGCTGCAAAGCCGGAGTAAGTGGTTTAACCGTATCAGAATCGGAAGATGAAGTTACCGGATATAGTGAAACATTTGCGCCAGTGGACGAAAGTGTATGTCACAAACCTGTGCGCGGTTATCACTAGTATCAGTAGTTGAACATGTATTAACAATTTGTCTAAATCTGAAAAGCTTTAGGTATCTGTGCAAATTTACAACATAGTGGGGTGTAGCCGTTAAGTTCAGAAATAATTAAGTTACGAGCTTGTTCCTCGGAATTTACACTGCGGAATAAATTTGCATATTTCTTAACCGAGAAACAAAACTGAGAAAATCCTAATAGTTCTTTTGAGCATCGTAATAATATTGGGCGAGAAACTGAGTAAATAAACGAGGTGGAAGGAAACAATTCAAGACTGAAGAATGAAACTGCATAATAACTAAATGTGTATCTAAACCTGCATGCAATAAAAAAGCTATTTTACACTAAAAATGTCGAACAATAAAAATATATATATCAGTAGGGCGGTATGCCTACAATGATCACAAATGCCTACAAAAAATTCAAGAAATTGTAACACCTGATCTGCCTAATTGACGCTAATGTATGCCTATCTAACTGATGTTGAGCCGGATGACGCACTTGTAAAGGTTTGAACAAATAGACGAAAGTGCTGTAAGCATTGTTTGGATACTATCTTGTTCTGTATGTTTGTACACAATTTTCTGTTGGCTTTGTAGACGGAATCCCATCTATTGGCTCTTTGGACACTGAAAGCGACTGTGAGCGACTGCAACATCTCCGCATATTTGCGTTTTAATTCCTGCAAATTCTCTACTTCTGAAGACGCAAATGGTGAAAGTAAAAAGAAATGTAGTTGATCAATATAATAAGATATACGCGCTCGCAAACGACGGATAATGGCCACTGTTAAAGCGACGTTTTGTTCCTCCAAAATATTCAGTTTCCTTAAACTGAATTTGGTATCCTGGATCAATTCTACAATATCCGTTTGGGAAAAATGCGCAATGTCCAATCCAGGATGCATATTATCTTTCAGGAACTTTAAAGGGGACAGCAAAGTATGCGTATTATTAAACTTCACACCTCGAATTTTAATATAAAGATCTGATTTGATACATTCACATGACTTTCTCTACCCTCTATCTTTATTAGTAGGTATACAAAGTATTCTTATCAAATCTTATTTTTCTATCTACTACATTTTAATCCAAATAAATATTTGCAGAAAGAGCTACATTACACAATTTGTTATAGATATATAGAGAACAGCAATAGTCAAATATTTAGGAACTAGACGCTATACGCTGGCCTTAAAACTCCATACTTTTTCTATACAATCACGAGAAACAGCTGAATGTTGAAAAAACTTTAAGAGAACGAGCTAGGAATGATGAATTCGAACATTTATTAAAAGATATCTCAGAAACGGCTTATGCCACCAAAAATCTTATTGGAAATAAATTGTGTGTTTTAAAGAGACCTCGCTAAGAGCCATAGTGGCTAAAGAGCGTCCGTAAACAAAACTTAAACAGATCTACATTTTTATGTAGTACGTTTTCGTCTATTACTTGACGTTGCCAGTAGTACAAGATTATACAAAATTCCTTCCAAATGAAGACGACTTCATAGGCTATTTCCCGAAAATTCAAGGTATATATTTTATTTTTCATGTAAATATAGTTCATATGTGGTATTTTAATCAAAATCGTATAGTCATTCTTTAGAATTTAAAAAAAAAATTGAAAAATGTTCATGTAAAAGTGTAGTTTGGGATGGGGGATTTCGTTCAAAATATTCGTGCCGCATCCTTGGAAGATATTGAACGTAAATACCAAGTTTGGTATTTATCCAAATTTTCGTTTTAAGTTGTCGTGCTCACAGACACAAATATAGACATACAGATACAGACGAACATGTTTCCAAAAATGTTTATTTGGATTCAGGAGGCCTCAAAACACGTATTTCTGGTGAAATCTCGGTATCGAATTTTGGTTGGAATGCAATACTTTCCCTACTTACTATACGTAGCAGAGAAAGTGAGTTTGTCGTTACGAAAAAGCTCAAGGTTCGCGTGTGCTATTTGAGCATAAAGCATAAAAGTTAAAACAATCTGATATGTTGCATTCACATGACTTTCTCTACTCTTGTACAAACTATTTTTACAAACGCTTATTCTCTATCTGATTCATGTTAATTGAGGTCAATATTTGTAGAAATTGTCTTACTGCTAATTTTCTTGTAGGCAAGGGGAATATGAAAATACAGTAGGCTTTAAGCGATAGTGAAATATTTTAAGAGCTGGTCGCTATGTGGAGCATTCCATTCCCTTTGCATGCTCAGGACATAAAAAAATCTTATGTGCTGCACTCACATGACTTTCTCTACTCTGGTACAAACTATTTTTACAAACGCTTATTGTCCATCTACTTCATGTTAATCGAGATAAACATTTTGTAATAAATTATCTTGTTGCAAATTTTCTTGTAGTTGCAAGGGGAATATGCGATAGCCAAATGTTTTGAGAGCTGGTCGCTATGTGGAGCATTCCATTCTCATTACATGTCCAGGATATATATAAAAGAAATAATGAATTCCCATTTGAGAATATTGGAAAATTCAAACAAATAACAAGGAATATCTCGGAAATGGTTCACTCGACAAAAAAGTATATGACAAATTGTGTGTTTTAACTAGATCTACATTTTTCTTCTTCTTTATCTGTTTAACCTCCTCATATGTAGGACTTACACCCTCCAGGATTTACAGGCGGGTGCCTGGGGTCAGAGGCCCGTCGTGGATCAGACACTCGTGGATCAGACAGAATATCCAGGATGGGTGACCAGCCCAATGCCTGGTATGGGAGGAAGGAAGTAAATGAAACGAAATGATGGTGAAATGGATGAAAGGAAAAGTGATGATGGAGCAGTTGGTGGAATGAATGGCGGGGGAAACCGGAGAAAACCCACCCAGACACCGCTTTGTTCACCACAAATCCCACATGCGGGTCCCTGGGATTGGACCCCGCCTCGGCCACGGCGCCGCCCATCTACATTTTATGTAGTAAAATTTTGTCTATATCTTACGGTTTACCAGTTATGCAAAAGTCATTCAGAATAAGGAAGTCTTTTGGGATAATTCCCAGAAAATTCAATATATACATTTAATTTGCCATGAAAATATCTTAAACATATGGTATTTTAATCAAAATCGTTAGCGGCATTTTTGAGAAAGTAGAAGCTTTCAAAAAATGTTCCATGTAAAGGGTAGTTTTGGGGTGGGGGATTTTTTTAATTATTCATGACGCATCTTTGGAAGTCACTAAACTTAAATTTTTGGTATTAAAATTTGGTATTTATCCGACATTTCGTTTTTGAGGTATACTGTTCACAGATACACACGGAGCTTTTTCTAAAATGCTTTTTTGGATTAAAGGGCCTCAAAACATTTATTTCCGGTAACATCTTGGTATAGAATTTTTGGGTGGTATACAGTACCTCCTGTTCCTACTATGTACACAGTAGAGAAAGTATAAAAACAGGTATAAAATTGAAGAAAGAAGAAGATAAGACAAAGGCTAAGACATATAACTGTCTAAAATAAACCACCAGGGCAGTGATAGAAAGTTTCGCCAGATTTTAAGCCAAAACCCCGACTAATAAATTTAAAACGTAGTAGTAGAAGGAAGGTAAAGGGAAGTTGAACTGACGCAAAGAATTACGCACAGCTAACAATGTTCCGCGAGACTGCTACCATCTTGAAAGGCTTTTTTCTTGTTAGTGTTAGGTGTATACATTCTTCTGAATTAGAAGAATATATCCCTATCTGCGGTGCCTTTGTTATGGGGCAACGCGGGCGATAGTGTTCCCCCAAATACTTGGGGTAGGTTTGTTTAAAGTCTATTTCCTTATAATTTACTATAAAAATATTACCGGAAACATTAGTAAATGGTTATTTGACAATGCCTTTAAGAGTTCTAGTACTATAATATCAGTATACAACACATAGAGTTGATATGGAAAGTTGGTAAATGCCTCTAATCAAAGAATCTGGATGAAGGAAGAGGAAACTTCTATTGATAGTAAACATGTTGGTAGTAGTGTAATAGTCAGAGACACCTTGCATAACAATAGTATACTAACACATTGTTTCGTTGTATTGTTAACGAAGTGATGAGATATAGGGCCACAGCTATACACTGCCTATGGTAACGAATGCTGAGACAAAATTATTGTCCAGACGAAGTGTTACTTTTCCAGTGGCTGTAAATTACGATTTATCAGCGTTAATCTTTGCAATCGTGAGCTTAATGAAGTAACTGACGAAGAAACATCCATTATAAGAGTTAGAAATGCTGTAAATAAGAGGCAATGTGATGATTTTAAAACAACCATTCCACGTGGTTCTGGAATTGAATGTTCAAACTTGAAGTTAAGAGTGAAGATGATGATAATTCCGGAAATGACAAAGTTTCAGTTATTCCTGATTGTTGATCTGAATAACAGTACAGGTGTTTATTTATATACATTTTAGGTATTTCAGGTTTTTATGTTTTTACTCTTATTACCGAATATATAGTTTCATTTCTGTACGATGTCCTCACTTCTTCGCGAAAAGTTTATATCTATAGCCGAGTAGTAACGACTGAATTATAAATTCTTTATTCTGTTGTTTTGATGTCTTTATTATTTCATTTGAAGTTGTTAAAGCAAATTCCCCTTAACCTTGAGTTTTAGTACAAACATTTTTCGATATTATTTTGACTCCTAAGTATTCTATTGCATCATGTTTTTACTGATGAAAATCCATGGCTGAAATAAAAGACACATTTATTGAATGTCGTATTTGCTCTGAAGTTAGTGCGGTTGGTATGGGTACAAAAAGGATGCTGCTATTAAGTTTGCAAGTGAGTGGATCAATGTAAGGTTGGCAGTAAAAGTGATACTAGTGATTTGTCTAATGCTAAAAGAATAAACTGGTTTCAGGGAAAAAATTCACAAACACAAAGTTTCATTGCCTCACAAAGCTGCTTAAGCAACAAAAGAAGAAAAAAGAAGGCATTTGAAAATACTGTTGATAATACGAACGCAAAGTATGAAGAAACAACTGTTAGGATTTTTCGTACTGCTTATAAGATTGCTAGGCAGAACAGGCCACACATAGGTTTTCCCGTAGATATAGAACTGCAAGAGCTGAATGGTATAAACATGGGCGGAGTATCACATTGCAATCATAGTTGTGCCAACATAATCGATCATATCTCAAAAGAGACGAGAAATAAAATTGCCGCAGCAATAATACAGCATAATAGAAAATTAAGCCTCCTTATTGATGAGTCCACTACTTTAGGCCAGAAATCAGTGATTGTGATTTGTTTGAAATGTAGTATTTCGGATGAGGATGAAGTAGAAGTTTTTTGGGGGTCAGTGGAGCTCAATGATACCACTGCTGCAGACATAAAATATTCTCTACCAAACAACTTAAAACATCATGGCATGGATGAAGCTTTCCTAAAGAAATGTTTAGTTTCTTTCGCTTGTAATGGAGGGTGAGTTATACTTGGAAGGAAGGCAGCATTTGCAGTAGAAATGAAGATATGACCTTGCCATATGCACATTTTGCTATCAGGCGAACAATCAAATTCTGGAGTCTATGTTCAACTTACCCGGAGGATATAATAAGTCTGTATCAGATGCCATCATCAGAAGTAGTTTCAGATAATCGATTCGCAGGATTATCCAAAATGTTGCTGAAACAACTTTTTACCGTAGTCTGGTAGTTAACATCAACAGCAGATTGATGCACAACGTAAGCAGATGTTCACAGGAAAGTGTAAGTACATCGAATCTATATAAAAATGGTGCTCGTCTTCTGGAAGATGTTAAAGTTTTGTTCAAAAAGAATTTGCCATCTGACGCACACATACGTATGGCGAGGAAAGCGTTTCCTATCTTTGTGGTTTATTTCAATTTCTTGAGAGAAGGAATTACATTGCTGCCTTTAGAGAATATACTGAAAGAAGTAGACCACTCAAGTAGTTTAATCTTCTCCTACACACTGTTAAAACAATACCCATATCAACATCTGAGTGCGAACAAGCTTTCAGCACAATGAACAAAATTATAACGATAGAAGAAAGATCTCTTCATTGAACGTACCAGTGTTTTGATGTTCATTAGCAGCGTGGGACCACGAATTCAATGCACTGCCCTATATCAAGTCATGGCTGCAAGCAGGAAAGACGTCAGCAAATGAAACCATCTGTCGCAAGCAAGAAGTCTTGTATACCAATGTACCATATCCTTCTTTATGGAAGCTCCTATACGGTGAGTCCCTTCAAATATTTTTTCCAACAAAGGCACTGGATATCTGCCCATAGGAACGGATTTTGTTTTGTCAAGGCTCTTTATAGGTCTATTGGAAGGAGAATTTACAAGGTTGAAAGGGCTTAGCGATAAGGTTTCGCCTAACTTGCAGTTTATTCAATTTGCAGTTTATTTAATTTGTGTTAAGACTTGACAAACTGATTTAACGCACTTTGAAATAATAATGATACTATAATATATAATAATATGTTACTAATTTTCTTTTCTTATTACATTTTCTTTTGACACAACAAAAAGGATAGCAAATAACATTTTAGTAAAATCCGAGAATCTTTAAGCATTAACATTCTTTCTTCTTCCTATTGTCAAATGTACTCTATTTTTCCACAAGCATTTCGAAAAGTGCTTTGCACAACCAATAATGATTTACATCATTTTTACTTCCTCTATAACGATATTACAATGAAAGAGCAGTCCAGCATTAGTTATAAAATTTTGTAGTTACAACCAAAATTATGATAATGTAAAGTTTACCAAGCCAAAACTGCTGGACGTTCGAAGATTAGCTGGTCTCCTGTCGTGTGCGTGCCCTAACCCATTAGAGATGTTTTCTGTGGTACCGTCGGTGAATCTCTCCCGTGCTTCCTCTCTCTTCGACCCAGTGCTGCCATTAGCGCTAGATGAAGTGAAACTTGAAATAGTGTCCTCTCTTGTGGTCCTTCAAGGTTAATCCATATTCGGGCGTAAATGATGTTGGTGCTCGTTTTGACCACTGGAAGAATGTTTCTTTTAGGGGGGACGGGGACTGAACATCTGCTATTATATGGTGTCCCGCATATTTACATACTATTATAATGTGAATGTTTCTATGTAGTTAATTCTTTGGAAGAAAAATGTAAGGAGGCAGCAGTGATAAAACCAGGGTTTTCCTTTACTAATTTCTGAAATGTACTGTGTAACAAGCCTAATTTTCTCAAAATTCAAGTTTCAGAGATAATGAAACTGTTTACGATTACCCTCCAATAAAGAAAATTATTTTTTTAAACCAAAACCTGAAGTGACAGAGAATCACTATTGTATATTTTAGCCAGCAACAGGATACTTATCCCCCCACTTTTTCTCCGAATCACATGAAGTGTGGGTCTTTCTAATAGTTCAGTTAATTTATCCATGCAAGACCAGTGTTTTCATTTTGAAAAGCATAATGTTATTTTAGTTTGGTTAGATTTTAACTTCAAAATAACACCTGCTCTGATTCTTTTGACGTTATTGAAACAATAAGTTAGTGCCGTACTTTTTAAGCAAATACAAGACTAAATCAATAAATAAGCATCTCATGATGTGATACCTTTTCTCTTCACATTTCTAAAACCAAGTATTACGTGTGCACAATTGTTTACGTATGGTTAAATATGATTTTGTATAATGTGTGTATAAAACTTAAAACTTTGAATTCACGTTTGGAAATTGCAGTTGGAGACCCCATTTAAACCTTTTTCACCAGGGGCCTCTGGGAACCTAGCTACGCCACTGGTATATAGTTGCAACTAGTTCCTAACCTATATGTACTTTGCTGACCTGGTGTTCTAAGATTGTGCTTTATTTAGAGACGTATTATTATTATTATTATTATTATTATTATTATTATTAATCCGCCAATGCGTAGCAGTTGAATGGCGCAACTTAAGTTTAATTTTGTTTCTTTCCCAATTGGAATTTTTTTCTGTTCTAATTTGTTAATTGCTTGGGTAGACTTTGTGAACAACAGAATCAGTGCTCTATGGCTTTACCTTTTCAGCTGGAATTCCTGAACAAAGGAGAGTTGCTGTACGAGTTAGATATGTGAAGTGCAATACGACAATAATCTTAGTCGTCATAGGTTGCAACGTTTATTGTGCTGTGCTTTAATGGATAAGGAGTTGTATGCCAGCTTACTTGATGTGAAAGCGGATTTGAAATCCGTTTTGATAAATCCCTCAAGAGTTAATATGCTTTAATGGCATAGGCAAGATTATTGGATTTATCGAATACACACGCTAAGTAATTAAGCGTCACAGAAAAAGTCTCTATTTGTTGAGGCTTTAGATTTGTATAAGTCATTATATGCTCAAATTAACAACTTGCTTATAGTATAAACGACTTCTAGTACAAGTATAGATAGGGATCAGATTGCTGATCTCAGTCAAGCTTGTCGTCCTCGGCGGTCTAGCGGTAACACTGGTACCCGAGGTCGCGGGTTCAAACCCGGCAGAGGGCGATGGATTTTTTTTGGGCTTAAAAATCCCTTGCATGGCTTCCTCCGGAAGGGAAGTAAAACCTATGGTCCCGTGTCGTAGATTATGACACTAAAATAACCTCAAGCCTGATAAAGTTGTCTCTGAGTAAAATTTCCGGTCTTTCTGGCCCAATATAAAAGGGACGTGCCATAGTAGTTAAAGAGCGTCCATAAATAAAACTCAATTTAATATTAATTTCGGTCAAGCTTCAAGTAATTTGAAATTACCACAAAAAGCAGCAATAGTCGATGAACACATACTTTCCATTTCTTTTTCAAAGATTAAATGACCTTATTTAGCAGAATATTGTAAATGATCTTACAAGTTTCCGACCACTACTTCAGAACATTTGTATAAATTCTTAGTGCATTTAATAAGTTAGAAAACAGGTTCAAATATATAATGTGTCTGATATTAAATTATTGCAAACTATCTATCCTTTTTTTCTCTTTCTTTACCGATTGACGATATATGTTTAAAAAGCCATTTCGTCTAATTTCGATAAATTTCATTCAGAGATTATAAATGTGCTTTTATTGATTTATAATGACTTAACTTGATGAAAAATTAGGCTAGTGAGCCTGGAATAATTTTATTTCGTACCATTTCTTTATCAGGATTAATTTGATGTATGTTATGTGCAATGTGTATGGAATACCTTTAAATAGTAATTCTATATTAGTGTAATATTTCTACTGTGTAAGGTGTTCCTGGTCAGAGTATCTTCGTGGTTTATAAGTTGCAGTTTCTCGAGAATACACATGTTTATGGCAAAGAGAGGACGGGATTGTTTTGTATCCAAGCGTTAGGGGAAATCTTCTTTGTCCCATTGTAGCAGCTCGAGAATGTAGTAGTCGTAGAAGGCGAAATTGCCAGACATTTGGGAAAACTACTACATTACTTAAGCGAGGAAGTCAACTGATAGAGAAGGAGAATCTATCAACTCAGTTTAATAATGTCATCATAGAGTAACGCAGCAGAGCCCGCGAAAGTTCCTCCAATCAAAAGCAAAAGATGTTATGTATCCAGCGTGGGGAGAATTTTTATAAATGTTGTGTGCTCCCACAGAAATTCCTACTCTTGAAATGTAGACACTGAGTAAAATATACCTCAATGAGCGTCGTAAATTGCCGTACAATAGTGTCGGACATAAATTTCATAATTCCGCGGAGTGCAGTTTGTTTTAAGCACAACGCCGAAGTAACTTTCCGTCCGGTATTTGCTACCTTAGAATGCGCGAACGTGCTTTTAGTTGCACATATCGGAGCGTCGTGCTTCTCAAAAGTGACGCTGAAAGTAATATAAGTTGCCGACGCGTAAGGCGAAATAAACATCAATGTGATTCGCGAACAGGAGCGAAATTATCAATGACCAGCAATACTCGTGACTCGTACAGTGCAGTGTTAAATACTTCACAATAAATTCAGCAATCATTTACTTAAATTCACTGTGCTTCATTATTACCCATGTGTTACAATGCCTCGTCCGAGATCCACAACGCCTAGTGTATTATACAGCTCTTGTTCACCCGCTGAGACAATATAGCCAGCGCTAATAATAATAATAATACTAATACTAATACTAATAATAATAATAATAATAATAATAATAATAATAATAATTAATAATAATAATATCCAATTCATCTCTCAATGGAGATAGCCGCAAAAAAGAAGCCAAATCAAAAGGACCTTCAAATACGTACGGTGCCCGTTTCTGCAATTGAAAGCCAGTGCCCCGCCTCAACCTCTACATATTTGCGAAAGCAAGGTGTAACGGATATTTTGCTGATTTTTTTTACCAAAATTGAAAGTGTCCCTCAAGCTTTAAAAGTTTTGTTTTCTGGAAATATTTCATACAATTTTAATGAATTAAGTGGATTCCGAAATTAGAGCTTATGTCTTATTCTCCAGGCGGTGAATTATTTTGTGGCATTAGACGAATTAGAGTTTAGGAATTTACCTGCATCGTCTTCAAATTACAGTCCCTTAGCAGTAGTCAAAAGGTTTAAAACTTTAGTCCACGTGAAGGCGAATTGCATTAAAGCTGTCCCTAAACAGCAAACAGAACGCGAGGGCAAGGTTTTGTGCGGATGTGCATAGTGAAAATTAACTGGTATCTATGCAGGGAATTAATGAAGTGTTGCCATTTCTTAATGTGGAATTTGCCTCAATTTATGTGTTAGCTTTATAAATTGCCGGAAGTTTAATCTCGCTAGGCGGAGACCAGCTTATAAACAACTTGGAAGTTAAATTACAGGCTACTTAAATGAAGTTTGTTAGTGAGCCTTTTGGATATTTCAGGTTATGACCCTGTTAAATGACCTTCCGTACAACTTTTTTGTCGTCCTCCACGATCTAGGGGTACCATGCTAGCCTCTAGTTCCCGAGGTCGCGGGTGCAAACCCGACGGAAGGCGATGGAGTTTTTCGGGCGTTAAGACCCTTCGCATGCTTCCTTCGGAAGGGAAGTAAAGCTGTGGTCGCGTGTCGTAGATTTACGGCACGTGAAAAACCTGAAGCTTGATAAAAAGGACTCTGAAAAAAATGTCCCGTCTTTCGCGCCCAATATAGAAGGGGACGTTAGAACCATAGCAGTTAAAGAGCGCCCATAAATAAAACTCAATTTAATTTGTACAACTTTTATTTGGGTCGGATTTTACTCACCAATCAAAGATAATATTGGATGTTGCTCAGTGGAGTGTAAATTTTTCTTTTAATCCAAAGGTTTCCATTGATGTGAATGTTCAAAATACGACACCTACCTAAAGTTGCACCACGTGAAATATTATCACATAAATTTGTGATTTCACCAGATCCTATATCGGAGGTGAAGTTTGATTTAAGTCATTTGATAGCTGATCAACAAATAATTATTTCTAAACTTGTTCGTGAAATAGGAGATGTTCTTACACCCGTCTTAGGTCAAACACATTTGATTTAGTATCATAACCAATTAGGAAATACTCAACCAGTTCGATTACAGATTGCCTTCTCCGAAATTGCAGATTCTTAAAGACAAAATTCAGGATATGTTGACAAAGGGTATTATTCGACGGTTTCACTCTAATTATTCCGGTCCCGCTTTTGTGGTTCCGAAATCTAATGATGATTTTCGGTTGGTTGTGGATTATAGAGTATTAAATAGTACAATAAGGATTGCATCTGTTCCAATTGCACAAATTTACGAGAACTATCATTGATTTTCAAAGCCAAGTTTTTTACGGCAGTGGATTTAAATAGTGCTTACTGTCAAATTTTTTTTGGACGAGAAGTCAAGGCGTTTTACAGCTTTCGCTACGGATTTGATTTTGAATTTATTTGTTTGCCATTATATCTTGGTGTAGGCGCACAAATTCTCACGGAATTACAATACTTTTGAAGTTCAAAGACCTGTACTATTATTTCGGTGGCTTTTGCGTATATACAGAGACTTTCGAGGACCACGTTAATCATTTAAGGGACGTTTATTGCTATCTTTGAAAAGCTAGTATGGCCGTCAATCCTGGTAAGAATAGGTTTGAAACCCTTACATTAAAATGTTTGTGTCATATTATATCTACTAGATTCATTAAAATCAATCAAGACCAAACACGGGTTATCCGAGGGTATCCAGTTTCCAAGAACCTTAAGCAACTTTCTCGAATTTTAGGGATGGGGGGGGAATTTCTTCTTGAAGTTCATTTTGGAGTACGCCATGTTAGTTTCTCGTTGAATACGCTTAGAAAGAAAGGCGTACAATTCAAATGGGGTGCAGAAAAGCAACATGCTTTTCAAGAGTTGAAAAAAGTTTTAATGACTCCTCCGGTGTTAACAATTTCAGATTTTTCTTTGCCTTTTGTCCTCCAGACGAACGGTTGTGGTGCCGTCATATCAGTAGTACTTTTACAGATCCATCCTGAGGGCAGGAAAGTAGTGGCGTATGCATCCAGGGTATTGTCTCCTCAGAAATCTAAATATTCCACATATGTGTTGAAGGCTTTGATAGTGCTATAGGGGTAGAAAACTAAATTTTATTTCGAACACCTTGAGTTTGCTTTGGAGACAGAAAATCAAGCTCTCTCGTGGGTGTTGACCAGATGCAGCAAGATTGTAAGAGTCGCTAGTTGGGCACTGGAAACTTTCGGTTTTAAATTTCGAGCTCATCACATTAGAGGTATTAATCATGGTATTGCCAAGCTTTATTTAGGATATATGGGGAGATAGATCAGTCAGAATAAACTGTTCCTTTACCAAGGTTGTCTGTTTTGATTAGTTGTTCGCTCGCGTTTGAGCATATTCGTAAATAACAGAGTAAAGATACAGAATTGCAATAGATTATTATAGACCTTCAGAGCAGCGCTGTTTGACAACCTTAGTTTTACATACGTGTTGTTGTTGTTGTTGCTTTGATCGCTTTGGTAAAAATAGAATTGGTACCTAAGTGCCTACAGCTTTATTGTTTCACTTTTAGCACAAAGGTCATGCGGTACTAATTTTGGATTATATAAAACTAGACACCGCATTCGCGAACAATTTATGGATGTGGAGATGTGCTCTGGAATCAGTAATCTTGAAATTTGAAAATAAAATAAACCAGCGCAGAAGGCAAATGTTGGCTGGTCATCGTCTAATGTAGCAGAAAGGCCCATGCAAAAGTTATTTGTGGACTTCGATGGTCCGTTGCCTCGGACGGTGAATGGTAACAGCTTTATATTGGTGGCGGTGGACGCTTTAGCAAATGCTTTTGGCTTTTTGCCACGAGGGAGGCAAATTCCGCGAGTGCCATTAGATATTTAGAATCCATAATTTAGAGTCGCTTGCAAAAACAATTCGCTGTTTAAGGACTTAAACACTGTTCAATTAAACATTGTCCAAATCTGTGTAACTTTACATTGCTAAATACATGTATAAATAATGTTTAGCTAAGCAGAGTTTAAAGCACCATCTGCCCCGAAATGGAACGCGGCAACTCCGCATTTTCAAGGTTTTAAATTTGGACACCACGCGGCGTATATTTTTTCCAGAAGTAGTGGAAGAACGTTTTGGGGAATTTCGACAGTCTTTTTTTCTACCAGCGGCTCGGAAAGCAAAATGTCTGAACAAGTAGAAAAATACTGAAAGAGAAACTCTTTCGGAAATATTTTGAGAGTTTGAAGTAGAAGAGAATACCAATCCAGCGCTCGCTTTAAAAATAACTATGTAAAATATAACGACACATACTTTAAAGAATTTAAAAATGTAATTTACAGCTGACAAAGCACAAAATTGGTTGGCATAATAATTTGTAATATATTTCCGAATTACTGAATCAGTTGTTTATTCGACCTGAAAAATGCTATATGAATGTGGTGCCAAATGCAAATGCACAAAAATCAGGTCTTGATAGTAAGTATAGCCAGTTGGATTAACTGCTATAATTGAACTTCAGGGTTCTGTCTGCCAATGATTACATCAACTTAAGCATCTGATACATTATCCTTTGTCATAAATTCAGCTCTATTCACTTAAATCTGTGCATTGCCAAAATGTGTCATTAAACGTGTTATTTCGTCAATACATTCCCAGTATTTTTGGTAATAATGTTCAATTCATAAAGCCTATATATTTTATGTATGCGCATAAGGAATATTACTGAAGTTCCTCGCACAAGATAGGTACCGAAATGTTTCTCATCAATCCTAACACTAAGAACGAATGAACGGATCATGAGTGCAGTAATACGTGCTTACTTCATACAGGTGCAGCAATGCATTATCACGCCTGTACACATTAATTCAACGTTTTAAACACGACCACTAGTTCAAACGGCAGAATAAATTAACGAATTACACTTCATAATAACGTCCACGTTAGATTTGCTTTCACTGTATGAAATTTCATTAAAATATGGCTAGGTAATGTCTGGCTTAATGCATAGAAAGGAAATTGAGCACATTTATTCCTATTAAAATTCTGCACCTATAAGAAACCAACTGTATGTGTTAACGGATGAAGGATGTTAAACTATGCTGAAATATATTAACATAAGTCATTAACACCGAGCATTGGTCAAGTTAGCGGAGGAGATTAGATAATTTTAACAGGGGTTAAAGCGTATTTTTATACAACTGTTAAAAAGCACAGGAAGATTGAAACAGCGTACGAGAGACACAAGCATTAATTTGTGTTAAAAGTGTTACGGAGGTAGTAGCTCTAAGACCACTTCATTAATGAAACATGTATCTGGATTTATAAACTAAAAGCTTGCTTTGAATTCCCTTTTGGTATAGTGTTCTAACGAATTAGAGCGGACTCTGAGCACGCTTCTCGGTCGTATCACCCTTCCTTTCCTTTCTGGGTATAAAACTACTTCATATCGTGCAACGATATCAAAGAATCATATAATCGACATCTTCTTTCTCTACTGTCGCTCCGTACCTCGTGTGTCGTCTTCCGTAGTGTAGTGGCTACCATGCTAACCCCTTGTTCCTGGGGTGGCGGGTTCAAACCCGGCGAAGGGCAATGGATTTTTTTCGGGCGTAAAAATCCTCAGCATAGCTTCCTTCGGAAGGGAAGTGAAGCCAGTGGTTCCGTGTCGTAGATTTACGGCACGTAAAAAACCTGAAGCCTGATAAAGAGGCCTCTGAGCAAAATTTCCGGTCTCTCACGTCCAATATAGAATGGGACGCTAAGGACCACTGCAGTTTTATAGTGTCCATAAATAAAACTCAGTTAATTACTATTCCATACTTCGTGTGAAATAATAGTGGCGTTTAAGGTTAAACACTGTCTAAACCACTATTGTGCAGGGTCTAAACATGGACGCGATTTAGACACTATTTAGCATTAGACATCGTTTTTGCCCTTAATACTTTTGGGGCTTTTGAACGTGTGATTTCTGATAATGCTACTTATTTTACTTCTCACATGTTTCTACCTTTGTTTTCTTGATATATCCATATACCTCTCGGAACCATTCTTGAACACCAAACCATTTAAGTGAAAGCTTGGATGCGAGTCACTCACCTGCCCTCAGTAATAGCAATATCTCATTGTGATGAAGTCACCCGCTCAACTATCACTGAGATGTTTATTTCACACGTCTCTATACAGGAAATTCGTATAGTCACTACCAAATTAAATACCATAGTTACAGCAATGTTTACAGTTACAACACTTCACACTGAGTAAAACAATAGTTTACTCTTTAATAATATTTTAATTCTTCTATGTGTGACATATCTTCGCCTTCTGTGGAATCATTATGAATGTCATTGTACTCGTCAATGCTGCCCATTCCATTGTCTTCAATTATAATTCTTTCTTACATTAGATCATATTTCTCCCAATACTCTTAATAAATTTGATTCATGTATAGCATACCTTTTTCAATTCCATTTGCCAATTTGCTGAAACTGTAGGCGGCACAACATTTCAAGGTTTCTTTATTTTAAAAGTTATATTTCTGCTAGCAACCCATTGTTTTAGTCTGCCCATATTAATTCAGTGGGATGCCCAGGAAGACCAAAGCAGTGTAACTGGACAGCAAGACCCAGGGCAAAAGATCCTGCTGAATCCACGGAGGAGGGTGCCTTCCGATGGCTTTTCTACTCCCGAAGGCTTTTCCAGTAGGAAGGTGATACGCCACTTACGCGCATCAACCCCCAAAGGGGAAGGCAACCTCGGTGGGGCCGACAGTTCGCTAGCGGGCCGCTTACTGGCTCTCCAGGGCGGTACCGGACGACCTTGAGAGGTCTCACAACCCCACCTGTACGGAAAACCGCCCAGACGTACCCAATGTCCCGTAGGCATCGAGAACCACTTCCACGCCGAGTCCAACTCAATCCAAACAACACCCTAATGTATGGAGCTCGGATGTTTGGCCCAGCGTACTTTGTTAACATCAGAAGTAGCACGAGTGCTCAGCGTCCGAACGCCCACACCACGGCAGCTGAAGGGGTCGGAATCCCCCCTTACGGGGAGTGCAACTGGATAGCTAGTAAGAGTCTATCCAACACCTTCTGGCATTGCCACACTAATCTGGATGTAGTTTTAACCGCCCTAAGGGATTTCAAAGCTGTCATAGTGTCCAAGCAGATGTACACATCCGTTGGTCCGCATGACGTAGTATAGATATGCATAGCGCAGACTAAGATAGCATAGACCTCAGCCTGCCAATCTGTGGCAACTCGACCAAGGGGAATGATAAGCCTGGTTCTAGGGCTCAGTACCCATCCTGCCCCGAAGGCGGGAACCGTCTGTGAACCATGTTCTACCCCTTGCCTTCAGGAGAGACTCCATCTTTGGGTTGCTACTCCTCCATAGAAAGTATTACCACAGTATAGGATGGAATTATGTTATACTCAGTCCCCAATCTCTGGGTTATATGGAACTTGTCCTGTAATCCCAAGAGGATCAGTGAGTGCCCTTTGTGGGATAGCTTAAAACACCATCCCCATTCAGTCCAGTCATCCTGGCTATAAACTTCGCAAACAAGTGTAAAGGAGTACGGTTCACCAAGATCACTGAGGAGTCGTGCGCACCGCCCCTGTTATCATGATACATGCCAATCTTTGCAGTGAATCCAGCTTGGCAGCCACTCTTTCGCATGAAAGGCAGGCCACCAAACCAGCGCTGCATAATAATTGACGGTCTTAATAAAACATTATAGCCCTTTAATCGCTTAGATCTCAGCTCCCACCTCAGTCCTCTAGATATTCGATAGGCCCACAAAGCATTGTAGGCCTTCATAACTTTATACACAACATGCCTTTTCCAGCTCAGCCCAGTGAGCCATATTGGCTCCCCTTCATAGACAAATTTACGCTGTCTAGTATCCAGAACGTCTCCAGCTAGTTGAATATCATACCATTGGATTCCCTGTGCCTGTTTAGGCGGAATCATTATGAGCACGTAACAGCTCGCTGCCTTATCGGCTGGTTTTCTGCAGAAGGCAATGTAAAGAAGTACGAGCGTGGCGCTGTGACCTCATTACGTCAGGATCACGTGATGGCAAGGCTAGAGCTATCCGGTATGGAGAGAGTGGGAAGAGAAATCAGTCTGAGCTCGGCGGTCGTAGGGAAAGAAGCTTTAGCGACAGCTCTAGTGAAGTCATTTCGTGCAAACGATAACCTTTCGGTTTTGTCAAAATTCAACTTAAAACACATTTGTAAGTAAACTGCAGAATTAACATTTCGAGCGTGTGCCGAATAACTTGATCATTAGGAATAGGGCGAGAATAATTGTTTTGTACATCATTGTAAAACTTCGCTTCAAACGGAATTATGAAAGAGAAACTAATAGCTTGAGAGTGGAATTGTAAACGTATTTCATTTTCACGGTAATGTCGAAGCTTGTTATAATATTTGTTTCGGTAAAGAATATTATATTATTATTATTATTATTATTATTATTATTATGTAGCTGTAAGAATTGAAAGCGTTATTGAGGTGTTGTGGAAGCCTTAAATTTGTTTCCTTTCCTGCTTTACCATATTATTTCTGTCTTTATATTATCTGGGCCACTTCATGTTTGAAGTGTTTGAAATAGGCCTAGCACTTTATCATTGCGCATTATATCAGTATAGGATATCCTTTCCTTGCATATCCTAGGTAAACTCTGTTTAAAGAAAGTTATAGGGAAACTTTACAATATTGTAGCAGAATCTGATAGGACATAAACCTATTTTTAACAAATGGTGATGTGATGACATTACCATACTATACCAGCGTCCAGAATGACTCCTAGATACTTGATCTCTGCTGAAAGCTTCAACATCTTCCCAAACAGGCGGGCTCCACCAAACCATGCAGTCTCCTCCACCTTGTGAAGATCATTATTTCAGTCTTGTTCGGGTTAACGGACAAGTCTTCTCTGCACCATTCCTCTAGAGCCTGTAGGGAGCCCTGTATGAGTTCTGAAGCAATACTCGGGAATTTTGCACTCGCTACAAGGCATTTGTCATCAGTAACCTTGAGCATGATTTCCTGCCCTGTTGAGTCTGTCCAGCAGTACATCTACCGCCAGACATCTTGTGGGCAGCCCCGGGGCACTATTGTCCTCGTGGACTCAATCCCCAAGGTCGTCACTGCCTGCCTGCCTTCCAAGGAGATCATAATCCAGTCCGTGACTACTGGATTGATCCTCTCCCCCCAGACATTTCCGAATGGTGCCTAAAATCATATTGTTAAAAACACCTTCATTGTTCAGGAAAGCTGTCATGACGAGTTCTTCACAGCCCAACGCTCTTTCCAGCATCACCACAAGCTGAAGGAGCGCGGTTTCCGTGGATTTATCCGGCCAATAGGCCTACTGATGAGGGTGTATGGGTCTGTCATCAACAAGTACCCCATCCCTTAAACATATATCTACCATTCTTTCCAGAGCCTTTAACAGAAAGGATCTTAGACTACTAGGACAACATCCCTAGGCCTGCGGTAGGTAGGATTGCCCCCCGGCTTAGGAATGAACACCTGACCTGCCTCAAGAGACGAAAGACATACCCATAGCCAGACAGACCCTAAATATTCTCACTAGGTGGGACGAAATGATCTCTCAGCATTCCTGTAGGAGATCTGGGAATACCCTGTCCTCACCCGCGCTTTTAGGAGGTTCAAAAAGCCCGTGTCCAACCCCTAGTGGTGATCATCATGGAGACCTGGTTCAGAGAAGGGCAGTCCTTTCGACTCCCGGGTTATTCGATTTATAGAACTGACAGACTCTCGCATGGAGGGGGTGTGGCCCTTTGTGTCGCAGACAACCTTCGGGTTTATAATTGGCAAACAGGCATTAGATTCTCACCACACCTCGAGGCGGTTCGGGTCGTGCTTGGGGATATTACTATCGCCTGAGTTTACACTTCGGGCACCAGATTCGCAGTGCAAGAGTGGGAGAGTTTTCTTCACCCCCGTTCATCGAAATACTTGCTTGCAGGCGACTTTAATCTTGGTGACTTTGCGGCACTTACACCGCAACGGAGACGCAACCTTCCGCTAGGAAAACTAGCGACGAAGCATGGACGGCAAGTTCTTACTCAACTTTATACGACTCGGCAAGGATCGCTAAATCAGATTGATTCCTCGCCAGACATCATATTTGCCACACATGACGTGACTCCACAACTTCAATTATCCCGCCTCAACTATACCATGTGTAGCGACCATCACCCTTTTATCCTTTACTCCCGTACGGCTCCCGGGGTTAATCCTGTTGACCGACATCTTCACCGCACAGGTGTCTTTAATCCGCAGCACTTCCAGACTTACCTCCAACACGCCACTCGACCACGCAGTGACGCTGATATCACTTGTGAACTTCTAGAAGAATACCCTCATCGGTTATCTAGACCAGTTCCACCCGAAAATACCTCGACGCTCTCGCCAAATACCTAGGCCGCCTTGGTGGACACCCGAATGCGCCCGACTGGTGGCAGAAAAACGACAGCTCTAAGCACAAAATCACCGGGAACGTACCAGAGAAGCCTTTTTCCTAGTAAGGGCTAAAAAGGCACAAGTTCATCGTCGTTTCCGTCAGATTAAACGCGTTGCTTGGGCAAACTATTGTAATTCCACGTCGACACGCCCACCTACCGCTCAGGTTTGGAGACGTCTGGCGTGGTTCACAAAGGCAAGGTACTCGGAACCACAACCGATATCGGGACGACCACAGTTGCAGTCTGACTTCTTAAGGTATGTTGCTCCTGATTCGGTACTGCACCCTCCTTTACCTCTTCCTGTCGACTCTAATGCACCGGACCCCTTGTGTCTCCCAGTCACGGGAACAGATGTCCGCAGTATTGTGATCGGTAAATCCGACAAATCTACACCGGGACTTGATGACATTACCTATCGTCATTTGAAAGCGCTACCACCCAGATGGTATACGCTCCTGGCGATTGCCTTTACAGTATACTCCGTACTGGTGTCCTACCAGATTCATGGCAAGATGTGATTATTTACCCGATCTTAAAGCCGGGTTGCATCGGGCTAACCGCGGCAGACTATCGCCCATTGGCATGTTACTTACCATCCGTAAGTTTTTGAAAAACTCCTGCAGGACCGTTTGAGCCTCTACTTGGAACGGTATACCCTATGGCCCACCACGCAATATGGATTTCGAAAGGGTTATGGCACTACCTACCCTGTATACACACTCCTTACCGACATCCATATCGATTTCATACCCACCGGCAGGAGCTTGCACTTTTCCTAGACCTGTCGGCAGCATATGACCATGTCGTTCTACAGACCCTTATAGACCGCCTACGCAGCTATTCAATTCCTTCACGTTTATGTGCATTGCTATATGCCCTTTTTCATAATCGCCGCTACTACCTAGCGTCGCATTTCCATAACTCACAAACTCGTAACACCTCCCGAGGTTTGATACAAGGTTCGGCTCTCAGTCCATTGTTATATTCCTTGTATATAGGGAATATACATTCCGAGGTCACGATGTCTGCGCGAGTTTTACAATATGCGGATGACATGGTGATTTATGCACCGATACAACCGAATGCCAGAACGGACTTCCGACTATTTGAACAAGACTGCCGTCGTGCTATTCAGTTTCTGCAATCATTGGGTATGTGGGTAAATATCCGGAAAACTAAATTCCTGCACTTCCGTCGCTCCATCAGACCTTCACAGTTTACGCTTCGCTTACAAGACCACGACCTGGGCCCGACACCTACGGTAAAATGTTTAGGTCTCCATTTGCAACACAATCTCTCTGCAACAGCACATTACAAATTTCTTTTGACTACCTTGACTCGCACCAAACACTTATTCAGAGCCATGGCAGCCCGACATTGGGATATGCATCCACTCCTACTTCTCCGACTCATACCGCCACTCATATACGCCAGACTGGAATACGGACAACTCCTGGCACCGCCACTTACGCGTGGAAATAGCGGGATGTTGGACACCTTTTTTTACCAACTCTTTAACATCATATTTCACATACCGGGCAAACCGGCTACATGCCTCTCCCAACGATACTTCCCGAAGTATCAGTTGGACAATCGGCTCTTCATGCTCGGTGTACACTTTATTGCTGACCTACTGACACATTCTCATACGCCGTTATTACACAAACTTACCCGCTTATACGAGCTACTATGCAGCAGACTCGGTGGGGTGGCGCAATTACCTTTCCCAATACTGCGCGGTCTTGCGATCTTTCGTCGAAGCGACGACTATTTCAGTACGCCCGTATATCCTGCGTATCTGAACATTCAGGCCCACACCCTCCCCGATCATGTCCATGTCGACACAACGACGTTCCATATTCAGAGTTCTGATTATTTATCACTCTGGTGCGCGTACCGGGACGACCGGAAGGTCCTTTGGAAGAACGACTCACCATTCATTTTCACAGACGGTTCCAAACCCCCCACGGCACTAGTGCAGCGATTTACGTCGACGCAACGACGGGAACGTTTACGTGGCACTGGACGACCGTATTACTATCTACACAGTAGAGTCCATTGCGCTTTACAGAGCCTTGAAATACCTACAATATCATTTCGTCCCTCACTGTATCATCTTTACCGATTGCCGCAGTCTTTTAACGGTACTACAAAGTCCGACGCGATGGCCCATGGTCCCAATGTATGAAGTTCTTATCCGCAACCTCTTGCATACCTACCGGAAACGGTGCATCTATGTTTGACTTGGATTCCGAGCCTGGCAACGAACGAGTGGACGCAGCTGCACGGGACGCTACGAACATGCCGATCTGTGAACAATTCCGAACACCACCATCTGACGTTGCACGGCATAACCTACGGGGAGTGCCCGACATTGGACGACCCACACGACTGCCGATAGACCCGCTCACGGCGTTTTTATCGTGCTCTCGCCGATTACCTAACCGAGCATTTTCTTATTATTTTCGTATTTTATTCCACGTGGCATTGACTTCTGCTTATCTTATCTTTTTCGTACTGGCTACTGAGACACTGATCTATGCACCTGTGGACATCGGGGCGATGTTAATCACAGTTTTTTTGCATGCCCCCTTTGACAGCTCTTTTTGCCTAACTATACCACCTGAATATCATGGGCCCATATCACTTACCCTCGATTCTCCTTCCCTTTTCCGGACATCTTTGTAGAGCTTTATTCCGCTTATTACACGCACATAAATGAAGCTGTAGACGATAGTTTCCCCCACTCCTCTTTTTAGCGTGCATGGAAACTCGTTTCACTGCTGTTAACCATCTTCATGAGACGCAGTAGCACACCTTGTGGTGGGGCAGTAGCGTCTAAAAACAAGCCAACAACAACCACCCCAGAATAAATGGTTATTCGAGAGTATAAATGACAGAATAAAGATGGGCGAGTGCATTTCATTCCACATGCTAATCCTTGCCTTAGTGATGATGATTTTCCCACAGTTGTTAATGAAAGCACACCCCACTTAAGCTTTTCACTTCCAAAGAAAAGAACAAGAGAGGAAAGGGAAGATGAAGCACTTCAAAAGCCCTGGATCAAAGTTTAGCTACATATGCTAAGGAATTTGAAAATAACAAGTTACTCACATATGAAGATGTAAGTTTATATAAAAAAAATGTGTGAACGAGAGAAAAGATTGGGCACTTTCAATTAGCGTTAAGTGCTGTTACAGTGCCTTATATTGTTGGTAGTTTTGTGGTTTCTAATGATAGGTGCTTTAAAGTGTATATAGACAAAGAATTGAATCCTGATGAACTGAATCTCAAATTTAATGTTATCTTGGAGAAATATCAGGTGGATACATTATTTGAATTGTGTAGTGTGCCTGTGTCAAATTTTAAAGAAAATAAACTGACCCTGAAAATGTTCCTGATATCCCCTGCATGTTACAGAACCATATGTCAGTCACAGGTACTAACTCTTCCACATCCAAGCAACTCATGAAAACTGGCTGCCAGTCTAAATGTAAATGACAGCAATTTTAACATTAGCAATTCCTGCATTGTTGGTCGCATGTGTTCCTTGAAACCTGAGGAAAGAGTTGTTAATCTTTTGATGGATGAAGTTTATATTTTACCAGAGTTAACTTTTAAAGGTGGTGAATTGGTAGAAACTAGTGCAACAAATACACACGATCTTGCTAAAACAGCTCAAGTGTTTTCAGTAAATGTGCATTTGGTAATTATTCAGATGTCATTGCGATTTTGCCAATCAGTGGAGCTTCTGGGGATTTCTTACATGCTACTGTAACATTCTCTGCGAACTTGGCAAACTTGATGTAAAAGTAATGAGTCTCATAGCTGATAATAATCAGATCAAGAAATCTTTGTTTCACAAATACACACCACATCCATTTGGTATTATTCAGTAGTAAATCCCTTGAGCCAATTACAGCCTCTGTTTTCATTCTATGATAGTGTGCATATTTTAAAAAATATAAGGTATACCTGGATAAACCAGAAAGATCTTATGTTTAATTTTCCTGATTTTGAAAATCCAGATATAATTAAGAGTGCTAATTTTGGTCACCTCAGATCACTATATCACAAAGAAAAGAATGAATGCCTTAAATTTGATCATAAGTTAAATGCAACAGCTGTCTATTCATCAAATACTGAAAGACAAAAAGGTGAGTCCTCTGTGTAAAATTTTCAATTATGAAAATATTACTGCCCTCTTAGAATGCAATGATGGTTATGGAGAAACAGCAGAGTTTTTAAATATTGCCCTAAAATGGTGGAATATTGTAAATGTTAAGTTTCTGTATAAGGATGTAAGATATAAAAATGCTGATTGCAAAGCAGTCTTTACCATCGAACAAGAAGAGTTAATTTTCCTGAATAAATTTTCTGCATGTTTGTGCAATTGGGAACAGCTCTGTAGGGGTAATGCTGACTAGGCACACATTTGATGCAATAATGCAGACATGCTTAGGCCTTTATGGTTTAGCAAATTATGTTCTAACAGAATTAAAAGTAAACCATGTTCTGTTTGGCAAGTTTCAAACAGATCCTATTGATGAGCGATCCAGTCTTTACCGCCAGTTGTCTGGCAGTAATTATTTTCTCTCTCCTACAGCTAATGAGAGTGAGAAAAAGATCAGAATTAAAAATTTGCTTTCATTTTCATCAAAAAATGGTAACATTCCAGTAAGAAGCTTAAATGTGGGTGCAGATTCTGAAAACAAAAATGTTCCATCATTGCTGCCTTTTTGTGACAGAAATTGCAAAACCAGTGGTTAGAGATGTAATGCCTATTGTGTTTTACATTGCAAGTTATGGTGCTTTCAAGGTAGCAAATGGTATATTTCCCAAATGCATTGAGTTATTAATTTTAAATGACACTTTAGACTATGGCTTTGAAAGTGCAGCAAGGCTGATTGATTCCTTAAGTGGAAGTTCTCTAAAGAAACCAATGATATACTGTGTAAAAGTATCATGATTGTGTATCCAACTATTTCAAAGCTTAGTCAAAGAGTATTACAATGATTTTATAAAAGCAGTAATCATCTTGCCTTGCTGAAGAATTTGTGCAGTCCCTATATAGTAAACATTATGGATGAAACCAGAGAAACGATCATCAATCAATTTGAAGACTATTTTCATGATGCATTATCAATTATTTGCAAAATTATTCTAAATAATTACTCCAAAATGGTAACTGAGGATAAGAAACAGAAGTCTTGCGATAAAAGAAAAATGAAGAAACTGAGCAGTGAGTGAATTCATAAGAGTATGTTGTGCTTGCCCTGAGGAAGGAAACAATACTTTCAGTATTTCTATGATATTTACATGGAATAATGTGTGTATTAAAAGCCACTTTTTTCTGTAATATGAATTATTGTATATATTTTATAATGAACACACAGAGGCTATCATGACTTTTAGCTTCACATCATATATTTCAGTATTTTTACTAAACTAATAAATATGTGGCAGGCTTTAGTATATTACCAGTAGTAACATTAGCAGGTTTAGTGGTTTGACTGCTAGCTTTTATGTTGACTTTAATTTTCAGTAAATACAAAAAAAAAATTCATAAAAGCTTGTCAACGTGTATCGACTTGTACAGTGGTGCTCCAGTGTATTAAATTAGTGCAGAATATTTTAATTTTTTTGTATATTCACAGCTTTTGAGTGGAATAAATATACTCATATCCCAAAAATGCTTCTTTGTACAATTTTTCAATCTTTATTTTTGCTATTCGTTTTATAAAGAAATATATAAAGCATGAGAGTAAGTTCATACAATAGTGTTTAACAGGTAGGTAAGTCCTAATAAACTGAAATGTTTGATATTTGTGTCACCTAGCTGTTTATTTTCCTTCCATTTGAAGCTCAGCTTGTAAACATACAATTATATAAAGGTAAGGAGTTCAGTGAAAAGCACATTTTATCCCGAAACATAACACACAATGTTAGAGCATAATCATTAAATTTAAAATTGTCATATTCTGAGCTACTTTCTTTGTAAGAAGGTGAATTGGCATTTATGTGCACCTGTATAACTTAATGCTGTTTAACCTAACTGCCTAGTAATTATATTCTGTTTTAATTTATTATCATTATCAAAACAAAGTGCCCATAAATTTAAAACTCATTTACTGCTCCAGTTACATTATTTGATAGGCTCATAATGATTACAGCTACACGTTCTACTACGTTTATTATTTGTAGCGCTATTTTAGTTTTTTTAAATCCAATACACGCACCTATACTTATAGTCATGATTGTTTTTATAAAATACAATGGATTATTGTTATTTATTTAATGTTATCTTTGTTTTCTAGTGGTGTCTAATTGCTACTATTTTAAATGATATTAATTTAGTTTTTTATTTTTACGTTCCTCTGTCCTTTTGCTTGGAACTGTGGAATTTGCTACCCACCGCCTTCGACTGCCGCTATATTGAAATCAGCGCTCAGGCCTGTAGTGTAGTGGACTGTGCCAAACCTCTATGATGAGCATTGGAGTCATAGCCAATCAGCAGGTTGAGGTTCCTATCTTTGCAATAAATCACAAGATGTCTGACCTCCTGAGGTGGTGGTGATTCCTCAGAGCCTATTGGAAACAGGCCAAGCAGACTACCACCTGACATGACACTCCGCCCTCAAGTCTTTCGAAAGAAAGCCTGGCAGAGCCCAGGTGTTACTGAGTCTTGTAACTACAACATGCTCTAGGTTTTACGCAGATGAAGTGCTGAAGATAATAAAACCTTTCACATTTAGTCCCATGATAAGACCCTGCCAAAGCCAGGGTTCTTGTATTATGGCAACATCTAAATCACACCTCGTTACGTTACTTGAGGAAACTCGCAAGGAGGTAATACTATGTTGCAGGTTAGCCTAAATGAATGAAATCACCATTGCATTAGCCCACTTGAACATTGAGGGTTCCAAAAGTCCAGGCTCTGGCCCAGTTATGGCTTCTACATGGTGTCTATCGCTAAGGAAACCAGCTTCCCCCACAATCCTGGCCAGTAGCATAGTCCTCCCCCCTCCTCTTTGGATACAGGGCCTGCTTCTCCATATATCCGGCAGTTGCAGCTCCTGTCTCCTTTACTTTAGTTTTGGTAACAAGGTCCCATTTCGAGGGCCTAGCCACCTCAAGTTTTAAAACTCTTGGGGTCCCTTCTGTTTAGTGGAACTTATATATTCTATCGTTCCCATGATTAGCTGGGAATAACTCAGGTCCAACCAGACAGCATCCTGCATGCCTAGGTAAGACTATATACTCTGAGAGGTTGTCAGGTATCACAGAGCCTCTGTTTGTGACATCTCTCATGTGCCGTGCATCGTATCAGCACAGAAATGCATAACACCTTGGGGTTGGGGAGTTTGTTTGCTGTCTCCTATTTAATTCAGAGATAGACCTGTGCCAAGAAGAGTGTCTCCACTGTTCCCCACACAGGAGCCGGCTATGCACAACCTGTTGATGTGTCTGGTACCCACTCAAGGTTGAGCTTTTAAAGGCTTACGGGTATGCAAGCACCCTGGCCCCGGAGAGCACATTTCATTAATGTGTCTGCTGCAAGACTAAACTGATTTGCTAACCAGCAAGGTACAGCTTCACCTGTCACATCACAGTGCAGGCTTACTATCCCTCCTTTGCCCCTCCCTTTCCTTTCTGATACTTTTTCAAACCAAAATTACAAAATGTCACTGTATCACAGCTGAAATCTTTGAACCATGAAAACCACTAGATTTTTAAACGTGAAAACAGAAATGTAAAACTGCTTCCTTCAAAATGTGCCATCCTAGGCAGGAGCCTATTGGAAAAAATGGATCTGAGCTTAATGATTACTCTTATTTAGGTAATGTTTGATTACTTATCCAGCTAATGTTTTGAATGGAATGAAATAAGGAACTGATGCATAATTCTTGTATGGTGTTTCTATTACATTGATGTAATAATTAATACGTTTATATTTATAAATTAATAAATATAAGTTGATATATAAGAAAATAATAAAATAAGTTCACATTATTTATGCTAGGCTGGAATATAGAGAACAGTCAACAGCCTTTCATGTGCATCTGTTCGTGTTGAGCACACTTCAATTTGAAGCCTTAGTTTCCTGTTTTTTAATGCTTTTATTTCATCTTTTGGATTCAAGAGTAAATAAAAGCATGAAATGTAAACCATCACTTTCATTTATTTTTGTTAATCTAGATTATAAAATTAAATGAAAGATCCATTTCATTGAATTTGAAAGGCATAAAAAGTACTCAAATGATGCATGTCATGTCAATAAAACTGGCTTATTTACTCTCCTGCTTGGTGCTCCATTTTCTGGTTGCACAATTATGGTAGGATCTGCAGGTTTATTTTCTAAAGGTTCAATTGGGCACTCTGCAATCTGACTTCCCAAGGTTCTTCTGCACCCAGCCCATGAATTAACTAGAAGTCATATACAATGATGTCCAGAACAATACTGCCAACTTCATATTTCTTGAATGTTGTTCTTCCTTCAGCAACTGTTTCTCTGGCATTCGCCAAAAAGCAGATATAGAAGTAGCTATTGTTTAATTTTTCACCTGTATCACTTACATAATGACCAATATTGGCCTATTCAACTAATTAATTACATTGTAGCTATTTGGTCTGTATATGGAAGACATTTTTATAAGTGGATAAAATTGATACTTTCATGACCCAAGTTTTTCATTTTTAAGATCAAATATATGAGGAATTTTATAACAGATAACACTAATCATAAAAGGAAATTACAAAATTCATTTAAAACAGTTATTTGCAAATAAATGCTTAAATATTTACTATGCCAGTATCTGGAAAACATTGCATGTAGCACATATATGTAATGCCTTTTAATTTGGCATTTTTGTTTTAATACAGTTTTAAATACAATTTGTAGAATATCTCAAACAACTCTTATTCAGGAAGAGAAAGGTTTAAATCTGACATATTAATCCTTCAAATACAAAAATGAAAATTACATGTGAAAATAACTTTCTTTTGTCTTTGGCAAATTACAGCTTTAATCCATAACAATACTGACATAGAAAAACAAATAAGTTTTTTTTACCATTGTGTTCATATTTGCCCTAAGGACATGTCTTGTGTATATTCACTCCTTTTTGCTTTTCACTAATCTTATTGCCTATGCCAAATTGTGGATTTCTTTCATTTATTAATTTTCAAGGTTTGGTGATTATTTTGAAAAACCCACCAAACAATATAGACTTTTCATCTCTAATTTTTACCAAAAGAGCCATTTGCTTTATGTTTATAACCTTAAATGGTGCCATGTTGAACCTAGAGTTGAAAATCCTGCATATGGGCTTAGAGCAATCAATGCAATTTGCACATTCTGCAAATGATATATAAAATCGCAGGTCATCAGTATAGCCAATATACTACAATGTGCAATTAAATTAGCTTTATATTATGTCTTTCAGATTAAAGAAATGCATAACAGTTATTGAATGTGCTAGAAATATGGAGACTTAAAATAGATCTTTAGTGGTTTTTGTAATACATGGTTGGTGATGCTTCAAAACAGGAATATGACAGAACACGCATACTGTTTACACCTCTCAAATGTTCATCTGAATTTGTAAACTTTCTCAAACTTTACAAATTAACAAACTTTTATTGTGAAACAAAGTTTACATTTGTAAATTGTTAATGTGTAATTGTAAATCTAATCTAACTGGAGGTCCTTTCATGGGACTTTCATGATTAGGTGCCACTGTATCATAGGATAAAAAGTGACACCACTTGAACCCATGCACAGCGGAAAGATGGGTATATAATGCACTTAGTCTATGTAGATGTTTATCTTGAGCTGCCAAAAATGTACAGCCAGTGGCCAATGACAAAGGAAGTGATGGGGTGAACAGTTTCAAGGTATGTAAAACGCCCTCACAACACTGAGAGTTAGTTTATCTTTAAGCATACAGACATAAAGCAGCCTTGTTTGGAATGAGCATATCTTTTATTTAAATACAAAACAAAGCTTAGTATAATTTTATCTATTGGCTATAATTCAGTCAATATGCACAAAATATACTCTATGTACAGAAGTTTATAACACATTGCTATAAATCTGCCTTTGGTCCCATATTCAAAGGAATAGCCTGCAGTTCTGTTCTCATACACAAAAATTCACCACAAACACACATGATGGCGAGGCACACCAAATTCAACAACCACCATGAGAAACCACTTGGGAAGTGACCATTGTAATACCAGCAGACAATTAAATGTATGAGATGAGCTGTTGATGAAAAGTCTAAGCACTGCTTTGTTCGCTGTACAATAAACCATAATCCCAGAGCCCTGAAACAAACAGATTTTGCATATGAAGTTATACAGGAAGCTACATCAATGACATGTAAATTATCTTTGTTAATTTAAGCTAAATTCATACAAATAATATTGTGTTATGTCTCTGTGTTTGTGGTTACATCTATTTAAACAAATTAAACTTGGCACAATGGTGTAAAAAATCTAATATGCTACACTCATATGATTTTCTCTATGCATCACAAAATTCACATGTATCCTTTGATAGAACACTATTTGAGTTGAATTTATACATAACTACTTCACTAACCTTTGTTACTATAGAACATGTTTTGCAGACATATATGCATCCTTAGCTAGGGTTGGCTGCCAGAAACGTTATTGGCTCCTGAATTTTCTCTGTTGGACAGACCACTGATGAACTTTCAGATTATGTTGTCCTTGGCAGGAATTTCAAACTCATCAAATCTACTTTGTGTTTCTTTATGAATATCTTCTACTGTGTGTTCTGTTCTTTTTTTATGCTGAATATGTTTTAAAAGATAGATGCCATCTTCTGTGTTGTGACCGTGACCCCAAAAATGTGCAGATACTGACGATTTTACTACTAGTTTACATTTTTTATGCTTGAGATGTTCAAGATGGGTGCCAATGCTTCTTTTTGTTTTACGTACGCAGATTATATTGCAGTTTTCACATTTGATTTTGTATATTCTGAGTTTTTTGGATGAAGGTGAATCTTCCAAATTGATCTTAATAGGCCTTTTTATATTATACTTGTTATGTGGGGCCAAATATGTTGCAATTGTTGAAAATCCTTTGAAACTTTTAACAGCCCAACTGTGGTATGTGAATTTCCTGAATTCTTAATTTTCTGTTTCTACTGTGTGTATATAGCGTGAGCAATTTTCTTTTTCCTTATTTTTCCCTTTTTAATGTTGTAACTTTTGTCTTTTTGAGACACCACTGTTCTCTGCTGTTTTTCACAATTTGTTTACTTTCTTTCTTGTACTCTACTCTGCTTAAAGGAATGCTTATAATCTCTGTACGAGAACACACTGTCTTCAATAGCCTCATACACACATTATTAAGTATTCATTTAAACAGAATAGAGTAAAGAAAGAATTTCTGTTTCTCTCTCACACGTGTGTGCGTGTGCATGTGCGCGTGTGCGTGTGTGTGTGTGAGAGAGAGAGATTCAAATAGAAAAATCACCAGTATCTCCACACTTTTGGAACCACAGCCACAGCATAGCATAGCAAGTAACATCTATATTTTAAAACATGTTCAACATAAAAAAGAAGTGGATACATGGGAAGAGGTACGAAGCAATACAAAGCAGATGTTATGACTTTGAAATTTCTGCTGAGGACAATATATTCTACAAGTTCATCAGTAGCTTAGCAGAGGTAATCCAAGTGCCAAAAACAGGAACCAAGAATGTACTAGTGATAGTTGAGAGTAAATGTGATTCAAATAGTGTTCTATAAAATTATAATTTTGCTTCACTGTGTACTATCAGTTTTAATTCATATTCACATATATCCATCATATATTACACAATTTAAATAAAATTGAATTTTCCATTTATGCTATATTATTGACAATGCTTTCGAGAAATAATGTGCAATTCAGCAATATCTCTTAGCTTGATACAATATGTAGAACTATCTTCAGTTGTTTTGTTAGTAATGGCCATGCAGAACTATTTTCAGCTGCTTTGTTAGTAATGGGCCCAGGGCCCTTGAGGCAAAGAAAAACAACAAACAAATCTTCAAAAGTTTTCACCAGATGATGCACTTCAGCATGGGAAAATGTGGAAATTTATGTAGGATTTCAATTTAAAATATTCACAGACTACCTTGAAAACTTAATTCAACAAAAAAAGCTAAATGACAAGCTGATATTTTACAGAGCTCTACATTTTTCTATAGTAATTTTTAGCATTTCTTATGGTTGCCCAGCTATATAAAATTCATTAATTAGAGCCCAGTGGACTCATCTGTAACATCAGGCCCCTCAGATTAGGTAACTGTTCCCACAGTCTTTATGTCCTCTGACGTCTTGTCCCAACTAGTGGAAGAACTCAATACAGTTTCTCTACCTTTTGCATTTCAATTGGACAATACAGTCAACTTTTGGCCTTTGTGGATATGACACCAATGCGTACATCAAAGAGGACTTTTTGTTCTGTGGCCACCTGTTGGCTACCACAAAAGCTGTTGATGTTTACCAGCTAGCTAATTGATTTTTTTTTTCCATAAAATGAGGTGGATTGAAGGTCAAATTAGGCATCATACTACAAATGGTGTCCCTTCAATATTAGAAAAGAAACCTGTTTTTGATGCCTTGGTGCAACAGGAGTCTCCACATGTGATGGTAATACACTGTTTCCTACATTGCCATTTTTTTAGCGCAAAAAAGACTCATTCCTAAGCTTAAATCAACCATGGATACACCACTTTTCAAGTGGTGAGCTTCATATGGTCTCAAGCTAAGAACCACACTCTCTTCATGATATTCTGCCAAGTTGGAACTGTTCACCAAGTGTTTCTGTACCATATACAAATATGACAGTTATGTGGAAGAACTTCACTCAGATTATGAAACTTACAAAGGAAATAGCTGAATTTCTAAGAGAAAAGGAAAACATGCACTTTGAAGAATTTGATGCAAACGATTTCATTGTATCATTGGCCTATCTTGCAAATATATTCTCACATTTGAACAGCCTCAACATTTCGCTTCAAGGATCACAAGCAACTATTCAGGATGCAAGTGAGAAAGTTGCTGTTTCTGACAAAGGCTAAATCTGTGGAAGAGACATGCAGCGAACAACCATTATGCAAATGTTCCTACCCTGGAAAAACGTACTTTCAGGAAAGCGTTCCAGACTGAATCCAAAGTGATAAGGTGAGGCATTTGGAAAATATCTTAGACTAGTTTGATGAATACTTTGTTCAAGAAGAATTACAAAATGAATGGCAGCTTCGAAACCCATTCACTTGCAACTTGTACTCAATGGCATATGTTGACATCAGGAAAGATAACATCAATATGCAGGACTCAGTTTTGCTGAGACAAAGATTCTTTGGTTAAAACATTGGTGAATTTTTGTGCTCAGAAATGGACTCATACCCAGTTTTCGCACAAAATGCCCTTTCAATCTTGATCCTGTTTCCAACAACGTATCTACATGAATCAGGATTCTCAACATTGGTATCTGTCAAAACAAAGGCAAAAAATCAGTTGGATTCTGGGCATGACATGCAGCTTGCATTATCTAAGATTGTACCCTGAATTACTATCTTGTTGATAAGCAACAGGTCTCGCATTAAATGACACCAAGGGCTTTAAGTGACTTGATGACAACCTGAAAGACAAAAAGATTTGTGAAGAATTACATTTTGTTTAATATTTTTGTATATCTGAGAATGTCAAAATAATTATCTATGCTTACATAACTGATCCATTATTAATTGAAAAATTGATGCATTAATAACTGCTTTGTGCAAAGAGGGGAGATATGAATTTTAAGTTTATTTTAGAGATGTAAGAGCAAAAAGGTAAGAACCCCTGCTATAAACGGTACTAGATTGTCTTTTCTACTAATGTGGTTACACAAGTTTTTTCTGTATTCTGCAATTTTAACAATGAGTTTAAAAATTCACAGTTCTCCAATATCACGATTATTTTGTCATGCACTTGATATAAACTTATCTTTCTCTTCGTTTCTATCACGTTTTCTATCCTTGTCAATGAAACTCCTAATTAATTGCTTGTTTTATGAAAATGTTTAATAATTATGCATGTTCTTATTGGTTCATTTCGATAAAAAGTCATCACTTTAGTTCTATCTGTTGGCATTTTCAAACTGTACTCAATAGTCACTTTATTAAGTTGGTGAATAGCTCCTTATAAATTATATTTTGTAGATGGTGTAACTATTTTGCCTGCACAAAATACAGTATCTAAATATTTATTACCTATTTTAAAATCATATGTTAAATTCACTGCTAGTTTTTAATGACATCATCAATACAGATATTATATAGTGTGAGCAAAAGAGGATACCTTTATTAGCCACCTTTCTTTATCTCTATGCTATTATCAGCTAATTTGTTTTCATTGTCCATGTCAACTCCAAGCCCTTCTAACCAAGAGGTGGTCTTTCTGAAAGGTAAGTGTCTCTATTTGATACAGGGGGAGGGGAGTGGACTCATACTACAGAGAAGGCAAATGGTCTGGGAGAGGAGGACTACAAAATCAAACTCCTACTCCTCCTCTAAGTTTGAGGGTTGTGCAGGTTGATACCCTGTTAATGTAAAAGAATAACTGCTTATAAACTCTAAAATAAATTTCATACTAAACCAATATTAATAACTTTGCTTTTCATAATCCATTAGTAAAAATAAAGCTAATGTAATTTTAAATGCTTTTCTCTTCTTTTCACCTATACCAAGGGTGTAAGTTACGTAAAGAAAATAAATAAAAAATAATATATATCATACCTGTAACAAGTTAAGTAGGAGCAATGCAATTTGTATTTGCATTTTTCTCCGTACATGTAGGTTCGTCTTGCATATGCTTAATTTTTAGTTCTTTTTTTACATTCATTATACACCCACTATGAACTTTAAAAAAAGATAACAATAAAATTATTTCAAAATTATTTAAAAAGCTGGATTAGTGTCCCTTATCTAATAAAGATATGTATATGAATATTTAAATTTGGATTTATGAATTGAAAACTACTAGGCTCCAGACTAATGCCCTGCTGCCTATAACCAAGGTTTTTAAATTCATCTGTTGAAGCAATTCTCTTGGATCTACCCTTTGAAGGCTCTGTTCTTCATAGAGAAAAGCTCCAAATAACCAATTGAGTAAATTAATATATTATTGGAATTTACTTGGTTCAAAAATAAAAAAGAAACTGATCTGTTACAATCACACAACTTTCTCTACAACTATCACTTATTTTCATATTTGTTCTGAAAATTCTTTATACAAAAGAATGTTTTTTTTATATCTATTTTCTATTATGATAAATGCTGGCATAATCTTTTTCAATAAACTTTTTGAAGCACTTACAACAAAATATACAAAAGGCTGATATGACAGTCAACTGTTCTGTATATGCTGCCAGATTTTATCTCATCTCTGCACGAATTCAGAGGAAACAAAAGAATGGCACTTACAGTACTGCTTAAAATATTGAAAACTTCTAAATAACAACAGCAGCAAATATTTTGAAATGGCTAATCCTACAATAAAACTCGAGACAAATGATATTTAACGAGCTCTCCATTTTTCCTAAGTTTTTGTCTATAGCTTACAGTTTCCTAGTTATACAAAATTTGATACAAAAATGAAGGATACTTACAGGCCATTTACAGAAAATTCAAGATAGATTTCATTCTTCATATCATTATCTCAAACATATGTTGCTGAAATCAAACTCGTTAAGAGCCATTTTTGAGAAAATAAAATTAATAAGCATTTTACCATGGAAAGGGTAGTTTGGGGTGGGGAAATTGTGTTGAAAATCTTCACCTGATGCGAGCATAAAATTTGGCATTATTCAACTTTGCATTTTTGAGCTTGCTTGCTCATATGCGTGCACAAACATGATGTGTGGGTTGACCCAGATAACTTAACAAGATAAAGTAAAAACCGAGTTCAAATTCCTGTAACCTGAAATAGCACAGAGATCCTTCAAGCTTGTTCTGCTGTATGACAGTGTGTCTTGTATTTCTTCTTTCTCCCAAGAATTGGTACCCCTATGTTATAATCATCAATCATTTCAGATATATACCTTGAAGATAAGTTTCCCCGTGTGCTGTAAATCTTCAGCAGGTGGGCAGTTCATAAGGTTGGAGCATTGCTTACTAGATATTACAAGCTGGCATATTCTCATTCCTGATTGGGTCCCTGGACGTATTTTCACTTACCGCTGCTAGGATAGATCATGCCCTAAAGTCAATAAAGCTGCCATTGCTGTGCATTGCGGAATTGTCAAAGTCAGTGATTAACTATGAATTGTAATTACATTGTGAAATTTAAAAGAAATGGAGAGTATATTTGTGTTTTTCTAGGATTACTAATCATGTTAAGACAAAATATCTTAGCAAGTTCTCTGTGCTATGATGTATAATGGATCCAACATTAAGTGGCATATTTGGAGGTTAAAGCAGCTTGTAAATATTGCTAATGAATTGTATGCAGAACACGAAAATTATGAAGAAATCGGGTTATTCCAGTTTTATTTTAACGTTATTAACTCTATTCAGATTCTGGAGTTAGTGATGTATAATGCTCCCATATAAGTGATATTTAGATGTTAAAGCTTGTAAACTTTGCTTATAACTCCTAATTTTAACACCATACACAGCAATAAAATATGCATACATTGAAAATTGTGTTATGTACTCACGGAAGAATTAACATGCCTATAATATCTAGTAAGCAATGGTACTTGTCCCACCCCTAACCCATGCCATTAATTGTAAATTTGACATGATGGGGGACAATTTTGCAAAGAATGATTTGGAAGAGAAAGCAAATACAAACGCATTTCCCATTTCAGTGTTTTTTCTTTTGTTTCCGCATCTTGAAGATTGAACACTTTTTTTATGTGGGAAATCTTCAAATATTGATGACACAGCTTTAGGAAATATGCACTTTGTAGATGTGCTGATGCTGTAATCAGTTTGTTTGAAATGCCACTACAGACCACAGACTTTGACCCTGGTGTTCAACTTGTCTCCTTGGTGAGAAATTACTATGCACCATTTCTTTTTTAGTTCATTGTCTTTTGGGAATGCATGGAATGACAAGCCACATTCTTTTTCTTGCCCTAACTTACAGTAAGATACACAGCAATAAACCATTTTTATTCAATATTGATTAAATGCAAATATTACACATTTCAGTTTACAGAGCTTAACACGCACACATAACATACACACAGACAGCACACTGAAAAACTGTTACTTAACTGAAAGGCGTTGCACGTAATTAAATGTATGCTGATTGGAAAAACCAAAACAAGGCATTTACTTCCTGCCAGTTCAGTGATTTTCAATATACTCGAATCAGTATTGCCAGGAGAAAGGGAAAGTCATATTATTATTGTTTGGAAAAAACTGCGGGACATGGGGGAGAGACGGATTTCCATGTGTGCATTTAAGTTATATTTAATAACAATGGATCTGTAGCTATTTATTATTGTATAATTTGAAATAAGTTGCCATGACTTCACTGTCATTATAGCTGTCTGCTAGATGTTTAGGGAGTAGTTGAGCGCCTATATCAGCAAAAATTGGCATTGTGCAGGAACCTGTTTTATTGTCATTTCTCATGCCGAGGCGCCATCTTATATTTAGTAAGCAATGTGTTGGAGTTTTCTGCATATTCATATTTGTACAAAATAATTAAAACTTAATTATTTCAAGTATTTTAGCTGACCTGAAAATCCGAGCCCTAACATTCCAATGAAAGTTTGCCTGTAGAAATTTGAAAATAAATTAACACTTGGTGCAGCTTAATGCCTGCAGTAGATGATGGAGGAGGTTGCAGATCATTACATTTTGTGCAGCTACTCCTATAAAATCCTGAAGATTCCAAAGAGCTAATGGCAAAACCTTTTTATAACAATGCGATATTCCAAGAAATACTACTTTAGTTTGAAGTACCCTCTTACATTAGAAGTTTCAGGTTGACACTTACCCTACTAATGCATTCAAGACAAATGCTGTAATCACCAACTTCCCACCAAAATCACGCACATGAATTTCCTGAAACAGATATGTTCATATATTTATATTTTAATCTCTTTCTTAGTCCATGCTACTATGACAAGAATGCATCTACTACATTTGAATCTCAAGAGAGAAAACCTCTACATCCTTGTCAACAAAACTAAGCTTAAGGTTAACACCAATGTATTTTGTATTCCACAGATGACCACGGTAGTGTGAAGGAAGCCGAGCTTCCTCCACATGCTGCAGTGTTTCCTTCATTTTGTATGAATAAAGCACAGCTAACTCCAAGAATTTGCTTCCCACTTGAGGAAACTGTCATTGTCAGCTATCATGAGCTGATTCACATTTCTTATTAATAAAATGGAATGTGCTCTCTTGTTCTAGAGAATTTGCTTCAAAGAGAAGATCCCTCATGTGCCTCAAGCTTGTATAGCAAAGCTGATTTCTCACAATGGCAAGATTTATGCACACACAAAAGCATCAGAAATTATATAAAACTTGCAAGCATTCATTTCCAACAGATTATTACACTTTATAGCAACCTGAACATGAACATGTGCAAGAATGTGGATGTTTTTATGGGATCTAAATCACCCTTGTTTTCAAATAGCTATTTGGCGACATCAAAAATAAGCTTTAGTCCCAGGAAAACAGGTTACTGAAGTTTCACCATACTGCTTAAGCAATGGGATGTTAATTGTCTAGAGCAGTGTGGTCCAACCTTTCATTCCTAGAAGGCCAAATAGGAAGAGCAGGCCATCTCTTCAGTTATGGCTTAAAAAAAAACTCACATACAAATGTAATACACAAGATTAACAAATAGACAAGAAAATATAGATGGCATTCAATTAAACATCAAATATAATACATAAGACTCTTGTAATAAGAGTAGTAAAACAAAAACAAAACAAACAAAAAGCAAAGAAGAAGAAGAAAGAAAGGCATAAACAAAAAAATACATTCAATTAAACATCAAGTCTTTGTGATGCAACAAGGTAATTGAGGGCATTAATGTGAGGATTGGCACTGCTTTTCTGACACAAGTTTTTTTAATGTCCACTGTAAGTTCAGACAGTGAAGCAGTTTTAATGCGATTTCTGGTTTTTTATTTAATGGCTTTTAAAGCTGAAAAAGCAATTCCACACACATATGTACTACCAAATAATGATAGTTTTAATTGCAATTTTATTCAGTTTAGGAAAATGGTCCTTTATTAAGGGTCTCCAGAAATCCTCAGGAATGTTGCACCTTTTGGCTTGGAAGAAAGGATCTCCCTGAAGGTCACAAATCTCGGAGGGTTCATTGCTCACTTCAGTTTCCAAGAGGTTGTTGAACAGTGAAAGTTTTGGCTTCAAGGCATCAAAAGTTTTTAATCTTGTCTGAAACTCCTCCTTTATGTAATTTATAATTTCAAGAAACTCACTAAAATTTGATTCACATCTTCTGTCTTTAGTTGTTGGCAAGATGGGAAGTGGTCTATACCATTTGTTTTCAATGCATTTTGCATTCAAGTTTTTTGCAAAATCCTTCAAATATGCCCTACAAGCTGATATATTTTTAGTTTTTTTCATTGCAATTCTATGCTTAAAACTTTGAGATGATATGTTAAGTCAGTCAGAAAGGCAAAAGTTCATGAATTAGTTGCTTTTCAGCTTATCTAGATGTTCAGTTCCAAAATTTTCATCCTTAAGGAATGCTAATGCAATGAAATAATCATCCAAAGTAGCCAAGAATCTAATAAATGTTCTGTCTCTTTGAGATTTCTTGCCTCCTCTTATTAAATTTACAGTATTTACAACAGTTTTCATAGTATCACTGATTCTTAATCCTGATGATGATGCAGTGAAAGAACAGGCAATTTATTCCTTTATTTTTAAGAAGTTCTACTAGATGTCCCACATTGCTTTAGCTCTCTCAAATCCTCCAAATTAAGAAACTGCATTATTCAGTGCATTAAATATGTCAATTCCTTTAGTGCCGGTTTCAGAAGTTCTTCGTGAATTTCAAATTCAGAATTTATTGTTCTGACAAAAATGAGAAGCTGACTTATATTGTAGACTCGCCTAGAACCAGAAAGTAGAATTCACAACTGTTCAAATTGTCAAGGAGAAATACTGTAACTTCACTTCCCATTTCACTTATTTTTCTACATACTATCTGAAGGAACAAGGAAACTGTTTCAAACTTTTTTACCATATTCTTGTCTCCTAAGGCAGATGCCATTTTTATACCACACCTTTTAGTAAGCTCTCCATCTCTGAAACATTTTTTTTTCCTTTGCTAATTTGTAAACATACCTCATAAGAAGCTGCCAGACCTATTGTGTTTGTTGGCTGCTGAAGTATACTCCTTTGCTTGGTTGGGTTCTGCCTCAAATCACTGAACACGCTACTCCTTGTATGTCTTATTTAGTTTGATGCAGTCTGGTGTAGTGTCAGCTTAAATTGTATTCCTTGGAAACACTTAAAACTTGGGAACAAATAACACATTGTGATTTACCATTATGTTTGACAAAAAAGTAGCTTTCTTGCCCTCAGATTGAAACCGTCATTCTTTGTTTCCATCATTCTGAACTAATTTTAAACCATAGCAAACTGGATATGACAACCACAATAGAGTTGAAAGCCATTTGGAATAATGGCATTTCTTTGGAACTAAAACTTCTTTGGTGAAAACAGACGAAACATTGCAATGTACTGCCATCACTTGTGTGCAAAATGTACTATTACTGTTTTATACTGCCATCTAAACATCTAATGAACATTTCACAATTTCCAAAACAAGCTTACTATGAAATGCTCATAATTTTAAACTATGCCACTGATCCATAATGCATTAATGCAACAATTAATGAAAACTGTGGAAGAGGGCCACATGTGGCCTGCAGATGAATCACGCTGGTCTTTAGTTTTCAGACATGTCTTCATTTTTGAGATTTGAATTGGTTCTGGCAGGATTTTACGAAAATGGTGAAATATCCTGCTTTTTAAATTATTATAGACAACTGCCTCTTGGCAGTGTGAAAATGCAATTCTCACAATTATAAATGCAAAATATTAAAACCTTTCTTTCTAAAAATTCTCCAACACTGTACATAATTCAGAGAATAACAGTACAGATGGTAATACAATAATAAGTTTTTACACATTTTGGATTAGTTGATAGTATTTCACCACATCACTACATATAGTTGCGAATAACTTACATATTACTTAAGCAATGAGAAATCACTGAAAATTTAGCACGGAGAACTTTATGTACAGTTTAAAAATTAAAATGCAGATGTTTAACAACTATTTTATAAAATGCCCAGGATTACATAGTGTGGGTAAAATAAAAAGGTAAAGTAGGAAATACAAATCATTTCACACATTCACCGTGTGTTTTATAGAATGGAAAATTGAAGTAGGCAAACTATTTTATTATCCTCCTATTTATTTGGTTAACAATTGGCTTGTCAAACCTGAGTAGTCAGGTTTTTTTATTGCTTACCATAAACAGTAATGTGTTATATTATTTTCAGCACATTTATGCTGTATAATAGTATTTCCTAAAGAAATTACAATGGCATTAGAATGTTGTACACTATTGCAATGTATTTAAACTCACTCTCCTTTGTTGTGTAGCTGCCTTACCTTGCACAAAGGCTTGTTGATCAAGATAATATAACAAGATTATTACACATGACTCAGGCTCTCCAGAAGATTGGATTAGTTCAATGAAAAATCTTCTATCATCTCTCTCTCAGATTAGAAGTAATGCGCCTAAAAATTGTCATTTTCTCACTGTTGATAATTATCATAAGCTATTGAAAGGTGAAACAACCATGAAGAATGGTCATCAGAAATATTGGTATGATGTAATAATTGTTCATATTAAAGTAAATTAGTTTATTCTGTTATACAAGGATCTACCAATTTTCAGGATTAGGTTTTGAATATTTCACAAGTCTCATTGGAAATTGATCATGGAGTGCATGACAGACTACTTAAGCAATTTCCATCTCAGTAAAAGAATGTTGCAAGTTGAACTCTTTATCCCCTAATACAAGCTGTTCCAAAGAAAACAGAAAGGAGTTTGCTCTTAAATCTAAGACAAGGCTAATCACCTTTTGGACAAATTCACATTGTTCAGTCTCCCTGATTCCAACAATGGACAGAATTTACCAACAAGGTGGTTAGCAGCTTAACGATCTTCTTTAAAAATCATTCATGGTAAGCTACAGCATTAATGGGGAGTGCAAAGTTGGAGAAATACAAAGGGGGAAGAAGTGATTCAAGATAGGGACTAGATTTGAAGGTGGTGTTATTTAATGTAGAAGGGTTAAGGTCGAAAGTGCTAAAGCTAAGAAGCAGATAGCAATGGTGAAAACATGCTTGAACGAAAGTGAGGGGATAGATATAATAGGATATGATTATATAGGGATCATGATAAAAGGAAAAGTAAAAGAGGGAGGGTCTCTGGTGGCATTGGAGTGTTTATTAACAAGAGCAGTGGAATTAAATGTGTATGAAATGCTGAATATAGAAGAAGGCCAAGTAATGTGGTTAAAGATAGAGTAAAAGGGATGAAAGTTTGCATAGAGTTAGGTATAGTTTATAACCCACCAGAATTATCAGAGTTTTATAATGACAATTTATATACAAAACTGAATGATAGTTTGGAAGAATTAAGAAGGGAAAACCTTAATATAGAATTTACTGTAGTAGGTGATTTCAATACAGAGTGGGGAATATAATATGAGGTTTAAATATGGATGTACTTGGGAAAAAATTATGAAAAGGGAAGATATGTAATAAATACAAAACTGATTGAATTTTGTGAACAGAATAATTTAATAATATGTAATGGGACCAAGAGAGAAGATCGGTGAGGAGAGTTCACATTTGTAAATGCAGCCGGCCCGAGTGTAATGGACTAGATACTATGCAGCACAGGGGTCGAGGTGATGGAAGATTTTAAAATCATGAACATAACAAATAGTGGTCATTTTTCACTAAAAATGAAAATTAGACTAGGGCTAACTCACAAGGAAGATGAAATAATAGCACTAAAACAAATGAGAAGTTATAAATGGAAAGAGGAGTATGCAGAACAATTTATGAGTAACTTGATCTCAAATGTGGGAAATTAAGAAAATTTGGTATTACAGAAGCATTACAGTCAGGTAGGATACAGGGAGCATTGGAAAGGTTAGATTCAATGGTTAAGTGGGCAAGAAGTAGGATGGAAGTGAATCTTAAGTAAATGAAAAACAATGGGGTTGGTATGATAAGAGTGTATAAAGGCTAAGAATGAAGCATTCAAAGAGCTGTCTAAATGGGGAAGGTCAACAGAGGAGGACGATAGGCAAATTTTCTTATTAATTAAAAGGGGCTATAAATGCTTACTAGATGAGATAAAGAAGGAATGACAGCAGAAAATGGGATAAAAAATTAAGGCAGTCAGAGGTAAAGATATTAAATATATATATGGTCAGTTGTTAAGGATATTTCTAGAAAGAAGCAAATAGATAATAAGATCGCACCCAGGGAATGGAAACACTATTATAAAGGTTTATTGGGGGAAGGAAGAATTCAAGGAAGTGAAGCATATTTGGAAAATTTTGTGAATAGAGTAGATTACTTAGACAAAGAGATTACAGTTGGAGAGGTAGAGTATGAGATAAAAAAAAAAACTGAATCAGAAGAAGGCTACAGGGGTTGATAGAATTCTGGGGGAATTTTGGAAAAAATTTGGGAAAATAGGAGGAGGTGTAAAGCTGCTGACAAAACTACTTAATGGATTTCAAGAGAAGAAAGTGATACCCAAGAGTTGTACCACTGTACCAAACAAACGGAGATATACAAACAACCCAAGCAATTACAGAGGAACTGGTTTATTATCCATATTAGGTAAAATGTACACTGGTGTATTAGCTAGAAGATTATACAAGTGGGCAGAGATGGAAAGTAAGCTATCAGAATACCAAGCAGGTTTCAGGAGAGAAGAACAATAGATAATATAATGATAATTCACACTACAGTGAACAAGTACCAAAGAAACAAAAGAGGTACAGTATATATATTTCTTGCAGACTTTGAGAAGACTTTCAACAGTATAAACAGGGATGCTTTGGCACACAAATTGAGGAATAAAGGAGTAAATGCTTCATTTATTGAGGGGATACAAAAATTGTACAAAGGAAATAAATTTTGTGTTAGATGTGAAAGAAGTAAAACTACTGATTATATGCAGCAAAATTTAGGTCTGAGGCAAGGTTGTAAACTAAGTCCAATATTATTTAATTCATTTATAGATGATGATTTAGACAGAATAATGAAAAGTAATAAATAGTCCAGTCATAGGGAAGAAAGAGGTACCAGGGCTATTATTTGCCGATAATCTCGCAGCAGGGGCAGTAGCAGTTACACCATGCTATCAATGAAATTGTTAAATTTTGTACAGAATGGGGTTTAAAGCTGAATACAAAAAAGTCAAAGATAACAGTATTCAAGAAAGGATAAAAATTAAAAATAGATGACAGATGGTTTATAAATGGAGAGCCAATAGAGGCAGTAAAAGAATTTGATTACCTAGGAATCAAGATTCCCAAGTAATGGGAAATGGGAGGCACAATCCAAATACATATGCACAAATGAAAGGAAAACTAGCCATGAAAGCTGTTAAGAGTTTGCTCATACATAACACCCACACTGTCAATGAACTGGCTGGAATGACTTTATGAAGCAGTAATCGAGTCGAAGATGCTATGTGGAATAGAAATTTGTTGAGCGACAAAGTGGTGGCTTAAGATTGATGTACTGGGTCTACCCAAGATCACCAAGGGGCATGGCACTGGCAGAGTTAGGGTAGGGAGAATATAATAGGTATAATAGTGGAAGGAATTTTGAAATATTGGTACTGATGTTTAAATCTAGATGACAGTAGTATAATAAAAGAATGCATACAGTTCCAAAGCGATGTTTTAGGAAGAGGAAGTTGGTTTGGGGAGATGGGAAATGTGTTAGAAGAAATTGCCAGGAGGGATATTTGGCTACTAGATAAAAACAAAACAATGGACTTTGGAAAGAAGTGAGAATGAGGGTGGAAGACATAGGATCTTTCAAGGGATCTTGAAACAAGAGATATGGGCTAGATTTGAGGATAAAGGTTTATTGACTTTATAAATCAGTTAAAAGAAATTGGGGAAGAGAGAAGTATGCAGACACATGTAATCAATTTGAAAAAAATAGGTCTTGCTTGGATGTGCACAGGAATAATATTTCTAAAAAGGATAGGAAATAATTGCTTGGGGAGATATTTGGAATAAAAAAATGGGATAAGTTGAACAAAGAAATAATAGCAATCAAAACGTTGGCAAGCACAAAAGCAGAAATGATTAAAATGGTGGGGACACTTTTTTAGGAAATATAAGAGGTAAGTGGACAAGGAGCATAAGAAAGGAGCAACAGAATGGTTTCAGCCTGGAAAATGAAGAGATGGTACAGTAGCTTTATCCCATACATACATCTGATGTGGTACATTCACATGACTTTCTCCAACCTCTATCTTTTATTAGTGGGTATACAAACTATTCTTACTAACACTTATTTTTCTGTCTACTAAATTTTAATCCACATAAACCTTCTATATAATATAAATAGCTACATTATACATTTTGGTATAGATACAAAGGGATCAGCAATAGTCACATGTTTAAGAAGCTATATGCTGGCCTTTATATTCCATACTGTTTCCATGCAATTGCAAGAAACAACTGGATGTTGATTGGACTTCAAAAGAATGCTCAAGTAATGAACAATTCAAACCATTAATAACAGACATCTCAGAAATGGCTTATGTCACAAAAAAGGTTATTTGAAATCAATTGTGTTTTAAAATGATCTACATTTTTTGTGTAGTACATTTTCATCTATTGCTTAAGGCTGTTCACAATAACCCGAGAGCGGTAGCCAAAATGGAAATAAGAATTAGAAGCAATGCAGCTTACAAGATTTTGGTTCACCACAGCCTGGTAACGGGAATGCATATCGATGATCATATCGATCACAAAGTGTGGAAAGTCAATTTTGTGCATTAGAATTTCATTTTTTTAACTGACCAATGATATTTTTTCACCTGCTTTTAATTCACCCAATATAATGTGCGTTAGCTAAAGTAAAAATTCAGTACAGTAAACATCTAAATGCAGATCCATTACATTTCTGATTCCTCTAGTCGTACCAAGCTTTCATTCCTCTATTTAATGGTGTATGTTAATGTTGTTTATTGTTAGTTTCTACCAGTTTTTGCTGTTCTTTATAGCATTTGCTATTCTTTTTTAGGTAATAACCAGTTTTGAGTTGTATAAACACACTACAGATGACCCTGTCACTAAAAGAACCAATGCTCAATGGATCTGCGGGTGTCAAAATCTGAGGTCAGGAAGCATATGTACTACCAATTTCTTCCAGGTTCATGTTTCCAGCTTGCGATTATAGAAAGCACTAGCATCTGTTTCATTATCACGGTAGAGGTTATTCATATCAAAATAACCTCTAAAGTGAAGAACCTAATATGCACAATATGGATCCAATATGCTGTGACCGGGAACGCTTCCCATCAATTGTGAATGTTCCCATTAGAATACATGTATTTCTACTTTGTTGTTCTCAGTTGTTGTGAAACAGCCTTTAACATTTACCAGTTATACAAGATTATACAAAATTACTTCCAAATGAAGAGGACTTCACAGGCTATTCCCAGAAAATTCAAGATATACATTTTGTCATGCAAGTATCTTTAATATGCAGTATTTTAATCAAAATCATTAGAGCCATTTTTGAGAAAATAAAAAATTTTGAAATATCTTCCATGTAAAGGGAGTTTGGAATGGTGGAACTGTTGCAAACAGCACAAAAATATGCCAGTGATTGTGATATGTTTTAATGATAAAGCAGCAAGAGCCGCTGGCGATAAAGTTCTTAGGCTTCCTCCATATCACTAGTTTAACCCAATTTAGCTGATACTGAGTCAAATTATGAGCTTTGTGACAAGAAATAACACTAAATTCAAACTGCAGGAGGTTAGGGCTCTGCTTAGCACAGCATTGTCGCAGATCACTAACTGCATCTAGAAGGGAACAATGGCATATTCAAGCAGGAAGATAAATCATGGAGCTGGTTGGCATTATAGAAAAATGTTTTTCCTGAAAGCATTACCATTAACCCTATCTAAAGTTCTTCTGTTAGTGAACCTGACATCATGGAATCAAACTCTGATATGGAAGGAATTGTGCTACTATAAGAGAGTCTGTAACGAATTATATTATTTAATAATACTTCATAACTGTATGCTTCCAACACTTCATTTGTATGAGTGCATGTTGTTACAATTAAATTGCAGCTGTTGCCATTGGTTCCACAGTCTCCACATGGTAGGAAATACACGCAGCTGTAGCCAATCAGGGTAAAGCACATGTAGAGTAACACAGTTTGGTATTTATTTAAAGGTGAGTCGGAATTGTTACACTAACATCACTTAAGTTTAATTGTTAGTGTAACAATTCCGACTCACCTTTAAATAAATTCAATACACATCACTGTTTCTAGCTTCTTTTCATTACAATATCAACAGTTTGGTATGTTTACATGTGGAGTAAGATAAGAAAAAGCATGGTTTAACAGAAAGCAATAATACAATTGATTCTATTGGAGTTTTATAAAATATACCACAGATTAAGTGGCAGCATATAAATTATGCACTGCGTCTTGAGTTTTCATACATGTAAATGTTTATGGAAAAACTGTTTACCTCAAGAATAGACCTGCATTTACACAAACCCATCTTTTAAAAACTAAACGCTACAGAGAATTTCAGTATATCATCCGTATCCTCAATGTTTTGCCTTGCAAGAGTTGATGGAATATTGTACTGACTCACCTGCAGGATTTGCAATCAAGGATAGGTGTAAACACTCATGAATCAGCTGTATATTTCACTTCATTATTTTAGCTGGTATCATTTACTCTCTTAGACAGTCTCTTGAATATCAATAATTACAGCTAAGTGTCAAATTGGTACTAAACTTCGATTTTCACATTACCAAAATTTGTCTTACAGCAATAATCTTTTTTCTTAAACGGTATGACTTGTTTTTGGTACTCATTTTACAATATAGTTGTTTAAATAAAATAGATACTTATTATTATGTTCAATATTTTTAAATAGAGACTTTGCTTTCTGTATGCTAGCCTCTAGTTCCCAAGGCCGCAGGTTCAAACTCGGTGCAGGACGATGAATTTTTTTGAGTATGAAAATCCTTAGCATAGCTTCTTTTGGAAAGGAAGTAAGGCTGGTGGTCCTGTGTTGTAGATTTACAGCATGTAGAAGAACCTCAAACCTGATAAAGAGGTCTCCGAGCAAAATTTCATGCCCAATACAGAATGGGACGCTAAGAACTATAGCAGTTAAAGAGCATCCATGAATAAACCTCAATTTCAATTTTTACTTTGCTTTCTGTACTTTTCAATTCCACCTCACTACCTCATTATAGCAAAACACAGATCATTGTGAAAAATTAAGCATTTTTATTCTCTTCCTGTAACTTTGCCAGTATTGCAACTGGGAAGAGGGGTAAGTCTTTTAACTTGTTGAAGACCGCAACTGCTGGCCTAACATAAAAATAATGCTGCAATCATTTGTAAGCTTGGGAGGAAAAGGGGGTAGGATGTAAGCATTTTTAAAAAGTTTGATGTCGACATGGCTCTTGGATTTTCTAGCACACTGACGATGAGTAACTTCAGCATTTTTGGGTCAATCAGAGTGCTTGTTAGTGAAGCTTCAGTGAATCCATATCGTCCAAAATTACCCCTGTCCAGCAAAATCACTCAAATGGTGGCAATGGCAATTCTTTAAAAACAGATAGGAAAGTCTCTTTTTAAGAAGCCTAAGAGGCAAAATATTAACCAATATGGCAATCCAGTCTGCTACCTAAATGTCACTACCTTGCAATTATTCTGCAAATTATATTGAACTTCGTGAAAGTGTGGTCATCCGTCTTGAACTTCATGACAAACCATGGGGTCTGGCATCATGAACTTGTCACATGACTCAGAATTTCAATGAGCAGCCCTATATAAATTGCAAAATCAAGTGAAAATAGGTAAATAAGAGTAACGGTGGTAGAAGAGGGGTGGTAAAAGTGTTTATTACATTGATAACTATACCGTTTCTTTTTCTTTCCTTTTTGTCACAGCATGGCGATATTTAATGCTACAATGTTCTAGATTTGTTCCAAAATTTTCCTTCTCAAAATCAGAGGCATCATGCGATTTCTTTGGAAGATAATTTTCATATACCTAATCCTTTTGTTCGAAAAGAAATGTATTTTTGTTATCTATCTACAATCAATTCAATGAAAACTACTGTATAGAAAATAAGTCTGCTTGTAGGTTAAATAACATGGTAACTTACATAATACTCAGACAAGGAGAGCATTTTGTTCTAAACAGCCTCTTTGTTTCAAATTAGGGAAGAATGAAGAATTAGTGGAATTCTGAAACACATATCATTAAAAAATGAAGAAAAGGTTCAATACCTACGTCCAATGTTGGACAAATGTCTTAGTTTCCCTACAGATGTCATCCTCTAGCTGCATGCAATTTCCAAACAAAATGCTGGCAACATATGAATAAAAAAACATTGCCCATGACTGACAAATGAGAATACGAGCGTATGTTCTCTAACAATGTTTATGATTCACTATTTATGTAAGCTTAGGTTTCTGATTCTCACGGGATTAGCTTTCTTTCTTTCTTTTTTTTTATATAAGCTTAAATTAACTAGGAGCCAGAGGTTATACTGAAGCATGCGAGCCAGCATTCCTAAGCTTAGGTTTCTGATTCACAGAAGATTAGGTTAGGTTAAGTGTTATATATATATATATATATATATATATATATATATATATATATATATATAAATATAAAAAGCTTAAGTTAATTAAAACCCAGTGGTTATACCAAAGCATGTGAGCCTTGCAGTTGCAGTAAGTTGTCCACAGCCATATGGTCTCACACCATCGCATATATTGTATTCTCACAACCTCCGCAAGCCATTTTGCTTTGTATAATATACTAATAACAACACACTGCCTTTGCATTAGCTTTATATCAGCAGGAAGCGAAAATGAGGAAAACATCACTAATCCTGTGGATTTTGTTTCTCATTTAGGTTGGTAATTCCAACTGCACATGTGCAGTAGCAGCAAGATAGCCATGCTTGCTGTCCTCCCACAGTAATTCTGCTATAAAAGTAAACACCTAAAAGGAGCAGGGAGGTGAGCACCAGGTCTAGAAAGAGACAACATCCACTCCAAAAACCCTCTACTAAGGTAATTTAAACACTCTCTTTTGAGTTTTAATCCCTTTTTCAACACCGATGCAAGTAATGAATTTAAGCTGTTATATGAATATATTTTTTGAACATTATCTACAGTGTAACACTGCTGCTATATGCCTACTCCTGGGTTGAGTGATTTACACTGCCGAGCACGTTATTCTCTAGGATTCTAGCTAAACATTTTTTCATCATGCTACCTTAATGCTATACATGCTTTAAAATTTTGGCAAGTTGCACTATCACTTTTAAACTTCACTTCTTGTTTTCTTTTTAGGAAATATTTCACAAACCCTTGTTCACATCTTCAACTTCATTGTGGCTGACATTCAATACTGATAATTTGATGGTTCGTATCCTATTTACATCTACTTAACTTTTGATGATCCTAGAGGTCAGATTTCTTATTTCAAACATTTTTATCCACCACAGGCAAAATTAATACATATTGCCACACCCACGATAAGGAGAAAACAATTTTATGTTTACAATAATCCTTTTGTTTTTCAAGTATTCTGACTAATAGAGTGAAGTGTATGGATTAGCAATGTGGTATGTTCCTTTTAAAATTTGAATAAAACCCATAATCATAGTGATTTACTTGGAGTAGCACATTAAGTCATATCCAAAAAGTATCACACTGAAAATTTGTAACTGAATACATCCTAAAACTATGTTGTATGATAAACCAAACTCTGTTAATTGTAGTAACCGCAATAATGCCAAGATGCAATTTTTTTTTGCAGGGGGGGGGGTTCTTGTTTTGGTAGATTTTGTTCTTGAGGTTAGGCTTCTTCACTACTGCTGCTGCATGTGCAAACATCACATGGTCATGCAGGAAGAACAATAATAGTGATGGGCATATGGTGTTTATTACACTCAAAGTTCCCATGCATTGCTCATTATGGGTCCTTACAAATCTAAGACATGTTGCATAAGACAGGAAAGACGCAGTATACATGATGGGGGAAAAAACAGAGTCGTTGCGATGCACGTCTGAGAAATTTCCGAGAAACGTAGAGAAGTCTATGTGCGCTACTGTATCCTATTCATGTATGAATTTGAATGTAGCAGAGTTAAACGTCAAGACAATTCCTCGGTAATACAACAGAAATAAACTAAATATAATACACATAACCCACATTTCATTCCCTCTTTCTCAGTTCTAAATGTTTTTTTTGCAGCGGCTATCTTAGTGAAATACATTTCAGTATGTTAAAACAGACTGGTTTCTGATGCTCTCCACTACACTGCAACTTCACCCTCCCTCCATTTTTACTTCCTTTTAAGAAATATATATATATATATATATATATATATATATATATATATGAGATTTTAATCGGAATTTACAACAGTTATATTTGGTTAGATTTAGTAATCTTAAGTGATGTCGCTGTGCAGGTTATTTCGCACTGTTATAGTTCGTTCAAGCACCAAAACCGAAGCCTTAAGCGAGTTAACAACAGTTAAGCGATATTCCTGTATAAGACAGATTACCTGATATTTAAACAGATGGTCTAATGACCTAGATGAGCCAACGAGAAGATCCATGAATGCCATCCACAGGCCTAAACCAACATATAAAACACACTGAAGGGCGATTATTTGCGATATTATTAGTAGAGGGTCCCACTGCGTATTGCGAAAGTGTCCAGTCATTTTCTTCATTTCGAAGACCAAACTTTACGCAGCGTATAATCACTACTATTCAAACATTTAAAGTAGGTTATGAAATACTAAAACCATTCGGTTCTTAACACGTGTGTGAACGTACACACAATTACTCTTATGCATACACAATGATTTCCACATATTACAAATAGGCCAAAGTCAAACTGTCATGCGTTTACTAAATTCGTTTATGATTTTTGTCAACACCATATCCGTGCTGAGCAATCTGCAAGTCTTCTTAACATTGGTTCCACGCCACCACAGAACAGCAAACTCCCTATTGAGCGTATACGCTATATTTCTATTTTGCAGAAAAAAAAACCCACAAAAAAACTCCCTATTGTAACGTGCACATAACACCAAATCGAGGTGTTCTTTAATACGAACTACAAATAAGAGACTCAGAGCTCAGACCGCTCCTGCACCCTGACAGCCGTGACAGCTGTGAGTATGCGCGCGTGATTTAAACACAACCGTGGTGTTTGGCCTAATTTCGACAGTGTCATTAGTAGACCCAGGATTTTTAGGCATTTATAAAAGCTATTTTAGCCTTTAATTTTTGCGGAATTTCCATTTTAAGGTTTTAAACGATTTTAGACGTCTTAGACTCTTAATAAAACATATAATGAACACTAATACCAAAATCGAAAATTGTATTATCATTTTGACACAGTTATTCTACTTCTTTTTCGAAAATGAACAATTATTGCTTATATCGCTACTCGAAAAACAGCATAAAAAGTGACATCTTTACCCATGATACAACTACTCTCGTTTTACATAGCATTTTAATGAAAAGTCTGCAATCATTCAAATTATATACTCATTGACACAATTATACTAACCCTTCTAGTTTATTACTGAAAAATTCCATTCATCCATCGGCATTCACATAAAAACACACACTTAAGTACCTATGACCACAATCCTCCTTGCAGTATTTTAGCCCAAATATAAAAGCCTAACATTACAACCATCAAGACATTACATTAGCCTACCATTTACATGTTGGTGGAATTGCAGTACACAATTAACCGCATTTCTAAGTTTTCTGGAGTGAAACTTTTACTATTGCCTCTTAATGCATTTCTGTAGGTTGAGAAATATCTCTCTATAGCACAAGAGATCAAGGGTGCATATATGAGCGACGCTATCGCTCATGGCCCCCGAGACAATTCATCTTCGAATCTTTTCCCTGAATAATGGCGGACACGTTTTTCATATTTTTATACCCGGGATACCTCAGAGGAGTATTTCTTAATTTAGTGAGGATTCTGTACCCATTGAACCAGGCATTTCCTTCAGACATATCTGCACCTCGGTGATCACGTCTACAGCATCTTTCACTGGCAGAGATACGGACTCTAGGTGTTGAATTGCAGAGGTGATAAACTGCGCGACACACACACACACACACACACACACACACACACACACACAGATATATATATATATATATATATATATATATATATATATATATATCACGCTTGTGAATAAATGAGTTTTTTATTCATTTCTTGCATTTATTTATGATGTTCATTAAAGCATATTCTAACAAGCCACAATTTGTGTTTTAATGAAATTCACATAATTAAACTAATTAAATGAAACGACACTTCCATGCCAAACTATCCTTCTCGTTAATGGAAGTCACTGCACGCACCGCGGTGCAAAGCAGTCATTTCGGCCGAAATTGATACGACGCGATGCATTGGTGTCCACCATATATAAATCGACACAGTGTTTTGTCAAACAATATTACAATTAAAAACAGTTATAGTACATTAATACAGAGTGAGTCAAAAGACTCCGAACCACCTGTGCGGTGTTTTTCCTGTCCGCGTCCTCGGCGCTGGTTGCCGTCTGCTGCTATCATAAAAAGGCGCGGATGAAACCATACAACATTTTTAAAACTACTTTTAAAGGCCTTACTTACCAACTTTATGAAAGGAAATGCTGAAAGTGGCCACCGTCGTTGTCCATACATTTTTTGGCACCTCTTTAGGAAACTATCCATCACTCGCCGTAGTTCACGAGAAATTTCCTGGTGGATATTTTGTTTTAACTCTTCCAGGGTGTGTGGGTTTGTCTTGTACACTTTATTTTTTAAGTTACCCCAGAGGGGTATCTTATGAACAATATTACAAAAGTAGTTTTAAAAATGTTGAATGGTTTCATCCGCGCCTTTCTATGATAGCGGCAGACGGCAACAGCGCCGAGGACGCGGACAGGAGAAACACCGCGCAGGCGGTTTGGAGTCTTTTGGCTCACTCTGTATAACAAGGCTTAACCAACGATATTAGACTACAGGTTTGTTTGTTTAGTAATTAGCAGGGTTGGCAGAAAATGCTGGGAACGTTGGATGTTTTATTTTAATACAAAGAATCACTTATTGAGTGAGGATTATATTTTATTAATATTTTTGACCTTTCTCCTGAATTTAATATAGCTATGACCAGCTAGCCCCTTACATAAGTTACTGTATAATTTTATTCCTTGATGGCCAATGGATTTAGCATTTTTAGCAATCCATTGTGATGACAGATGAATACGATTTGTTGTCCTTCTACGTGTATAAAGTAGTTCAATAGCCAGAAGCCCCAACGTGCAATTATAGGTTCGGTTGGGAGGGGAATGTTTGGAGGGGAATGTTTGGAGGTAGTTCCTTAAAGGATTGAATGCGGGTAGGAACTTTGAGAAATGCTTTCTTAGAGTAAATATTTTGTTAACTGCAGAAAAATTATTTCTGACTTCCTCTGGTACACGGTGTAGACCATCGGCAAAGCAATGCGATATGAATCATACTGGGATAGAATTCTTTCAGTGTTGCTCCCGATTTTAATATACGAGGGGGGATTGATAAGTGCATGACTTTGACGAGAGATGGCGCTCTAATCACAGGTTTCATGTTTGCGCCCAAGTCTTACATCTATTCTGGGTATAATCGCTGAAATTCGTCATTTGTTTCTTAGAACATTGTTGAGAGCGTCTAAAATAAGCAGATGTGTGTTGCTTCGTAGAAAATGGAGAAAAGTGAATTTCGTGTTCTGATAAAGCACTACTTTTTGCGTGGTAAGACGGTGAAGGAAACGGAAGAGAAGCTGAAAAAGTATTATGGGGACTCTGCTCCATCAAGTGGCTCACAGAATTTATATGTGGCCGTTCGAGCACAAGAAATGCCCTGCGCACAAGGACGGCCAGTTAGGTCAAACAGAAGAAATGGTGAACAAAGTTCACGATATTGTGTTGGAAGACCGCCGAGTGAAAATTCGTGAGATAGCCAAGACCATAAACATCTCGAGTGAACCGGTGTATAACATGCTGCACGAATTTTTGGGTATGAGAAAGCTGTCAGCAAGATGGGTGACGCGACTGCTCACAGTTGAGAACAAGCGGAATCGTGTGACCATTTTACAGGGATGTTTGGACATGTTCCAGCGCAACTCAAATGGTTTTTGCGGCGTTATATCATGATTGATGAAACTTGGATCCATTACTGTCAACCTGAAACCAAACAATAATCAAAGCAGTGAATTTCCTTCGGCGAACCTGCTCCAAAGAAAGCGAAAACCATTCCGTCGGCAGGAAAAATCATAGCAGCTGTCTTTTGGAATTCACAAGGGGTGATAAATATCTACTACCTGGAAAAGGGTAAAACGATCACAGGTTTATATTATGCCGCAATGCTGGATCAGTTTCACAAGGAATTGTTAAAGAAACGACCCCATTTTGTGAAGAAAAAGGTTCTCTTTCACTAGGATAATGCACACGCGCCGAACAAGTCAGCCATTGCCATTCGCAAAATTTGTGGAATTGGGCTACGAACTGCTACCTCACCCACCATATCCTTCAGATTTGGCTCCGAGCGACTTCTTCCTCTTCGCAAACCTGAAAAATTGGCTTGCTGGGAAGAAATTCACGTCCAGTGAACACATCATGGCAGAAACAACCTCATATTTTGCAGACCTCGAAAAATCATATTTTTTGGAAGGGTTAAAAAAATTGGAGAAACGTTGAACAACGTGTATTGAATTGAAAGGAGACTACGTTGAGAAATGAAATTGATTTTTTGGAAAAAAATTGTTATTTTCTTTAAAAAGTCACTGATTTATCAATGCCACAAAGAGCAGAAATTTCTCATCCTTATCTTCTCCTGGCCATTGGAAGTGTATGACAACTGTGATGGTGTGGACTACAGTGCTGTGATTCTTCTTCTCCAATTCTTTACCAGGGTAAGTCGGGTTTTCCTGGTGCAATGAAATTTAATTTACGCACCACAACATTAGCTATTAATCTGTCACAACTGCCTCTAGTCTCATTGACTGAAAGCCAAATATAGTGGTTACCAATGTGAATGTCTATTTTAATTTCAACAATAGTCTCTTCATGCACCTGCTTCAAATAATTTTTACGCAACGTCTACTCCCCTGTATACGTCGCACGATACTCTCATCCAGGAAACACTTAAAAGTGGAGTTTTTTTAATCACGTTCTATGGCATTATAGCTGACACCAAAGCCTCACATGAATCTAGATTAAAGCTGCTCATTGCACTACTTGTCATAGAGGGAATTAACGTTTTGAAGCAGTTTGTTCTTCTCTCTAGGAACACTCGTAATGTGAGCTGCGTAATATTTATGCTGAAGGAAATGTGACTTCTTATAATGGCTTATCTAAAAAATAAACAAACAAGCACAAAGAAACGGCCGGCATTAACGAAAAAACTAAGAATGTGTTCATGAAAAATGTTAACTTCATAAGAATCACAGAGCAATAATTTAAATTTCCATTTAAAAATATGAAGGAAGAAGACTGGTAGATAGAATGAAATATAATATCCTACGCTTACTTACTTATTTTTGACAGGCTTGGTAGAAAATTACTCGACCATCTTTTTGTGGAGTTGGAGTCTTCCTAATGTGACTAGACGTCACCTATTAGCCGGCACAGTTTATTGAATCTCTGTCCCGTCTTTTTTAAAGGTAGAAACAAATGCCAAATTGTCCCTTTTTGTGACAGTTTCTTATCGGCATAAAACGCCGTTAACTTTAGTTCTTCAAAATTAAAAATGCCTTGTTTTGCATCAGTTTGATGAAAAATTTAAATATATTAACAACTGGCAAAGCAAAGCGCTGTTTGTATTATGGGTACGCGCGCGCGCGCGCGCGCACACACACACACACACACACACACACACACACACCTGAAATCGCGTGGAGACATTGCTTGGAAAAAGTACAATTGAGGACGATAATTGAACTGCGCTATCAACAAACAATTCGTAATCACTTGTGTTTGATGTGAATGCCGCCAACAATAAGGAAAACTGTAAACACATATGCTTGAGTCAAAATAAATTCATCACAGTTGTGGCTTTGGTAGAAGACAGTACTGTATTTTGCATTTGTGAAATAATAAAATACAATGAACTTTTGTAAACTGCGAGTGCTAAAACTCTTGAAATTAATAATATGCCACCGCCGAAAAGGAAGTGTGTTTTTAATAGTGACCTACAAAACGAATATCCATACATTAAAAAAAACACTTTTTGACTCAGATGTTAGATACAATAAGTGTGCATCTACTTTCAGTACAAGTCATGGGGTGGGTCGGATATATCGCAACATATAACAGCGAAAAGCATAAAATAATGGTGCGTGCTAGTGTTTCTTCTAGCACCGTATTGACTAATTTTTTTAAAAGGTGAATTTTGGTGATAAAGGTATGAAATTAGCAGATGTTGAAGGAGCGTTTGCTTACCATATGTGCATCACAACCAATCTTTCACATAAATCGACTGTACTTCTAAGCTTATCCAATTAATGAGGAATTACTCCTGCACTAATAATTCTACAGGATTGTTTGGCTGGAAAATGTTAATTGAGAATTTTCACCTCCGCGTTATCCTAAAACTTTGTGATAGAACCAAACACTAACTACCGGTGTAGTGGTTACCATGTGGTTACCTCTAGTTCTCGAGGTCGCGGGTTCAAACCCGGCGGAGGGCGATTGATTTTTTTGGGACGCCAAGGATCACAGCAGTTAAAGAGCGTCCATAAATAAAACTCAAATTAATTAAATTATGGCTGTTACAAAAACAATCCGCCACTTTCCAGATTAGATTTCATGAAAATGTTTACAAAAGAGCTCGTTAGATCATTTATCGAAATGCGAGTTACCAACAAACACCTCTGTATTGAAACTAGCGGCTGCATTAGGAGAGTTTTGGATGTTTAGGAGGAAATACCATGCTTTGAAGAGAAAAGTGGAAACTTTCAAAAGGGGAAAATGTGGTATACGTGTCCTTCCAGCAAAAGAAGAAAAACTGCAAACATGTGCCGCTCTTGCGGGAAGCCTATATTATTATAAACCAGGATGACGCCAAAAGTGTGCAGCTAAAATATTAAATTTAGTTACCCCGGCATAAACACTGAGGGTCGTAGCTTTGAGGCGGCGAGAGATACCAAGAATTCGCTGCACAAAGCTAAAGCGGGCGTGGTATCTTTAGAACATAAAAATACATCAATTCACTTTTATCTCTTATTTATTATAATAAACAAGGTGCCCTATATTATACACAAAAGGTCACAGACGACACTGGGGAGATTCCCCCCCCCCATACACACACATCTCACATACGCAACCATACACTCTGAAGACTTACACTAGACTCACTCTACTCAGGGTCGTCCTCCGTGGACTAGTGGTACCGTGCTAGCCTCTAATTCCCGAGGTCGCGGGTTCAAATCCGGGCGTAAAAATCCTTAGCACGGCTTCCGTGTCGTAGATTTACGGCACGTAAAAGAACCTCAAGCCTGATAAAGAGGCCTCTGAGCAAAATTTCCAGTCTTTCACGCCCAATATAGAATGGGACGCTAAGAAACACAGTAGTTAAAGAGCGTCCATAAATAAAATTCAATTTCAATTTCACTCTTCCCTCAACCTGCCTTCACCCCCTTTGACTAGGAATTGGAGGGAAGGATGCCGCACCGGATAAGAATTCAAAGTTACAAACGAAATAATTAGTTAAATATATTATACACAGCAATAATGTGTCCGACGCGACAATACACACACATCTCCCCTCACTCACAACAATGAGGCGTCCTCGTCGAAAAAAAGAAATGAATAATACAAAAAATATAAACATACAATATTGAACACACAAAGTTTACAAATATAAAGCCCTGATGAATCCCCCCATGGATTTTCAATGTGTTCAATTTTATGTTTTACAATGAAGCAGTCCCACAGGAACCCCCAGCTCGTAACTCCTCTTCTGTATGTACACAGTGTATCACGACCAACTGTTTAAGAATGGAGCAAAAACTGCTTTGTCCGGTAAATTTTCCTACCACTGAACCACACCCGCCGAGGAAAAGATGGAAAAAACGTATCACACAGATAAGCGTACCACTCGATCTCCACGGCAACACAGTAAAATAATTGGCACTCTGTAGAATAGGTCTGTGACCGACGGGCCCTACCGGCACAGACAATCCAGAGGGAGAACACCCCCGTAGACTGCAATGGGGATAGGGTCGTAGATGAAGTGCAGCTGCAAACCTGTGCGGGTGCGGCCGGGGAAGTACCATCATTCTCCGGACGATCTGGGGCTGTCCTCTTCTGTGGATGGGAGTGTTTCCGGGGTTACCGACAGACTGGAACAAGATTTGGGGAAAGTATCATGGTCACAATTTACAAGAAAAAATCTGACGTGTTACACTCACATGACTTTCTCTACTCTTGTACAAACTATTTTTACAAAATCTTATTCTCCATTTCATATTAATCGAGATAAACATTTGCAGAAACGATCTTTTGACATACAAAGAGAATTACATTTTACACATAGCGACCAGTTCTAAAAATATTTGACTATCGCTTAAGGCATACTATGTTCCCCTTGTTTTGTATTGGCAACGGCAATCTAAAAATACAGTAGCCTTTAAGCATAGACGTATCTCATAATAGCTGCTTGCTATGCGCAGCACCATTCTCAATGCCACAGATTAATTCTTTTTGCATATCCAAGACAAAAAAAATGAATAACGAATTCCCATTTGAGAAAATAAATATTGAAAAATTTAAGGGAATAACAAGCAATATCTCGAAAATGGTTTTCTCAACAAAAAAAAATATGACATAAATTGTGTATTTTAACGCGATCTACATTTTCTATATAGTAAAATTTTGTCCATTTCTTATGGTTTACGAATTATGCAAAAGTCGTTCACAATGAAGAATACTTTGGAGACATTCCCAGAAAATTTAAGATATACATTTTATTTATTCATGAAATCATCTTAAATATATGAGATTTTAATCAAAATCGTTAGAGCCATTTTTGAGAAAATTAAAATTTTCGAAAAATGTTACATGTAAAGGGTAATCTGGAGTAGGGGATTTTCTTGAAAACCTTCGTGTCGTATCTCTGGAAGATACTGAACCTAAATACCAAGTTTGGTGTTTATCCGACTGTTCGTTTTTGAGTTATGCTGTTCACAGACGCACACACGGACATGTTTCCAAAAATGCTTTTTTTGGATTTAGGGGGCCTCAAAACATATATTTCCGGTGAAATCTCGATATCGAATTTTTGGGTGGAATACAATACTTCCGCTACTTACTATACGTAGTACAGAAAGTAAAAATACACAAATTAAATATTACAAAACAAAAGGGCAGGGGACACACAAAGCTAATAAAACTTAAACATAGAACAAGATATTGCAAAAACAAATTACATTGATAGAGCGCTCAATTTGTGGATATGACTAACAACTATTCATGAATACATATTTTAAAGTAGGAACACCAAGTCAAAATTTGATAAAAAACAATTTTCAGCGTTTAAACATGACAAAGAAATTTATACCTCTTGATGTTTACAATGAAATCTGACTATAGAAATGGTATTACTGTGAGATTAATACAAGTAAGAACCAAAACATATTGAGACATTGGTACCAAGAATGTAAAAATAATATCATCCTCAGAGAAAAAAAATGTTGGTTCAATCTAAGAGCAAACTACAATTTAGCTACAGACATGCTAACTACAGTATCAAATATAGGCAGAGGAACTATCAGCAACTATGCTAAGGTTCTACTCCCCAAGAAACGCTCTATGCGCAGTTCGCAAGCGGCTGGTTCGAACTTTTTTTCACAGATACATGTAGCCCCCTATATTCTGTCATGGTTGGAGTAAGGACCAAGCCCCAGCCAAGAGATTCTGAAAACCACATTCATAAAACAGACACACACACAAAAATAGAGCTGACTAAAAGAAAGAAATTGTTGTAGGTAAACCTCATGAGGTATTAAGAATTTCACGACTTGCATATTTTGGAAACATGTACTCACCCAGATAAACATGTAGTGAAGGTGCATAGCATTGCTGCTGGACAGGAGAATGACTCAATGACCATTTCCCTCTTTCCATGCAAGAAACACAAACGAAGCATCTATTGCAACTGTAATCAAACTCAAACAGTGCATTAGACAAACATTACTGTGGATATACAGCAACACAGCAACTAACACGCCTTGCTAAGTACACAACAGCACCTCAGCAAGAACATGACTAACTAAACAAAAAAACATGACCCTATAATCAACATTTAAAATATCCTCACAAAGCTGGAAACAATATATTAAAGAATCTTGGTAAGTAGATGTTAATTTATCACTCAAAACAAAATGTAGTGGCACAACAAAATACATAGAAAAAATAAGGAAACAAAAAAAATTATCTGTAAGAGAGGGTAATGAACATTTTACAACCTATATGGTCCTACAGGATCATAAGGGAAAATGCGAGAAACATGTACTGGTTGGGGTTTGGTCCTGGGAGAATTAGGGCGACGGAGTGCTTAGGTAACAGGGGTGATTTGCTTGACGATTTCAAAGGGACCAAGATACCGGTGGAGAAGTTTGGTACATTTTCCTTTTGTCCTAAAGGGAGTGAAAATTTTCACTTGAAATGTACATCACGATGTTTCATGTCATATCGTTGCTTTTGTTTAATTTGAGATTAGTTAATATTGGCAATGACCGTTTGTATATCCTGAAGGGTATTACGGACAAAAAAGTTATTTGAGAATGACTGAGGTTGTACCTGGTGAGGTAAACTAGGTTCTCGGCCATAGATGAGGAAAAATGGAGACAATTTTGTAGTTTCCTGAACACAAGAGTTGTATGAGAAGATGCCATATGGCAAAATTCTGTCCCAGTTTCTTTGGTTTGAGTCGACAAAATGGCTAAGCGTGTTAACCAGCGTCTGATTAAAACGCTCGGTGAGGCTATTAGTAGCTGGATGGTAGGAGCTGGTGAAGTGTGGTGAAACTGATAAAGATCTCAACAGTTCCTGCGTCACCTCACTTATGAAAACAGAACCACGGTCAGATAGGAGCATTGCCGGAGCACCATGGCGACAAATGACACGGTGTAAGAGGAATTTAGCCACATGAGGAATTGTAGCAGCAGGTAAGGCGCCGGCTTCCACCCAGCAAGAATCATATTTCGTACAAAAAATCACATGATGATTGCCAGAATTTGACCGTGGTAAGGTACCTAAGATGTCAATTCCCCACCGTTCGTCTTTGACAGTCACAGGAATAGGTTGAAGAAGACCAGCTGGCCGTCTATTCTTGGGCGCCTTCAGAGATTGGCAACTGGGGCAGGTACGGAGATAGTGTTCAATGCCTCTCTTCATACCCGCCGAATTGTATCGAGAATTTATCTTGGTGAAAGTCTTGGAAAAAACCTAAATGGCTGGACAGAGAATCGTCATGGCATGAGGATAAAATCTCATACTTTAGAGACTCAGGAATTACAGGCAAGTGGAGAGGCCCTGTTGATCCAGAATTTTTTCTATAAAGAATATTTTACTTCAGTGTGTAGGTAGACGCCTGCCACTGTAATTTGGGAGAGGCGATCTACCCAGGCTTCAACGGCTCAATAAGAGGCCGAAGAAGAGGATCAGTTTTCTGCTTCTCCGCAAGCTCAAGTGGAGACAACAAACAGATGATGAGATCGTCAGGTTCTTCGACTTTATGGTTCTCAGACTGCCAGATTGGAAACGAGATAAAGTATCAGCATCATGGTGCAATTTGCTAGATTTATAACAGATGGTGTAATCAAAGTCCTGCAACTCCAGCGAGCTAACCATCCTGTCAAATATTTGAGATTATTAAGGTAACACAAGGAATGGTGGTCCGAAACAATGTGAACTTTTTATCCATAGACAAAACATCTAAAATGTGTCAACGCAAAAACAATGGCCAATAATTCCAATTCTGGAGCACTATAGTTTTTCTCACACTTGGTGAGTGTCCGAGACGCATACGCCAAGGGACGAAGATAGCCATCCTGCCGTTGAAGGAGAATACTAGCAATTCCAAGACCACTGAAATCAGTATGGAGTCCCCTGGAATATAATGAGCTAACACTGGTGCAGAAGATGAACATCTTTTAACTGCTGAAAAGCCTGTTGTTGATCTGGTCCCCAAACAGTCCTGGTCTTTCCTAGTGAGCTGGGTTAACGGATGTGCAATTTGTGCAAATCTTTAACAAAATTGCTGTAGAAATTGAATAAACCTGGGATCTTACGGACATCCCGAACACTCTCGGGTTTGAGTAACTTTTGGATGACTGTAACCTTATCAAGATCTGGAGAAAGACCGTCTTTAGATACTTTAAAATCCTACAATTTAACTTTATTTATCCCAAAAGCATTTCTCAGGATTGAACTTAAAATATGTCGCTCCAGTCTCTGAAAAACAGCCTCTTGATTGTCAAGTAGCTCCTGGAAAGATTTGGCAAAAACCAAAATGTCATCACGATACACCAGGACCTTTTTGAAATTTAGTTCCCTTGGTAGTTTATCAGCAATATAATTGAAAAAGCTTGGAGCATTAGATAACCCAAAGCTAAGTCTTTCAAACTGACATTGCCCCTGATGAGAGGCAAAAAGCATAAAGTGCTTAGAAGTTTCTTCTAATGGTACCTAAAAATACGCTGACAACAAAACCAAAGAACAAAACCACGAGGCTTCATTAAGATAACTGAGCAAGTCATCAGTGTTGGGTAACGGAAAAGAAGACGTGACTGTTACACTATTTAACTTCCTGTAGTCAAGACAAAATCGCAAGAACCCATCTTTTTTGACAAGTACAACAGGAGATACCCAAGGAGACTGAGATTCAGTAATAATATCAGAATCCTGCATTTCTTGAACGTGCTGAGCAATAATTTCTTTCTGTTTATGAGGAAATCTATAGGGTCGTTGTTTTATAGGAGGGGGGTCAGTGACCTGTATAGAAAATTCAGCAACATCAGTCGTCCCTAATTCTTGCAATGAGGTAGCAAAGACATGGGAATATTTAAGCAAAAGCTGAAGACGCTGGTCAGACTGGCTACTGGAAAGTTTAATATTGACATTAAAATTGAAATTAAGAGCTTTCAGTGTAGAAACATCTCTTGGAGAGTTAGAATTGCTTTGTACAAATGCAACATCTTGCACGGTAGCGAGAACGGTGTTAGTAAATAAAGACTGAGGTTGGGCAGAAGTGTTATGCACAGGCAGAAACAGATCATCTTTGAATTCACAGATAATGGATGGAATAGCAATATGCTTCTTTGCATAATGCTTTGTGAAGGTTCCAACAGAACAGCATGAGATGGAGGCTCAGAAAACTGTATTGAGACATTACAGACTGAAAAAGGAGCTATTCGGATATCACGTTTAGCAAAAGCCTTAGAAGTAGATTTTTCACAGGGTTCGTCCAATAATGGGATTAAAGCTATGTCAAACAAAGGTAAAACATCCTTTTCTAAAATATCAACCCTCACAAATAGCATCTCCTATTACCATAGTAACTGTGTTATGTGCATAACAACTCTATGTTCACTTAAAAAGTATTACCTAGAATTAAATTATGTGCTAAATCTATTACTACTAAAACATCTTCCTGAAAAAAAACCATTAATATGGAAAGATAAAACAGAATGGTAAGGAGCATCTAACAACTTGCTTACAGCTGTATGCAGTAGCATATTGACAGGCTCCAGTTTGGCAACGTCATGGACATGGCAGGCATGGATGATGTTAACTGCGCTGCCTGTATCCAAAAGAATGTTAATTTGTTCTCCATTGATAAGTCGAGGAACCTGCAGACTGTGACCCAGAGGAAGAGAGGCACTGGCGACAGTAGGATGTTTTCCATCACTGCGAAGTGACCTGGATGGCTGTAAGGCGTGGCGCTGCTCGTTTTTGGACTGAGGCACCTGTTGCCAACAAAATCTTGCTGTGTGCCCTGGTTTGCCACACCTAAAACAAATCATGGATTGGCGCCGATCTTGAGGTGGTGAACGTGGTTGCCATTGTCCTCTGTTGTGGAAGATGATGGTCTGTTCCTCTCAGGATGAGATGTATTCATTGCATATAACTGTTTAGCCAACTGGTCCACCTTTGCAGATAACTCAGACACATCATTAATAGACGGGCCAGAAAGACTAGGCAAAGGTAAATGACCTGTAAGAAAAGGGTTAGTAGTCCCATCTAGTAGAGCCCGAGGTGGAGGAGCCACAGAATGATCTGTGGTTGTACCTGTGCAGCGACCAGGTGCTCTCTTTGTGTCATATAAATAGTGCTTTATCCTCCACTTAAGAGCCTGTAAAAGAGCATCTACAGTAAGAGGGCTCGTTGGAGGATAATGTTGACATACTCAGGTTTCAGACCTTTTAGTAAATTTCTTATTTGCTCAGTTTCAGTCCTACTAGGGTTAACCAGATCACATAAAGGCAGTACATCATAAACATAGTGCAAAACAGGCTCAGAATCTAATTGAATTATTTGTCGAATTTTGATTTCTAACAATTCATCTTGGTAAGAACCTGAAAAGCTGTAATAAAAGAGGATTTTAAAAGAACCCAATCGTGAGAGGGATGCCTGTGACAAAATGTCTGAAACCATTGTATAGCAGTATCTTTAAGGTAGCAAGGCAAATACTTTACTTTTTGCAAATCTGACCAGTTATCAGGCAGAAGCCACTTTTTCAAAAGAATTAAGAAAATAAAAAGGATTGCCTACTGCAGGATTAAAGAAAGGGGGTTCGATAGAGGATCGAGATTTATTCGTACCACCTAGACAGCAAAGAAAAAGAAGAGTTCCTAATATAAACCACCTTCTCAAATTTGACGATGTGATAGTGGGAAAGTCTAGAGATAAGCCGGAGAAATTAAGAAATCAGAAAAAGAACAACAAAAACCGAAAGAAGACATCTTTGATATTAGAGGAACAACCCCAAAATTCAATAAAAAAAATTAAAGCCTACGAAATAGATTATAGAGTTGCTTTCAAGCAGGATGTCCAAGTAGATCGACACGATATCATAGAATATGGCTTGAAGAAAATGTTAAAGTTAGTTCAAAAGAGAACTAATCTCTATAAAGGAGATATGCTAAGCATCGTAATTACAAATCCTAAATTATGGTATCTATTGGCACGTCTTCAACGATTTAATAATTTCACAAAATCTTCACGCGAACTTTGCAATCATTTTAGCCAAATAATAACCCATGTCGAGTCCGTAGTAGTTAGGTAGCGTTTCGGACAATCCAATTTTCAAGGTCAGACAAATTTTCCTTGCCAAAAAGGTAGTTGACGAACTGCTGAATTTTCAAGGTCAGACAATTACCGTTTCGGACAGTCCAATTTTGAAGGCGAGACCATTTTTTCTGACCTTGCCAAAAGTAGTGCTTTCGAACTGAGTAATTTACAAGGTCAGACAATTTCATAAGGAGGGTCCATCTCGGACCACTGAGTTTGGCAAGGTGAGACCATGTTTTGGTCAAGGTGGGCCAATAATTTGGGTATGTCCGTTTGCGACAATTTATGAGGGTGTTCCGTTTTGGGCCAACTTTGCGGTGCGCGGGTGGCGGTGGGTAGGTGCCCCTGCGGCGCCGTTGTTGCGCCCCTGAGAGGGTATGGAGGGTTAGCAGCCCTGCGACGTGTAGGTTGGGCGGCTGCAGAGCGGAAAGGGGTGGTGGGGGTGCACCAGCCCCGCAGATCTGGGTTAGGCCCCCACTAGGGTGAGGTGGGACGAAAGTGGAATGTCGATGAGTGAGCTTTCCGTAACAAGGTGTAAGGACAGTGAGAGAGGTTGCAGCGGAGCAACGCGGGTTTGAAGGGGGAAGGGACAGGTTAGGCGGTACGCGTGACGTGTGCTGCTGCCCCCGCCTTGCTGTTGCCCCACAGATCGTGTGGAAGGAGAGGCGAGGCGCTACGCGTGACGTGTGCTGCTGCCCCGCCTTGCTGTTGCCCTCAGATCGTGTGGAAGGAGAGGCGAGGCGCTACGCGTGACGTGTGCTGCTGCCCCCGCCTTGCTGTTGCCCTCAGATCGTGTGGAAGGAGAGGCGAGGCGCTACGCGTGACGTGTGCTGCTGCCCCGCCTTGCTGTTGCCCTCAGATCGTGTGGAAGGAGAGGCGAGGCGCTACGAGTGACGTGTGTTACTGCCCCGCCTTGCTGCTGCCCCTCAGATCGTGTGGAAGGAGAGGCGAGGCGCTACGCGGACGTATGCTGCTGCCCCGCCTATAGCGGGCTGGCGGTCATGATGGTTGCCCACGTGACTGCAATGACACTTACCTTTGCTGAAGATGTGTCGTGCGCTCTCCCGCCCGTGACGGCTTGGCGGGGATTTTCTGCCTTGGTGTTTATCTGCCAATGATGGAGTGGGACCACGTTACTTTTCTTTACTGTACCGCCTAATGGCGGCCGTGATGCTTGTATTTTGAACCGCTTCTGCTGTTCGTGACGGTGCGCTTTTGGGGTAGGTGAGATAAATGAAAAGAATGGGGTGAGGGATGAAAATAAATGAAAAGGCAAATAAAATTAGAGGTTACAGTGTTTTTATTTGGTAAAAAGAGTGCATACATGACGTAATGAGATGAACTAGAGCGCTGTATGATACAAGCAGACCAGGCCGCCATTTTGATTCCCATAGTCAAGGCGCCAGTTTAAATAGGAGAGATTCTCGGCCAGGAAAAGATTTGTGTATGCACGTTTAAGGTAGCGAGACATACACTTTTCATTTCACTTATACAAAGTATCTTTAATATACAAAAGAATTATGAGAATTACTTTTTCTAAGGTTGTACACAACAGAAACTGTAAAGTCAAAAAGATAACACTGCAATCATGGTGCCGATGCATACATGATGTCCTTGTTTTGGTTAATTTGACGTAAGTCGAAAACTACATGAAATATTTCAAATCCGATTGCAGATTCTGAAAGCTGGTTAAAATTTACGTATTTCTTACACTGCATGTCCAGATCTATCTATCATAGATTAGGAGTAACAGCTGTATTAATCTGACATTAATTGATGCCCACGTCAATTTCTTAGGGTTACAATAAATGCAAAAAGGAAATAGGTTTGGATTCTTAAACGTTCTTTAATTACTGATTATTTTAATAGTAATAATAATAATACATTTAATTACACTTTTGCATGTGCTGCATTACGCTTAGTCAGCTAAATAAAACATAAACTACATCAAATCGTTATCTAAGTATTTTTGTATGAAATAAGGATTCCTAACAACCAAATTTTCAATTTATTCTTGAAAGCACTGTTAATATTTAACATCCTTGTATTATCATATAATTTATTATAAAACTTAATTATCACATATACATGTCTATCCATATTTCTTTGTGATCTAAATTTTGGAACAGCAAGTTTATTGCAGTTTCTAGTTTCATAAGGGTGTGTATCTGTAAAACAAAATCTGGTATGTTACATTCACATGACTTTTTCCATCACTTATTAGTGGGTATACAAATTATTCTTCCGAAGCTTATTTTCCTATCTACTTCATTTTAATTAAGGCAAACCTATCCTGAAATAGCCACATGATACATTGCGTTAAAGATACAAAGGGAATAGCAATAGTCAAACGTTTGAGAACTGGACGCTATACACTGCCTTAAGATTCCACATTCTTTCCATGACATCGCTAGAAACAACTGAAAATGGACAGGACTTAAAATAATGGCTTAAGTATTGAACAATTAGAACCATTAATGATGAATAACTCGGAATAGCTGATGCCACAAAAGGTTATTTTAATAAATTGTGTGTTTTAAAGAGATCTGTACTTTTTGTGTAGAGCATTTTCGTCTATCACTTAACATTTATCAGTTTCACAAGATTATATAAAATTTCTTTGTAATGAAGAGTACTTCAGATTTTTAACTTTAATTGCAGTTTTTAAAATAATTAATATGGCTATTCCCAAAAAATTCAAGATATAGATTTTATTTGTCATTAAAATATGGCATATTAATCAAAATCGTTACAGCCATTTTTAAAAAATAAAAAAGTTTGAAAAATATTTCAGTGAAGGAAAGTTTTGGGTGGGCTTTTTCTTAAAAATCTTCGTGCCGCATCTTTGGAAGGTACTGAACCTAAATATCCAGTTTGGTATTTATCGACTTTTAGTTTTTGAGTTACGCTGTTCACACACACACACATGAAACTTTTCCTAAAAAAACATATGTCCAGTGAAATCTCGAATCAGATTTTTGGGTGGAATACAATACTTCCCCTATTTATCTACGATACATGGTAGAGAAAATAATAACATGAAAGATATAGATGCTAACACAAAGATAGGTGCTCTCTTTCGTTCCAGAGCAAAATATTCTCCAAAGCATCTTGAGTGAATCTGCTTCCCATTATATATCTGTAATTCTTACTGAATAGCAGTTTTGCCAACTGTATGAAAGACAATGTGCTCATAATTGAGTCTGTTTAATGGTTTCCAGGCACCAGACCCTATCTGAGTTTCTTGGATAATATCTACAAACCTTTCAAGAAACTGTACCTTCCTTTTAAAGTTTTTCTTTGAAATTGATTTCATGATGGTTCTAGACATTAGCAAAGAAAAGCATTCATTCAAAAATCTAATGAACCATGCTGCGGTAAGTGCTGCTGGAGGCAAAAGTTTTAAACTTACAGCTGCTTCTAAGGCACTGGCAGTTTTTAAAGACAAATATCTCAAAGCAAGGCCAACATTCATTTTTTGAAAATGAGATGGACTTATAGAGGCTTTTGAGAGATGATGGAGAGATCGTAGTCCATTTTCCTTAGATAACTCTAGATCCCAAAGTTTTGAAATATATTTGGAAGAAACTATAGTGGAAGATAGCCCTTCCTTATATGCAATATTCTGTGGAATAACAATGTCAGAATTCTGCATGGCTGACCGCCAGTTTTTTACCAAGTGAGGAACATCAGCTAAAACACATATGCCCATGTTGTTTTGTTGAAAAGTTACTTTTCTTTCTGAGCATGTGACAGAAATTCCTAATGCACACCAGAGTCTTTTGTTCATACCTCCCATGTCTGAGACAACGGCACATGCATGCAACCATATATCTGTTGCCATATTAATAAGCTTAGTTTCATTTCCTGCTGTGCTGTGTCCAGTAATATGAGCTGCCACTATTTGCTTCCACTTTGTAGTTACACCTCTAAGAATAACCACTGTGAGATGATTACCTGTTACAGAAACGGTTCCCAAAGTAACTGCTCCAATAAATGTTTTATCGGGATTATCATATTCAATACTCCCAGATATTTCCATCTCATCAATCATGAGAACACAGTCCCTTTCAAAATCTGACATAATATCTACTTTTGTTTTCAACAAAGGAAAAATGAAATTAAAAATTACAAATTCTAATTTGAAACCTCTGATATGATTATTCAGGGTGCTATAAGAAGGTGCAGGGTAACCAGATTTCCGAAGAAAATGATAACCTTCCTTGCCCAAAACAAATCTTAACTTCAGACCTTTTATGATCCCATCTTCTGACCAACATTGGGTTGTGCTATGCCCTAGCCTGTTAATTTGTTCAGAAGTTAGGAAATTACTTAATGCCTCATTTGTTTTTGCTATTTGCTCTTCCAGTCTCTTATTCTTATTTTCCAAAAATGCAACTCTGTTTTGTAGTTCTTGGATCATAACCTCTGGAGTTTTCTCTTGCCTTGTAGCCCCCACAGATACTATCTCTTCAGAAGTAATTGTCAAGTGGGTTTCAATGCAAGTATTTTGAACCTAGGAGATAAAATATCATTTAGTGTCATTTCATAATATTCTCACTTTATTGTCTAAATATGATTAACTTATGTATGATATTACTATGCGAATTTAATGTTTTAATGTGTAGAATGTACCATATGTTGTATCCTTAATTCAATCCAATTGATTTTACATAAATACTGATTTGTGTATGTAATAGCTTTTATCTTGGTAAGGCCAACTGCAATGTAAAGTTATTTATGATAGGATTAATATTTTTACAAGTAAGCGATGTTTAAATGGATAATCCTATCTCAAAGTGATGATAAAAATAATGTTGTAATTGGATTTTAATTAATTTGATCCTCTTTCAAAAGCTGACTTATCTTAGTCTATGGATGAAGCTCTATTAATGATTCTAACTGCAAATTTGTAACGAATTTACGAGTACATAGCTCAGAATTTAGTATGACTGCTTATGGTTAAATTCTTTCATATACATTTCATTTTACGGATTATTTAGGGGTAGCCTCCTATTTTAGAAAATTAATGAAATAACAATATCAGAAATTATTTTAAATGAGTAAACCAGGAAGAAATTCCTGTGATATTTACATTCATTACTTTAAACAAATTCTTTAAAATATAATAAAGCATATCTATAGGCCTACTTACATCTCTTTTGTAAATGCTTTCTCTCTGGACTGCAATTCTAGTTGGTGGATTAGACACATTAAAAATTGTTGGTATGGCATTAGGCTTGAGTTTCCTTTTTCCATCAGCACGGTTTTGTTCAAAATGGCTTTCTTCGAAATGCACCTGTGAAAATATTTAAGTTTTCTTATGCATTAATAATAAGGGCTATAAACGTTTAACAGTAATTTATAAAGTAAATACTAGGCGACTTCACATTGGAAGTAACAATATATATAGGAACATTAATGATTAATGAGTTTCGATCTCACGCCTTAACAGTCAGCAGACAAACGCTTAACCAACTGAGCTAAACATTCACTTACGAAGATGGCGCTTCAAGACCAACTTAAGCAGCTCCGCCGTCATTGGCTTCGGCTTTTAAATACTAATGATAAGTAGTTAGGTGGTGATGGCTATTGAATGAAACCAATAGAGCCTTTTTATTTCTCCAAATCATTAATTATTCAGTTGTACTTACGTTACACAGGTAATTATTTGTTGTAGGTGTCCAATCCTTACGGCTGGAATTTGCAAGCCATTTCTTTCTTCTTTCGTTAGCAGCAGGAAAACGATAGAACTTATATAACCTATGCCTACTGTTATTTGTACAATTTGGAGCCGCACAACCAACCATTGCATAAATTAAGGTGTTAAAAATTAAAGAATATTCCACACGAGAGATCTTCTGCCCAGTACGAATCACAGAACTTGGGATTCACAATGGCGGCTTGGTCTGTTCGTAAGATACAGTGCTTTAAGATGAACACTTTATGAAAAAAATAGCAAATCGTTTAGATTCCGTCATGCAAGGAGACACCTTCGCTGGTCGATACAGTTTTTTTAGGTTGATTTTCATGAATAGAGAAAAATTGATTTAGGGAAAGTTAATGGTTACACGGGCGAGTAAAAATTATTTTGAACACGGTCGTGCAAGGTGAATAGTCCATCATGGGAAGAATGCCTTGAAGCACGCTTTTGGTTTTACAAGAAAAAGAAATGTGGGAGAAATTGCTATCGCTGCTTTCGCTTTCTGGAAAGCAAACGGGTGCGATGATGCTTGGATTGACACTTGGTAGGATCACTTAACGATCGACTGACAACGTCCAAGAGGCCTCCCACCCGTTAGGAGATATATTGACTGCCATGATACTTATCTTTCCGTCGCTTCCCATGTTATGCGTGTTGCTGACAGGTGGCGCTTGCTGCTACTTGAAACTTGTACCGATGCGGCGGTCCGCTTTTGGGGGCTTTTTGAAATGAAAGGGAAGTCTTTGAAAAAGGGTGTAAGAGGCTGACGCATGTGATGAAGGTTGCCTGAGGGCTGGGGGGCCGGGCTGGGGCCGGAGGACGCAGTGCAGGGCTGCGGGCCGGGGGGCGGGGGACGCAGGGCAAGGGCCGGGGACGAAGGGCAGGGCCGAGGGACGTAGGGCAGGACCGGGGAACGCAGGGCAGGGGCAGGGGCTGCGCCTAGCTGGGATGGGGCCGGCCATAAATGCGCTGGACTGTCCACTGCAGGGCCGGGCGATGCCGGAGGCAGGGCAGGGCCGGGAGACGCAGTGCCGGGCCGGACGACCCAGGGGCGAGCTGGGCGACGCAGGGCAGGGCCGGGTGACGCAGAGCAGGGGGCCGTGGGACGCAGGGCCCGAATGGGCTGGGCTGCGCCGCTGTGCTGGGCTGGGCGTCGCTGGTACAATTTGGAAAGAGCAAATATGTTCGATGAGAGGGTGGTATTCGGTCGAGTAACAAAATAATCTAAAACATTTAACTTTTCGCTTCCACAAATGCAAGTGGAGATCGAGGGGTCTTTTTTTAGTGTCTTTGATTCGAAATCGAACAGAAATTTACATTCACGACAAGTTTTGTCAAGGTAGTAAACGTCGGGTTGCAAGAAATCACATTCAGTTTAATATTTAACGTTATGAAAATAAAAATTGCATACTTTATCGGTCCAAGGGAAAGGTTTACCTGTAATCATGGGGTTAATATCATTGCCAGCACATATCGAGGATTCGCATAAAGGACATGTAACAGTGTAATAAGGAAAACAGCCTTTGGTCTCGAACGACACATTCATCTGAAAAACGCGGTGAAAATGGAGATGCAATAAAAATGTGACAGCGAAGAGGCACGGAGTTCCTTTTTTAATTTAAATTATTTAAAAAATTATTTTGAAATGCTTACGATGAAGGAACACCACAGGAAAGGGTCGGCGGAAGAGGCACTGCTGGAAACGATCGAGGAACGTTGATGCAGGATGCGATAGACTTTAACTGGATGGTAAAGAACGCACACTGGGGGTAAAAAAAGCGAATATGGCACAAGTTAAGGTATATCTTAAAATAACTGTATGATACTTGAAACATTTAAAAAAAGGTATCGAAAAATGCATCACTACCTATGCGAGGTTGCCCGAGAGAATTCACTGGTTTCCAGTAGTAAAATAATTCGGAGAGAATGGCAGAAAAAATGCGTAGATTCTCAAACTCTAGAAGAAAGAAAAAATAAGAACGATAGGAAGCCGTTTGTTTCGTGCCAATGAAATTTGTTTACTCAAAGTGAAAAAGAGTTTGAATCAATGAGTAAAGTTTAAAAATGGAAGCGCAAACCCTCACGACGGTCGTTAAGCGAGGAAGTGAAGCGTTTCATTTTTGGCAAGTGCATGGTTTTACATAAGTAATAAAACCACTTTTTTGACGGTCGTGACGCACGGATAAAGATAACCAACTCCAGCGACGCGGTTCAGGAGTGCGATCGCTACTCGTGACAACGCGGTAGAAGACACCGTCACGATGGACACGATCGATGGTCGTTTCAACGCGGAAGAATACACGGTCACGATGGGATGATCGATACTCGTGCGAACGCTGAAGTAGAAAAACGTACTAGTTCTTGGTGAGGCAGTTAACGGTTTGCAATAAGGCAACGTAGTGTGGTTGCTCGTTTTCTTTTTAAAAAAAATGAAAGTGACAGTCGAGTTTCACGGCTAGAGCAACACGCTTGGTGAACGTGAGGCAACGGCGTATTTAACAGTGAGCCGGAGCATTGATATCGATTGATAGAGGACGTAGAGTGGTGGGTAAGAGAAAAAAGGTAATGCAACAGTGATCGCTGGTGTCTATATGTGCGTTGTTTTTCTTTAAAAAAAGTAAAGTGCCGTGGTAGTGGAGATCATTCGAACATGGAGGAAGACGATCTATCTGCTTACTTTACCGACGAGCATGATATCCCCGTTCCCGGGGATACCATATCTTACGACGACGATGGCGGCTTAGCGGCAAGTACCGAACCTCTTTTTGATATTGTGCAGCATAGGCAGAGAACGGTGAAAAGTTGTTTTCGGGGTATTCCGAAATGGACATCGTGGCGAGACCCATGCCCGAAAATGCCCATCCGCGCGGGTGGGTGCACAACATGTTTGAGGAAGTGTTAAATTTTGCGAACGAAAATTTACTGGAAAACTCCCCCGGGTGGATAGGCATGTCCATTTCGAATATGGGAAAACCCGATAAAGTGTTTAGCGTTAGCGTTAGAAAATTCGATCAAGTGAATTCCGAGATGATCATGCATTCCATAGAACGCGTCATGCAGAGTTTTTGACTAGTGGGCCGGTGAAAATCACTTGCGTTTGGACAAAACAGGTAGCGGGCTCGTGCTTTAAATCGTGCACCTTGTGCGAGGGGAACAAAGGCACCATACGCATTCAAAACTCGGATCACCTATGCCTACCGAGAGCCATAGCGGTGTGCAAAATTAAGACCGACGGGGATAAGCAGTACCTCTCGATGAATGCAAACAGAAGCAATCGGCGTTACACTTGTGCAATGATATAGCGAACCAAGATTCGGCATTCTCGCTGGAAGACGTCAAAGCATTCGAAAATAAATTAAAAGATTACTGTTTCACGGTGTTTGGTGATCACACCGGTAGGAGCGTTCTGTATAAATCCGCTGGCACCTATAACAAACTCATAGGTCTGCTCTTTCACGAGGGTCACTTTAATGCCATCGTCAACCTGCACACTTGTTTTAGATGCAAAACCTATTGCCGCAATGCGATGCGCCCTTTTCAACCAGGAGGGAAAAGCACAAGTGCGAAAAGAAGTGCACCAAGTGTCACAGAGAACCTCACGGCCGCTTCGATGCGTTCGTGCAGTGCGGGAGATGTTATAGGGATTTTAATGGACGGGAATGCTACGAACAGCATCTGAGGAAGGGTGGGTGTTATGCCAAGACCGAGTCCGTATGCGGTGTGGAGAAGGTTTGCCTTTTGTGCAACACGCTATACAACACCAAGTATAGGAAGGTACCTTACCGGTGTGGGGAAGATATTGTAGAAACTGTAAAATGCACGTGGATGCAAACCACATGTGTTTCATACAGAGCTACGTCACCCCAAAGCTAAAGAGAAAGCCATTTATTTTCATGTTTATCGATTTCGAATGCAATCAAAACACCCCGTATCGCGAAGGCGAAAGAGTTACGGAACACGTGCCTAACCTATGCGTGCATCGACGAACGCAGCATTGCGTATTGTCATCAATTCGGAAGGAAAGAATGGGTGTACAATAGCGATTGCATGAAACAAGTATTGGAACACGAAGCCCAACCGAGGTTTAAAACTTGGGACATCATCAAGGCTCATAATTTGAGGGTACGACGGTCAGTTTCTCCTGAGGTACATGGTGGAGACTCTAAAATGGAATCCGGAACTCGTCATGAACGGGACGCAAATTTATAAAATAAAGTACGGAAATGCAACGTTTCTAGACTCTCTCAACTTCATTCCCATGCCGGTATCGCGCTTTCCTAAGACGTTTGCACTGCGCGAATGCAAAGGTTATTTTCCCTATCTGTTCAATACGAAGAATAACCGAGACTACGTGGGACCCATGTCGGAGCAAAAGTATTTCTGTCCAGATGGAATGGAGGCGGCCGAACGCGAAGCTTTCGAATTGTGGCATAGGGAAAAGGTCTCTTCGGGACACGTGTTTCGCATGAAGGAGGAGATGACGGCGTATTGCAAGATGGACGTTCACCAACAGAGCATGGGCGTTTCTAAATTTCGAAAAAGGTTCATCGAAGACAACGGCCTCGACCCCTTTAGAGAGTCCGTCACCATAGCAAGCGCGTGCATGAACGTTTACAGAAAAACATTCATACCTAAAAACGTCATTCCCGTCATTCCTCACGGCGGGTACCGATTGACCGACGCTCAATCGCGCATCGCATGCCTCTGGTTATTGTGGTTGGAGCATTTGCAAAACGCTGTCATTCAGTATGCCTATAGAGGTAGGGAAATTAAAATCATAGGCTTTAAAGTGGACGGGTACGACGGCGATAAAAAAGTCTACTTTTTTCACGGTTGTTTCTACCACGGGTGTTACAAGAGCTTTCCTAACAGGCATTCCGCGATATACGACACGGGCGGCGAAACCATGGCCTCGCGCTACGAGACCACGGAGAGGATCACCAAAGCGATACGAGATTCGGGGTACGAGGTGGTGGAGATGTGGGAGTGTTCATTTAGAAGCATGATGAAAAATGATGCAGCGCTTGCTCTGTTCACGAAAACTCGCGAGGCGGAATTTCCCGAACCTTTGAATCCTAGGGAAGCTTTTTTTGGAGGGCGCACGAATTGCACTAAGGTGTACCGCGAAGTGAAGGGCGACGAGAAAGTGTTTTTTTACGACGTTTGCAGTCTTTATCCGTATGTGAACAAGACCAAGAGCTACCCGCTCGGACACCCCAGGATACACGTGGACCGCTTCCCCAACCTGGAGTGCATCGAAGGTGGTTTAATCAAGTGGACGATTTTGCCCCGTACGGATATGTATCACCCCGTTCTGCCCTCGAGAATCAATGGCAAGTTGATGTTTCCTTTATGTCGCACGTGTGCGGAAACGGAATCGAGCGAAGAATGCGAACACGAGGAGCACGGTCGATGTTTAACGGGTACTTGTGTGATAGACGAGGTGAAGGTTGCCGTCGAGAAGGGGTACAACATCTTGAAGGTGTGCGAAATTTGGGAGTACGACATGGTTCGCCACGATCGAAACGCAAGAAAAAAAGGATTGTTCGAGGATTACGCGAATTTCTTTTTAAAGATGAAGACAGAGGCGTCGGATTGGCCTAACCACTGCACCACGGAGGAGGCTAAAAAGCGCTACGTCGACGATTTATTGGAAAGGGAGGGCATTCTATTGGATCCCGAAGAGATTGAGGCGAATCCTGGCAGGCGGGAAATATCTAAATTGATGCTTAATTCCTTCTGGGGAAAGTACAGTCAGCGCGATAACCTACCCTTGTGCGAAGTCGTTAAAGATTACTCTAGATTAATCGAATTGCTAAATCACTCGGAGATCAAGATTCGGTCGTACATGCCCGTTTCCGATCAAGTCATGTACGTGGTGTGGCAGTACGACTAATGCACCCCCAAAATAAACCCCATCACGAACGCGGTCATTGCGGCCTACACCACGGCACACGCTTGCTTGGAGCTTTATTCGTATCTCGACACACTCGGGGACCGCGATTGTTACTTCGATACGGATTCCGTCATAGCGACCTACAGACCGGGGGAGTGGATTCCACCCATTGGCGAATTTTTGGGGGACATGACCGACGAGTTGGAAGAATTTGGCGCGCACTCCTACATACGCAGATTTGCTTCCTCCGGTCCCAAGAGTTACTGTTTCGAAGTGAAGTGCGACGGCGACGATCAAGTTCGCGTGGTGTGCAAAATCAAGGGTATCACGCTCAATTCGGGTAACCTTAGAACCACCAACGCCGACGTGTTGCGCGATATCGTATTGAATGATCATCTCAAAACGGTTACTTTGAAGGGAAATCAAATAAGCAGAAAAACGTGGAAGGTCATCACCATATACCAAATCGTTTCGCATGGTGGTGAGCAAGCGGGTTTTGCATCACGATTTGGATTCCTACCACTACGGGTATAAAACCCGCCGTAGTGACGAAGTCTATTTAAGTTTCACAAAATAGAGCTGAAAGACCAGGAACCTCCGATTCCTAAAACAGTAAAATCCGGTTCCGGAGATCGTTTCTTTAAGCAGTTGCGACCGCCAAAACAAGCGGGGAAGGAGGGGAAGGTTTGCGAAGATGGTTGGAATTTTGGAAAAAAAAAATAAAGTGCGACACCGTCACGCGTCCTACGCAAATTAGGCGAACAGCGGTGGATAAACATCTTGCATCGTGGCGCGAATTGCTTTTCAATGCAGGGGAGACCACCGCTGGCCACAAGGTGCCAATGGGGTGGTGCACAAAAACGTGGATGTGTGGTGAAGGTTATTTTCCGATGCATCGACACCTCAGGAATGGGTTCAACCTGTAGTGGCAGAAAATGTTTCGGTAGACAAAGTGGGGCACGATGGGGGTAGCTTTAAGCCGGTTCACCCCGGCAGGGTGGTGATGGACATGGCGAAATAAGTGGTGCAGGACAGCGGTAGGTTGAAACCGACATATACCGGAGGTTAGAAAACTTTCTGAATGCGTCGCTGGGAGAAATGGTGCCCGATGGAACGTTTAAGCTCCTGAATCCGGGAAGGGCCATAAACATGCAAGATGTATCGCTGGGGGAAGTGGTGGCGAATAGGAAAGGGTATAAGCGGTCCAACGCAGGAGGAGACGTAGATATGCAGGAAGCGCTCGATGCACCCCCGGCAGCCGCAGGCGAAGAGGTTCCGAAATTTACTTTTCCTAGCACGATGCAGGTGACCGGACCATCCCGTTGCGGTAAATCTACCTTCGTGAAACGCCTTCTTGCCAACGTGAACCTTATGTTCGATAACCCCATCAAGCGCGCCGTGTGGTGCCACCCGCAGGAATATCCGCCTAATTTGGGAAGCGTTTTTCACCACTGCACTTTCAACGCGTACTCTTACGCGGGTGTACCACCCTTAGATTTTATTAGGGACGGGGATATACCCGTGATCGACGATATGATGCTGGAGGCTAACTTTTTCACCAAGAAATCGCACCATCGGAACTTTGGAGTCATTTACATCTTGCAAAACGTGTTTCCTCAGGGCAAGAAGTTTCTCATGATCTCTCTCCACGCCAATTACATCGTCGTCTTTAAAAATAACAGGGATAAGATGCAGATCGAGAGATTTTCCAGCAGATGGAACACCGAAACTCTCAATTTCTTTCGGAAGCCTTCCAAGTGGCCACTCAAACACCGCACGGGTACCTGGTCTTAGACTGCACGCCGTACACGCCCGACGGCTTTCGCTACAGAATCGGCGTTTTGCTCGGAGAAACGGCTTACCGCTTCGTGCAGGAATAAATATGGCGATGCTTGGCGGCTCGTGGTTCACTATGGAAGCAAAAATACGTAAGGTATCATCTCCTCTGATTGCCAGGCAATCCGGCAACCTCGTCGCTCTCAGAAAGGCTAGATCGAAGTTGCGCAAAAAGCTCTTGAAGAAAACGAAACCGGAAACCATCAAGGCCATTTCGGAATGTATATGGAACGTTTGCAAGGGAAGGGTGCCCCATTCTCCCGGCACATTTAAAAAGACATAAAGCGTGCTGGAGACGTCTAGTCGATAAGAAGGTGTCGTTAAAAAAAAGCGAAAAATTCTCATACAAAAAGGCGGATTTTTACCGGCGTTTCTACTTCGCGTTCTGGGTTGCATTGCTAGCGCCATCGTTTCCAAGTTCGTGTAAACATGAAGCACGCGAAGCAGATCTTGATGTATCGCTCCGAACCCGACAGCACCAAGAGGTTGCACGTCATCGATAAAGCCATCACGCACATCTCCGACTATATCTCTAGGATCATGAATGCGGCAATGTCGCCCGAAGAAAAGTGGAACATTTTGAAACATAAGTTAGGCAACTATTACGATCTTCTATGGACGCTAAGGCCAACGTCACCGCCTTCGGAAACCGTCCGTCGTGGAAGATTTTATCAAAACGAAAGATAGTTACACCTTGCACAAACCAGCGAGAAAGCGCTATCCCACTAAACACTACCACGTGACCAACATCGACGATCTTTGGGAAACCGACCTGAACGCCATGTATTCCGTCAGAAGGTATACCGCACCGTAAAGGTACATCTTATCCGTCATCGACGTGTTCTCCAAGTACGCTTGGGCTCTACCTCTGGTCGGTAAATCTGGCGATCATTTGATCGATGCATTTCATACCATTCTTTCTAGTTGCAAGCGCTCCCCGAAGGTGCTTAGAACGGATAAGAGCACGGAATTTAGGAATGCAAAGTTTCGCCAATTTCTCCGACGCACAACATCTCGCACCACACCACCAACAATAAAGTGAAGGCCGCGCTTTAACAGAACCTTAAAGGAAAAATTTGGAGGTATTTTACGCACAAAAATACCTATACGTCTACAGACGCGTTTCCGCTCTTGGTAAAATCGTACAACGCATCCCATCATCGTTCCATCAAAATACCGCCAAAAGACGTTCGTCCTGACAACATCTTGCAGGTTTACCGCAATCTCTGGAAACGCACTGCCATGACGCAGCCAAAATTTAAGGTGGGCGATCACGTTCGCATTTCTAAGGAGAAAATGAAATTCCACAAAGGCTACGAGCAAAATTGGACGGATGAAATTTTCGTCGTCTCCGGGACCGTCAAAGTTTCCCCGACGGAGTACAGAATTCGCGACTTGGCAGGCGAAGAGATCGAGGGCTTCTTTTACGCTCATGAACTGCAGCGCGTCTTGCTACCCTCGTCTTTCAAGATCTATAAAATCGTGGCTTCCAGAGGACGAGGCGCTAGTAAGCAGGTGATGGTAAAGTGGAAAGGTTATCGTGGGTCAAGTCGTCCGAAATATCGCCTTTATGACTCGAACCAAACCTTTCTCGTTGACGCTGGTAAGCAACGCGTCCTTGGAACGATTTTCCGATAACTCCACGGCGCGTTTCTGTAATCACCTTCCGGAAATGGTGGTCCTGCAGGGCCAATGGAAGGTGTGTCTTTCCAAAATTAGACATCCCATTCGATTTTACAATCTCTCACCCACTTGCGTGTTAAGCGGTTCCTATATCGAAGACGGCAAAAGTACCGATTTTTGTCTATCTTTTAAAAATGGCATCATCAAGGATCCCGAGATGTTATACAAAGTGGTGAATAACCGAATAAAGTTAGACCTCGATTTCGACAAATTCTTTAAATATACCGATGCCAAAGTGACCGTGAATCGCGAGGTGATCTTGGTTCCTCCGGATAAAAACAAGCCATCGTCTAAAAAGTCAGGCACCGAAACGCACCCTACCGCTCCCAAAAATCAATCGCCACTTCCGGCGGAATCCTTCCGTGAACGAATTACCATTGCCGTTGGGGTCAGACACCGTCGGACTCGCGGAGTCACCTCACAAGCGTCTGCAGGTTCGAGAAGACGTGGAAGAGGTGCCGGAAAATTTCACCCCAAAACGTCACAAGAGAAGCGAGGGATCCAATGCGTCCGATGTCCCTAAACCGAACGTTCGAAGGCCAAAGAAACCCAAACAGGCTATCGTCGCGGTCTCGTTTCGTTCCGGGACGCGATGGATTTTCTCGATGACTCCTTCCGCATCGTTGGACAGGATTCTAGGTTACTTGCCCAACAACCGCGCCGTTCAGAATCCCTCGCCAGTATATAACGTGGATCCGTATATGGAATTTCCATACGAGGTCTTCGTCTACTGCAATCTCGTCGTTCCGCAATTGGTCGGCAACATTTTGGTTCAAGTCGTGGATAGCACCGTTATCGACCACGCTCACGAGTCATCGAAACGCGTTTCGGTGGAAAAATCGTTTTATCCTCAAAATTGGATTCCCTTACTTCAGCAAGAGTTTAACGTGGTGAACATCGATTTAACGGACGGTCTCGGACATCTCTTACCATTTGGCGACGGTTTTTCTTCTGCTTTGGTTCTGTCCTTTAGACCGAGAAATGAACTCTAACGATCAACTCATCTTTCGTTACTACCTAGATCAGGCCGGAGGCAGGTACGACGATCGCGAATTCGTTCTTTATAGAGGTACACCGTTTCAGAGGGGAAGCGGGCTTTTCAGCGCACTAGCTGGTTTGTATCGCGTTCTGCTCCGCGTGTTAAAAAGCGGCGCCAAAGCGGTGGGAAAGGAGGTTTTGAAAATGGGGTCTCATGTTTTCGCAGACATAGCCTCGTCGTCCATACCACCGAAAGAGGTCCTAAAATCTCGACTCAGGGAGGCCGGTTCCAATCTAAAGCGAAAGGCGCAGGCTAAGTTCGATACCTTCATCGGTTCCGGAGCCAAAAGTGTAAAGATAAAAAGAAGCGTTAGGGGTAAAAACAAAGAGTCAAAAACCAAGCCTAAGTGGGGTAAGAAGCGAACTAAGTCCAACCCTAGAAGAGATAAGCAGATTAGAGCCAGGTGCGGTAAACGTTGCAAGAGAAATAGCATCGACATGTTTTCGACATGAGTGCGCCGGTGTTTGCCAATTCGGAACTCGACATCTTCAAACCAAAGGTCGTTCAGACCAGCATCGAGGGGCACGAAATATTTTATATCAACCGTCAAAACACCATTACCCAAAAACTCCCCCATCACGATTCAGTATTCTTCCAATAGCGACGATTATCTCGATTTATCCTACGTTCAATTAGAGCTAAGCGTAAAAATCGTCGATCCTTCCGGAAAAAATCTCAAACCCGAAGATAAGTTACCTTCATCAACAATTCTCTAAATTCCCTATTTAGCCACATCTTGGTGTCTCTAAACAATGTCAACGTATCCATGCCCCAACAAGGGTACCCTTTCAGAACTTACCTAGAAAACCTGCTCAATTACACGTTCTTTGGCATAATTCCACTCTACAATTATCGCTATGGCAAAAGGATACTGCGGGCAGCATGGACTTCGCCAATAACGACGGGGTCAAATCTCGTTTTAATCACACCAAGGGTAGCAAGGTATCTCATGGGACACTTCTCCCACGGTCTCTTTAACCAGGAAAAACGCATTCTCAAGAACGTGGATCTCGCCATCACGCACACTCCCTCGGCATCTCAATTTCATCTCATTTCAGACAATGCGGTGCTTCAAGCGCACACGGAAATCGTTTCGGCCAAATTGTATCTAAAAAAGGATAGACCTTCTGCCACGGCAAAGTTGCCTCATCAAAGCGGCCTTCTAAAGGCTAACGCGTTGTACCTCTTTGTGGACGTCGATTTTCAATCGCTAAGCATTCTGAAAGATTATTCCACCGCTCACTTTACCAACATTCTCGTCGGAAAAATACCCAGGGGCGTCACTCTAGCCATGACGTCCGATAAGGCGTACTCGGGGGATATCACGAAAAATGGTTATCACTTCTCCCACTTCGACATCACCGCTCTTCAATTGTTCGTCAATAACCGTCCCGTTCCGTCCCACGCCGTGCAGGTCAACTTCGCAGGAGGCGAATTTGCGCAAGCGTACCATTCTCTATTTCTCGGTTTAAACAAACATTTTCACCCCGAAGGTCTCCCCATCACCAGAAACAAGTACCAGAACGGATACACCGTTTTCTTTTTCGATCTCACCCCCCGACATGTCTGCAGATAAGGATTACATTTCCGGCACTACCCACGGCAATCTGTCTATAAAGCTGCAGTTTTCTTCGAAACTCGCAGAACCAGTGTGTCTTCTCGTCCTATCGCAAATCGATAGAAACCTCGAAATCGACAGCAATCGCTCGGTGATCGTAACATGAATGCGCGTCAAATTCGCTTCTGTCTTCGCAAATATCCCCAGTTTGTGGGCGTCTTCGCCAGCGATCAAATTCCTAACCCCCTTCTCATTCCACCACCAATTGCGATCGTAATCAATACCGACAGTCATACGAAACCCGGAAGGCATTGGATATGCAATTTTGCCTCTAAAGACGGATACGGCGAATATTTCGACAGTTACGGTTTACCGCCTCTCTTAGCCACCGTTCTTCTCTTTTTGCAAAACTACCGCGGTTCGCATTGGTCTGCAAGTAGAAACCTCCGCCACGTGCTGTCATTACGTCGTTGGGTTCCTATCCCACCGATGTCGCAACTTTCCGACATACTAATTTTTTTCCAAATTTAAAATTTCGGATTACCTCTTCAACGACTACCTCATTACCCTGTGGCATCGTGCAAGTTGTTCTACGTCTAACGCTCAATCTTGCCACCCCGTCTACACCTATAAACACGTAGACCATTTCCACCACCCGTTATTCGCCGTTTCATCTCCGATCATGTAAGTACCAATGCTCCACCTGACATTAATTTTTTCGTTGCTGCTCTTCGCTTTTTTCATCCGCATTTGTTTTTTTATGTTTTAGGACTACAGCTGTGCACTTTCTCAACAACGCCGAAACCAAGTACCTCGCCGTCACCACAGAACCGGAAATGTGCGTCACCATCGCCATCTGTGGGAAAAAGAAGAGATTCGGTCGAGATTCACTCTCTTCCAGATTGGGCAGCACTCGTCGAGAATCGGGAGCCAAAGATCGACAATCACTTTAACGGCACCGCCAGTTATCCCACGTCTAAGGAGAACCTCACGGACAAGATAGTCATCCATTTTAAATACCTCTTCGGGTCCCCGGCCATCGTATTCAAACCTTCCGGCATAGCCCTGTTTGCCGAGGAGTGGTCTCGTCTCAAGACGCTCTTCGCCGTTCACCAACCCCACCTTCAAACCTAGCTTCATGTAGACCGCTCTTTTTCTTAACCGCATTCTTCCTACATGTCTAACAGCCTCCTTCTCATGCTCAACAAGCGTGCACAGACCTCCGGCTATTGGAAGCGTGCGCAACTTCGACCTCCACATCCCTCATCGCATCACCGGTGCAAAGAGGCATCAAACCAAGTACGGTGAAACCACCGTCGTCAGGCTCAGTGACGGTCGGGAAATATTTCTACCCTCGGCCTTTAACAGCCTGGAAACCCCTGCCATCGAGGACATCAATTGCGGCAGCTACTACATCATCTACAAGGGATCCGAGTTCCGGAAGGGAGGATTCGAAAAATTTAATATCGAATTCACCGAGGATCCCATCCAAGGTTAAGCATGGCCGGCTCCACGCATTTCTTCGACATCGGTAAGTACGCTCGACCCTATATTGAACCTCCTTTGAACCCTTTCATGAGTTATTCATCTCGCATCTCATTTTTTGTTCCTTTATATGTTTGCAGGTAACAACCTGATGGCAAGCATCAACTTCAATGCATCCGGAACGGTGTCGCAGGCTGGAACCTTCGTCGCCCAAGAGGAATTCTACATCGCTTCGACCACCGTGGAGAGATTCGGTCGCATCAGAACCGTTACCATCAACGTCAGCATCTCGGATGCGTCCGTCATCTTTTTGTCGTTCATACCTTCCAAGATATCTCCTAACGGGTGAGAGGCCTCTTGGACGTTGTCCATCGATCGTGAAGTGATCCTACCAAGTGTCAATCCAAGCATAATCGCTCCCGTTTGTTTTCCAAAAAGCGAAAGCAGCGATAGCAATTTCTCCCACATTTCTTTTTCTTGCGAAACCAAAAGCGTGGTTCAAGGCATTCTTCCCATGATGGACTATTCACCTTGCACGAACTGTGTTCAAAATAATTTTTACTCGCCATTGTAGCCATTAACTTTCCCTCTTGAAAGTTCCCTCTTGAAACCATTTTTCTCTTATCCATGAAAGTCAACCTAAAAAAAAATGTATCGACCTGCGAAGGTGTCTCCTTGCATGATGGCATCTAAACGATTTGCTATTTTTTTCATAAAGTGTTCATGTCATTACGTCATATATGCATTCTTTTTACCAAATAAAAACACTATAACCTCTAATTATATTTGCCTTTTCATTTATTTTCATCCCTTACCCCATTCCTTTTCATTTATCTCACCTACCCCAAAAGCACACCGTCACGAACAGCAGAAACGGTTCAAAATACAAGTATCGCGGCCGCCGTTAGGCGGTACAGCAAAGAAAAGTAACATGGTCGCCACTCCATCATTGGCAGATAAACACCAAGGCAGAAAATCCCCGTCAAGCCGTCACGGGAGGGAGAGCGCACGTCACTCCTACAGCAAAGGTAAGTGCCGTCCCGGCCGCACGGTCATAGGCCAAGAAACGGCAAGACGCAAAAAGGCCGCCAAGCCGTCACGGGTGGGAGAGCGCACGACACACCTTCAGCAAAGGTAAGTGTTATTGCAGTCACGTGGGCAAATATCATGGCCGCCAGCCCGCTATAGGCGAGGCAGCAGCACACGTCACGCGTAGCGCCTCTACTCTCCTTCCACACGATCTGAGGGGCAACAGTAAGGCGGGGGCAGCAGCACACGTCACGCGTACCGCCTAACCTGTCCATCCCCCCTCTCAAACCCACTTTGCTCCGCCGCCACCTCTCTCACTGTCTTTACACCTTGCTACATTCCATTTTCATCCCACCTCACCCTAGCGGGGGCCTAACCCAAAATTGCGGGGCTGGTGCAGCCCCCACCACCCCTTTCCGCTCTGCACCCGCCCAACCTGCACGTCGCAGGGCTGCTAACCCTCCATACCCTCTCAGGGGCGAAACACCGGCGCCGCAGGCTAACCCTCCCCGCGTACCGCAAATTTGGCCCAAAACGGAACACCCTCAAAAATTGTCCCAAACGGACATACCCAAATTATTGGCTCACCTTCCAAAACATGGTCTCACCTTTCAAACTTAGTGGTCCGAGACGGACACCCCTTATGAAATTGTCTGACCTTGTAAATTACTCAGTTCGAAAACACTACTTTTGGCAAGGTCAGACAAAAATGGTCTCACCTTCAAAATTGGACTGTCCGAAACGGTACCTCACTAAAATTGTCTCAAATGGATCCCTCCCAGGAAATTGTCCGACCTTGTAAATAACTCACTTCGAAAACTAACCTTTTGGCAAGGTTGAAAATTCAGCAGTTCGTCAACTACCTTTTTGGCAAGGTCAGACAAAAACTGTCTGACCTTGAAAATTGGACTGTCCGAAACGATACCTAACTACTGTCCGTTGATATCTTGGATTTTCACATTAGAATGATGGCTACGCCTAGAGAGGCTTGGTGGTGGAAAGAAGATAGAAAATTTAGCCGAAGACATTAAAACAAAAAATTGTATCACACAGATCAACAATACGGATAATTTATTCTGTCCAAGAGCGGTGTTTGTTGCTTTAACCTATTGTATACCACAATCATCTTCGATAGAGAGTTAAGTCAGAACGAAATAAAATGTATTAGAATGGGAAGACCTCTACAAAAGGAGCTTGCTCTGGAACTGTGCAACAGATTAAGACAATACAACGAAGACCCTTTACTTTGGATGACATAAAAATGTCGAGAAATTGATGAACATTCGGGTAAATGTGTGTGCCGGAAATCTAAACTCCATCATCTATAGCGGCCGCGAGAGAAATTCGCATATATGTATACAGCGTTCAAAATAATTTTCATGTCCTCAATAGTATGCAAGCTTTCTTTGAATCATCTTATTTTTGTCAAAAGTGAAAAAAGACATACTATCCGAAGAAAAAATACAAATGTAAATTGGAACAATGTATGCGTAATGTGCGGTTGTAACGAACACCAAATAGGAGAAAACAAGATATGCTGTGAACAATGCAATCGGTATTGTAACAATCAGGATTGTGTGGAAAATCATAAACCGGTGTATGAAACAGCGTACAAGTATAAAAAATACAACAAAATTTGTTTGAGATCTGATCAACATAAGTGTGGCTTCGGGATGTGTAGAAATGCAAGCTATATGTAGAAATTAAAAAAAACCACAAGTGTTACATGCATAACGTAAAACAGGATGTGCGTGAGAGTGTTTGATGGTGTCCTTGTTATAGGTTGCGATAACTAAAGTAAAAATGGTTATAGTGAGGTACATCTACATTATATGAAGCACGTATATTGCAATTATTTTGAATGCTCTGAATGCTTTAAGGTCATCAAGGGTACCACATTCAGGTACAACTGCAAGAAAAATGAAAAGCCTAAAAGAAGAATTGCAGGTACACGGAAAAATACAAGTGCTTTCATTAAGAAGCTCAACAAGAGAAATGAATCCATGTAGCTAATCTAATTGTTGTCCATTACTTTGACGCTGATGTGTATAGAATTAAAACTAAGGAAGAATTTTGTAAATGGTGTTTTCGGAAGGGCATATAGGTTACACATTCATTGCACATTATGCAAAGTCGTACGACTCCCAGTTTGTGCTAAAAATATTGCGCAGAAAATACGATATAACCATTTACGATATACAACGGAACAAAACTCATGCTGTTGGAAATATGTAGCTTTGTTGGGTATTAAAATAATAGCAGCAATTTTGTGCAAGGAGCTCTAAGTACGTTTCCGAAAACATTTGGGTTAAAGGAGCTCATTTGTTTCATTTGCTCAAAAGAAATTATGTAGGGCCTATACCCGATGCTAAGTATTACTGTGTCGATAAACTGAAACCGAAAGATAGATACTTCTCAAGTAGCACGAAGAAAGAGTTAAAGAAAATCACGTGTTTGACATGAAAAAGGAGATTAACAAATATTGTAATCCTGATGTGGATATCTTGAGAAGAGGTTGTTTAAAGTTGAGAAACCAGCTTTTGGAAATTGCTAATATCGATTCCCGTCATCTTACCATTGCCACAGTATGCATGACTATATATATATATATATATATATATATATATATATATATATATATATAGATCCAAGTATCTAAATGAAACAATTGCTGTTTTAGATAAAGAGCAAAAACATTTACAGCAAAGAATCTATATGCTGGTTAATTTCATTACGAAATAAACATATTCAACATGCGTTAAATGGGGTGAGGTAACTTTCTATGTGGCAAAGTCGATGGATTTGATACAGAAACTAACACGGTATACCAGTACCATGGCTGCTATTGTCACGCCTGTCTTAAGTACTATCAATCGGAAACCATCTATAATGTAAATAAAGAATCCATGGGTGATCTGTAGGTACTCAGATATTACAGACCACGTGCGAGTTGATTGGTCATATGCAAGTGAGCCAATGGATATAAAAAATCCTAACCGTTGGATGGGGGTTTTAGTTTAATGGTACAAAGAAATACCTCTTAATGTAAGCTTTGACGAGTTCCAACTTCCATATGAGATACACAGAGGAAAAGGTAGCTTTCTGTTGTGCATATTTTACCACCTATATGAGTTTCTAGTTCAATACTTGTTTAGAGAAAAGGAAATAGATCCGAAGTTTCTAAAGGCGTTGATTGGTAATTAATATTTCCGTACGAAGTAGTACAGGAGTCCATTCAGAACAAAACGCCCAAATTTTCGTTGTGCGAAATTAATTTTTGTTCTTAAGCTGGAACCAAATACAGACATTCTCCCTAAGTACACAATTTTTGCACAAATAACCAGGTTTAACCAGTTTTCACACTGTACACACTTTTTGCATAAATAACCACACCTTTTTCCTCAAGATTTGATATAATTTTTCTTAAAATCTACTTAACATGTGTATTTATGCAAAAACTTGTAGAACAAGAAAGAAGACAAGAAATATGGAGTAGGGAAAAGCATGAATTGGGTTCCCTGGGAACAAAAATAGGTCTCAGATAATAAAAATTTGGACGTTGTTTTGAATCGGCTCCTGTACTACTAATATTGTCACGGTGCAGTTCGTGTTGGCATTGTTATATTATTAATACGTATTTTTTGGAAGATTAATTATACTTTATAAGTCTGACACTTAAGGCTTGCTAAGGCAAGTATGAAACGCAGAAATAGCTGTGCCAGAAATCATTCAACCTAAGGCAGTGAACGATAGATTGCTGAATCGCAGGCAGTACATTAGGCCATTGAGTGACGTATTGCGTAGTTAGCCGGACTTTACTTTATAAACCCCTGGTTTTGTATCCTCGAAGCTGACTCTGGTCAATTGCGGCGGAAGCCCACGCCGCCCGCTTTCTTAAAAAGCCACGTGTTCTAAAGTCTATATTTAAAATGTGATTAATGAGCGAGCACCATGAAGCATCACTCTTCACGACAGGCAATATACTTTCCTATTTAATTATATGTACACTCTCTTTCCGGCAATACTTTATAATAAATTTCCGGGATTTTGAAACAATATTTTAAAGTAATATTCTACATAAAATGGAATATTTTAATTAACGTTTTTTTTATATTTCTGAAACTAATGTCATAATTAAGAAACCCTTTATATATTTTTCTAAAAGTGTGGGTTATCATGTAATTGTTTGGAACCACTCTGGTTACATAGCAACTTTCTCTTGTGCATGTACTGTATAGTATAGAAACCCCTAAAGACCTTACCCATCCCGGGTTTCCTTTCTTGTTCAGCGAGTCTCTCGCGTTCTAGTTCGAACCTTAAGTTAGTATTGGCATATGGAGGAGATGCTATTAACCCATGCTTTATTTAAGGCATTATTGTTTATATGTGCAGGAATGTAATTCATAATGTAAAACATTTACAAGATATTCGTTTTGTAGGAAATTTATCGATTTTTATACCTTTTACTTAATCTTGTTTTATAGTATCAAATTTTGCTTTATGTGGAATGAATCTCCTCCCACATGGAGGTTGTCATATCCCTTGGAATCCTCCGAGCAACCCCTCAAATATGTCTGTGACATAATCGGTGGGTGCATCTCTTTGAGCACCAACAGTCGGCCTCCAAACATACTTTATTTCACCGTGACAGTAATTGCTGGAGGTGCCTATTTTGTGCATCTACCAACCTCCACCCTTTTAACACCTTCTTACCGTGACATCTGGTGGAGGCTCCCGGGTTTCCATATTTTAATGCGGGAGCCAGTGTTTGATCCCAGCACCTCCTTTTTGGTCCCACTCGCCCATCCTCTCAAGTGCTGCAGATATTTCCCGCTCAAGCTTGTTAGATGTTTTCTACCACCCCATCAGTAGTAATAGTCCCGGATGAGCCAATTGTTTTAACGATAATCCTGCCGCTAGGGACGCTCGTGTCGCTAGTGTCGCTGCGTGCGACGGCGGCGGCGGTAAGTTTGAAAAGCGCCCTGAGCGGTAGGATTATCGTTATTGCAATTGGCTCATCCGGGACTGTTTTCTTTATTTATAATTTGAATACAGTACATTGGATAAAGATATGTATACATAGTTTTTTGATTAACATGATGTATTATTTGCTTAACATATGAATACATAGTTTGAGAATAACATAATGGATTATTTGATTACAGGAGATTAACATATGAATACAATAAATGGACAATATAAGAAATATTAGGAGAAAAAAAGCACATTAAAATTCATAGTTTTTGTTTGAGGCACTAGGACACACAGATTTCGCGCACAACAATGATTTTAAAGTACGTGGTGCACTTTGAGTCCTCGTCATCGCTGCTGCTGCTATCGGCGGTAAATTGGTGGATAGGTTTGGTGATGCAGGTGACGAGCAGGTGAGAGAAACTTTCGTTGACGAACTCGGTGAAGGTTGGTATATAGATGGGGATGGTAAATTCGCTGTAATGGCTGGTTGAGAAGCATCCTGCGGATGTGACTTTGTTGGTTAGAGCAGGAATGTTGCTGTTGCCGAGGTATATGACGCATAGTGCGTCTTGTTTATGCTGGTGCACTTTGGTAGGTACGCATTTGACGTGGACGGCGTGAGCCCCTTGGACGTCGAGTGTGATGGTGACAACTCTGCTGTTGCGGAAATAGGAGTTGGAGATGCAGAGGATACGGATAGGTGAAGCTGCGTTGAGAATGAGTTGTAGGTCAAGATTGTTCCCCACGGGGACGGGGTAGGTTTCGTCGGACATTATTTAGGGTTATATGGGGAGAACGTGACGATGTGGCGTTTGAAACCGCTGCGTAGTTTTTCCTCGCCTGCGTATATGATGCAGAATGAGGTAGAGTTGAGTTTGTTGACGAGTTCTGGAGAGGCTTTGGCAAATCTTGTTGGTAGGAAAACTTCTGTGTCGTTGTCGAGTTTGACGACGAGCTTTGTACCGTGAACGGTGTCGATTGTTTTGACGCCGACGACGCGATATGGTACGTGCTGTTGAAGCGTAGATACGCTGAGAGTGTGGGCGCTGCTGGAAAGTTCTTCTAGCTCTTTAAGGACGTCCTGTGACATTCTGACGGCACAGATGGCAGTTTTTGATAAACGGGGGAGGACCGTCTATATGAGTGGTTTGATGAGGAAGGTTGTAGTGTTGTTTACACCTGCGATAAGGTGCGCAAACTACCTGTGCGTCTGCGGGAAGTTGGTTCCACACAAGGTCGACGTCGCTTGGGGGATAACGTTCGAAGATGTATATGCCGTTCTGCAGCAGCACTTGGCGTTCCCTTGGCAGTAGCAGGTGGATTCTTCGTCCGTTATCGAGATACCGAAAGAGCACGATGAAGCAGTTCATGTGGTGTTTCTAGCGGAGTACCTTCGAAGGAATTGCTGAATTTGCTTGTTGAGATGATCGAGGTCTTCGTAGAAACCGTGTTGACACTGCGTGCACAGGAGGGTGAGACGGTGCTTAAGTTCGCAGCTGCACGTTTGGTGAAAGCAAAACGAGCAGTGGAAATCTTTACACGACGGTCCTGGCATTCCCCACGGCTGGCTAGCACCGAATGAAGGGGTAAAGAATGCGCGTGCATAAATATAACCCAACTGCCGGAAGCAGGAAATCACTGGTGGGGGAAAAGTTCGTTGGAGATTTACCACATCAGGGGAAGCACTGGTGGGGGAAAAGTTCGTTGGAGAAACACCACATCAGGGGAAGCACTGGTGGGGGAAAAGTTCGTTGGAGAAACACCACATCAGGGGAAGCAGTGGTGGGGGAAACGTTCGTTGGAGGTTGGCTACATCCGCCGGAAGCGCTTAGCGATTATTGCACAACATCCGCAGGAAAAACACTGTGTCCGTTGATTTAACGGTTTTCGTCTTGGAGGAGAACTCTGTTTTGAACGGTGCTGAACATGCAAACGACCACATCAGGGGGAAGCACTGGTGGGGGAAAAGTTGGTTGGAGAATTACCACATCAGGGGAAGCACTGGTGGGGGAACGTTCGTTGGAGGTTCACTACATCCGCCGGAAGCGCTTAGCGATTATTGCACAACATCCGCAGGAAAAACACTGTGTCCGTTGATTTAACGGTTTTCGACTTGGAGGAGAACTCTGTTTTGAACGGTGCTGAACATGCAAACGCCGTGAATGTGATCGGGTATGATATAGGATGCTTCGCGACCCGAATGCGGGGGCGAAGGGCGCGAGATGTTTGGGTGAGGTGCGGTTGGAACGCTGGTAGAAATACATGCGCACTAAGGACTATTTTGTGAAAATGCGCAGTGCGAAACGGGTGCTGAGGAAATGATGAACCTCGAGGAATGTTCTAAAATTGGCGCACCGTATGTACTTGGTGAACTGCGTGAAATTCATGTCATGTAAGGGAACGTTGGAGGCATGGTTGTGAAGCATGTACTTGTGGTATGCCATGATTTGATTTTGCACGTCCGTCTCTTCCTTCTTTTTGTGATAGATGATGTCGGTAATGATGCGCTGCAGTGTATGCAACACGTGCCATTCTTGTTGGTTGAGCGTAACGGATGCGCCTTGCGGTTTTTTGAAAACGAGCTTTAGCTTTCCGAACACAAACTTAAACACGATGGTGACGCTGTCGCTGAACTGAAATTGCTGTAGACGTCCCTGCGGGTCATTCAAGCGTTTGTGAATGATGGGGATGGCTTCGACGAGTTTGTGCCACTGCGAGGAACTCATGACGACTGCGTTGTGCTGTCCACATTTGGCAATGGTGACGACGAGATGGTGCGGCGGCCGGGGGGAGAATCCCACACTGACGAATTTAGTTTGTTGCGGGTTGAGGAAGTAGATATCCGCCAGAGGACCCACAACTGCACTGTGTTGGAACTGTGCTGGCGGAGCAGGGCTGTCGGGATGCTGTTGGAGGTCGAAGATGGGTAGTTTCCTTTTTTCCCCGGGTTTCGAGGTGGTCGGGGTTTGACATCCGGTTATACTGGAACACACAAAACAATAATAATAATGTGAGGGATAGAGAGATAAACGGGGTAGAAAAAAGCAAGCTAATACATAGGTGCGGACCTACCTGGTCGGCGTGCTGCATGGCAGCAGGACTGTATCCGCGCGCTGCATGGTACACTCTGAATGAGGCGAGCGGCACCGTAACGTTGCTTTTTATATGCGCAGGAGCGTCTTCTGAAAGCACGTGCAAGACGATGGATTAGCTTAGATGTGCTGAATAGTGACACACACACACACACACACACACACACACACACACACACACACGTACTCACCTTCAAGGGTTGACAAGTTTGCTGAGCGTCAGAGCACTTTGCGCGGCATGCGTTTTTGAACGTTTTGCGAATGACGACATCATTATGCGCGTGATTGCTGACGTGAAATTTTGAGAAGAATGTATGCTTAGGCAAGCCGGAGCAGCGGTGGGTGAGGTAGGCGATGACGTAATGACCGCACGTGGTGCTGTCGAAACCTTGCAGCCTTCTGGCGTTGGTGGACCAACGTGTCCCGCAGACCGAATTTAAGAACCGGAGAAAATGGGGCGAAAGCGGTCCTATGCCGTAACTGTCAAAATATTCTACATGCGAGTTTTTGTCCACAAAGATGCAAACCCAGTGTTGCCCTGATTTGGTGCTGGGGTCGGTGTTAGCCACTAGCGCCAAGGGAGGCGTTCGAATGCCGTGAAGTACGGGTAGTTTATCGCAGGGGTAGACGCCTAAAAAGTGAGAGCGCGTAGAGGGGCATGTCGATAGAAACCGTTGAATTTGAAAGGTGTTCATGATACCAAAATGGATCGGTTGGCGTCGATTTCGACCGTGCGATGTATTTCCGCTAGCAGCAGAAGTATGACCGGTTCTGTCAATTTATCGGCAAAACCGATGCTTATAGAGACGGTTCCGTGGCGCTGACCCGAGATGTGAGACTCGTTAGCGCTCATGTCTGCAGTGAGATCGAAAACCATTATCGTATACCCTTGCGGGTAGGTTTCTCTGGAGATGGAGTGTCCCTCGTCCTTGAAATGAATGCCTAGGCCGTCCTGCAGGGTTTGAAAGCATTGCAAATAGTGTCCCTTTGTAAAGTCGGGTTGCAGAGGTTGGGAGGGAACGGGTTGCCCGTTGACGTAGAGCTGAAAGAAGTTCATTTTAAAATGTTTCAAGTTGTACGGATTTGAGTTAAAATGGCCGGAATAGGCCTTGTCGGTGACCATGGCTACTACCACTCTCCTTGGAACTTGCCCTACGCACACGTCGCTAAACGTCATTGCCCTGGACTCCTTGGGGATGCTGAGAGCGTGAAAGCTGACGTCTTTGAGATGGTACTTTGCGTTGCCCTTTGCGAGCACGGCCTGGTGCGCGAGCTTTATGGTCGGCAAGGGCCGCACCGATTTTAAGCGCAGCGTGGCAGACACGATGTCGGCGTACCCCTTAAAGGTATCTACGTCGGAAAACAGATAAAACTGGGGAGAGGCGGGAGTGAGCTTGACGGTCATGCTAACGTTGTTCAAAAGCAGCTTCTCCTGTCTAAAAAGAGCGTTGGACTGAGGACCGATGAGCTGCACGACGTTGCTCCCTTTGGTAAACCCCTGACGCCACTGAAAACCCGCATTGGCGATAAAAGTGTCCATGATGCCTGCCGTGTCCTTTCTCCAGAGGGTAGATTCTAGTTTGGTGTTCATGGCATCTTCGGAGTAATTGAGAAGCGTCTCGAGGTAGGTTCTATAGGGGTAACCGGCTTGCGGCATGGAGACGATGACGTTATTGAGGGTTACCTCCATCTGTTGAAACAGGGAATTTAAGGCGTTGTTGACCAGAGTGGCGTTAGCGTCAGCGTTTAAGGCCTCTCCTTTGTCATCTACAATGCGCACCATGAGTTCGAGTACGACGTAGGTCAGGTCTAGGTAATCGTCCGCATTTCCGGAATAATGAAAGGTGATGGGGGCATTTTTCATTAAAGTGTTTTGAGGGTTTAGGTATAGGAACCGTGACTCCTCGATGCTCATCTGAACCGGCACCTCTGTAAAGAGGTCCAGTTCGGAACTCAAGTGGACGGTCGCGTCTGCCATTACGAAAATACGTCTTGCACCTTGCGCCTACCGCGTTTCAGCTTGGAATGCTTGCTCTTTCTGGATTTGCTCGGTTTTATTCTCTTGAGACGCCTGGCGCCGGAACCGAGCATGGCATCGAGCTTTTCGTCGGCTTTTCGCTTTAAATTGTATCCGGACTCCTTGAGCCTCCGCTGGAGCGCTTGCTTCGGCGCTGCTCCCGCCACAGTCACATCGGACAGAACGTGAGCGCCCGCCTTTAAGGCCTCCTTTCCGACTGCTTTTGCTCCGCTCTTTAAAAACGGTAGCAACCTTCTGAAGAGTCCTCCGAGGGCTGAAAAGAGACCGCTGCCTCTTTGGTAGCGCTTGCCCCTGTAGAGAGTGAAATCGCGATGGTGGAACGCTCCGCCGGTCTGATTGAGGTAGTACCGCGTTACGGCGTGCACGTCCATTACGCCTGTTTCGGACGAAAAGCGAGAACTACAGTAGAGGAAAATCCGTCGGCGAATGGCAAGAGATCGCCGTAACCGTTCCTTAAATCTATGTTGACGGTCTTGAAGTCTTGCTGAATCAAGGGTACCCAATTTTGGGGAAAAAACGTCTTTTCGTCGCTCATGTAAGTGTTGTTGCTTCTTTCGTATTCCACGGCCGCGCTCTCTATGACTTGGGCGAAGGTGTCGCCCACGACTTGCGGGGACACTAGATTACAATAGACGAACATTTCGTAAGGAAACCCCATATAAGGATCTACGGGGTGTTTAGCAGCTTTTTCGAGAACGACGTTGACGTAGGGATCGAAACCCAACATTTTTGCCATAGCGGGCGTTAAGAGCAAACTGTGGATGCGGTGTAGAGGTCCCGGAGGGTCCTCCGATTTTGAAACGTCTCGTTTGGGTCTGACGGAACGAGCCGCCGCGGGTTTCTGCTGCCCCGAAGCCCGGGGCTTCGGTTTCGGTTTCGGCTTGGGTCTCTGGTGGGGCGCATCGTTGAGAGCTTCGTATTCGCCGACCGCGTACGGCACGACCGTGTGCGCGACATTTTCCACAAACCCGTCGAACGGAATGTCGGGTAGTGGTTCGGGATGGGCGACGGCGGCATTCACGCCCACCGTCTGCTTGCGCTCGTCGAAGAGGAAGAAGTTTTCCACGTGCAAGTGTTCGAGTAGAGCGGCGTTGACGAGGTTCACCAAGTCTTTGGGATTGTGCACGATGCCTTGCGGCATTTGCAAACTGAATTTGGAATGCGTGGGGAGGAGCGTCATGGTGTACTTGGTGCCCGCCAGACGGGCATCGTCTGGTGAAAGGTTATAAAATTTCACCGGATACCTGACCTTTTGCAGGGCGACCTCCCATTCTCCCTGCAGAACGATTCTCTCGGGCAAGATGTTAGAAAATCTGGCCGTGGTGTTGTCGGTAAAGTGTTCCATGGAAGCGTTGCTCACGAGAGTGATGGAGAAGGGCTCGGTCTTAATCATGTCGAATCGACGGTCGAAGCCAGAACCCACGAGTTAAACTTTGCCGGATACCCCTTCCACTTCACCAAGACATGCTTGCGGCGCCCTCGGCCCTTGGTCTGTAAAACGCGCTCGATCTTAAACGTCCGAGGTAGCGCGACCTTTTGTAGCTCCTGGGTGTAAAATGTGCCGTCTATGGCTTCTCCGGCCAGATCCTTCAACTTATATACCACCGGCCGACCGCGCACCACCTCGGCTATCCGAAATATTTCGTCCGTCCAATTCTGCTCGTAGCCCTTGTCGAATTTCATTTTTTCTTTAGAGATGCGCACGTGATCGCCGACGGAAAATGCGGGTCTCCCTGCGCGAGGTAGGGTCCTATTTCCGTAGAGATTGCGGTACACTCGTAAAATGTTAGATTCGTTCACGTCCTTCGGAGCCATTTTTATGGACCTGTGATGCGAGCTATTGTACGACTCGAGTAAGGCCGGAAGGACTTCCAGGTATCTGTAACTGTTTTTGTGCGTGAAATACCTCCACATTTTGGTTTTTAAGGTGCGGTTGAAGCGCTCCACGACGCTGGCTTTAACGTTATTTTTGGTCGTGTAATGTTTCACGTCGTGTTTCTTCAGAAAGTCGCGAAAAGTCTTGTTGGTGAACTCGGTTCCCTTGTCCGTCTGGAGGACCCTGGGGACGCGCTGGGAGAATATGGAGCGAAACGCTTGCGCGACCTCGGTACCCAGCTTCGATTTCAGGGGTACGGCCCAAGCATATTTGGAAAATACGTCGATAACGGTCAGAATGTACACGTAAGGTTTGTAATGTTCCCTCACGCTGTTCATGACGTTTAGATCGGCCTCCCAAAGATCGTCCATATTCGTCACGTGATAACATCTGGTGGGGAACCCCTTTCTGACCGGTTTGTGCAGAGTGTAACTGTCCCGGGTTCGAAGGAAGGACTCGATGTTCGCCTTAGACGCGCCCGTGGCCTTTCGAAGGGGCTTGACCGTGCTCAAACCGGCATAGTGTTCCGGTCTGGCATAGTATCGCCTTAGCGCCTTCCATTCCTTCATGCTTTACTTGTACAGGGGCTGCCAGACGCGCCTGCGAAAATGGTACGACGCGGAAGGCGATTTCGATTTCTTTTTCGGAGTGGCAGGGTTCGCCCTCTTCTTTTTGCGAGGCGAGAGGAGGTTGACCTTTATGGTTCGGGGTTCGACCTCCTGCTTCACCGGCACGCGCTCGTGCACGTCTTCGTAATCGTCGTCGTCGTCGTCGCCGAGGAAGGGCGTTCTGACTTGTGCCACGAGATCGAGGTAGTTGTCCAATTTATGTTTTACGAGCCGCCACTTTTCGTCGGCAGAGAGCTTTGCGCTCTGCAGGTTCCGAATTTCTTTGGCCAATCTGGATATGGTGCGGTCTACAGCGTGAAGCTTGTCGACGGTCTTCGGTTGCGGTGCAACGAGGATCTGCCTGCCGTACTTCATCCTGTTAATTTCGACACTAGCGCGCCGCCGAGCGAGGCCAAGACGGGTAGGAGGAATGCCGGCAAAAAAACCTCCTTTTTGAACCAAGATGCTCTTCTTCTTCTTCAGAGGAACCCGTCTATCCGTCAACTTCCTCCAAGAAGCCTTGTGCTTCTTTAGGCGAGCCAAGCACTTTGCGGGAAGTTGCACGTTACCTCTGCACACGTTGAGCATACATTCGCTAATGGCCTTGATCAGATCGCCGTCGGCATTTTTTAACAACTTTTTGCGCAGAGGGGCCTTCGCCTTGGCCAGAGCCGACAAATTACCGTGCTGTCTCGCTATGCGAGGACTGGTCAGCGTCGCGAGCCTTGACCTACCTCTAGCCATGCTTGCGCGATAATGACGTTCGCTCCGAAAGCGGTACTTTTTATTTAGACTCGACGGCCTCAATCGGGCAGGACCCTGCCGGGATGATATGGAACGCAACGAACCCGAGTCCTCTCGGCGGTCTCAGTTGGGTACGAAATAAGAGAGGTTTTCCCCCGGCAGCACGCCGGTTCGATACCTGTATCGGGCGGGCGTGTACTGGGTGCAGTCCAACACGAGATACCCGTGAGGGCGTTCGGTGGCCTTCTCGAAGGCCTCCAAGAGAAACCTAGAGTTCCTGGGTTCGATCTGCTGGCACAGTCTCTCGATCTGCATCTTGTCCCGGTTGTTCTTGAAGACCACGACGTAGTTCGCATTCAGAGAGATGTTGCGATATTTCTGACCCTGCGGAAACACGTTCTGCAGGATGTAGACGATGCCGAAGCGCTTGTGATGGGAGTCTCTGGTGAAAAAATTGGACACGTCCTTCCCGCCACCCTCCAGCATCAGATCGTCGAGGACGACGAGGTCGTTCTCGCCCACCGAAGCAAGTTCGGGTATGCCCGCGTGGGTCTCGCAACGCAGTGCCGAGGGTTCGAGTCTCGGCGAATACTCCGGAGGGTGGCACCACAGCACCCTCCTGGGGCGCACGTCGAACATCCGGTGCGCGTGGCGCAACAGGTTTTTCACGAAGGTCGACTTGCCGCAGCGCGACGGCCCCGTCACGAGCATCGTGCTGGGAAACTCGAATCGCCCCAGGTCTCGGGGACCGGGCATCGTCTCCTCAGGGGCGCCCGGTTCGAAATGACTTTGGCGCGGCTGCGGACGTCTCATTTATGCGTTCCTCTTGAACCCGTAGGGATAGGAATCGTGATCGCCGGCGAGCACGCGCTTGTTGACCACCATCCTAAACGTCTTCGAGCTGGGTTCGGTGACGACCGTCCAAGACGGTTTCCGCGAGATCTGCGTGCCCGCCAGGTTCACCGCGCGGTCGTTGTCCCTGAGCACCACGTCGCGAATCACCTCCGCGTTCACCAGCTCCAGGTTGCCCGAATTGAGCGTGATCCCCTTCACCTTGCACACCGAGAAGGTCTTGCCCGTCTCGGGGCAAACGATCTCCATGCAGTAGCTCTTGGGCCCCGTGGAGGCGAACCGGGCGATGTAAGAGCCCCGCCCGTACTTCTCCAGCTCGTCCGTCATGTCCCCCAGGAGGCGTCCGACGGACGGCGTCCAGTCGCCCGGAGCGGCGGCGACGACGACGGAATCGGTGTCGAAGTAGCAGACCCGTTCTCCCAGCCTCTTGAGGTAGGAGTAGAGCACCAGGCGCGCGTGAGCCGTGGTGTAGGCCGCCAGGACGGCGTTGGCGGCGGTGTTGACCTTGCGGCACTGCTCGCGGTACCTCCACACCGCGTACACGATCCGGTCGGTGACGGGCACGTAGGTCTGCACTTCCACGCCCGGGTCGTTGAGCAGCTCGAGGAGGCGGTCGTACCGGTCCACCAGCTCGCACGTGGGGAGGTTTTCCCTCTGCCCCAGTTTGCCCCAGAAGCTGTTGAGCATCAGCTTGGCCAGCTCCCGCCTGCCGGGGTTGGTGGCGACGGCCTGGGGATCCAGGGCCACGCCTTCGTGTTCGAAGAATTGCTCCACGTACTGCTGCTTTGCGGCAGGGTCGTCGCAATCCGAGGGCCAGCCGGAGGCTTCGGTCTTGATCTTCAGGAACTGATTCACGTAGTCCTCGAAGAGACCCTTGGCTCCGGTGGTCGGTTCGTGCCGCACCACGTCGTACTCCCAGATCTCGTGGACCCTGAGGAGGCGGTACCCCTCCTCCAGGGCGACCTTCATCTCGTCGACCACCCAGGTACCCGACAACGCCCTCTCGCGCTCTCCGTGGTGGCACTCGTCTTGGTTCTCCGCCTCCGCGCAAGCGCGGCATAGCGGGAACATGAGCTTGCCGCCGATGCGCGCCGGTAGCACCGGGTGGTACAGGTGTTGCGGCGGTAGAACCTCGCACTTCACCAACCCGCCTCCCACGTCTTCCAAGCGCGGGAATCGATCCACGTGGATCTTGGGGTGGCCCGCGGGGTAGGGTTTCGTCTTGTTCACGTACGGGTACAGGCTGCACACGTCGTAGTAGTAGATCTTGCTATCCCCCTTCGCCTCGCAGTACGTCTTGGTGCAGTTGGTGCGACCTCCGTGGAAGGCGTCTCTGGGGTTCAGGGGTTCGGGTACCGGAAAGTCCCTTGCGTGGCGCGCGAGGTCCTGGTCGGCCTTCATCGCGGCGTCGAACTCGCACTCCCACATTTCCACCACGGCGTAGCCGGCGGCCTTGATCTTGACCGTGACCTTCTCGGTGCTCTCTAACCTGGAGGCCATGGTTTCGTGTCCCGAGTTGTATATCGCCGCATGGCGATTGTGAAAGCACCGCCTGCAGCCGTGTTAAAAGCAGCCGTGGAAAAAGTACGTGGTTTTTTCGGCCTCTCTGTACCCGTCCACCTTGTGCCCCGCGATTTTTACTTCACGTCCTGGCATGGCGTGCTGGATGACGATGCGGTTTTGCGTCTCTAGCCAGGTTAGCCATATGCACGCGGCGCGAGACTGACGGTCCGCTAGTCGATACCCGCCCGCTGGCAAGAGGGCAATTTTTTTAAGCGGCATGAAGCGCTTTCTATACACGCACATGCACGCCTGCGCGATGGTGACGCATTTTCTGAACGGGTCTATTCCGTTCTCGTCCAAGAATTCCCTTCTGAATTTGGAAACTCCCTGACTGAGTAGAAATACGTCCATCTTGCAATACGTCCACCATTTCCGCCCTCATGTCGAAGACGTGCCCGGAGGACGCCTTTTCTTCGTGCCACTGCTCGAAGGCTTTCCGACCGTCCGCCGACATGCCCTCCGGGCAGTAATGCCTTTTGTCGGGAATCGAACCCACGTACCGCTCGTTTTCCTTCGTGTTAAACAGGTACGGGAAATAACCTTTGCATTCCTTCAATCCGAAGTTCTTGGAAAAGCGGGAGAGTGGCATGGGTATGAAGTTGAGCGAGTCTAGAAATGTGACGTCACCGTACCTCATCGTGTAGATCTTGCTCCCGTTCATGATGAGCTCCGGCATCCAGTCTAAGTGCGCCACCATGTACTTTAATAGAAACTGCCCGTCGTAAGCTCTGAGGTTATGCGCCACGACGTAGACGTCCCAGGCTTCGAACCTCGCCTGCGCGATGTGCTCGAAAAGCTGCTTCACGGGTTCGTCCGTGAACACCCATTCTTTGCAACCGCATTCGGTGCAGTATGCCGTCTTGCGGCGTTCGTCGATGCAGTGCGGGCAGGCTTGGTACAACACGCACAAGTTAGGTACATGCTCGTATGTGTCCTTTTTGCCGGTATATGGAATGTTTTGCGTGCATTCGAAGTCGATGAACATAAACACGTACCGGTTTCTTTTGTTCTTTGCGGCGTACGGCTGCATATAGCACATGTGGCTAGAATTCACGTGTGTCTTGCAATGATAGCAGTACTTTTCCCCGCACTCGTGCGCGGTTTTTCTGTACCTCGCATTCACGAGCTTGTTGCAAGACGTGCACACCTTTTCTACGTCGCACACCGACAGCGCCTTTGGGTAAAAAACGCCTTTCTTTGCGTGGTTTGCATCTCTGTTGCACCCGGCGCAGCGTATGTAGGCGTCGAATCGCGCATCGCACTGCTGATGGCATTTAGCGCACCTGGCGTCGCACCTGTGAAATTCTTTTTTGTGTGCCGAGGGATGATGACACCGGCGGCAATACCATTTGCATTTAAAGCATTTGTGAAGGTTCACGATGGCGTTAAAGTGCCCGGCGTGGAGCATGACGTCGATGTATTTATCGCATTTCTTATCCGACGCGTACAGCACGTGCTTCCCCATATGATCGCCAAACACCGTCACAGCGTAGCCCTTTAACGCAGCGTCAAAGCGTCTGACGTCATCTATGGTGCAGCCATCGTGGCCTTGACCGATGCTCGCGCACAAGGCTACGGCCTTCGATTTTTGCAGATAGTCGGAACGCGTCATCGTTCTATAGTTGACGTCGCGATCCACTTTGGCTTTGACTACAACGATGGCTCTTGCTAAACACAAGTTGTCTTTGTTGGCTATTTCGACAATGCCTTTATTGCCCCTACAGGCATCCAAGGTTGGTGGCACGAACCCGAGACCTCCTTGGTCCACACAAACGTCACGTGAAGAGGCCCGCTTAGCAAGAATTGTTGGTTACTTTGCATTACTTTTTCGATGCTTCCAACAATGACATCTGCATTCAATTGGTCTACGCGCCTAACGCTCATGTTGAAGGCTTTGGACGTCTCTTTTTCGTCTGTTATGGATATGCCTAAATATCCGGGTTTGTTTTCTAACAGGTTCTCTTTCGCAAAGTTTAGAATATCGTTAAACAGATGCGATACCCATTGCTCGGGGTTGACATCTCTGGGGACCGGGTTTACGGTAATTTGAGACTCTGTAAAGCCGGAAAAAAGCTTTGGCAGCCTTCTCTGCTTGTGTCCTATAATTTCGAACGTAGGCTGCAAGGTGCCATCGCGACTTCCCCCGGATTGCAGCTCCATCTTATCGTCCGAATGCGCCGATCGCTCTTTCCCCCTGCAAAGTGCTGCTGCTATTTTGTTTTTTATTTTAAACTATTTTTCGTCAAATAGAACGATTTTGTAGAAAAACCCGCTATCGCACCCGTCTCTCACTACGGGCGTCTGCTCTTGGCACCGGGTTTTTATAAGCTCGCTTATCAAAACCGATGTTTCATCATGCGCGTCGAGTTAAATGCCTCGTTTCGCCACAAAATTGTCACGTTTGTAAAAAACGCGGTCATCCTGTCACGAGCCGCCACTGCGCGACCGCCACTGCGCGACCGCGACCAACGGCAATAAGGCTGCATAAAAACGAATATCCTTTCTCACGCTCGATTTACACCTATGTCGCCACACGTTTCTTGCGCGGTGCTGTGCGTGAGAAATGCCAGGCGAGCGGGGTTTTAACGGTTTTGTACACTCGCATCAGTGCAATATTTAAAAAACTACGAGTGCCGTGTGTGGTGTTTTTTGTGTCGTGCAGTGCGTACGTGTTATGTAAAATGCGATACTTCCTTTCTAAGGAGTAACACCAACTGTTGAATGAAAATTCTCAAGTGTTACGTTCGTATGACCTCTACCGTCTATCTCTTATAGGTGAGTACGAAAGTTTATTTTCATATCCACTTATTTTTAATCCGGATAAACTTTTCGGGAAATGGTTGCATCCGAAGGGACGGTATACACTGGCCTTAAAATTCTAAATTCTTTCCATCAACATGGCGGGCAAGAACTGAAAAGCGACATGTCTTTAAAAAGAATGGCTAAGCATTGTACAATTCGAACCATTTATAACAGATATCTCGGAAATGGCTGACGTCACAAAAAAGTTATTTCAAATAAATTGTGTGTGTTTTTTTTAAAAGAGATCTAGATTTTTTGTATTGTATGTTTTTTCTCAAACCTTAGCAGTTATACAAGATCATAGAAAATTTCTTCCGAATCAAGAGGACTTCGCAGGCTATTTCCGCAAAATTCGAGATATACATTTTATTTTTTTCATATAAATTTCTTTAATATATGGTGTTGTAATTAAAATCGTCAGAGGCAGTTTTAGAAAATAAAACATTTCGGAAAATAGTTCATGTAAAGGGTAGTTTTGGGTGGAGGGACTTTCTTGCAAATCTCTGTGTTGTAACTTTGGAAGGTACTCAACCTAAATACCAAGTTTTAGTATTTATCCGACTTTTCATTTTTGAGTTATGCTGCTCTGACACATACACACAGAATTTTCTAAAAATGTTTTTTATTCAGGGGACCTCGAAACAAGTATTTAGTTTTCCGGTGAAATCTCAATATTGAATATTTGGATGTAATGCATACCTCCTCTACCTACTATTTTACGTGGTAGAGAAAGCCCCTAAATCAATATTATTACATGCAGTTGTGAAAAATATTACAGCTATGATTAATAAATTCTGGGATTACGAGAAATTTGTTAATATTAGTTTAAACGTATATAGTTTGCGAGAAAAGTGAGTAAGCTAGCTCGAAACTTAGCGTTGTTGTCACAAATAAACGTTATAGAGAAAACTCCGATTTTCATAAAAGTAAGATTAAAACTACTTGCTTAAGGTAAAATGCTTGTCTCATATTAAGAATATTCTCGGATATTCGGAGAATGGCGCGAAAGTTGAGTCTGACGCCTTGTTATTTTTATTCCGTTTTTTCTTCAAGTGGGGTTTCTCTATTGTTACATCTGTATAAGCACTGTAACTATTTTTACTTTCTCTACCACGTACATAGCAGATACAGGAGAAATTGCATTGCACTCAAAAATTCCATACCGGGATTTCGCCAGAAATACATCTATAGATTTGCACATTTCAACTTATTACATAATTGGCCTATATTGTGCACGATGTTTCATTTAAATACCCACAAACTGGGTCTGTGATTATTACTTTTTTTTATGTGTTTCAGTGGGTGAATAATAATTAGTTTGTTGGTATCGTTATCACAGTACTGTTTCACTTGTGAAATTCCGTTCTCTTTGTATGAAAATGAGTGGGAATTTTCTTGAAAATCTACGGTTTGTTGAATTTTTTTTATACGCTACTATTTTAGTGTGTGTGTGTGTGTGCGCGCGCGCGAGTACGTGCCTAGTATCCGTGCGCCACAAGCCAAAACGACGACATTATAGAAAAACTTTATCATTTGCCTACCGGACAGGGGCAACCGCGAAAGACCTGAAAAAAGCTCTAAGAGTATTCTAACGCTTACCGATCTGGAAAACCCGTGAAAACAAGATAGTACACTTTTTTTTTAATTTTCTCAAAAATGGCTATAACGATTTTGATGAAAATATCATATGTTTAAGATAATGTCGTGAGAAATGAAATGTATATCTCAAATTTCTGGGAATGTCTCCAAAAGTATTTTTCATTGTGAACGCCTTTTGCATAACTGGCAAACCATAAGAGATAGACAAAATTTTACTACACAAAAAATGTAGTTCGCGTTAAAATACACAACTTATGCCATATACATTTCTTTTGTTGAGTGAACCGCTTTCGAGATATTGCTTGTTATTTCCTTAAATTTTTCAATACTTATACTTTTTTTTACTTTCTCTACTACGTATAGTAAGTAGGGGAAGTATTGCATTCCACCCAAAATTCGATACCGAGATTTCACCGGAAATACACGTTTTGAGACCTAACTTTATCATTTGCCTACCGGACAGGGACAACCGCGCAAAAACCATAAAAAAAAGCTCTAAGAGTATTCTAACGCTTACCGATCTGGAAAACCTATGAAAACAAGATAGTACGCTTTTTTAATTTTCTCAAAAATGGCTATAACGATTTTGATGAAAATATCATATGTTTAAGATAATGTCGTGAGAAATAAAATGTATATCTCAAATTTTCTGGGGATGTCTCCAAAAGTATTCTTCATTGTGAACGCCTTTTGCATAACTGGTAAACCATAAGAGATAGACACAATTTTACTACACAAAAAAATGTAGATCGCGTTAAAATACACAACTTATGCCATATACATTTCTTTTGTTGAGTGAACCGCTTTCGAGATAATGCTTGTTATTTCCTTAAATTTTCCAATACTTATACTTTTTCTTTCTCTACTACGTATAGTAAGTAGGGGAAGTGTTGCATTCCACCCAAAAATTCGATACCGAGATTTCACCGGAAATACACGTTTTGAGACCTCCTGAATCCAAAAAAAAAATTTCTGGGAATGTCTCCAAAAGTATTCTTCATTGTGAACGCCTTTTGCATAACTGGTAAACCATAAGAGATAGACAAAATTTTACTACACAAAAAATGTAGATCGCGTTAAAATACACAACTTATGCCATATACATTTCTTTTGTTGAGTGAACCGCTTTCGAGATATTGCTTGTTATTTCCTTAAATTTTTCAATACTTATACTTTTTTTTACTTTCTCTACTACGTATAGTAAGTAGGGGAAGTGTTGCATTCCACCCAAAAATTCGATACCGAGATTTCACCGGAAATACACGTTTTGAGACCTCCTGAATAAAAAAAATCATTTTTGGAAACATGTCCGTGTGTGTGTGCCTGTCTGTGTGTCTGTCTGTCTGTGTGTGTGTGTGTGCGCGCGCGAGTACGTGCCTAGTATCCGTGCGCCACAAGCCAAAACGACGACATTATAGAAAAAACTTTGTCATTTGCCTACCGGGCAGGGACAGCCGCTAAAACACCTGAGAAAACCTCGAAAATTAGAAACGGCTTCGTCAACCAGTACAGAAAACGCCTACCAACCAGGGAAAACCTATGAAAAAGCAGAAAGAGTTTGCATTCGTTTACCAACCGCAGAAAACTCCCAAAAAACTAGTTATTTTAAAAAAAAAAAGAAAAAAAAGGAAAAGACGAATAATATAAGTATGGCAACTGCAACGTTTGTGTGTGTGTGTGTGTGTGCGCGCGAGTACGTGCCTAGTATCCGTGCGCCGACAAGGTAAAGCTTCATCATTTGCCTACCGGGCAGGGACAACCGCTAAAAAAACTGAGAAAACCTCGAAAATTAGAAACGCCTTCGTCAACCAGTACAGAAAACGCCTACCAACCAGGGAAAACCTATGAAAAAGCAGAAAGAGCTCGCATTCGTTTACCATCCGCAGAAAACCCCCAAAAAACTAGTTATTTTTTAAAAAAAAACGAAAAAAAGGAAAAGACGAATAATATAAGTATGGCAGAAACAGCTTGCATTCGTCTACCAACCGGAGAAAACCCCGAAAACACTAGTTATTTAAATTTGCTGATGAGTTCTGGATAGGCTTTTGCAAATGTTGTTGGTAGCAAAACTCGCCTTTTCCATCACCTCCAACATACCCCACTCCCACACCTTTTTTCTTTCCACCAATCATAATCTCTCTTATTCTCACCAATCAACAACTTTCATTTGTTCCTTTCCACCAATAACAACACTTCTTATTCCCACCAATCACAACTTCACACGTCACTTTCTGTTATACTTTTTATCCCTCGTTCGCCATCTTTCCCCCTCTTTCAGCCCCCAACCTCCGCACAGACAACGCCTCACCGCTCCTTAACCTCAACTTCGTGCCTCCGTCATCTTATTTAGTTCCCATTTTTACCACCACGCCTCTCATCTCCCAACCAGATTGCCGGCAAGAACAGATCTCGTTCATTCACACCTCAACGGTTGACTCGGCAGCAGCTACTGCGAACACCTACGTCGTACACGTTTTTGACCGCTTTCGACCGGCTATGAGAACCCTGCTCCTACGTACGCTAGCGACCATCACGATGGTCCAGTACCAGGTTTTTGGTATAGTTAAATTACGCCTCTGCAAAGGGTGTCTGTACCGCTTTAAAAACCTGGGTATATCAGTGCGTAGTGATGTTGGTTGATCTTAAAGCTGGTTAAGCATTTTCAAAAACAGTTTGCTTTTATTTTTTCGCGTCGCGTACCGCGCATTTGGTGACGCATCCAAACCGGTAACAGGTAAGTACCACACGCATAATTATTTTTCGGACCTGCTTGGCGTAGGAATATATCCTTTCGTGTTTTGGTACTGTAACCTCAAACCTCCTTACCCACCTCTTGCGTCCGCCATCTTGTTTAGTTCTCACCGCATCTCCTTGTCGCAGACCCTCCGCCATTTTTAGTTCCCACTATTTTAACCTCAAAATCTACTCTTCTAAACTCTTGCTTCCCCCATCTTCTTTTAGTTCCCATTCTCACCACCGCGTCTCCTTACCCCCCACCTCTTGCGACCGCCATGTTCACCACTAACCTCCAAATTTCCTCGTCCTTAAACCTCTTGTCTCAACCACCTTGTTTAGTTCCCATTTTCGCCACCGCATCTCATATCGCCCCCATCTATCCACTCAAGAAAAAACTACCATCCAACGTTCAAAAAAATTGCTGATCAGTTCACGACAGGCTTTTGCAAATCTTGCTGCTAGCAAAACTTACCTTTCCCATCACCTCCAACATACCCCACTCCCACACCTTTTTCTTTTCCACCAATCATAATCCCTCTTATTCTTACCAATCAACAACTCTCATTTGTTCCTTTCCACCAATAAAATCACTTCTTATTCCCACCAATCACAACTTCACACGTCACTTTCTGTTACACTTTTTATCCCTCGCTCCCCATCTTTCCCCTCTTTCAGTACCGACCTCCGCACAGACAACACCTCGCCACCCAGCTCCTCTCCATCACGCGACCTCCATACTCTTCCATCTTCCTTCCTTCATCTTCCACCCCAAATTAACGAACCAATCAAAACACTACACGTCACTTCCTCAATTCTTTCAACTCGTCCCGGATGAGCCAATCGATTTAACGATAATCCTACCGCTCAGGGCGCTTTTCAAACTTACCGCCGCCGCCGTCGCACGCAGCGACACTAGCGACACGAGCGCCCCTAGCGGCAGGATTATCGTTAAAACAATTGGCTCATCCGGGACTATTACTACTCCCATCCTCCCCGTAAGAATTAAAAGTTCATTAGTTCTCTTCCCCCACCCTCCCTCCCTTGTAACCAGGTGCGATATGACCAGGTTAGAAATATAATGCTCACATAGGTTACATTGTGTTAATGTTTTCAGCTTTAGGGTAGCCAACCAAATGTACCCCCCCCCAAATTGTGTAGCATTTAAGAAATTTTTAAAGTGCATTGCTATTGTGTGATTTTTAGTTTTTGTTGTTCTCAAACTGAGACAGTTCATTCTTGTTAACCGGGGAGGGCTATAAAGAAAAAATAAAGATGCCTTTTGTGTGGTAATGCATTAAATAGGCCCGCATTATTAGTGTTCAAGTAAGAAGAGGAATTAAAGAAACCGAAGCTAAGGCTTGGCTAAGTTCTGCGTAGGATTTATTTTCTTCTTTTTTTGGCTGAAAGAGCAAGCTAGTACATTTCCGGCCACTAAACTCATTAAGGTGAGTAACGACAGGAAAGAAAAGAGAAAAATTATGCAAGCTAATGTGTCTGTATAAATGATTTTATTCAGTTTCTGCAGGCTCTGCCTGAACTGTACCACAAAATCTTATTGTTTGTATAAGAATGATTTTCTCTACAAAGGAAAGTGTGGGATCGATTATAAATTAAGTATAGGCAGTAATTCTAGGTACAGGCACGTGTAGAATTGCGTGCCTATGTCGGTAAGCCTAAGTAAAAACAGTGCTGTTTCCCTTTCGTGTCTACAAGGGCTAGTAGATGTAACATGTGTTCGCCCCCTCCCATTAAGTTTAGTTGTCTTAATTTTTGAGTCCGCGAGCCTTATAAATTTTAGGTGAGAACAGCACTGGTAATCTATCTTTTTTTTTTTTTTTTTGGTGAGCAGTAATGTGTGATTGATGTATATAGATATAGATGAACAGATAGCACGTCAGAAACAACTGTGAGGGCGGTCATTTTGTTGCTCTACCATGTGGATGAGCGTGGTTTCAGCCCGCGAAAGATGCGGTAGAGCTTTTAAGTAGTTAAGCGTTGCATTTAGTTTATTGTCGTCCAAAGAATCTGAGCGATGAGAAAAGTCGCCAGTGGAGCTCTATTTACAGGTGAGCGAAAGGTCCCTGTAGATAGGACTTTTGTGTAAGGCGCAGGTCACTCTATGGTGGTGAGAGAAGTAGGCCACAGGGGTTGCAACCTCGTTGGCATCAACCGTATGCTGGCGGGCAGGGATACAGTGAGGAAGCCCTGCTGACGATGATAACCATGATGTTAAATAGGACCAAAATTTTTTCCTGACCTGCTCGATGATTAAGAACAGTGGGTGCACAATTTTGGTGCCCCTGTGTTGAAATTTGTTAAGTAGTGAGCTGCTCAAGATTTGGAAACCCCGAGCCGTGGACAGCAAAGTCCCTTAAATTTCTGTGCTATGTTACGTGTTGATGCAAACCGTCATGGAAGCTGACGAAAAATTGAAGTGTCGTTCCAGAAATAAATTAGTGTGCTAGGAGTGCATCAGAAATAGGAAGAAAAACATGACGAAGTTCAGACGGACGGAACACAGCTAATTGTAAGGGCAGCAAGAATTTACATCCCACACCAGGAGAGAATCCAGCAGTATGGACAGTCATTCGTGTGGTATGTTCCAATTTTTACTTTCTCTACTACGTATAGTAAGTAGGGGAAGTATTGTATTCCATCCAAAAATTCGATACCGAGATTTCCCCGGAAATATATGTTTTGAGATCCCCGGAATCCAAAAAAAGCATTTTTGGAAACATGTCCGTGTGTGTGTGTCTGTGAAAAGCGTAACTCAGAAACGAACAGTTGGATAAACACCAAACTTGGTATTTAGGTTCAGTATCTTCCAGAGATGCGACACGAAGGTTTTCAAGAAAATCCCCCCACCACAGAGTACCCTTTACATGGAACATTTTTCGAAAATTTTAATTTTCTCAAAAATGGCTGTAACGATTTTGATTAAAATACCATATGTTTAAGATATTTTCATGATAAATAAAATGTATATCTTGAATTTTCTGGGAATGTCTCCAAAAGTATTCTTCATTGTGAACTTTTGCATAACTGGTAAACCATAAGAGATAGACAAAATTTTACTACACAAAAAAAATGTAGATCGCGTTAAAATACACAACTTATGCCATATACATTTCTTTTGTTGAGTGAACCGCTTTCGAGATAATGCTTGTTATTTCCTTAAATTTTCCAATACTTATACTTTTTCTTTCTCTACTACGTATAGTAAGTAGGGGAAGTGTTGCATTCCACCCAAAAATTCGATACCGAGATTTCACCGGAAATACACGTTTTGAGACCTCCTGAATCCAAAAAAAAAATTTCTCGGAATGTCTCCAAAAGTATTCTTCATTGTGAACGCCTTTTGCATAACTGGTAAACCATAAGAGATAGACAAACTTTTACTACACAAAAAATGTAGATCGCGTTAAAATACACAACTTATGCCATATACATTTCTTTTGTTGAGTGAACCGTTTTCGAGATATTGCTTGTTATTTCCTTAAATTTTTCAATACTTATTCTTTTTTACTTTCTCTACTACGTATAGTAAGTAGGGGAAGTATTGCATTCCGCCCAAAAATTCGATACCGATATTTCACCGGAAATACACGTTTTGAGACCTCCTGAATAAAAAAAAAGCATTTTTGGAAACATGTCCGTGTGTGTGTGCCTGTCTGTGTGTCTGTCTGTCTGTCTGTGTGTGTGTGTGCGCGCGCGAGTACGTGCCTAGTATCCGTGCGCCACAAGCCAAAACGACGACATTATAGAAAAAACTTTATCATTTGCCTACCGGGCAGGGACAACCAGTAAAAAACCTGAGAAAACCTCTAAAATTAGAAACGGCTTCGTCAACCAGTACAGAAAACGCCTACCAACCAGGGAAAACCTATGAAAAAGCAGAAAGAGTTTGCATTCGTTTACCAACCGCAGAAAACTCCCAAAAAACTAGTTATTTTAAAAAAAAAGGAAAAGACGAATAATATAAGTATGGCAACTGCAACGTTTGTGTGTGTGTGTGTGTGTGCGCGCGAGTACGTGCCTAGTATCCGTGTGCCGACAAGGTAAAACTTCATCATTTGCCTACCGGGCAGGGACAACCGCTAAAAAAACTGAGAAAACCTCGAAAATTAGAAACGCCTTCGTCAACCAGTACAGAAAACGCCTACCAACCAGGGAAAACCTATGAAAAAGCAGAAAGAGCTCGCATTCGTTTACCATCAGCAGAAAACCCCCAAAAAACTAGTTATTTTTTTAAAAGAAACGAAAAAAAAAGGAAAAGACGAATAATATAAGTATGGCAGAAACAGCTTGCATTCGTCTACCAACCGGAGAAAACCCCGAAAACACTAGTTATTTAAATTTGCTGATGAGTTCTGGATAGGCTTTTGCAAATGTTGTTGGTAGCAAAACTCGCCTTTTCCATCACCTCCAACATACCCCACTCCCACACCTTTTTTCTTTCCACCAATCATAATCTCTCTTATTCTCACCAATCAACAACTTTCATTTGTTCCTTTCCACCAATAACAACACTTCTTATTCCCACCAATCACAACTTCACACGTCACTTTCTGTTATACTTTTTATCCCTCGTTCGCCATCTTTCCCCCTCTTTCAGCTCCCAACCTCCGCACAGACAACGCCTCACCGCTCCTTAACCTCAACTTCGTGCCTCCGTCATCTTATTTAGTTCCCATTTTTACCACCGCGCCTCTCATCTCCCAACCAGATTGCCGGCAAGAACAGATCTCGTTCATTCACACCTCAACGGTTGACTCGGCAGCAGCTACTGCGAACACCTACGTCGTACACGTTTTTGACCGCTTTCGACCGGCTATGAGAACCCTGCTCCTACGTACGCTAGCGATCATCACGATGGTCCAGTACCAGGTTTTGGTATAGTTAAATTACGCCTCTGCAAAGGGTGTCTGTACCGCTTTAAAAACCTAGGTATATCAGTGCGTAGTGATGTTGGTTGATCTTAAAGCTGGTTAAGCATTTTCAAAAACAGTATGCTTTTATTTTTTCCCGTCGCGTACCGCGCTTTTGGTGACGCATCCAAACCGGTAACAGGTAAGTACCACACGCATAATTATTTTTCGGACCTGCTTGGCGTAGGAATATATCCTTTCGTGTTTTGGTACTGTAACCTCAAACCTCCTTACCCACCTCTTGCGTCCGCCATCTTGTTTAGTTCTCACCGCATCTCCTTCTCGCAGACCCTCCGCCATTTTTAGTTCCCACTATTTTAACCTCAAAATCTACTCTTCTAAACTCTTGCTTCCCCCATCTTCTTTTAGTTCCCATTCTCACCACCGCGTCTCCTTACCCCCCCACCTCTTGCGACCGCCATGTTCACCACTAACCTCCAAATTTCCTCGTCCTTAAACCTCTTGTCTCAACCACCTTGTTTAGTTCCCATTTTCGCCACCGCATCTCATATCGCCCCCATCTCTCTATCCACTCAAGAAAAAACTACCATCCAACGTTCAAAAAAATTGCTGATCAGTTCACGACAGGCTTTTGCAAATCTTGCTGCTAGCAAAGCTTACCTTTCCCATCACCTCCAACATACCCCACTCCCACACCTTTTTCTTTTCCACCAATCATAATCCCTCTTATTCTTACCAATCAACAACTCTCATTTGTTCCTTTCCACCAATAAAATCACTTCTTATTCCCACCAATCACAACTTCACACGTCACTTTCTGTTACACTTTTTATCCCTCGCTCCCCATCTTTCCCCTCTTTCAGTACCGACCTCCGCACAGACAACACCTCGCCACCCAGCTCCTCTCCATCACGCGACCTCCATACTCTTCCATCTTCCTTCCTTCATCTTCCACCCCAAATTAACGAACCAATCAAAACACTACACGTCACTTCCTCAATTCTTTCAACTCGTCCCGGATGAGCCAATCGATTTAACGATAATCCTACCGCTCAGGGCGCTTTTCAAACTTACCGCCGCCGCCGTCGCACGCAGCGACACTAGCGATACGAGCGCCCCTAGCGGCAGGATTATCGTTAAAACAATTGGCTCATCCGGGACTATTACTACTCCCATCCTCCCCGTAAGAATTAAAAGTTCATTAGTTCTCTTCCCCCACCCTCCCTCCCTTGTAACCAGGTGCGATATCACCAGGTTAGAAAAATAATGCTCACATAGGTTACATTGTGTTAATGTTTTCAGCTTTAGGGTAGCCAACCAAATGTACCCCCCCAAATTGTGTAGCATTTAAGAAATTTTTAAAGTGCATTGCTATTATGTGATTTTTAGTTTTTGTTGTTCTCAAACTGAGACAGTTCATTCTTGTTAACCGGGGGAGGGCTATAAAGAAAAAATAAAGATGCCTTTTGTGTGGTAATGCATTAAATAGGCCCGCATTATTGGTGTTCAAGTAAGAAGAGGAATTAAAGAAACCGAAGCTAAGGCTTGGCTAAGTTCTGCGTAGGATTTATTTTCTTCTTTTTTTGGCTGAAAGAGCAAGCTAGTACATTTCCGGCCACTAAACTCATTAAGGTGAGTAACGACAGGAAAGAAAAGAGAAAAATTATGCAAGCTAATGTGTCTGTATAAATGATTTTATTCAGTTTTTGCAGGCTCTGCCTGAACTGTACCACAAAATCTTATTGTTTGTATAAGAATGATTTTCTCTACAAAGGAAAGTGTGGGATCGATTATAAATTAAGTATAGGCAGTAATTCTAGGTACAGGCACGTGTAGAATTGCGTGCCTATGTCGGTAAGCCTAAGTAAAAACAGTGCTGTTTCCCTTTCGTGTCTACAAGGGCTAGTAGATGTAACATGTGTTCGCCCCCTCCCATTAAGTTTAGTTGTCTTAATTTTTGAGTCCGCGAGCCTTATAAATTTTAGGAGAGAACAGCACTGGTAATCTATCTTTTTTTTTTTTTTTTTTTTGGTGAGCAGTAATGTGTGATTGATGTATATAGATATAGATGAACAGATAGCACGTCAGAAACAAGTGTGAGGGCGGTCATTTTGTTGCTCTACCATGTGGATGAGCGTGGTTTCAGCCCGCGAAAGATGCGGTAGAGCTTTTAAGTAGTTAAGCGTTGCATTTAGTTTATTGTCGTCCAAAGAATCTGAGCGATGAGAAAAGTCGCCAGTGGAGCTCTATTTACAGGTGAGCGAAAGGTCCCTGTAGATAGGACTTTTGTGTAAGGCGCAGGTCACTCTATGGTGGTGAGAGAAGTAGGCCACAGGGGTTGCAACCTCGTTGGCATCAACCGTATGCTGGCGGGCAGGGATACAGTGAGGAAGCCCTGCTGACGATGATAACCATGATGTTAAATAGGACCAAAATTTTTTCCTGACCTGCTCGATGATTAAGAACAGTGGGTGCACAATTTTGGTGCCCCTGTGTTGAAATTTGTTAAGTAGTGAGCTGCTCAAGATTTGGAAACCCCGAGCCGTGGACAGCAAAGTCCCTTAAATTTCTGTGCTATGTTACGTGTTGATGCAAACCGTCATGGAAGCTGACGAAAAATTGAAGTGTCGTTCCAGAAATAAATTAGTGTGCTAGGAGTGCATCAGAAATAGGAAGAAAAACATGACGAAGTTCAGACGGACGGAACACAGCTAATTGTAAGGGCAGCAAGAATTTACATCCCACACCAGGAGAGAATCCAGCAGTATGGACAGTCATTCGTGTGGTATGTTCCAATTTTTACTTTCTCTACTACGTATAGTAAGTAGGGGAAGTATTGTATTCCATCCAAAAATTCGATACCGAGATTTCACCGGAAATATATGTTTTGAGATCCCCGGAATCCAAAAAAAGCATTTTTGGAAACATGTCCGTGTGTGTGTGTGTCTGTGAAAAGCGTAACTCAGAAACGAACAGTTGGATAAACACCAAACTTGGTATTTTGGTTCAGTATCTTCCAGAGATGCGACACGAAGGTTTTCAAGAAAATCCCCCCACCACAGAGTACCCTTTACATGGAACATTTTTCGAAAATTTTAATTTTCTCAAAAATGGCTGTAACGATTTTGATTAAAATACCATATGTTTAAGATATTTTCATGATAAATAAAATGTATATCTTGAATTTTCTGGGAATGTCTCCAAAAGTATTCTTCATTGTGAACTTTTGCATAACTGGTAAACCATAAGAGATAGACAAAATTTTACTACACAAAAAAAATGTAGATCGCGTTAAAATACACAACTTATGCCATATACATTTCTTTTGGTGAATGAACCGCTTTCGAGATAATGCTTGTTATTTCCTTAAATTTTCCAATACTTATACTTTTTCTTTCTCTACTACGTATAGTAAGTAGGGGAAGTGTTGCATTCCACCCAAAAATTCGATACCGAGATTTCACCGGAAATACACGTTTTGAGACCTCCTGAATCCAAAAAAAAAAAATTTCTGGGAATGTCTCCAAAAGTATTCTTCATTGTGAACGCCTTTTGCATAACTGGTAAACCATAAGAGATAGACAAACTTTTACTACACAAAAAATGTAGATCGCGTTAAAATACACAACTTATGCCATATACATTTCTTTTGTTGAGTGAACCGTTTTCGAGATATTGCTTGTTATTTCCTTAAATTTTTCAATACTTATACTTTTTTACTTTCTCTACTACGTATAGTAAGTAGGGGAAGTATTGCATTCCGCCCAAAAATTCGATACCGATATTTCACCGGAAATACACGTTTTGAGACCTCCTGAATAAAAAAAAAGCATTTTTGGAAACATGTCCGTGTGTGTGTGCCTGTCTGTGTGTCTGTGTGTGTGTGCGCGCGCGAGTACGTGCCTAGTATCCGTGCGCCACAAGCCAAAACGACGACATTATAGAAAAAACTTTATCATTTGCCTACCGGGCAGGGACAACCGCTAAAAAACCTGAGAAAACCTCGAAAATTAGAAACGGCTTCGTCAACCAGTACAGAAAACGCCTACCAACCAGGGAAAACCTATGAAAAAGCAGAAAGAGTTTGCATTCGTTTACCAACCGCAGAAAACTCCCAAAAAACTAGTTATTTAAAAAAAAAAGGAAAAGACGAATAATATAAGTATGGCAACTGCAACGTTTGTGTGTGTGTGTGTGTGCGCGCGCGAGTACGTGCCTAGTATCCGTGCGCCGACAAGGTAAAACTTCATCATTTGCCTACCGGGCAGGGACAACCGCTAAAAAAACTGAGAAAACCTCGAAAATTAGAAACGCCTTCGTCAACCAGTACAGAAAACGCCTACCAACCAGGGAAAACCTATGAAAAAGCAGAAAGAGCTCGCATTCGTTTACCATCAGCAGAAAACCCCCAAAAAACTAGTTATTTTTTTAAAAGAAACGAAAAAAAAAGGAAAAGACGAATAATATAAGTATGGCAGAAACAGCTTGCATTCGTCTACCAACCGGAGAAAACCCCGAAAACACTAGTTATTTAAATTTGCTGATGAGTTCTGGATAGGCTTTTGCAAATGTTGTTGGTAGCAAAACTCGCCTTTTCCATCACCTCCAACATACCCCACTCCCACACCTTTTTTCTTTCCACCAATCATAATCTCTCTTATTCTCACCAATCAACAACTTTCATTTGTTCCTTTCCACCAATAACAACACTTCTTATTCCCACCAATCACAACTTCACACGTCACTTTCTGTTATACTTTTTATCCCTCGTTCGCCATCTTTCCCCCTCTTTCAGCTCCCAACCTCCGCACAGACAACGCCTCACCGCTCCTTAACCTCAACTTCGTGCCTCCGTCATCTTATTTAGTTCCCATTTTTACCACCGCGCCTCTCATCTCCCAACCAGATTGCCGGCAAGAACAGATCTCGTTCATTCACACCTCAACGGTTGACTCGGCAGCAGCTACTGCGAACACCTACGTCGTACACGTTTTTGACCGCTTTCGACCGGCTATGAGAACCCTGCTCCTACGTACGCTAGCGATCATCACGATGGTCCAGTACCAGGTTTTGGTATAGTTAAATTACGCCTCTGCAAAGGGTGTCTGTACCGCTTTAAAAACCTAGGTATATCAGTGCGTAGTGATGTTGGTTGATCTTAAAGCTGGTTAAGCATTTTCAAAAACAGTATGCTTTTATTTTTTCCCGTCGCGAACCGCGCTTTTGGTGACGCATCCAAACCGGTAACAGGTAAGTACCACACGCATAATTATTTTTCGGACCTGCTTGGCGTAGGAATATATCCTTTCGTGTTTTGGTACTGTAACCTCAAACCTCCTTACCCACCTCTTGCGTCCGCCATCTTGTTTAGTTCTCACCGCATCTCCTTGTCGCAGACCCTCCGCCATTTTTAGTTCCCACTATTTTAACCTCAAAATCTACTCTTCTAAACTCTTGCTTCCCCCATCTTCTTTTAGTTCCCATTCTCACCACCGCGTCTCCTTACCCCCCACCTCTTGCGACCGCCATGTTCACCACTAACCTCCAAATTTCCTCGTCCTTAAACCTCTTGTCTCAACCACCTTGTTTAGTTCTCATTTTCGCCACCGCATCTCATATCGCCCCCATCTCTCTATCCACTCAAGAAAAAACTACCATCCAACGTTCAAAAAAATTGCTGATCAGTTCACGACAGGCTTTTGCAAATCTTGCTGCTAGCAAAGCTTACCTTTCCCATCACCTCCAACATACCCCACTCCCACACCTTTTTCTTTTCCACCAATCATAATCCCTCTTATTCTTACCAATCAACAACTCTCATTTGTTCCTTTCCACCAATAAAATCACTTCTTATTCCCACCAATCACAACTTCACACGTCACTTTCTGTTACACTTTTTATCCCTCGCTCCCCATCTTTCCCCTCTTTCAGTACCGACCTCCGCACAGACAACACCTCGCCACCCAGCTCCTCTCCATCACGCGACCTCCATACTCTTCCATCTTCCTTCCTTCATCTTCCACCCCAAATTAACGAACCAATCAAAACACTACACGTCACTTCCTCAATTCTTTCAACTCGTCCCGGATGAGCCAATCGATTTAACGATAAACCTACCGCTCAGGGCGCTTTTCAAACTTACCGCCGCCGCCGTCGCACGCAGCGACACTAGCGACACGAGCGCCCCTAGCGGCAGGATTATCTTTAAAACAATTGGCTCATCCGGGACTATTACTACTCCCATCCTCCCCGTAAGAATTAAAAGTTCATTAGTTCTCTTCCCCCACCCTCCCTCCCTTGTAACCAGGTGCGATATGACCAGGTTAGAAAAATAATGCTCACATAGGTTACATTGTGTTAATGTTTTCAGCTTTAGGGTAGCCAACCAAATGTACCCCCCCCCAAATTGTGTAACATTTAAGAAATTTTTAAAGTGCATTGCTATTATGTGATTTTTAGTTTTTGTTGTTCTCAAACTGAGACAGTTCATTCTTGTTAACCGGGGGAGGGCTATAAAGAAAAAATAAAGATGCCTTTTGTGTGGTAATGCATTAAATAGGCCCGCATTATTGGTATTCAAGTAAGAAGAGGAATTAAAGAAACCGAAGCTAAGGCTTGGCTAAGTTCTGCGTAGGATTTATTTTCTTCTTTTTTTGGCTGAAAGAGCAAGCTAGTACATTTCCGGCCACTAAACTCATTAAGGTGAGTAACGACAGGAAAGAAAAGAGAAAAATTATGCAAGCTAATGTGTCTGTATAAATGATTTTATTCAGTTTTTGCAGGCTCTGCCTGAACTGTACCACAAAATCTTATTGTTTGTATAAGAATGATTTTCTCTACAAAGGAAAGTGTGGTATCGATTATAAATTAAGTATAGGCAGTAATTCTAGGTACAGGCACGTGTAGAATTGCGTGCCTATGTCGGTAAGCCTAAGTAAAAACAGTGCTGTTTCCCTTTCGTGTCTACAAGGGCTAGTAGATGTAACATGTGTTCGCCCCCTCCCATTAAGTTTAGTTGTCTTAATTTTTGAGTCCGCGAGCCTTATAAATTTTAGGTGAGAACAGCACTGGTAATCTATCTTTTTTTTTTTGGTGAGCAGTAATGTGTGATTGATGTATATAGATATAGATGAACAGATAGCACGTCAGAAACAAGTGTGAGGGCGGTCATTTTGTTGCTCTACCATGTGGATGAGCGTGGTTTCAGCCCGCGAAAGATGCGGTAGAGCTTTTAAGTAGTTAAGCGTTGCATTTAGTTTATTGTCGTCCAAAGAATCTGAGCGATGAGAAAAGTCGCCAGTGGAGCTCTATTTACAGGTGAGCGAAAGGTCCCTGTAGATAGGACTTTTGTGTAAGGCGCAGGTCACTCTATGGTGGTGAGAGAAGTAGGCCACAGGGGTTGCAACCTCGTTGGCATCAACCGTATGCAGTGGGCAGGGATACAGTGAGGAAGCCCTGCTGACGATGATAACCATGATGTTAAATAGGACCAAAATTTTTTCCTGACCTGCTCGATGATTAAGAACAGTGGGTGCACAATTTTGGTGCCCCTGTGTTGAAATTTGTTAAGTAGTGAGCTGCTCAAGATTTGGAAACCCCGAGCCGTGGACAGCAAAGTCCCTTAAATTTCTGTGCTATGTTACGTGTTGATGCAAACCGTCATGGAAGCTGACGAAAAATTGAAGTGTCGTTCCAGAAATAAATTAGTGTGCTAGGAGTGCATCAGAAATAGGAAGAAAACATGACGAAGTTCAGACGGACGGAACACAGCTAATTGTAAGGGCAGCAAGAATTTACATCCCACACCAGGAGAGATTCCAGCAGTATGGACAGTCATTCGTGTGGTATGTTCCATCTTTTACTTTCTCTACTACGTATAGTAAGTAGGGGAAGTATTGTATTCCATCCAAAAATTCGATACCGAGATTTCCCCGGAAATATATGTTTTGAGATCCCCGGAATCCAAAAAAAGCATTTTTGGAAACATGTCCGTGTGTGTGTGTCTGTGAAAAGCGTAACTCAGAAACGAACAGTTGGATAAACACCAAACTTGGTATTTAGGTTCAGTATCTTCCAGAGATGCGACACGAAGGTTTTCAAGAAAATCCCCCACCACAGAGTACCCTTTTTTCGAAAATTTTAATTTTCTCAAAAATGGCTGTAACGATTTTGATTAAAATACCATATGTTTAAGATATTTTCATGATAAATAAAGTGTATATCTTGAATTTTCTGGGAATGTCTCCAAAAGTATTCTTCATTGTGAACTTTTGCATAACTGGTAAACCATAAGAGATAGACAAAATTTTACTACACAACAAAAATGTAGATCGCGTTAAAATACACAACTTATGCCATATACATTTCTTTTGTTGAGTGAACCGCTTTCGAGATAATGCCTGTTATTTCCTTAAATTTTCCAATACTTATACTTTTTCTTTCTCTACTACGTATAGTAAGTAGGGGAAGTGTTGCATTCCACCCAAAAATTCGATACCGAGATTTCACCGGAAATACACGTTTTGAGACCTCCTGAATAAAAAAAAGCATTTTTGGAAACATGTCCGTGTGTGTGTGCCTGTCTGTGTGTCTGTCTGTCTGTGTGTGTGTGTGTGTGTGTGTGTGTGCGCGCGCGAGTACGTGTCTAGTATCCGTGCGCCACAAGCCAAAACGACGACATTATAGAAAAAACTTTATCATTTGCCTACCGGGCAAGGACAACCGCTAAAAAACCTGAGAAAACCTCGAAAATTAGAAACGGCTTCGTCAGCCAGTACAGAAAACGCCTACCAACCAGGGAAAACCTATGAAAAAGCAGAAAGAGTTTGCATTCGTTTACCAACCGCAGAAAACTCCCAAAAAACTAGTTATTTTAAAAAAAAAAGAAAAAAAAGGAAAAGACGAATAATATAAGTATGGCAACTGCAACGTTTGTGTGTGTGTGTGTGTGTGCGCGCGAGTACGTGCCTAGTATCCGTGGGCCGACAAGGTAAAACTTCATCATTTGCCTACCGGGCAGGGACAACCGCTAAAAAAACTGAGAAAACCTCGAAAATTAGAAACGCCTTCGTCAACCAGTACAGAAAACGCCTGCCAACCAGGGAAAACCTATGAAAAAGCAGAAAGAGCTCGCATTCGTTTACCATCCGCAGAAAACCCCCAAAAAACTAGTTATGTTTTAAAAAAAACGAAAAAAAAGGAAAAGACGAATAATATAAGTATGGCAGAAACAGCTTGCATTCGTCTACCAACCGGAGGAAACCCCGAAAACACTAATTATTTAAATTTGCTGATGAGTTCTGGATAGGCTTTTGCAAATGTTGTTGGTAGCAAAACTCGCCTTTTCCATCACCTCCAACATACCCCACTCCCACACCTTTTTTCTTTCCACCAATCATAATCTCTCTTATTCTCACCAATCAACAACTTTCATTTGTTCCTTTCCACCAATAACAACACTTCTTATTCCCACCAATCACAACACTTCTTATTCCCACCAATCACAACTTCACACGTCACTTTCTGTTATACTTTTTATCCCTCGTTCGCCATCTTTCCCCCTCTTTCAGCCCCCAACCTCCGCACAGACAACGCCTCACCGCTCCTTAACCTCAACTTCGTGCCTCCGTCATCTTATTTAGTTCCCATTTTTACCACCACGCCTCTCATCTCCCAACCAGATTGCCGGCAAGAACAGATCTCGTTCATTCACACCTCAACGGTTGACTCGGCAGCAGCTACTGCGAACACCTAAGTCGTACACGTTTTTGACCGCTTTCGACCGGCTATGAGAACCCTGCTCCTACGTACGCTAGCGACCATCACGATGGTCCAGTACCAGGTTTTTGGTATAGTTAAATTACGCCTCTGCAAAGGGTGTCTGTACCGCTTTAAAAACCTGGGTATATCAGTGCGTAGTGATGTTGGTTGATCTTAAAGCTGGTTAAGCATTTTCAAAAACAGTTTGCTTTTATTTTTTCGCGTCGCGTACCGCGCATTTGGTGACGCATCCAAACCGGTAACAGGTAAGTACCACACGCATAATTATTTTTCGGACCTGCTTGGCGTAGGAATATATCCTTTCGTGTTTTGGTACTGTAACCTCAAACCTCCTTACCCACCTCTTGCGTCCGCCATCTTGTTTAGTTCTCACCGCATCTCCTTGTCGCAGACCCTCCGCCATTTTTAGTTCCCACTATTTTAACCTCAAAATCTACTCTTCTAAACTCTTGCTTCCCCCATCTTCTTTTAGTTCCCATTCTCACCACCGCGTCTCCTTACCCCCCACCTCTTGCGACCGCCATGTTCACCACTAACCTCCAAATTTCCTCGTCCTTAAACCTCTTGTCTCAACCACCTTGTTTAGTTCCCATTTTCGCCACCGCATCTCATATCGCCCCCATCTATCCACTCAAGAAAAAACTACCATCCAACGTTCAAAAAAATTGCTGATCAGTTCACGACAGGCTTTTGCAAATCTTGCTGCTAGCAAAACTTACCTTTCCCATCACCTCCAACATACCCCACTCCCACACCTTTTTCTTTTCCACCAATCATAATCCCTCTTATTCTTACCAATCAACAACTCTCATTTGTTCCTTTCCACCAATAAAATCACTTCTTATTCCCACCAATCACAACTTCACACGTCACTTTCTGTTACACTTTTTATCCCTCGCTCCCCATCTTTCCCCTCTTTCAGTACCGACCTCCGCACAGACAACACCTCGCCACCCAGCTCCTCTCCATCACGCGACCTCCATACTCTTCCATCTTCCTTCCTTCATCTTCCACCCCAAATTAACGAACCAATCAAAACACTACACGTCACTTCCTCAATTCTTTCAACTCGTCCCGGATGAGCCAATCGATTTAACGATAATCCTACCGCTCAGGGCGCTTTTCAAACTTACCGCCGCCGCCGTCGCACGCAGCGACACTAGCGACACGAGCGCCCCTAGCGGCAGGATGATCGTTAAAACAATTGGCTCATCCGGGACTATTACTACTCCCATCCTCCCCGTAAGAATTAAAAGTTCATTAGTTCTCTTCCCCCACCCTCCCTCCCTTGTAACCAGGTGCGATATGACCAGGTTAGAAAAATAATGCTCACATAGGTTACATTGTGTTAATGTTTTCAGCTTTAGGGTAGCCAACCAAATGTACCCCCCCCAAATTGTGTAGCATTTAAGAAATTTTTAAAGTGCATTGCTATTATGTGATTTTTAGTTTTTGTTGTTCTCAAACTGAGACAGTTCATTCTTGTTAACCGGGGGAGGGTTATAAAGAAAAAATAAAGATGCCTTTTGTGTGGTAATGCATTAAATAGGCCCGCATTATTGGTGTTCAAGTAAGAAGAGGAATTAAAGAAACCGAAGCTAAGGCTTGGCTAAGTTCTGCGTAGGATTTATTTTCTTCTTTTTTTGGCTGAAAGAGCAAGCTAGTACATTTCCGGCCACTAAACTCATTAAGGTGAGTAACGACAGGAAAGAAAAGAGAAAAATTATGCAAGCTAATGTGTCTGTATAAATGATTTTATTCAGTTTTTGCAGGCTCTGCCTGAACTGTACCACAAAATCTTATTGTTTGTATAAGAATGATTTTCTCTACAAAGGAAAGTGTGGGATCGATTATAAATTAAGTATAGGCAGTAATTCTAGGTACAGGCACGTGTAGAATTGCGTGCCTATGTCGGTAAGCCTAAGTAAAAACAGTGCTGTTTCCCTTTCGTGTCTACAAGGGCTAGTAGATGTAACATGTGTTCGCCCCCTCCCATTAAGTTTAGTTGTCTTAATTTTTGAGTCCGCGAGCCTTATAAATTTTAGGAGAGAACAGCACTGGTAATCTATCTTTTTTTTTTTGGTGAGCAGTAATGTGTGATTGATGTATATAGATATAGATGAACAGATAGCACGTCAGAAACAAGTGTGAGGGCGGTCATTTTGTTGCTCTACCATGTGGATGAGCGTGGTTTCAGCCCGCGAAAGATGCGGTAGAGCTTTTAAGTAGTTAAGCGTTGCATTTAGTTTATTGTCGTCCAAAGAATCTGAGCGATGAGAAAAGTCGCCAGTGGAGCTCTATTTACAGGTGAGCGAAAGGTCCCTGTAGATAGGACTTTTGTGTAAGGCGCAGGTCACTCTATGGTGGTGAGAGACGTAGGCCACAGGGATTGCAACCTCGTTGGCATCAACCGTATGATGGCGGGCAGGGATACAGTGACGAAGCCCTGCTGACGATGATAACCATGATGTTAAATAGGACCAAAATTTTTTCCTGACCTGCTCGATGATTAAGAACAGTGGGTGCACAATTTTGGTGCCCCTGTGTTGAAATTTGTTAAGTAGTGAGCTGCTCAAGATTTGGAAACCCCGAGCCGTGGACAGCAAAGTCCCTTAAATTTCTGTGCTATGTTACGTGTTGATGCAAACCGTCATGGAAGCTGACGAAAAATTGAAGTGTCGTTCCAGAAATAAATTAGTGTGCTAGGAGTACATCAGAAATAGGAAGAAAACATGACGAAGTTCAGACGGACGGAACACAGCTAATTGTAAGGGCAGCAAGAATTTACATTCCACACCAGGAGAGAATCCAGCAGTATGGACAGTCATTCGTGTGGTATGTTCCAATTTTTACTTTCTCTACTACGTATAGTAAGTAGGGGAAGTATTGTATTCCATCCAAAAATTCGATACCGAGATTTCACCGGAAATATATGTTTTGAGATCCCCGGAATCCAAAAAAAGCATTTTTGGAAACATGTCCGTGTGTGTGTGTGTCTGTGAAAAGCGTAACTCAGAAACGAACAGTTGGATAAACACCAAACTTGGTATTTTGGTTCAGTATCTTCCAGAGATGCGACACGAAGGTTTTCAAGAAAATCCCCCCACCACAGAGTACCCTTTACATGGAACATTTTTCGAAAATTTTAATTTTCTCAAAAATGGCTGTAACGATTTTGATTAAAATACCATATGTTTAAGATATTTTCATGATAAATAAAATGTATATCTTGAATTTTCTGGGAATGTCTCCAAAAGTATTCTTCATTGTGAACTTTTGCATAACTGGTAAACCATAAGAGATAGACAAAATTTTACTACACAAAAAAAATGTAGATCGCGTTAAAATACACAACTTATGCCATATACATTTCTTTTGTTGAGTGAACCGCTTTCGAGATAATGCTTGTTATTTCCTTAAATTTTCCAATACTTATACTTTTTCTTTCTCTACTACGTATAGTAAGTAGGGGAAGTGTTGCATTCCACCCAAAAATTCGATACCGAGATTTCACCGGAAATACACGTTTTGAGACCTCCTGAATCCAAAAAAAAAAAATTTCTGGGAATGTCTCCAAAAGTATTCTTCATTGTGAACGCCTTTTGCATAACTGGTAAACCATAAGAGATAGACAAACTTTTACTACACAAAAAATGTAGATCGCGTTAAAATACACAACTTATGCCATATACATTTCTTTTGTTGAGTGAACCGTTTTCGAGATATTGCTTGTTATTTCCTTAAATTTTTCAATACTTATACTTTTTTACTTTCTCTACTACGTATAGTAAGTAGGGGAAGTATTGCATTCCACCCAAAAATTCGATACCGATATTTCACCGGAAATACACATTTTGAGACCTCCTGAATAAAAAAAAAAGCATTTTTGGAAACATGTCCGTGTGTGTGTGCCTGTCTGTGTGTCTGTCTGTCTGTCTGTGTGTGTGTGTGTGCGCGCGCGAGTACGTGTCTAGTATCCGTGCGCCACAAGCCAAAACGACGACATTATAGAAAAAACTTTATCATTTGCCTACCAGGCAGGGACAACCGCTAAAAAACCTGAGAAAACCTCGAAAATTAGAAACGGCTTCGTCAACCAGTACAGAAAACGCCTACCAACCAGGGAAAACCTATGAAAAAGCAGAAAGAGTTTGCATTCGTTTACCAACCGCAGAAAACTCCCATAAAACTAGTTATTTAAAAAAAAAAAAGGAAAAGACGAATAATATAAGTATGGCAACTGCAACGTTTGTGTGTGTGTGTGTGTGCGCGCGAGTACGTGCCTAGTATCCGTGCGCCGACAAGGTAAAACTTCATCATTTGCCTACCGGGCAGGGACAACCGCTAAAAAAACTGAGAAAACCTCGAAAATTAGAAACGCCTTCGTCAACCAGTACAGAAAACGCCTACCAACCAGGGAAAACCTATGAAAAAGCAGAAAGAGCTCGCATTCGTTTACCATCCGCAGAAAACCCCCAAAAAACAAGTTATTTTTTAAAAAAAAACGAAAAAAAAAGGAAAAGACGAATAATATAAGTATGGCAGAAACAGCTTGCATTCGTCTACCAACCGGAGAAAACCCCGAAAACACTAGTTATTTAAATTTGCTGATGAGTTCTGGATAGGCTTTTGCAAATGTTGTTGGTAGCAAAACTCGCCTTTTCCATCACCTCCAACATACCCCACTCCCACACCTTTTTTCTTTCCACCAATCATAATCTCTCTTATTCTCACCAATCAACAACTTTCATTTGTTCCTTTCCACCAATAACAACACTTCTTATTCCCACCAATCACAACTTCACACGTCACTTTCTGTTATACTTTTTTATCCCTCGTTCGCCATCTTTCCCCCTCTTTCAGCCCCCAACCTCCGCACAGACAACGCCTCACCGCTCCTTAACCTCAACTTCGTGCCTCCGTCATCTTATTTAGTTCCCAATTTTACCACCGCGCCTCTCATCTCCCAACCAGATTGCCGGCAAGAACAGATCTCGTTCATTCACACCTCAACGGTTGACTCGGCAGCAGCTACTGCGAACACCTACGTCGTACACGTTTTTGACCGCTTTCGACCGGCTATGAGAACCCTGCTCCTACGTACGCTAGCGACCATCACGATGGTCCAGTACCAGGTTTTTGGTATAGTTAAATTACGCCTCTGCAAAGGGTGTCTGTACCGCTTTAAAAACCTAGGTATATCAGTGCGTAGTGATGTTGGTTGATCTTAAAGCTGGTTAAGCATTTTCAAAAACAGTTTGCTTTTATTTTTTCGCGTCGCGTACCGCGCTTTTGGTGACGCATCCAAACCGGTAACAGGTAAGTACCACACGCATAATTATTTTTCGGACCTGCTTGGCGTAGGAATATATCCTTTCGTGTTTTGGTACTGTAACCTCAAACCTCCTTACCCACCTCTTGCGTCCGCCATCTTGTTTAGTTCTCACCGCATCTCCTTGTCGCAGACCCTCCGCCATTTTTAGTTCCCACTATTTTAACCTCAAAATCTACTCTTCTAAACTCTTGCTTCCCCCATCTTCTTTTAGTTCCCATTCTCACCACCGCGTCTCCTTACCCCCCACCTCTTGCGACCGCCATGTTCACCACTAACCTCCAAATTTCCTCGTCCTTAAACCTCTTGTCTCAACCACCTTGTTTAGTTCCCATTTTCGCCACCGCATCTCATATCGCCCCCATCTCTCTATCCACTCAAGAAAAAACTACCATCCAACGTTCAAAAAAATTGCTGATCAGTTCACGACAGGCTTTTGCAAATCTTGCTGCTAGCAAAGCTTACCTTTCCCATCACCTCCAACATACCCCACTCCCACACCTTTTTCTTTTCCACCAATCATAATCCCTCTTATTCTTACCAATCAACAACTCTCATTTGTTCCTTTCAACCAATAAAATCACTTCTTATTCCCACCAATCACAACTTCACACGTCGCTTTCTGTTACACTTTTTATCCCTCGCTCCCCATCTTTCCCCTCTTTCAGTACCGACCTCCGCACAGACAACACCTCGCCACCCAGCTCCTCTCCATCACGCGACCTCCATACTCTTCCATCTTCCTTCCTTCATCTTCCACCCCAAATTAACGAACCAATCAAAACACTACACGTCACTTCCTCAATTCTTTCAACTCGTCCCGGATGAGCCAATCGATTTAACGATAATCCTACCGCTCAGGGCGCTTTTCAAACTTACCGCCGCCGCCGTCGCACGCAGCGACACGAGCGCCCCTAGCGGCAGGATTATCGTTAAAACAATTGGCTCATCCGGGACTATTACTACTCCCATCCTCCCCGTAAGAATTAAAAGTTCATTAGTTCTCTTCCCCCACCCTCCCTCCCTTGTAACCAGGTGCGATATGACCAGGTTAGAAAAATAATGCTCACATAGGTTACATTGTGTTAATGTTTTTAGCTTTAGGGTAGCCAACCAAATGTACCCCCCCAAATTGTGTAACATTTAAGAAATTTTTAAAGTGCATTGCTATTATGTGATTTTTAGTTTTTGTTGTTCTCAAACTGAGACAGTTCATTCTTGTTAACCGGGGAGGGCTATAAAGAAAAAATAAAGATGCCTTTTGTGTGGTAATGCATTAAATAGGCCCGCATTATTGGTATTCAAGTAAGAAGAGGAATTAAAGAAACCGAAGCTAAGGCTTGGCTAAGTTCTGCGTAGGATTTATTTTCTTCTTTTTTGGCTGAAAGAGCAAGCTAGTACATTTCCGGCCACTAAACTCATTAAGGTGAGTAACGACAGGAAAGAAAAGAGAAAAATTATGCAAGCTAATGTGTCTGTATAAATGATTTTATTCAGTTTTTGCAGGCTCTGCCTGAACTGTACCACAAAATCTTATTGTTTGTATAAGAATGATTTTCTCTACAAAGGAAAGTGTGGGATCGATTATAAATTAAGTATAGGCAGTAATTCTAGGTACAGGCACGTGTAGAATTGCGTGCCTATGTCGGTAAGCCTAAGTAAAAACAGTGCTGTTTCCCTTTCGTGTCTACAAGGGGTAGTAGATGTAACATGTGTTCGCCCCCTCCCATTAAGTTTAGTTGTCTTAATTTTTGAGTCCGCGAGCCTTATAAATTTTAGGTGAGAACAGCACTGGTATTCTATCTTTTTTTTTTTTTTTGGTGAGCAGTAATGTGTGATTGATGTATATAGATATAGATGAACAGATAGCACGTCAGAAACAAGTGTGAGGGCGGTCATTTTGTTGCTCTACCATGTGGATGAGCGTGGTTTCAGCCCGCGAAAGATGCGGTAGAGCTTTTAAGTAGTTAAGCGTTGCATTTAGTTTATTGTCGTCCAAAGAATCTGAGCGATGAGAAAAGTCGCCAGTGGAGCTCTATTTACAGGTGAGCGAAAGGTCCCTGTAGATAGGACTTTTGTGTAAGGCGCAGGTCACTCTATGGTGGTGAGAGAAGTAGGCCACAGGGGTTGCAACCTCGTTGGCATCAACCGTATGCTGGCGGGCAGGGATACAGTGAGGAAGCCCTGCTGACGATGATAACCATGATGTTAAATAGGACCAAAATTTTTTCCTGACCTGCTCGATGATTAAGAACAGTGGGTGCACAATTTTGGTGCCCCTGTGTTGAAATTTGTTAAGAAGTGAGCTGCTCAAGATTTGGAAACCCCGAGCCGTGGACAGCAAAGTCCCTTAAATTTCTGTGCTATGTTACGTGTTGATGCAAACCGTCATGGAAGCTGACGAAAAATTGAAGTGTCGTTCCAGAAATAAATTAGTGTGCTAGGAGTGCATCAGAAATAGGAAGAAAACATGACGAAGTTCAGACGGACGGAACACAGCTAATTGTAAGGGCAGCAAGAATTTACATCTCACACCAGGAGAGAATCCAGCAGTATGGACAGTCATTCGTGTGGTATGTTCCAATTTTTACTTTCTCTACTACGTATAGTAAGTAGGGGAAGTATTGTATTCCATCCAAAAATTCGATACCGAGATTTCATCGGAAATATATGTTTTGAGATCCCCGGAATCCAAAAAAAGCATTTTTGGAAACATGTCCGTGTGTGTGTGTCTGTGAAAAGCGTAACTCAGAAACGAACAGTTGGATAAACACCAAACTTGGTATTTAGGTTCAGTATCTTCCAGAGATGCGACACGAAGGTTTTCAAGAAAATCCCCCCACCACAGAGTACCCTTTACATGGAACATTTTTCGAAAATTTTAATTTTCTCAAAAATGGCTGTAACGATTTTGATTAAAATACCATATGTTTAAGATATTTTCATGATAAATAAAATGTATATCTTGAATTTTCTGGGAATGTCTCCAAAAGTATTCTTCATTGTGAACTTTCGCATAACTGGTAAACTATAAGAGATACACAAAATTTTACTACAAAAAAGATGTAGATCGCGTTAAAATACACAATTCATGTCATTTACATTTTTGTTGTTGAGTTAACCATTTTCGAGATATTGCTTGTTATTCCCTTAAATTTTTCAATACTTATTTTCTCAAATGGGAATTCGTTATTCATTTTTTTGTCTTTGATATGCAGAGTATTAATCTGTGGCAAAGGGAATAGTGCTGCACCTAGCAACCAGCTATTAAGAGATATGTATGTGCTTAAAGGCTACTGTATTTCTATATTGCCCTTGTAAATATATATTCCCCTTACATCTACAAGAAACTTAGCAATAAGATAGAGTCCGCAAATGTTTATCTCGATTAACATGAAGTAGATGGAGAATAAGCGTTTGTATAAATAGTTTGTACAAGAGTAGAGAAAGTCGTGTGAGTGTAACACATCAGATTTTTTCTACATGTACCTATTTAAACTGGTGTGTTATGCATGTCTGTGTGTAATATGTAATGTCTTATTGTGCACTGATTTGAAGTTATTTTGAAAATGTTAAAACGTGCTTTACAATTATTACGGTACATGTGATAAATAATTATTTTAAACTTTATTGTGAATTTCGCGCTTTTTCTTGTATTCTTTTATGTGCACTAAATCTACGATACAGGACCACCGGCTTTACTTCCGTTCCAACGGTAGCCATGCCAAGGATTTTTAGTCCCGAAAAAATCCATTGCCATTTGTTGGGTTGAACCCGCGACCTCGGAAACTAGAGGCTAGCATGGTAACCACTACACTAAGGAGGACATGGTGTTCTGTGTAAAGCTGTAGCAGTAGAATATTCGTCACAGTGGAATGCTGTTTTGTTGCCTTCCAGCTAAACCTCACGGTCTGGAGAGAACAGTGTGTTGAGCCATATTGAGCTCTGTTGAGCCGTTACGTTTTTGTGTTAAGAAGATAACCCTAAGGGCCTTTAAGGTGGGATGTAAGTGGTAAGGCCAAAAGTTTTTAATGTTATTTTTGGAATATTGATGTTTTCCTCACACTCCGTAAATTTTAACATGATATTCCAACTGTTAATGTATTAAAAATAAAACACATACTAGTGCGCTGATACTGCCACGCCCATTTTTTAATTAAAATTTAATTAAAATGAACACTGCATCCCAATTATTCATCTCTATGAGCAATTCCAATCACAGATTATTTTCTGTTATATAGTACACCCTTCTTCCACCAGGAGGCTGCACAAGTGCACAATCTGGAGAGCACATGTTTTTGTTGAGGTTGGAATTGGAGTGGTAATTTTTTTTAAAAGTAATTGTTTTTACCGATTTACATAGTGTATTTCACAATAGTTGTGAAGGTCTTTACAATGCCAAGATCAAATACAGTATATAAAAAGATAAAATTTCACGGAAGTCGTTTTAAAAAAAACAGCAGTGGACAAACTAACATAACATAACCTATCTGCTTCATCTTCTAAAATTTATTCTGATCTGCAAGTTTTGGATAATGGTGTATCCAATGAAGATTTAGCAATGTCAGAGCTAAGACTTATAGATCTAAACTTATTTATTTAACTGTAATTCAATAAACATATCATATTCCTGCTGAAATTGCAAAAATACTGTGTCAAAATGATGGAAACAAAGAGTTGGTGTTCCTTCCGAGTTCAAATTTGCGTGCGAGAGCTGCAGTTTTGAATTTCATTCTTCATCCAAGAAAGGACCAGAAGGTATTCATGAAAGTAATTTTAGATTAGCATATGGAATGAGGTGTTTGGGAAAGGGGAGAGAAGATGCAAATATCTTTTGTGGAATGATGAACATGCCTGCACCTATTTCTAAGATTTGATGCTGTAAACAAACACATTTGGAATATAAAATGTGCTACTGCACAAGGCAAGTATGAAAGCTGCAGTGGTTGAACTAGCAAAGGAAAGAGAAGAAAAAAGAAGAATCAATGAAAAAGTCCACAGATTTGTGTGTTTCAGCTGATGGTACCTGGATGAAGAGAGGTCATACATCCCAATTTGGGGTAGCTTCAGCAATAAGTGTTGACAGCGTTGCAAAATATTGGACATTGCCATTAAATACAAGTATTTCCATGAATGTGCAGTGAGGAAATTCTTGGCAGATCCAGCAGCAAAGAAGGAATGGGCCGGAAAGCCTAACTTAATTTGTAGCAAAAACTATTATGGTTCAAGTGGTGGCATGGAATCAGTAGCTGTTTTCGGCATGTTTTGCATATCCGAAAGTCAATATGGAATAAGGTACATCAAATATCTTGGAGATGGTGACTCTTCGTCTTACAAGCATGTCTTGAATGCAAATCCTTATGACTATCCAGTTGAAAAACTGGAATGTATTAGACACATTGAGAAAATGGTTGGTGGAAGACTTCGTCAACTGCTGAAGGAGAAAAAGGGTGCTCTCTTGGGGGGTGAAAAGGTTTAGGAGGTAGATGAAGAACTGACTGCAAGGGAAATGGATTCTCTAAGGTGAAAATAAATATTGACAGCAGCAGCTACACACACAGGCATTCACACCCAGAGGCACTGTTAAATGAAATAAAGCCAAAATTTAGAGCTCTGTCACACCCTGAACGTTTGCAAAAATGTGTGCATGGTAAAACTCAGAATAATAATGAAAGTATTAACAATTTAGTGTGGATTAGGTGCCCTAAAACCACGTTTTGTGGTGTAAAAGTGCTGAATGCAAGATATGACAGAATTAATGTTCTAAACAAAGCTGGACTGGAACTTGGAGTGTACACAATAAAATATTTAACTACATGGATCAGAAGCGGATGGCGAAAACAGAGTTAAATCTCCTGAAATTGCACCAGGAAACAAGGCAGAAGAAGAGGGCCAAAAGGAAGAATCAAGAGGATGATGAGGAATACGCATATGGTGGTCATTGAGCATTGCTAACTTTCGAAAGTAAGGATTTTTGTTCATATGTGTACTTGAAAAGAAAACCCTTTAATTGCTCATTTCCGCAATTTACATTTTTCATAATACAAGTTCCTTTTTCTCAGCAACCATCAGCAATAGAGGCATGAAACTTTTATGAAGTGTTTATAACTTAATATTGAAGTTTGTCCTCTACAGAGAAGTTAATTGGAGTATTAAAATAAAATTTATGCCAGCAAGGCTGGCTGAGATTGAGATTATGCCAAAAATGTAAAAAAAGAAATTAAATGTAATTAATTATTTTAGTATTTATCTAACCAAAAGCTTTAGAGGTTAAAGGTTACCAATAGGTAACAGCAATTCAGTAAAACAATTCAGATAAATTGCTTCACAAATTTCAGAGAAAAAGGAACACAATTTCTAATCATTCTTTCATTTTTAGTGTATTCCCAGAGTTGTGTAAAGAAAAATTCACCATACTTTTTATATACATTTTATAGGTAACAGCGTGCAAAATTTCAAAACATACCTTTCATAATTTTTAAAATACATTAGTGACGTCCGAGTTACATACCACCTTAAACTTGTTTATGTATGTTGTGATGGGTTGCTCTGATGGTTCCCAAATCATGCAATGATACGGGAAACTGTTTTGTCTTAAGTAAGGGGACACGAGATACTTACATAATGTAGTTACGTTGTGCACACAATTTTTCCGCTCATCCTATCCTATGTTTAAGCTTGTAACCCACTAACTTTCTCTTGAAGTATAATGTGTGATATACGTGTGTGGTTCTCCACCCATTAGTTGCCTTTGCAAGTACGATTGTATCGTACAATCTATACAATACAAGTCGTATTGTATCATGTGTTTGTCATGCGCTTTCTCACTCTACGCTGTAGCGCACTGACCTGTCACCTACTTCCTTCCGTTTCCTTGCAAGGTCAGCCGCGTCAGCAAGATACTTTGCGGCAATACGATGTGTCCTTCAAATGAGTACATCTTATTTTATGCAGTATTCGTCCCTTTCCCCTCTCGCCTACCCCAAAAGTACGTTACTCACACCGCCCATTCCACCCCTTTTGTCTGTTGTGATATATTCCTTTGTTTGGTTCCGGAAGTTTATCCTTCCTCGTTTCTTAGTCGCCCTCCGTGGTTACCATGCTAGCCTCTGGTTTCAAAGGTCGCGGGTTTAAACCCGGCGGAAAGCGATGGATTTTTTCGGGCGTGAGAATCCTTAGCATGGCTTCCTTCGGAAGGGAAGTAAAGCCGGTGGTCCCGTGTCGTAAATTTAAGGCACGTAAAAGAACCTCAAGCTTGATAAAGAGACCTCAGAGCAAAATTACCGGTCTTTCACGCCCAATATAGAATGGGACGCTAAGGATCGCAGCAGTTAAAGAGCGTCCATAAATAAAATTCAATTTAATTTTAATTTCCTCGTTTCTTGGTACACCGTCCCTTATGTATTTTTTCTCTCTCTTATGTCTACCCTTATACCTCACATCCACACCTATCAGCGACGACCGGAACTACGCTGGGGTGGTGATGAATCTCGCCGTTATCTGTGTACTATGTATGTTATGATTGGTGGAAAGGATTGCGTTGGTCTCCCACCTTACGACTTGTTTGATCGTTATTAGACATCCACTGTCTCTTGTGGGCAGCCTCTTATGGTTATCATTTCTCACCATCAACACTGGTGTCACCTTCTCTAAGCTGTTGCGTCGAATGACACTTATATATGCTCTGGCGTCCGCTATGATACCCCCTACCTCTGCTAGTTGCCCGATTGTTTGGACAAGATTCACTCGCCCCGAATGTACAGGTGTGTGTTTGGTGAATAAGGATCTACATTCGTCTCTTCTAGATTTTACATGGAATTCAGCTTCTTGTCGGGAACGTGCGTGGATGTTGCTGTTGTCCTTTTTGCCTCCTCTTCCCCTCTAGTAGTTCTTCACGTGAGTATTCTCTTCGTTTTCCCTCCCTTCTCTTCGCTTACTCTCTCTCTCTCCCCTTCCTGTTAGTCCGTACTCTTTCCCCCGACTACTTACTTCCCTCCATTAAGAACCTGTACTTACATGTATATACACCCCATATAAAATGCAAACAAGAAAAATGAACGAACGACAGATACTGAAAGAAAAAAAACAGTCTGTCTAATATCCAGTTCTTGTACATTTGTTTTGTTTTACTTTGTACCAAACATGTTTTATGTTCATTATATTTTAATTACTGCTACTTCATTCCTTGGTGTTAGCCGAACATGGCTGCTTTTCCTGGAGGGGAGGGTGATATCACGGTCCAGTTCGTGTTGGCATTGTTATATTATTAATGCATGTTTTTGGAAAATTAATTATACTTTATAAGTACTGAAACATAAAGCTACCATACGCTAAGGCGAGTATGAAACGCGGAAATATCTGTATCAGAAATCATTCAACCTAAGGCAATGAACGATAAATTGCTGAATCTCAGGCAGTACAATAACCCATCGAGTGACGTATTGCGTAATCAGCAGCATTTTACTTCACAAACCCCTGGTTTTGTACCCTCGGGGCTGACACTTGGTCAAGTGCAGCGGAAGCCAATGCGCTCGCCTTCTTAAAAATCCACGTGTTTTATTTAAAATGTGATAACGAGCACCATAAAGCATCACCCTTCACGACAGGTAAGTGTGTTTTCTATTCAAGTACGTGAAAACTCTCTTTCCGCCTCTGTACTTTATAATAAATTATATATATTTCTAAAAGTGTGGGGCTATTATGTAATTGTTTGGAACCGCTCTGGTTGTACTAGCAACCTAACCCTTGGGCATGTACACCTCTGAAGACCTTACACATCCCAGGTTTCCTTCCTTGTTCAGCGAGTTGCTCTGGTTCGAGTTCGATCGAACCTTTAGCATTGGAATAAGAAGAGATGCACGAATCTCCTCCCATATGGAAGTTGTCACACCCCTTGCAATCCTCTGAGCAACCCCTCAAATATGTCCGTGACATAATTGGTGGATGCGCCTCTTAGGCCCGGTTTCACAGTATAAGCTTAAACTTCGAATCGGGCTTAACCGGAGAGTTAAGCTTCAGCTGAGTTTTACAGTGCGAGTTCAAGCGCTAAGCCGAGATTATACGGGACTCGACTTAAACCGTACTGCACTGCGGTTTAAGTTAAGGAGTCGCCATGTTATCTCAGGACGACTTTAGAGTTCCGAGGAGTTGTTCAGCTCAGTAAAGCCAAACGTGGTTGCCCTACTGTGAAACTCGCAAAGCTTTAACCAAAGCTTAAAGCTGCGTTCGTAGCTTAGTAAAGGTTCGACTTAAGCCTGAACTGTGAAACCGGCCCTTAGAGCGCCCACCGTCACCCTACAAACATCCCTTATTTCACCGTGACATAATTGCTGGGGCACCTCTTTTGAGCCCCTACCTCATCCTTTCGCCCCTTACCGAGGTAATATACATACACCATCATTGGGAGCACACAACGCGAGTTCAGTTCGTACTAGACAATAACGTCACAACTCGGTCGCTTACGTCAAAAGCCTTTTCAAGAACCTTGTGAAATGGGACTTTAAAATATATTTTCCTTGCTTCCAAAAGAACGTAACGTTACATTGCAATATCATTTTCTGTTAATTAGAGGACGAACTTTCCATTAAAAAGTTTTTAGCACTCGTGCAGTTCCCATTTATGTCTTCGGCACACTTTGAAGAAAGTAAAACGGGGATCTTATAATATAATTAAAAGGTATCCTATTATTCCAGGAAATTTGATTACACAGATGCATTCCCCTTAAAACTGCACCTTGGAATGATATGTTGCATGACCCCATCATCTCAAGTTTTAAAATTTTGGCATGCAAATTAATTTAATCAGCATAGCGAATTCCTCTTTTATAAAAGGTGGCAGCCACTTTTAGCGGCGGTAGCTTTTTACAAAAGGGGACCGCCCGCTAAGGTGTTAATTTGCGGCTTTTTGTAAAGGGAGACCATCAAATGAGAAGGAAAGGGGCTTTTTATGAAGACCATCCGCTGTTTTAATGATCTAAATTTGTGCTTTCTAATGTCAAGATGACGCCCCTGGGAATAGGACAGGGGGAGGTGACTATTTACAAACGAAGACCACCCGTTGAGACATTGACATTCGGGTCGTCCTCCGTGGTGTAGTAGTTACCATGTTAGCCTCTAATTACCGAGGTCGCGGGTTCAAACCCGGCGGAGGGCGATGGAGTTTTTCGGACATAAAAATCCTTAACATGGCTTCCTTCGGAAGGGAAATAAAGCCGGTGGTCCCGTGTCGTAGATTTACGGCATGTAAAAGAACCTCAAGCCTGGTAAAGAGGCCTCCGAGCTTAAAAATTACCGGTCTTTCACAACCAATATAGGATTGGACGCTAAGGACCACAGCAGTTAAAGAGCGTACATAAATAAAACTAAATTTAATTTTGTTGACATTCGGGCGTAAAGAAATTTGTATATTAAGCTGTTTGAACTTCCCATTCTACTCCTACTAGTCAAGTACACAACCCTCTGGGTAGTTAAAAGATATTTTCAGTAGATACTAAACCATACATAGATGAAAGAGAATGTGCTCGTATCAAATTTCTAAGTTCTTAACGTCTCTTAAATAACCCAGTAAACCATTATAAGCAATTCTTTTCTTTAGTCTGTTCAGATGCGTTTGCATTGGCTACCGAATTAACTTAAGGGTTTTTTGGATGCACATTACAGAGGCGTGAAGCATTATATTTGTAGAATTGCCATACAGTGATCCAGAAAGTGTTAGTAGATTTAGAATGACAGAATTTCAATTACTCCTTAGCACTGCATCTCAATTGTTAGCAAATTGAAGTCATTATTAGCAGACACCGATTTGTGAGCTCGTCCTCATTACACTTCTTTACACAACCTTTCCTTGTTATCGTAACCTTACTGCAACTTGTTAATCAACCTGACTGACCGACTTTTATAATAAAGGTGGGGCAATCGGTTGTGTTGCATCACTACTACACCAACCACAACATTACAACTGTGAGGAAACTTTAACTGTAAACTGCTTAAAACCATACTGTTTTAGGAAATGCAGAGGAAAAGCCTGGTTTGTTTTATAATCTCCATAGCTTTTGAACATATTCTGATATTCAAATTTCAACATAAACTGGATTTGCAGAATTTCAGTAATAGGATATGAAGTACCTATTTTAACTGGTGTTTTTAGCACTTTTCTGGATACTTGTCATTTAATTCTCATTTTGAAGTTCAATCAAACCATCTAAACAATTAAATCCAGATACTAAAGAGCATTCAACACGAACATGAAGAGAGATACAGATTTACTGGCACAGCCATCAATAAGTTCTCTTTGCAGCTTCAGCATAATAATAATGATAATAAAAAAAGAGGAAATTGAGAGAATAAATTAAGGACTCAAACATTTATTTTCACATTTAAGTAATATAATACTATTTATTTATATGCTACAATTTGGATTAATTGCACTTTCTGCAGATTTTAAAATTCTTGTGAAGATTAACAATTGACAATGTTAGTTATTAATTAATGTATAGTAGGCACTATATTATAACAGACAACCAGCTGTTTGGAATGATGCTGATCAATGTAGTTCTTCCTTTACTTAAGGATACTCTTTACTGCTAATTTCTACAAATATCAATGAATTAGTTGAAATGTTTAACATAATTATAACAATAAATTAATTTTTGTTGGTCCTATGTGGCTAATATTCCAAGCAAATGACTTTTCAGAAACAAAAAAATCAAGTTAAATATAAAATATTTCATATGATAAATATGATACCTTTAAATATTGCATATTATTTCTCAAATATAGTTCTTTATGAGCAAAGATTTAATTTTGTTTTAACATTAAAACATTTCCTGGGAAAAAATGAATGAAGTATGTCGGACTTAATATTCTAGAACTCAATTATGCATTGACTCATCAAAATCCTTAATCCAAAAGTATGTTTTATGTCAAAAAAAGTTCAAAGCACACACACACTGAAAATCTGAAAGTGAACCAAAATCATCAGCAAGATTTTAAAGGAGTAAAAATATAAGAAAACAGGAGTATTAGAAAAACCAAGTTTTAAAATCCACGTGCTACTTGCACATGCCTACGCATGTCCATTTAAACATTTCAATTGGGTATTTAAATGGCAAACTATAGTAATTATAATAGTTATAACTGCATAAAATGCAATTGAGTTTTATTTATGGATGCTCTTTAACTATTATGGTCCTTAGCATCTCATTCTATATTGGGCATGAAAGACTGGAAATTTAGCTCCGAGGCCTCTTCATCAGGCTTGAGGTTCTTTTATGTGTCATAAAGCTATACCAGGGACTACTGGCTTTGTTTCCCTTCCGAAGGAAGCCATGCTAAGGATTTTTACGCCCAAAAAAATCAATCGCCTCCACCGGGTTTAAACCCACGACCTCAGGAACTAGAGACTAGCATGGTACCCCTAGACCACATGATCCAATGTATCTTTCGCCTATTTCCTTTACATTTTACAGACAATATTTTTAAAGAAATGCATTTTTAGGTAAATTTGCTGACAACATTAAGGAAATTGTAAGGTTTCTTATATGAAAGCAATTGATCAGTCAGCATAAATTTCATGAATATTTAATGGTTTTAAACACATCTGCTATACAAAAAAATTACATTACCCCCAAAATATCAATGTGTTAACAGCATAAAAAAAGTATGAAAACTGTCATTTGGGGTAACTTTTTATAAGGTTGTAACTAAGAACAAAAAGACAAGGTTAAAATTGCACCTGTGGCCTCATTTAAACATTTCTGAATATCTATTTATTACAATTAAGCAGGTAAACTACAATGCTACATTTGTACTTACATTGGTAGTTTGTCTCATGATAGTACTGTCTCTGTCCAAGTTAATCTATTGGTGGTACTTGTACAATGATACTATTAAATGTTGATTACAAAACAGACTTTTTTAAGTCATATGTATAATACTAAACAATGCTACCATTTGAGCATATGATTGCCATTTAGGAAAACATATACTGAGAAACATTTAGGGCATATTTTCTTATTTACCAGCTTTCAACACTTATTTTAAATTCTTGAGGAAGTGGATATGGTGAGTTATTCCAAAAATTGCTTATAAAATCAGAATTTTTTGAGTATTCTGAAGGGCAGGGTAATCTTATTCTTTTAATGCAGTGTGCTAAAGACCCCTGCTTTAGCTCTACTTGTTTAGAAATGTTTAATGTGTGATTCTCATGTAGTTGCTTCAAAGCCATTTTACTACATTTCAGTGATCTTTCATTAACACAGTTACTTTTATTTTCACTAAATGTGAAGGTCTGAGTATCACTAGCAAACATATCTAGAGAAAGAGATACTGATTGTTCAGTGTCTTTGGCTTTACCAGCTATTCTCTTAGCTTTGGTTTTAGTTGCTTTGGTAATGTTATTGGCTGAATTTTTCTTAGCTGATTGCTGACTGATTTGATTGCTTTGTGAAACTGAATCTTTATGCAACCTTTTGTTCTTTGAGCTTGGTATTATTTTTGAATTTCCTTTGGAATAAACGCAACTTACTACATTTTCTATACTTTGTGATGGGACATTTGTAAACAGATCTGAAAATGGTGTTTTAACTGCTAACTGAGGTAATGTTTGTCCTGTATTTAATGTTACAGATTCTTTTCTTTGCAAACGTACAGATGGAATTGTAGTCTCACATTTCCAGTGTTGCTCCGGAGATATTTTCCTAACTGGTGAAGCTGCTGTACATAGTTCAGATTGGGTTTCATCTGTTGGAAGCACATTGTATGCATCCTTATCATTCTGAATGTGACATGCAGTGGTACAGCTTGCAAATATATCCACAGAAAGGGGATCCTTGGAATTATGTGTTAATGTTATACCGCACTTCTCACATTCCATTACTACATTTTGGTTCCTGTGTTTGCTGTGTGGGGGAGAAGAGTTGTCTGTTACTTCAGGTTGTTTAATTTCAGATCCTAAAGATTGATGTTTAAGGTCTTCTGCAGGAAGGGATGCTCTCATGCTACTTTCATTGTATTCAAATTGTTCAATAGATACTGCACTCTCTTTTATTTCACACAGAGGCAACTGAGTTCTAGTAGTATCAGATAAATTTACCATTCCAGATCCATCCTGTGAATTTAATTTGCTGAGCTGGTTATCATTATTCATTTCTTCTATCACAATGTTGTTATATACAGATCCTTTAGTGTTGGTAAGACTACACTTTTGAAATTGGTTTCTTACGCAGTCTAACTGAAGTTGTTCTTTATTTCTTGACAATATAGGTACAGTTAAATTTAATTTTTGATTCTGTAATGCAAAACCATTGGAATTACTATCCTTAGTGTGCACTGACACAGGTTCTGCACTTGTAATTGATTTGTTGCCACCACATGTACTTGATGGCTTTGTGGAATCCTGTGTAAGGTAGTTGTTTTTCTGTTCATTGTTTCTTTTGCAATCAATTTCAAACATATCTGCAGAATATGAGATTGTATCTATTGATGCTGGTTGTTTAATTGAAGGTCTATAAACATTTTGCGAAGGTATATTTCTTTCAGCCTTGCTAACAGATGGGCTGTTCCATGGTATATCTTCTGCAGGTGCATTATATTGGCAAGTCTGGATTTTATTGGACATCAGAGAACAATATGCTATTGAATGTAGCCGAGGATCTCTGGAAGAAATGCCGAGTTTATGTGAGGATGGCTCTGTGGTGGCATTACCGGCATATTCATTGTAACTTCCACATGAGTAACCACAATTGCAGCAAGTGTTTCCAAAATCATTAACTCTGGAAATAAATGAGAATAACAGCCATAATTATAGAATTCTAAATCAGTAGAATTGCATTTTAGGATCATATGATCTGTGGGATTACATAAGATTTATGTTTTAATTCTTTACATTTTCAAAACAATTTTATTTATTAACATTCAAACTCTTCAATACAACAGCTATGGTTGCTTGAAATTACAAATTATGTGTTAGAAAATGTCTTTATATAAGTAAACATTGCAAAATTAAGTCTAGCCTATTTTTTCTCTTTCTTTCTTAGTGCAGTCATGTACTACTGCATGGGTAAATTAAGCTTGGAGTACCATGTCAGTTTCATCAGTATAACAAACTTGCTTGAGAGACCATAACCATGAAACATTATGTTGTTTGTGCCCATACATAAGATTTCTAAAAAATTTACTTTTGTAATGTCCTTTCTGTGAACTCTATCATGTATAAAAATAAGCTAAGTATTTTGTTTATTAAATTCAGACTATTTTTAACATTGATGATACTGGCAATCAAATAGCCAAGTTTGCTGATTATTGACTAGGTGTAGAGAGAGATATATCTATTGTCTCATGCAGTACTCACATTTCATTTAATACAGAATTCAATTGATACTGAAGCTTCTCTGCCACTTGCTTCATTTCTTGTAGTACCTAAATAAATAAGCAAATAAATAAATAAATAATAATAATAACAACTGGCATCTTTGAGTGGGAGGGCAGGTAGATAGGTTTATGTATTTACTGTTTAAACATCTCAGTTCTGTACTTTGAACTTTTATTCTAGTTGTTAGTTTGTCCTCAAGTAATATTTATTTTTGATGCTATCTGCTAAAAATGTGGATAAACTGTGAAACAGTTAGCATTTTGCATAGACAAGTGAAACATAAGCATAAGATATTTGTATACGGCCGTAAACGCAGTTATATTGACAATACAATTTCCAATTTGGACAATAAAAGCAAGTCTATTTGGAAAATTTCTAAACAAATTAAACCAGCATTTTCATAACTTGAATTGAAAAGGTACTTTAGGTAGTAATTATAATAGGCAATCAATGCTGTTCTTACCTGTTATAAATGCAAACTGTTAATGCACTAAACAGTTTAAAAACAAAACCAGCTGGTTATGATGAAATATCTATTAAGGTTATCTTAGAGAACATTATTATTACACTAACACATGTATTTAATTTCAGTGTAGCAAAGGTTCAGTTTTGAGACACTATAAAAATCAACTGGTACTGCCTGTGTTAAACGTATTTGACTTTGTTCATCAGTGTTTGGATCAAAATCAGCTTCAATGAGTTCAATATAAAAGTCATAAATGCAGTGTTAACTCATTTAAAGGTTGGTGCATTGCAAATAAACTGATTTTAAATGTTGACAAAACTGCCTGCTTATATTTTAGCAATAAAATGACTTTAATGGATTTGAACTTTTATATGGTGGTGCTATTTTAAAATCTCTTGATAAGACCAAGTTCTTAAGTATTGTTTTAGATCAAAACCTTACTTGGCGGGATAAATAAATTATATATGTAATAGATATATATTATATGTAATAGATTAAACAAAGCTTGTTTACCATCAGATGCTAGAAAATTAGAGCATGTATTTAAAGAGTCTGCTTAGAGTTTATTATGCCATTGTACAATGAATTTTATCTTATATTTAAATTGGAGATGTACAACTGAAGTTAATAGAGTATTTCTAATCCAGAAGAGAGTGCTCAAGGTAATCTGTAATATGAGACCTAGAAATACATTAAGGCATATTTTTAAGAATTATAATGTTTTTACTGCAACTGACTTATTAATATATAATGTTTCAGTATTCTATAAAAATAACTTATAGTTATTCAGTCTAAATTGTGATGTCCATAACCATTTTACCAGAGGCATGAATGACATCTATACAGGAAAATACAAAACAACTAAATATTACAAAATCACCTAGCAAGATTATCAATGCTCTTCCTCATGAGATGAGAATATAGATTATATTTGTATATTTTAAAGGTCACTGTGATTGGTTTTACATGAGAAACCATTTTATAATTTATGTGAATTTTTTTACATTAGCGTGCATATTAAAGATGAGTCTATTTAAGAAGATTTTCATGAAACATAACATCAGCCTAGCTCCACAGAACAAATTTAACATAGAGAAATTACTTTGTAACAAGTTAAAAGACCCCATTCCACAAGACAAAAAAGCTGGAATCTATAAAATCAATTGTTCAGATTGCAATAAAGTATACATAGGTAAGACAAAAAGAAACCTAGAAACTAGGCTAAAGGAGCACATGAGATGTATTAAATACAAACAAATGGACAAATCTGCAGTTTCACACCATTTTTGGATCACTAATCACAACATCAAACCCAATATTACATTAGTCAAACCAGCCAAGTTTGCAGCCGAATTAGATGCATGGGAGAAGATCACCATTCTAAAACACAACACACATCTAATGAATTTTGATTTGCCGCCACCAAATCCTCTCTGGAAGTACATTTCTCCACCACAAGATGCCACCACAGGATCCAGTCCAAAAAACGGAAACACCAACAACACGGGCCAGTCGAATTAACCTTCTGAGGATGGGAACGTTTTCCCGAAACATGTTAAGTGAGTAAACTTAAGTGATGTTAGTGTAACAATTCCGACTCACCTTTAAATAAATGAGTCTATCTGTTCAGAGTATGGCACCACATGATAAATTATCTATCTGTAACATACCACAAATGAAAAACCAACAGAAATTCTGTATGCATGACAATGCAAGAAATAAAAGAATGACCTATCACTTCACAAAACTTGTATGATAAATTATTGGAAAATTCAAAGCAATAGCAACACTTATCTTGGAAATGGGTTAATCCCATAAAAATATATATTTGGCATAAATTGGATCTTTAAGCAAGATGTACAGGATTTCTTACTCAGTTATACAAAATTCACTCAGAATGAAAAGGAATTCACAGGCTATTTCCAGAAAAATCAACACATGCATTTTATTAGGAATACAAATACATATCTTAAACATAGGTTATTTTACTCAAAATTGTACAGCCATTTTTGAGAAAATAAAAATTTGGCAAAAATGTTTCCATGTAAGTGTAGTTTGGAGTGTAAGGATTTTCTTGAAAGTCTTTGCGTCACATCCTTTGAAGATATAGAACTAATACCAAATTTGATATTTATCCAGCATTTCATTTTGGAGTTATGCTTATTCTCTCTCTTTTCCAACTTTTCTTCTCTCTTAACCTCTCTCTCTTGCAATGGCTCACGCAGACTTCACCAGGCAATTCTGCATGGGGAAAGCATTGAAGACACACAGCCGCTTACGAAAATTTGTCAGGCGCTAGGAACCCTGGCAAGATGAAAAGGACAGGTCTAACGAATACCTTAGGGGAAAATACAAAGAATCAAGCAAACAGAATTGTGAGAACCTAGGGAAAAATCTCTCAGCATAACAACAAAAGAGAATCTAAATATTAACTGGCTTTATTTTAATCAATAAACTATGCCACATTAACATAGGCCCTCACAAATAAGCAACAGTATATTAACACCAAGCTCATAAAATAATAAAACAAACATAATAAATGAAACCATAAATAAAATTTAAATTAATAATTAGAATATTAAATGAAATATAAAACTCAATAATGCCTTTAAATAGGAAAGCCAATATTTAATTTTGAAAACAAAGCAAAATGTAACAAACAAAATTAGAGTGAATTTATAATACAACTAAGGATCTCAGAAAATGTTTTAATAGCAAATAAAGCACAAATATTTTAACATCCAACATTAATGCAAGCCGAAAATAATACACAACTTTGAAATCAACCTAAAAAATCTGATGTGTTACACTCACATGACTTTCTCTACTCTTGTACAATCTAATTTTACAAACGCCTATTCTCCATATGCTTCATGTTAATCGAGATATCGAGATGTCAATCTTATTGGTAATTTTCTTGTAGATGCAAGGGGAATATGGTAGCTTTTAAGCGATAGTCAAATATTTTAACGCTGGTTGCTATGTGGCGAATTCCATTCTCTTTGCATGTTCAGGACATAAAAAAATGAATAACGAATTTGAGAAAAAGTGTAAGTATTGGAAAATTTAAGGAAATAACAAGCAATATCTCGAAAACGGTTCACTCAACAAAAGAAACGTATATGACATAAGTTGTGTATTTTAACGCGATCTACATTTTTTGTGTAGTAAAATTTTGTCTATCTCTTATGGTTTACCAGTTATGCAAAAGTCGTTCACAATGAAGAATATTTTTGGAGACATTCCCAGAAAATTCGAGATATACATTTTATTTGTCATGACAATATCTTAAACATACGATATTTTAATCAAAATCGTTAGAGCCGTTTTTGAGAAAATTAAAATTTTCGAAAAATGTTCCATGTAAAGGGTAGTCTGGGGTGGGGGGATTTTCTTGAAAACCTTCGTGTCGCATCTCTGGAAGACACTGAACCTAAATACCAAGTTTGGTGTTTATCCGACTGTTCGTTTTTGAGTTATGCTGTTCACAGACACACAGACACACAGACAGACAGACACACAGACACACAGACAGACACACACACGGACATGTTTCCAAAAATGCTTTTTTTGGATTCAGTGATTCTCAAAACATGTATTTCCGGTGAAATCTCGGTATCGAATTTTTGGGTGGAATGCAATACTTCCCCTACTTACTATACGTAGTAGAGAAAGTAAAAAAGAAAACATAAAACAAGAAAGCCAAATGCATTCAAATAATAGTCATTTCAGGGCAATGTTTAAACATGCTGTATATATTGCAAAGCCATTAAATTGTAATTTGAAAAAAAAACTATATTGCACACCAAGATTCTTTTAAAGTTTAGAAATGATAAATCCCCCTTTATAACGCCACTATTATAATTATAGGAACCAGAATAATAGAACAAATACTAATAATAGACGAAAGAATTACATAAACTCAAACCCTGAAACAACTCCGTAAATAATTTAGCTGAAAATGTAAGATATGAAATTAACCACAAACGGAAATAAAACACTTAAAGCAAAGCATAAATCATGACAAACACATGCACTAAGGAATAGAATTCATTAATAACTGGTCACGAGTGAAAGCCAGAGCAAAGCTTAATTTAACATCACCCATTGGACATCAAATGGGCGATACTTAAGCAAACAAAGGAATGACAGATGGCCAAACACCAAAAATCGGTGGAAACAGCCAAATGGTATTCACCCGACCAGAAGAAATGTTAAAAAGTATCTTTCTAAGCTATATCTCCCCTATAGAGCAAGTGTTGGTCTCACTTCTTTAAAGTTAGGAAAAGTACAATTACTACAGCTGTCATTGAATCCGTATTATAACGGTCCTATCACTAATACAGGGCCAAAAGAAATATAGTTTCAAAGTAACAAAAGTGAATTGTTTCCTCAAGTGATAAAATTTTCATGTACCCACTTTCAAATGGGGAAAAATAACATACTTGCTTTAGAAGGCTATTAATGTAGCTTGATCCAAAACTTAACAAATATAACACAGACACAGCTTTTGGTTTACTGAGCCCTAACATTCTTTAAATTTGTGTTCAAAGCCACAAATATCTCTTAGCATTTTCTTAATATAATTTAAGCATTAACGGAATATATAGGAAATAGCATTAACACTTTGATAAACTCTAAAAACTTAACACATTTACATTTAACCTTTCAATAAAGAGCTTTAATAAATTTAAAATGCTAAAAGCCAAAGCATTATATGTATCTCACAAAGTCCACTCACAAAATATGTGAGCCAGCAAATTCTAGCCAACATGGCAAGTTTAAAATCTAGTAATACCTGATGCATTTAACTGTTAACTAGAAAATTTGAGATGAACACACATAAAATAGCCACACTAAAATTATACTACATGTTAAACCTCAGAACCAGTCACTTATGACAGCCTTTGGACATAATCTCTGAATACTACAGTAACTCCCATTCACTTTGAAAGAACAAAGAAACAAAATGAGCTGATCAATCAGATCCTACCTTCATATAAACTGGAGTAGAGAAATTTCTCATGAATACATTGAAAATTTATGCCATCGACCAAATTTTGAAAAGCGACTTTGACTACTTTACATGAACAGCCATCTCACTGCCAGAGTGACACACACTCCCATCTTGCTCGTAGTAGCTATATGCCAGGCCTACCTCAAGAGAGACGCCAGCCAACCACTTCAGGTGACATAGGAAGCCATGCCCCCAATCCATGGATGTCGTAAACGAGGAGAGTGGGAGTGAGTTGGACAAAGAGATCATAAAAAGCACAATGCAAGTGACTGGCAGTAAATATAACAATTTCACAATTAAAATATAAACAATCAGCACTCTCTCTCTCTCTCTCTGTCTCTCGCACATGTACACACATACTTAGAATGGGTATTTCCAGCAAAATCTTAATATCAAATTCTTGTGTGGAATATGTCCTCTGCCTACTATAACTAGCTAGAAGAGAAAGTAAAAAGGTGATTTTTTGTGGGTACTAGTGAATGCTTATGAACTATATCATTTTACTGCATGCCAAATGTTCAGGTTGATTAATCAGATTTTTTTGGTCTTCTGCTTGTAGTTTAACATCCTTTAACTCGATTAGGTCATATCGGACAGTGTGTTGTGCATTGGCAACATCTCCCTGGTAGCTCTCTCAATAATACACTATTTAATTATACACTTTATTAATCTAAATTTATGCTCCTTTACATCTGTTCATTACGCTGCGCAACAACCAATTAGTCACAACAAACACAAGTCCGGATCATTCACTTCCCCTTTCCCTCTGCCTTTGTTGAGCCCTGCTGCTGCCTTCTGTTGCGATTGTGTGCATGACACAGCTAGTCCACAACATTCCACCCACCTAAATTGTCACATATTATGTGAATTTGCATTGAGTCTCAAGCAAGGATTTTTAAACACAATCCTCAAGGAAAGGACAAACCTTTGCAACGGGTTGCTTGTAGGTACCCTTTGCAGTGCACACTATCACTAGCCAAACTAAGCCGTCACATCCCGGATGCATCTCTTCAACAATTCCAGTTGGCCATGTGAGAGAAGAAAGATTCTCCTCCATCAGCAGAATCAATTTCCCAGCCTGAAGATTTAGCTCTTTGTGCAGCCATTTGGAGCGCTGCTGGAGCTGGTTCAGGCAGTCGTTTGACTAGCATTTCCAGGTGACCTCTTGATGCCGCTGGATCACTTGCCATCTTAATAGATGCAATGATGGTCCTGAAAGATAATCTGGTTCAGAAAAGAAGACCAAGGGTTTGCCAATCAGGAATTGACCAGGGGTTAAAAATGAATACTTGTCAGGACTGTTGGGCACAGGAATAATGGGATGGGAATTTAAGCAGGCCTCAGTTTGTGTTAATAATGTCATCATCTCTTCAAAGGTGAGAGTTATTATTGCCAACTTTTTCGTCAAATGGCTCTTCACCAACTTAATCCCAGTTTCCCAAAACCCACTAAAGTGAGGAGGAATAAAGTGTCATTGTATTCCTTGTTGCGCTGCGAAGGTAGTTATTATTGCCTTGTGTTTCTGAGAGCAAACAGGCTAGTTCATTTAACTTGTTCCTTACACCTATGAATCATATGCCAGCAGATCTTAGTCTTGAGATAAAGTGCTGTAAAGCAGCAATGAAGGCTTCAGTTCAACTTGCTGACCAACTCAATATGCGCAGCCTTGATTGCCATGCAAACGAAAAGCGATATGTAGCACTTTCTTTGCAATTTGCTTCATGGATTACCTTGTTTGATATGCAAGGGTCCACTATAATCTATGCCACAATAAGAAAATGGCTTGCTTTCGTTGACCCTGGAAGAGGGCAACTGTCTCATAAGTTGATCGGTTGCGCTAGCTTTCATCCTGAAGCAGGTCGAGCATTTATTTATTACTCCCTGAACAACAGATCAGTCATTTGTCATACAAAATCGGTGTCGTAACGAAGCCAATAGAAGTTGACTCCCAGCGTGCATCAGGCATATGTGCTCATACTATATAAGTAGTTTGGTCACAATGTTTAGGAGCAATATCATAGGATGTTTGAGCAAATGGTGCAACAGTATTTTTAGCCTACCGCCCAACCTCAATAGGTTATTACCGTCGAGAAAGGGATTTAACGGCAGCAACTTTCCTTCGGGGGGGGGGGGGAGGGACCTCCCATGCCCTCAGGGTACACTGCTTGTTGTACAGAGCGAACTATGGCGCTTAGAGAGTGATTGAGCTCCACCGTGTTCAGCGTTCCACGATATCTTTGTTGACTGATGTCTTGAATTGTAGCTAAATCTGAGCATGTAGGCAATGTCTCGCTGAAGTGTAGACCACTTGAAAAATTTGCTCCAAGTCTGTTCTAGCTCTGAATGTGTATTGAGTAGACAGATCCCTGCTCCACTTTGTTCAGGAATGTCACTGGTACAGATGATTTCTCCGTTTATTGATGGCCATGTAGACCTGTCCTGAGTGAGTAGTCGGAGCCCGCTCACCATAGCCAACTACCTTGTAGTCCTTGTGTCTGTAATTCTGCAAATTACACCAACAGGTTTTCTTCCAACGGTACGTGTTCCCATATCCCTTGAAGTGTAAGGTGCTGAATTTCTGCAAACCTGTTTGCCACGAAAGTCTTCCAAGATAATGAAGAGCCAGCAATCTAGGCTAGCACTATTGTTGAATCAGTCCAGTAGTATTGTTGAGTGATGCTTAAGTTCAAAGCATTGGATACCTTCTTGGTCAGCTGACTAAGCAGAACGGCACCATTCAACTCTAATCTTGGTAGAAAGACTTGCTTCAGTGGCGCAACTCTAAACTTAGAGGAGAGCAAAGCAGTGGTGATATTTCCATCTGTCCTCGTACAATGCAGGTATACACAGGCGCCATGTGCTCTTTCAGATGCATCTGAAAATTCATAAAGTTCCATGGAGATGCTCTCTTCGGAGGTATCCAAGAAGCTCCTACCACTGCACTTCCAATGTAGTGTTAAGCGATTCCTCCCAGTCCAAGTGTTCTTGCCAGACTTTGAATGAAGAGCTTGCACTCTACAACCACAGGGCCCAACAGCCCAAGGGATCGTATACAGAGGCAATTTTAGCAAGTACTGTCCTTTTTGTCCACCTAGAATTATCTATTTGGTATTAGACACAGTGAATTGTGATAAGTCACTCCCAGGATGCCAATTCAAGCCATGAGCCTTTACCACGCTGTCTTCAAAGGGAACACTCCAAAACGTCACCCCCACAAAGTTCTGCTGGTATGGTGCTCAAAACGTTCAAGTTGTTGGAACGCCATTTTGTTAAGGGAAACCCTGCTGTTTTGAGAATTGACATCAATGTTTTACATAGCTCAATAACATTTTCTACCGTGTTAGTTCCAGTCAGCAGGTCATCGGCATAAAAGTCTCGTTTGATGATCTCAGCTGCACTGGGATACAAATGGCTATTGTCAATAGCCAACTGCATTAAGCAACGAATAGCCAAAAATGGAGCTGCCAAAATTCTGTATGTGGCCGTCGTTAAGTGGTACGATTTAATAGGTTCGTTGGGACTCTCACACCACTGAATTCTATGCCGATCTCTGTCAGCTTCGTGCATTAGAAGCTGTCTGTACATCTGCTCTATATCTGCCGTCAGTGCATACTTGTACGTGCGGAACCGGAGAACAATAGAAATTAGGTCCTGCTGCACAGTTGGTCAACGCATCATCAGGTCGTTCAGCGAAAGTAAGGATGTAGTTTTTGCTGATGCATTGAAAATTACTCTCAGTTTGGTGGTGCTCCTGATAAATTGATGCATGATGAGGCACGTAGCAACATTTCTGGTTCTTATTTTCTGTGTTCACAAGCTCTATATTTCCGAGATGTAGATACCCCGACATGAAGTTAATGTACTCCTTCTTTAAGCTAGTTTGTCTTTGCATTTTCCTTTCCAAGTATCCAAAGTTTCTTCTGGCATTCTGTCGTCCTCCGTGGTGTAGTGATTACCATGCTAGCCTCTAGTTCCCGAGGTCGCGGGTTCAAACCCGGCGGAGGCTGATGGAGTTTTTCGGGCGTAAAAATCCTTAGCAAGGCTTCCTTTGGAAGGGAAGTAAAGCCAGTGGCCCTGTGTCATAGATTTATGGCACGTATAAGAGCCTCAAGCCTGATACAGAGGCCTCTGAGCAAAATTTCCAGTTTTTCATGCCCAGTATAGAATGGGACGCTATGGACCGCAGTAGTTAAAGAGCGTCCATAAATAAAACTCAATTTCAATTTCCTTCTGGCATTCTCATAGGAGCAACCAAGTTCTGTGGAACTGCGGCGAAGAGACAGTCATACCATGAATCTCCCTGTATCATCGCGCATAAAAGCTTTTGAGAAGTGCTCTTCACAGTGCCTTTCTTCTTCTGAAAGGTGACATATGACTACTTCTTCCTGTAGCCAAAAGCGTTCCACTTGTGCTAGCAATTTGTCGTTGGAGGTTGCCAAACAAAAGGGCTGAGCTTCTTGTGTGTTGCGTTGAATGTGCAGGCACATGTCTGGAAAGAATCCATCCCAGCTGAGTATTTTGCAAGATAGGATGACCTCTAGATTGCTGCTCAGGCTTCAGTATCTCAAAAAAGACTGCTGTCCCCAAAATTAAATTTATTCCTCCAGATTGATTGAAATTTGGATTATCTGGAAAGAATCCATCCCAGCTGAGCATTTTGCAGGATAGGAAGGGCAAAGCCAGTGTGTAGTTGCCAGTTATCATAATTTATCACTGAAGATGGCAGTGTTCCTGTGACCTGGTGTAGAACTGAGCAGACAATATGGTTACTACCACCCACTCTATACTGAAATCAGATTTGGCACAGATGCAAAGATGCTGTCACTCTAACATTACTGATGTCATTCACAGGCACTGAGTGCTGATGCAGTTTCAGCTCTAACCGGTTAGCCATGTCACGTGAGGTGAAATTCAATTGCAGAACCACTGTCTAATAATGCCCTGCAATGATGAAGCTTACCCTTACTGTCTACATTGTGAACTATCATTGTTGATAGTAAAACCTCACTGTGTGAATAAGTATCCCTTAAAGAACAATAGGTTTTAATTTGAGCATTGCCAGACTGAGATGCATAATTTTGGCCAACATGCAGTGAAGTATGGAGTTTCTTACTACATATTTTGCAACTTCCTGCACTGCACTACTAACTCTGTGATCACTCTTTAAGCAGCAAAGATTGTGTTCCTTCACAAAGTTGATGCGGCCCTTCACATTAAGGTTCCTATATTTTGTACATTTAATGTATTGTAAGCAGCACTGCACAAAATACAAGATACAGGATTGTTAACTTGGCATGATACTTTAGAATTGGTGCCGTCCTTTACACCTTTCTTATTTTCTACAATGGAAAGTTGCTTGCAGCAATCTCGAATGTCTGGCAATTAGCCTCCAGAAAGTTAATCAGACTGCTCAATGGTGGAGAGATGTCACTGGTAGTGTTGCTCTCCCACTGTTTTCTGAGGCTCAAACTAATACGTTCTAAAACTAAATGTGACAATATTATCTCATGCAATGGAATTTCTACCTTCAGAGCTTCTATGCTTGCTAGCAATTTTATCTGTCAAAGTTCTAAGCTCTTTAGGAGAATCACTGTTTGCACATGGCAGTTCCTTAATATAAAAATCCAGGGTCAGCCTTGGATTCTTATACCGGCTACAAATCAGATTCCATATAATTTTAAAATTACTGTGTGTTACCGGCAAATTTTCTATAAGTTAGTGTGGTTCTCCTGACAAACACGAGAGTAAATACTAAAACTTCTGAATATCTGTAAGTGTGTCACTGTTGATAATTAAAGCTTGAAAGGTGTTATGAAAATGCATGAAATCTTGCAAGGCACCACTGAAGTTAGGCAAAGCAATTATCGGTAGCTTCACAGCACTGCTGTTACTGCCATTATTGTTTAGTGATAGAGGTTGAGCTGTACTTTCTGCAGCTAACATTGTCTCCAATTTAGATTCTATTTCTAAACAAAGATCATCAACGGCTGCTCTGCCTGCATCATGAGATTGTTCCTCATAATCCTCTACTTCTAACTGTGTTTGGATACCATTGTAGTCATCAGCAATAATTTTCAATAGTTTCTTTCTTACCCTGGCATTGTTTAGGCTGTTTACATAAGATCAAAAGATGTTTCACTAGCTTTCATTTTGAAAGTTTTTATGTTTGCTTCACATGAATCCAGCACGGGAGACCAAACAGAGTTGTGTGTTGGGCAACATCTCCCCGGTAGCTCTCCCAGTAAAACACTATTTAATTATACACTATTCATTAACCTAAATTTACACTTCTTTACATTGCATCTGTTTGTTATACTGTACAACAACCAACTGGTCACAACAAACACAAGTGTGGCCTGCTCACTTCCGCCTTCTCTCTATCTTTGTTGAGCACTGCAGCTGCTTTCTGTTGTGATTGTGTACACAATACAGCTAGTCCCCAATACAGTGAATGAATAAAATGGTTGAAATGATGTTCAAATTGGTGCAGGATCCCAGGAGCTTAGAATTACTCATCATTCATCTTCTCAGGATAAGGGAAAATCATAGAAAAAAAATCTGATGTGTTACACTCACATGACTTTCTCTACTCTTGTACAAACTATTTTTACAAACGCTTATTCTCCATCTACTTCATGTTAATCGAGACTCTATCTTATTGCTAATTTTCTTGTAGATGTAAGGGGAATATATATTTACAAGGGCAATATAGAAATACAGTAGCCTTTAAGCATATACATATCTCTTAATAGCTGGTTGCTAGGTGTAGCACCATTCCCTTTCCCACAGATTAATACTCTTTGCATATCCAAGACAAAAAAATGAATAACGAATTCCCATTTGAGACAGTAAGTATTGAAAAATTTAAGGGAATAACAAGCAATATCTCGAAAATGGTTCACTCAACAAAAAAAATGTATATAACATAAATTGTGTATTTTAACGCAACCTACATTTTTTGTGTAGTAAATTTTTGTCTATCTCTTATGGTTTACCAGTTATGCAAAAGTCGTTCACAATGAAGAATACTTTTGGAGACATTCCCAGGAAATTCAAGATATACATTTTATTTGTCATGAAAATATCTTAAACATATGATATTTTAATAAAAATCGTTAGAGCCATTTTTGAGAAAATTAAAATTTTCGAAAAATCTTTTATGTAAAGGGTAATCTGGGGTGGGAGGATTTTCTTGAAAACCTTCGTGTCGCATCTCTGGAAGATACTGAATCTAAATACCAAGTTTGGTGTTGATCCGACTGTTCGTTTCTGAGTTATGCTGTTCACAGACAGACAGACGCACAGACAGACACACAGACGGACATGTTTCCAAAAATGCTTTTTTTGGATTCAGGGGGTCTCAAAACATGTATTTCTGGTGAAATCTCGGTATCAAATTTTTGGGTGGAATACAATACTTCCCCTACTTACTATACGTAGTAGAGAAAGTAAAATTCTATCCAAGTAACTCATCCTAACTGAGATTTGAACTCGGGACCATTTGAATTTAAGGCAGACATGCTACTCCCACACCACAGAGTTGGACCAAACCATTTTGTTGTGATGATTATGCTAAAATTAACTTAAATGCACTTGTAACCTCTCAACAAACTGATTTTTATTTGACTTAAACTTTAATGGATGGAATTTATCATATGCTTGACCACCAACCTTGATGGGTTTTTTTTTATTATTATTTATGGATGCTCTTTAACTGCTGTGGTCCTTAGTGTCCCATTCTATATTGGGCATGAAAGACCGGCAATTTTGCTCAGAGGACTCTTTATCAGGCTTGAGGTTCTTTTACATGCCATAAATTTATGACACAGGACCACCAACTCTACTTCCCTTCTGAAGGAAGCCATGCTAAGGATTTTTATGCCCAAAAAATCCATCGCCCTTCACTGAGTTTGAACCTGCGACCTTGGGAACTAGAGGCTAGCATGGTACCCACTACACCATGGAGGACGACATCCTTGATGGTGCATTTAAATGCTCTGTAAGTCAACCTCAGTATTTAAATCTTCAGGTTTAGTATGTATGTGTGTGTTTATTAATTTATTCAACAACATACTCATTACATTTATAGTAACACTATTATATTACAAATAATTTTATATAACTTTGGCAATAATAATTTTATATAAGTTGTTGAATATAAACTACATAAGTATACTTTTTATGCTTTCTATGTTTCTTCTTAGTCTGTTATTATTTTTATTATTTATACTATTTATGCTACTAATTTTTCGAAATCTATGCTTTAAATACATTTCATGAAGAATTAAATACTTATTTATTAAATCAGCTGTAGTTGGTGGTCAAATTCCTCCTGTGTTACTGATTTGATTATGCATAATATTCCTTTCTTTTTGCAGTGTTTTACATTAATAAATTAAGTGCTGCACAGTTTAGCTGCAAGAACAATTATCTTGAAATGGTGGTGATATGATTTTGAAATTCCATGTCCTGATGTCATTGGAATTTCCAGTTTGAGTCGTCGTTTTACAGATGGGAAGAATGCTTTACATATAGTTTCTTTTGTAGTTTTTGCTCTATTCTGTTTGTCATTTATCCATAGCTTTTTTCTTTAGATTCAAGATTATTTCACTTCTCTACTTTATCATAAGCAATGATCGTGCTTTTGTCTTTAGTTGCTTCTTTTGCAGATTGTCCACAAGCTCATTTTCTGTAATTCCAATGTGAGCTTTTACTTATCTGAAATGTATTTTCCAGTTCTCTTACATGTTCTTTTATTTGTTCAATGATTTTGCCATGTTTGGAATTATTATTTAACAACTGCAGCATTACTGTACTATCTGTGAACAAAGCTACCATTCTATCATCTTTCTGTATTTCCTCATTGTATTCAAGATTTTTAAGATTTTCAGTATTGCTAATGTGTGTGTGTGTGTGTGTGTGTGTGTGTGTGTGTGTGTGTGTGTGTGTGTGTGTGTGTGTTTTTTGTGCGTGTGTGCGTGCATGAAGCTAATGCACTGGAGTTAAAAATGAAGTCATACTCCTCTTACTTCCCAATATTTGGATGTCATATCTTGATAATTTTTAAGAGTTGCACATGTGATAGATATGTCATGTCCATTTCTATATTTTGGCAGCAGAGTACGCAATCTGGAGACGGTAATATGCCAATTTTCAGATTCACTGTTCATGTACACATTTTTAGTAAAACTGTTATAGTATTAGTTTTGAAGCTACAATAGAAACTCGATTATCTGTCACTCAGTTAACCATTTGGCTCATTAACCATCAATCACCTGTGCTAGATATGTATTTGCAGGTAGTTTGAGCATTCTACATGTCAACTGGGGTTGTAATCAAACCATTGTAAACGGATTTATTGCATTCAGTAAGGTTGTAAGTGATGTTTTAACTTGTTTTTTGGGTTGTATGAATTGTTGCAACCCAGAATACTGATGACTCTTGAGAGATGCAGAACTACTACCAGTCACTGTTCATGAAGGTAGTTGATAAGCTATAAACGATTACAAACGTGCAGAAACTCGAACCAAACATTCTGGTATATCCTCATATGTATATATAAAGCTCACATCGCGTTGAACACGAACATAGGTCTCCAGTTTGTGAAGCAATGCAGCCTAGTGACGGTGTGTGGCATCTGTACAAAATATGAAATGTTGATGGAAAAAGATAAGCATGTTGCAAATATTACAAGAAGACATATAGTATTGCATTGATATCAAGATTATGTAATCATCTCATTACATGCATTGTGTAGCAGATTGTGTGAGCTTCCAGGGGTGCTGCAATAACTCCATCCTCTTCAAGTACGGAGTTGATGACGAAATGGGCGAAAGTATCATCAGGGCTGTTTACACGTCAGGTGTACTCTTTCAATGTTAGAATCATACTGGCAAGATGTGTTTGAGAAGAAGTGTCCTGGTTATGAGCCACCTACACATTGTTCTCTTGCAGACATTGGCTGGATACTGAATACTAACACGTGCAAGCAGTGGTTATGCAGAATATTAAAAGATCAAATGTATTTGCCTAATTTTGGATGGTTGGGCAGATACTTCAGACTACAGTGTGGTAAATTTCATTATCACCTTACAAGACCCTATGTTTTATAAGTAATTTTGACCTAGAGAGCAACGGAAAACCATCCAGTATACTGCAACAAAAGTGCTTCAAGAACTACATCACCTAAGAAAGAAAATAATTAAGCATTTTAAGTGCAGCCATGTTCCAAATGCAATACTGGAGGCTAAGAGGTAAGAAAAACATGGTAATTCTTCCATCACACTGAAACTCCCATATCCAATGCAGTGGGCTGCTGTAGTGATATGCTTTGATAGCACAGTAAAGAACAAAGAAGCTCTACTGGAAACTGTTAGCCCCAGGATTCGGATCGACAGAACTGTTAAGAGTTAACTTAATGGTGGACAAGAGTTGGCAGAAATTAGAAGAAGCTTTGTGTCTAGTGAAACTTATATCTGAAGCTATCATTAGAGTGGAATGGGTAAACGCTACTTTCTCAGACATGCACAAGCTATTTGCTGAACTTTCCACATGTCTAGATTCAGTGTTTAAGGATTGTAAATTAATTTCTGCAGAAGACCATTTAGCTATTAAAACTGTTGTGGCTCATGGAAAAGTGTTCATGTGCAAGGCAATCCATGTGGCAGAAAACCTTGTACATACCCAATATAAAAGAGTGGTTCTTAATGTTAATGAGGAACGTCCAGTCATTGGAGTACATCAAAACATTCTGTGATTTGATTATACTTGACACTGAACTTGTTGGCTATTCTAGCAGAATTTTAAGCACATGTTTTTAATGAGAGCATTTGGTCTGCTGCTGAACATAACTTTCTAGCTTACATGGCGGAGTGGCTTATGTAATAAGCAACCATTGTATCCCCTGGCTTCACAAATTTTGAACATTCCACTGTCATCTGCAGCTAGTGAATGCAATTGTTCCACCCATGGCAAAATTCACACTAGGTAAGAAACAGATTGTCTCCAGTTATTATGAAGCACCAAGACATTTATAACTGTCTACAGTAACACACCGTCTACCGCAAGCCCACTCACACTGACCGCTATGTGAATAAAGATTCAAACCATCATCCCAGACAAAATCGGGCTATGATCAAAACTCTCGTAAATCACACTTCTCACATTTGTGATTGTTGCAACAAGAACTTTGTCACCTGGAATGAGGATTATTATTATTGAATGGTTATTCAACCCGAGAAGTAAAACGAGCTTGCTTCCCTGCCAGACTTCATCCTGCCGCTCAGAAGACAAATTAACTGAAAAACAAGGACACAGTCTTTCTGCCATACCTCAAAAATGTCACTGACCGCATTGAGCACATACTGCAACGAATAATGTCAAGACTATTTTAAAGCCTACCAAACAATTAAATAATTTACTACACTCAGCTTAAGATCCTACCGTATTCCATGTTCTTGTGGGTCGGTTTACATTGGAACCACACAATGCAGTGTCAACACCAGATTTACCGAACACAAAAGAAGCTGCCGCTTGGGCCAAACAGAAAAGTCTGCAGTCGCCAAACACGCCATTGAAGCGGAGGGCGAACACATCATTAAGTTCTAAGGCACCAACATTTTTTCATCCATGACACATTACCCTGCCCCACTACAGCGTGAAGTCATCAAAATATACAAGCATCCTAACAATTTTAATAAGAAAGAAGAGGCTCTAAAGCTCAACAATAACTGGCATGCAGTCATTTAAGACAAGAAACGTCATATAACATGAGAAAACAAAGTGAACTAATCAGAAGGGAGCAACACCTTTGAGGCGGCTGGGCCCCTGCTACCTGCCGATTGGCACCCGGACCAATCAGCGGAGAGCCTCCGTAGTATAAATGTAGCAGCACAAACAGCCGGAATTTCGGACACAGCGCAACCTTCTACTAGAAGACTTCGACAGTGCCACTGAAAATGTCTACCGTAGTTGTAGATGAAACGTCTGGAACTTCTATATTCAGCAGACCACGGAAAAACAGCCTGGAAATAACTTCGTTATATTGACTCTGGCCATGAAAGCCTACATTCTCTCTTCACCAAGACATTTCATCAGATGAGGAATCAACATAAGGTGTTTAAACTTTTGTAAACAGGAATCAATTGTTGTTTGCCCTGCAAATGATATAATGTGTTTTCATGATGATAATATAATCTGAAAACAATTGTGTGTTTATTATATTTTTCTATAAAATAAACTTGTCATTGCTACCAAATATAGCCACTATGTTTAACATTTGATTAGTGCTTTTTGTGATACTTTTTGTTACAAGGGAATTGTAGATTTGAGGCAGTATTTTAATGCCTAAATGATATTAATTGTGTTTTATTTTAATTAAATTTAATAACAGCCCACCTTGAAAACAGTATGTATATAATTGTTAGTTATATTTTATGTAAAGTCATTGTAAATACTTATTTTTATTGTAAACATATTTATTAGTCATATGTAAATGTTTATATACTCTAATAGTGCAAAAACTGTGAGAATAATATGCTTTAGGATGTTAATAATGAGGTAATAATGTAATTTTGGTGACAATAATGTGTCAGCAGTTTTAAAAAAAATACTGGCTATGAAAAGATCGGTAATAACGTAATTTCGCTTACAGTTTGGAATTAGCCAATCAACAGTAAAGAAAAGAGTTTAGTTTGAATACTTAAATTCTATTGGACTAGAATTAGCCAATAAGAGACTGGCATTACCAAAGCTATGAGATTTTTACCGTTGAATTCAGTCAGTTGCGGGCAAGATGTTGTAATGAGCAGACGTGAAAGTCGCGAGTAAGATGTTGTAGAATACAGATGGTAAAAATTGTGTTCTCCGCTAGAATATATATAAAGTGCTTACAGTTTTTCTTTTATAAAGTGTTGTGTTATAAATGTACAAGTATAAAGAGAAATATAAAGAAGTGAAATTAAAAAGTAAATTCTGTGACGTATTTTTAATTCTTGTCTTATCACAACCCTACAAGAACTTGTGTTTCTATAGTGCGACTGAAGGCAGCCGAGGCAAATAACTTGAATAATATTACGTAAAAACAAGCACCATCTTCACTATAAAGTTTTGGCGTCCCAAGCATCAAACAACATCAAAGTGTATCTTCATTATGTAACCTAAATACATTTTAAAGTGACGCACATACACGGGAATTCTCACATCTCATATGCAGCATTTAGCTAAACAACTTTTTTAAAGTTGGCAACAAACATACTTCTTCAAATTACAATTGTGGGGCAAACTCCTCCAAACAATTATGTAACCATAACTTCCGCAAATTGAAGAACATAATTTCTTCAAATTGGTGTCTTCAACGTGGAGCTAAATAATTATATAACAACACACTTTTTGCAAATATTACATAATAATAATATATTTACGTAAGCTAAAAACCTCCCGCAATTTCCAAACAATTCAAAATGTTACTGTTGCATCTGATATGCAGGTCTAATAAAAGAGCCTCATTCATAAAATTGTGTCATTTATGTATTTGTGTTCTATCTATTCATTGATATCTCCAATCCAACCATTTGAAGTATGTTTTAAACAGTTTTAAACCAGATTTCTGTTTATAACCAAAAGAACCAAACAGTTTCAAAACAACAGTGCAACCCTAATATCAACCGATGGTATTCCAAAAATTCTCAAGTGAAATACACTTTAAAATTAATGGAACAAATATCTATGTTACGTCACTTCCCAAGTGAGCAGCAACATTATGAAGAGAATACAGAATGAAAGTACTCCAGTCAAGAAGCTATTCCAATGCCTTCACTGTATGTTTCTCAAGTTTTAGTTTCAAATCACAAAGTGGTCATGTAATCAGAAAGTAGTGGTGATCATAAGGTTCTGTTGATGCCTAGTGATGCACCAGGAAAATTGATGAAACATGGACATGAGTGAGTAATGTGCGCACTTGTATTGGTTTTACGGAACAAGTATGTTATCTCTTACCGCACAGCCCTGCTCCGCAGACAATTGCCTTTATTTCCATTTTTCTAAATATACAAGAAATGTAACATATGACTCATGTGTGTAATGAATTTAATTGATTACCAAACATACTGTTTATAATAAGTAAGATGGATTATCTGTTATATTCGGTTAACCATCAACCCCACTCCCTCCATTATAATGGTTAATTGGGGTTCTACTGTATCACCAATTGCATCATTGTTTGTGAAGGTTACATTCATATGTTGAGAGTATTCTGAGTATTTAAAAATATCCTGAAAATATAATAATGAATCTTGCAGTTTAACATTAGTTTTATACCTTGATTTCAATGCAAATAGACTTTTATTTCCATCTGAATAAAATGATATTAACTCCTTCAAAAAGTAATGTCAACACAAGATTCTGAAGACAAAAACAGGATGCTATGTAAATCAGGATGTGACGAGCAAGGAAATGTTTTCATTCACTACAATACTTTGGCATTCTGATGGCCAAATGTTTCCATTTCTATGTAATGTTATTACATCTGTAGCAATAACTTGAACATACATAGAAATAAACACAATGTGACAGTTTTATCAGGAATAAATGCACATCTAAGCAATTCTACATCACGAGATCTATCAGTACACAAAAGAAATAAAATTCGTAAGATTTTTTTTATCAAGGATTGGGTTGACAAGTGCATAAATCAGTGTTATTGTTTTAGATAATTATTAAGAGAAGCATATGTTTAATTAATGCAGTCCTCTTTTAGCTGAAAAAAATCAGTATTTCTTTATGGTTTTTAAATGATATAAATATGCACAATGCCACATCACAACACTGATCTTGAGATGATCTTCTTGTCAGAATAAACTCTGCAATGATGGGAACTTATAGTTCTTGCCATTATAGCAGCTTAGCAATACTATTTTATAAATGTTTATATTTTACCAGTTATGCATTGAAACTCAATAAGAAAACAGAAAAAAAATGTTAGACATCAAGTGAACCCTTGTCTTGGTCTTTGCAAAAGCAATTAGTAGCATGGTGCTGTGCGGTTAATATAATGATCTGTTATCCAACTGGTCAATAATTAACTGGCTGACTGGCCTTCAGCGCTCTGCTGGATATACCCGTTAGTCTGATAAATGCTAAAACAGAAAATGTTTTAAATGACTATGATTTTAGTTTAATTACCATTGTGAAACAATACTTTAGATAGTTGAATTAGTGAGTGTTTCCAAAAACCAGTAAATAAATTGTACCAAAATAATAAAGCAGATAAGCAAAAGACATTTTCACCCATGTTTAATGTGGCTTTAAACTTCTTGGTTATATTACAATGGTTACTGTAGTTTGTTGATTCGCCTGAGTTAAGTGCATGCCAGAAGATAGCCTTAATTGTACTGTTGCGTTCTTGTACCGTTTACTTAGGTAACTTTTTTATTAATGACCTTAGTTGTGTAATCACCTCGCTGTATTATATATTTTATTTCTATTATCTATACAATTTTCTTCTGAAGTAGACCAACACTCTCTCTTCTCTGTCCTGCTCTTGCGACAGCCCTGATGCCAAACTCACTGCTATCCATGTCCACGATGAACTTATTACCGGGAATGGGGTATCCTAGAACTGGGCCAGCACATTCTTCAGGGCCTGGAAAGCTGCTTCCTCTTGGTCGGATCACTGGAAGGTCCGTTGTTCTTTGGCCAATTGTGTAAGTGGTTCGGCAATATTTGCATACCCCGCGACAATATTCCGGTTCTAAGTGTAGAGAGATCCAGGGATTGTCGCAGTTGTTCATTTCTGGCTTGGGCTATTCCTTGATGGCTTGCATCTTCTCGGAATCTGCAACAACTCCATAAGGGCTTATAAGGTGTCCAGGTAGCAAACTTCTTTTCTGCTCAGCTGACACTTCTTTGAGCTTAGTTTGAGGTTGGCTTGGAAAAGCCTTTTTAACCTTCCTAAGATTGTTCAGTTGATCCTCGAATCTCTTGCCTACAACCATGATGGCAAGATAAAGGCAAGAGTCGTAGGTGAAATCTCTCATCATAGACTCCATAAATCCCTGGAATGATTCATGGGCATTGCAGAGTGAAAAAGCCATTACCATTTACTGCCACAGTCCACAGTTCTGGAGAAAACCTTGCCTTCTCCTCGTTGGGGTGGAATGCAACTTGCCAGTACTCCAGCTTTAGGTTCAGGGTGGAAAACCCCTGAGTCCCTGCTTAAGTGTCAAGGGTGTCATCATTCTGGGACAATGGAAAGCAAGCATTCTCTCTCAATGACGTCATTCAGTTCCGGTAGTTGATACGGAAGTGCATTCCTCTTTTTCACTGGCACTAATGATGGGCAGTACGGGCTATTGGATATCTCTGTTATACCTTTGGTCTTCATGTTTACTATTTGGTTCTTCACTTCCTTCTGCTTCGCTAGTGAGGCACGGTGAGATGGCTGATCTGTCTTCTCAAGATAAGGGAAAACCCCAGAAAAAGCCCTACCCAGATAACTCACCTTAATCAAGATTCAAACTTGGGACCTCTTGAATGTGAGGAAGACATGCCGCCCACATGGACTGTATTATTGTTGTATACTTATAAATGTGTATGACTATATCATATATTCAATTAATAATACCAAAGTAGAAATAAATGCAGCTCAACATTTCCAATTTGTGTAAATAACATAATTTTGATATAGAAAGTAATTTTTTTTTCAAATATGACAGGAAAAATGTTGAATAATTATACAGTCTGGCCAGCACTTTCTATCCTTTTATTATTCACATTGTTATTGCTTTAACTATCCCAAGTGATATTTATCTGTGACATATGGTTTTAGAATTATGATGGCAGTGGAAAAACTGAATTATTAAAAGTCAGAAAACCACCACATTTCATATTAATGCCAGCATCTTTTAAGGATAAAAGGCAAGGATTTTTCATGAAATTCCGCATACTTATTTAATTTTTCTTTAAAATGCCTTTGTTCTTTCCATTAAGGAAAGAGTAAAAAATCCTCTTCATTTATTTTGAATTTAATGCGACTGGCAAACTATGGGAGATGAAAAAAGTTACTTCAGGAAAAATACAGATCTCATTAAAAGCTGTACTTCTGTCACAAATATTTTTTAAGCATTCAGATTTTCTGAAGCATCTGCTTCTGTTTAGTTTAATTGTTCCAGTATTTTAAGCAGTACTCTTTGAACTGTTAAGTGGTAGTTCTTCTCTTTCTCATAAGCTCATGCAAAAATATGTAATACCACGATTTGCAAACATTAGCCTGATTTTTAAACAGATTACTTCCACCTTATATTCCTTTATTATATTATGCAGCAACAAGAATTTATGCACTGAAATCATTCCAGGATAATATTTATCAGTTACTATCAGTAGGCAGGAGAATAAGGTTTTCTGTGAAGTATTTATAGAGAAGCTAAGGACACTGGTTAAAAAAATCTGATGTGTTACACTCACATGACTTTCTCTACTCTTGTACAAACTATTTTTACAAACGCTTATTCTCCATATGCTTCATGTTAATCGAGATGTCAACCTTAATGGTAATTTTCTTGTAGATGCAAGGGGAGTATGGTAGGTTTTAAGCAATAGTCAAATATTTTAACTGGTTGCTATGTGGCGCATTTCATTCTCTTTGCATGTCCAGGACATAAAAAAAATGAATAACGAATTTGAGAAAAAGTATAAGTATTGGAAAATTTAAGGGAATAACAAGCAATATCTCAAAAACGGTTCACTCAACAAAAGAAATGTATATGACATAAATTGTGTATTTTAACGCAATCTACATTTTTCGTGTAGTAAAATTTTGTCTATCTCTTATGGTTTACCAGTTATGCAAAAGTCGTTCACAATGAAGAATACTTTTGGAGACATTCCCAGAAAATTCGAGATATATATTTCATTTGTCATGAAAATATCTTAAACATATATTTTAATCAAAATCGTTAGAGCCATTTTTGAGAAAATTAAAATTTTCGAAAAATGTTCCATGTAAAGGGTAGTCTGGGGTGGGGGGATTTTTTTGAAGACCTTCGTGTCGCATCTCTGTAAGATACTGAACCTAAATACCAAGTTTGGTGTTTATCCGACTGTTCGTTTCTGAGTTATGCTGTTCACAGACACACACACATGGACATGTTTCCAAAAATGCTTTTTTTGGATTCAGGGGGTCTCAAAACATTTATTTCCGGTGAAATCTCGGTATCGAATTTTTGGGTGGGATACAATACTTCCCCTACTTACTATACATAGTAGAGAAAGTAAAAATGTGATTGTTACACATGAAGGTTATAGAAAGAAACAAAGAAAAACAATACTTTTGCAATGTTCTGGATTACATTAGCATTTAATAGAAAGCAATCGGCTTTATGCCAGCAAAGCAATAACTGAAAGGTGACAGCTTTTTAGTCATGTTAGTTTTGCATTGGGAGTGCTGTATCTAGAAGCAACAATAGTTTTTTCCTTCTTAAGATTATATTTGTTGTCTCTTTCCCTCCTTTTATTTCAATTATTAAGTACCAAACGTCACTACTTGTAACTTTATAAATTTTAACTCATTTTCATACTCTTGTTTTCTTACTTCAGATGTTTTGACAGGAATTAAAATGCTCTTAAAAAATAGCCATTTTCAGCACCAATTCTAGGTGAGCAGAAAAGCTAAATAATTCTTTGTTTAATGATGTACCTTTATGGCAATTCTTAGTTTTAGCATGGAGAGGACTAAAGCACCAATACAAAGAAATAAAATGGGCTTAAAATATGGGATACAAATACATGCCAATCATCATTGTACAGTCCATTTCTGAAAACATTTGACATATATATTAATACATTTGTAGACTGTATTCAAGAAATGTTTTCCCCTATCAACTTTTATCTTATACACAGCAGTTATAAATTATGCAAAAATGTTAGTTCCAAATTAGCATATGAAGCACTATTTTGAGTTTTCATAATTACATGTGCCTTGAGATATGGGAATGAGGATGTATTGATTGCTGTATGCAAATGTTGTAATTCTGCCACAAGTTGTTCTAGTTGTGATCTTTGAGGTTCTTTCCCCCATCCTGTAAACCAGTCATGAACTTCTTCACGGATGTCAGCTAATCTTTGTTGAATATGCTTGGCATCCTGTTATAAATAGAAATATAAGTCACTATAAAGTATGTCCCATAACTGCGTACATATCTTAAAAAATCTTCATGATATATACTTAAAAATAAACAAAAAACATACATATACTCTTAATGGTCTATATGCACCCCTTTTCCCCTCCCCTCAGAGATATGGCCTTATGTGAGTTCATTTGAAGGCTCAGTTGGAAAAATAAAACCTTCATCCATAATCAGCTGATCAGAGAAAAAATCATCAAAGATCTTGTTTGCATCTATTCCAGGTCAAGAAGAAAGCCTTGGTTGAATCACAATGTTATGGTTAGTATTCCTGTTTCTGTGGTTACAAGTTATTTTATTTGTTTTCCCCATAACTGAATTTATAAAATGTAATATAAACGTCTTTTTTCTTAACATCCATTATCTATTTTTTAAAAAATGTTCTAGCTTATTTGCCATTGCAGAAATTTAACTTAAGTTATTAAGATATGATTAATTAACTTTAAATAACCATCCAATTTTCTTTGTTATTCCCTAAAAAAGAACCCACTGCAGACGGAGCTAATTCTGTGAATTTTCATGTTCAGTTTCATGTGAGTGGCTTCATTTTCAATTTGCTTGTGTCCCATGGCTACAAACTTACGTGTTACATTATTTAAGAGGGTTGTATTTTGAATGCAGTGGTTTTTCATAGAGCTAAGTACTTATTTTTTTAAACTACTTCTTTTAGGAGATTAAAGACAGTGGTGCAATTTAATATATATGAATGAATAATATTTATTTCTCAATACTCAAAATTACATACATTTTAAATTATAAGAATAACATTTGAAAATATTACGCTATTTATGGTGTAAATTCACTTCTTGGTAGCTTGTCTATGCTAATAGTATACGGTCTGAATACACATAACTCCTGGTTTTCCATGTATTGATGACCCCTGTCTACTTGCTTTCACTATTCGTCTATTTCATCTGCCTTTAGCCCCTTCTTCTTTTTTGTCATTCTTAACCATTCTCTTTGACCTTACCCAAATAGTTATCCATAGCTTTTGTATTTTTATCCCGTTTTAGTCAGAATCTTCCTTATTAATACTTCTCCAACCAAATTTTTCCATTTCTGTTGCCAAAATTGTTCTCTCCATATTGCAATTCAATAATCTGGGAAGAATTTGAGTTGATTTACAGACTATTAAACCTACTCTGTGTGTTAGAATTGATTTTTTTTAACTCCTGTAGACTTTGATGTTTTTTTAACCTTTTTCTTTTTAGGAGATTAAAGACAATGGTATAATTTAATAATTTGGGAAGAGTTTGAGCCTATTAGGGACCATGTTCCTAATTTACTGGTGTAAGTGGTCTCTAATCAAATCAAATGTTTCCCAAATTATTAAGTACTTATGTATGTTTAGTTTGCCCAGCATATTGTCAATGGTAAGATTGCTTGACAGGGGAGCGTAGCTCTAATGGGGTCAGATGGTAGGAGTAGATAGAAAGCAATTATTCCGAAATATAGAACATTTTATTACTTTTGATTACAATGAAATAAAAGGCTTACCTTTTGGAAGGAGATGTCAAGATTGGCACGGCTCGGGCTCAGGCTGATGTGAATGGTGGTGATGGCGACCCCAGGGCGTTACTCAAGGGTTGCCAATAGGCAACTCAAGATGCCAATTGTGCCAGACAGCTCCGCAAGCGTCAGTCTTAATGACGGACCCGGGACAGCGTCCGCGAGTGACAAGAGATTCAGGGCGACACAACGAACAGAAAAAGGCCCAGTGCCGAATTCGGCGGCCCTTTATATAACCCCAGGGCTTCCTGGGGAAAAGACCTGATAAACCCTGGGATTCACAACAGGAAACCATAGAATGTTCTATGTGACGTCAATGCCCACAGCTGCAGGTGGTGACGCACATAGACCCGCAAAACTTATATAAGTTATTATTTCCTGTGTGAATTCAAGATGGCCGCCAAAAATACCGACGGAAGTTGGTACACCGCGAGCATCCGTTATTGGCGCCGGAGTGGCGTGACCATATAATTTAATGTGAAATAAAATCCAAATGGCCAAGATACACAATTGTGTTTTAAAATGTCTAAAGTTTCCTAAAGGTGTAAAACCTATGATTTTCCTAAAGCCTGATGTCCTGAAATCCCAATCGTGACAATATTTAAAGGGTTGTTTGTGCTGCAAGGAATTTAAATATTTGATAAACGGAAGTAGTATCTCAGAGAATGTGTTACCCAAATTCTTTTTTTTTTTTTTTTGCCAGAAATAGGAATGTCCTTGATTTTGAAAAACACCCTATATGTTTATGAGAACTTCTTGGAATTGCAGCCAAGTGATGCTGAAGTTTAAATCCAAACTCCAATACCAAAAAAAGCTTTAAATATCTTATCACCTCTCAGTGAAAACCCTATTTTACACTTCCATGTGGAATGCCAAAAAGTTATGTAAAATCAAAGAATGATACCAGGGTAGTCCGCTGACAAAATTGAATTGCACTGTATTCTCTGAATCATATAAATGTACAAAAATATCATAATATAGACACACAAGAATATTTGCAAAGTTAATACATATAATTGCATAAAACCAGAAATGCTTAAATCTATACTAATATTACCAAGAGAGAAAATTTTGTGTGCATGTGCTGTACACACATGTGTGTGTGTGTGTGTGTGTGGGGGGGGGTGCATGTGGGGGGAGGGGTGGTTGGGGATTCTCAGAAACCATTAAATTGATTTGAATAATTCTTTTAAAATTGAAAAGCACTGTTTTTCCCAATGGCTTTATAAAGCCTGTAAACTAGAATATGAATATGTAAGAGACATAAAGGAGCATAGTTGTGAAGAAGGCCTTGACTTTTCGTTGAAAATGCCATGGAGTAAAAAATAGTTGTCCCACAGAAAATGTGTGCAAAACAACACAAAAGTGGTGGTGGCTACTTCATTCCAAGCTGTATAGCCATGATTTAGAATTAATATAGAAATTGCAGTAAAATAAAAGGCAATAAAATCTCCTTGTAATGGTAGGATAAATTATGTGCAATACATATGCCAAAACCTTTCACTAAACTCTGTGTAAGAAAGTTTTGCTGTATTTCTCTGTATGTTGCAATCAGTTCATTACTGATAAATAATTATATAAGGAGAGAGAAAATTTTGTCCAGCATAATACCAGCTATAAGTTAGCTGTTATTTTATAATGTTCGAGGTCATTAATTTCATAATAATACTGGGGAAGGTAAATTAAATTAATTAAATGCCTTAATTAATTTTGAAGATTGAGAAGCTAGTAACAGTGATGTGTCATAATTTAAAATAAGAGAGTTGTAGGTTGTTACACTACATCACATTCAAGGATTATAAAAAGCAAGTGTGCTATGTTGAACTGGTTATAAGTGAACTATGAAGTAAAATAATGTATGCATTTAAGATTTCAGTACAGGTCTATTAGATTTAGTATAAAGTGTTTGAGCTTTCATAGATTTATGTTAAAAAAAGAATAATTTAATAACAAATGTAAAAGAAAAACATAAAGAAAATAAAACAACCGAAAAAACAGTGCAGCAATTCAGGTAGTTTATGTAACTGGAACACTTAGATTTAAGTCTGCTTTTAGTGCACGACTTCCCATTTATTTCTCCAGATTTCAAACCATAAACTGTGAACATTTCAAAGAGAAAGTTTAAAAACATTTATTTTTCCAAGTAGATGAGGATTAGTTTTCTCAATGAAGCTATGTTGGAACCCAGAAGCTTTTGAAGTAATTATGGACAGGTAATTGGGTATATTTTTGTAAACACAATTTTACCCCAATAAAGTGGCAAAAACAAAACATTCACATTCATGAGGTATGTAATATTAAAACACCAACCAGATAATGCTGTCTGTTGTTCTCGTACTTACACAGTAATAAATACTGTATTTCATATTTGGAAGGATGTATAGATGGAAATGCTAGCCCTTAGTTTAACCAATGCCTTGTCTGGGAATGAATTCATATAAGGTGAAAGATGTAAGAAACCTCCATAGATATGAACAGAAAACAAAGTCAATTTTATTGTAAGCCAGTTTTTATGAATTTGTTTATTTCGGAAGTGAACATTTTTTCTGTAGAATTTAAGGTGATTATTGTGGAATATTGAAACTATGTGTACTCTGTAATTTAAAATGTTTATGTATGAAATATGCAGAATAAAAAAATATAAAAATAACAAAATTAGTTAAAGGTCGCTATACTTTTTTAAAAAAAAAATATTATGTAGACATTTCTTTAGACAGCAATATTAAAGTATTTCGGAACAGATTAATATAGTTCAGGATTATTTTGCTACTGCAAATTAAGTTGACCATTTAAGTTGAGACTGTACCATATCTCCAAAACTAAGCATTGTAGAAAGAAATGTCTTTAATAAAAGTTACTTGATATTACGGGGGACAGTAAATGCCATTAATCATGTTTTGTTTGGAAGACATTATGATGGTCATTTCAGGGTCAATTTAATTTTTTTAAATGGGAACCTACATTTTGTATGTTGTTTTCTCATTCCCCATAAAAAAACTAAACAACTTCTGTATAAAACTCCTTGCAATCTTGTCAACGTAAATACCAATGAAAATTCTGAATGGCATGTATGAAGATTGCAATGAATGGTTGGACCCATTCAACACAGTGCAGCATAACAACAGTAGGTGAAGAGACAATGAGACATTGTGTCCATTGTTTTGTTTACTTTCCACAGTACGATGGTTTCCTTGTGTCTGTCATTAGTGTACTTGCAGCTGCCTTCGAGTCCAGGTGGATCCACTGTAATACATACCTACAATTAGTGATTACTGAGTAAGAACCATCAGTCCCATTCAAGTCGTTTAACATTTGACTGTGGGTTGAAATGGACCAACTTTCTCAACCAGAAGAAGTGGAAATGGTTCTCATTTACAGGGAATCTAGGAGAGATGTGGAACAGGCTATTCTTCTGTACACGGAGAGGTTTCCTGATAGAAGAACTCCATCAAGAGCTTCATTTTATCATAAATTCTCCAAAGAAGGCAGCGTCCAGCCATAGAAAAGCAGGCACAGAAGAACAGCTACGGATGAAGATAGGGAAGCTGTGGTGCTAGCTGCAGTGAATTACAACCTCAATGTCAGTTCTTGTGAATAGCAACCAATGCAGGAATAACCAAAAGCAGTGTCCTCAAAATATTGAAATGGCATAAGTTCCAACCCTTACAATGTGTGTCATTACATCAACTACTACATGGTGATGATTTTCTGAATATACTAACGTCCTGTAGGTGGGCACAAGACAGACTGCAGATTAATAATAATTTTTTTCAGTTCATATTGTTTAGTGATGTGTACTTTCACAAATCATGGTGAAGTAAATTGACACAATATGACTATTGGGCTATGGAAAATCCACACTGGTTATGAGAGGTGGAATATCAGAGACCCTGGTCTGTTAATGTGTGTATGGGGTTTTGGGTGACAAGGTAATTGGACAGCACTGATTGATGGCACCTTAACAAGTGCAAAGCACAGAAACCTTTTTAACAGAGGAGTTGCAGCACATTTGCTGTTGTTGTTAGAAGATGTGCCATTACAAATCAGGTCGCAAATATAGCACCAGCATGATGGATGCCCTACACACTATGCACATTCTGCTAGGGATGTTTTAAATAACAATTACCATGAGCATTGGATAGGACATGCAGGTCCCATTAATTTGCCAGCTCGACCTCCTGACATTACATCACCGGACTTTTTTTTATGGGGTTACCTTAAGGAAAAAGTGTGTTGTGAAACACCAATCACTCTGGACAACATGAAGGCGTGCATACAAAATGCTTGTGCCAGTATTGAAAGAGACATGCTTTTACGGACACATGAATTGTTCATTCACAGAGTTGGAAAATGCACTGAGGTGGAAGGGCATCATTTTGAACATTTATTACCCTAAGGTGATGCTCTGTGTACCTACCTTTCATCAATGTTTAATTTTTTACACCAGTGAAAGAAGCATGTACTATGTAGAAAATGGTTTATAAAAAGCTGTTTATTTTGTGCTGAGGAATAAGGAAACAAAATAAAAAATCTTGGTTTGCAATTATGAAATGTAACTTGACCCTCAAGTGACCATCCGTGGATGGTGCAAGCATTCATTGCGCTCTTTGTACACAGCCATTCAGAATTTTTGTTGTTATTTACGCTGGTGTAAGAACAATTGCAAAGTGCTTTATACAAATGTTTAGTTTTTTTATGAGTGAGAAAACAACATAAAAAAGGTAGGTTCCCATTTAAAAAAAATCTGATATGTTACACTCACATGACTTTCTCTACTCTTGTACAAACTATTTTTACAAACGCTTATTCTCCATCTACTTCATGTTAATCGAAATAAACATTTGCAGACTCTATCTTATTGCTAATTTTCTTGTAGATGTAAGGGGAATGTATATTTACAAGGGCAATTTGGAAATACAGTAGGCTTTAAGCACATACATATCTCTTAATAGCTGGTTGCTAGGTGCAGCACTATTCCCTTTCCCACAGATTAATACTCTTTGCATATCCAAGACAAAAAAATGAATAACGAATTCCCATTTGAGAAAATAAGTATTGAAAAATTTAAGAGAATAACAAGTAATATCTCGAAAATGGTTCACTCAACAAAAAAAATGTATATGACATAAATTGTGTATTTTAATGCGATCTACATTTTTTGTGTAGTAAAATTTTGTCTATCTCTTATGGTTTACGAGTTATGCAAAAGTCGTTTGCAATAAAGAATACTTTTGGAGACATTCCCAGAAAATTCAAGATATACATTTTATTTGTCATAAAAATATCTTAAACATATGATATTTTAATAAAAATCGTTAGAGCCATTTTTGAGAAAATTAAAATTTTCGAAAAATCATCCATGTAAAGGGTACTCTGGGGTGGGGGGATTTTCTTGAAAACCTTCGTGTCGCATCCTTGGAAGATACTGAACCTAAATACCAAGTTTGGTGTTTATCCGACTGTTCGTTTCTGAGTTATGCTGTTCACAGACAGACACACACACGGACATGTTTCCAAAAATGCTTTTTTTGGATTCAGAGGGTCTCAAAACATGTATTTCTGGTGAAATCTCGGTATCGAATTTTTGGGTGGAATACAATACTTCCCCTACTTACTATACATAGTAGAGAAAGTAAAAATTAAACTGACCCTAAAATGATCATCACAAGGTCCTCCAAAATAAAACACAACTAATGGCATTTCCTTTCCCCCATAATATCAAGCAACTTTTATCCAAGATATTTCTTTCTACAATGCTTAGTTTTGGAGATACTGTACAGTCTCAACTTAAATAATTGATCCTGTACACACACACTTTTTGTTTAGTATTTCAGAATAGATTAATATAACTCAGGATCATTTTCCTTCTCCAAAGAGTTTAGTGTGGGAGTCATTATTTTAATACATATACATTTCCTTATCTCCAAAAGTTAAATTAGAAGGGCACATACCATCCTACAGGAAAACACTGATATCTAACAAATATAAGATTCAATACAATAGTCTGTTGAATGCAATTTTTATTTTCTCTACCACATACCTATGCTAGGTAAAGGAAGTATTGTATTCAACCTAAACATTTGATATGAAGATTTCAGTGGAAATACGTGTTTTTATGTAGATGTTTTGAACCTCAAACCCCCAAAAAATAAGAAAGCATTTTAGAAAAAGATCTGTGTTTGGGTGTAGGTGCATAAATGAACAGCATCATTTAAATACAAGATGTCCAATAAATACCAAACATGCAATTAAGTTCACCATCTTCCAAAGATATGACACAAAGAAGTTCAAGACAGCACCCCACTCCGATGACAATCTTTTCACAAATAGGAAAGAAACACAATACATTTTAGACACAATAATTTTTAATGTACTTCTATATGAGCACCATTTGTGGTGCAAACTATGTCCAGGCTATACTTTATCACATGCAAAAGCATCTCCACTGTGACTAGTCCTATCGCTTTGTTGATTCAGAGAGCAAAAGAAAAAGGACTGGAGGGAATGCATGAAAGGAATTTGATAAAATGTCTAAATGAAAATAATGTTAATAAGGTATGGCAGGTTCTTAAGTCGACCTATAATAAATGTGTAACTAAACCCAATGTTGAGCCAGGACAGTGGATGGAGTATTTTAAAACATTATATGGGGAAGAAAGGAGTATAGGAAGTACGGAATTTTTGGAAATAAGGAATGTTTTTGTAGAGATATTGGATGGTGAAATTAGGAGTGAGGAAATAATAAAACAAGTTAAGTTACTGAAGAAAAATAAAGCTACTGGAATTGATGGCATCCCAACAGAGTTTCTTAAGGAGTGGTGTAATGAAACAGGGAGAGTGAAAATTTTATTAGATTTATTTAATGTAATTATTAGAAAGGGTTATGTACCTAAACGATGGAGAGAAGCTATCATCCATCCTATATATAAAGGCAAGGGTAATGTCGATAAACCTAACAACTACAGAGGTATTGCATTATTATCGAATATAGGAAAACCTTTTGCGGGCATTTTGGCAGCGAGACTACAATTTTGGGTTGAAGAATATAGTATCCTTTCGGAATTCCAGATGGGCTTTTGCAAGGGAAGGAGAACAATTGATAATTTATTTATTATAAAGACATTAGCAGACAAATATTTAAAAGAAAAAAGGGGTAAATTGTATATGGCTTTTGTAGACTTAGAGAAAGCTTATGACTGAATTGAGCTACAACTTCTGTGGCATAAATTAGTGTGTAAGGGAGTAAGTCAGCAATTAGTGAATATTCTTAAAGCACTGTATTTTGAGAATACCTTCTGTGTAAGGGTGGAGACAGGCTGTGTAACAAACGAAATTCCACAAAAAAAGGCCTTTGGCAAGGATGTAAGTTAAGTCCAGTTTTATTTAATTTATACATAGATGATGTCTTACTAGAAATTGGAAGGAATAATAACTGTGCACCAGTAATTAACAACATCCAAATTCCAGGACTTCTTTTTGCAGATGACCTAGTGGTAGGATCTATTACAGTAAGTGGTTTAAAACAATCATTACAAGCAATTGATGTATATTGTAAAGAATGGAGGTTAAAAGTGAATCAAGAGAAAACACAGATTGTGGTTTTCAAAAAGGGGAGAAAATTAGGCAAATATGAAAAGTGGAAGGGAGAGAATAAAGATTACAGGGTAGTGCATGACTGTATCTATTTAGGAGTAAAATAGATGGAGGTAATAAATGGGAGAAACAAAAGAAGTTTGCATTGGCAAAAGGTAAAGGGGCGATGGCAGCAATTAGAAGCTGCAAATATAAAGTACCTAATATAAATGTTAAATGGCTGGAAAAAGTTTATGAGATGATTGGGGAGGCAAAAATGATGTATGGATAGAAATATGGGGATTAGATAGAGGATGGGAATGTATAGATGTGGTGCACAGGATGTTTTGTAGAGAAATACTAGGGCTACCGAAGTCAATTGTAAGACAGGTAGCACAATTAGAGATGGGCAGGGTGTCAACTAAGGGGAAGATAATGGAAAGAGCTTTGAAATTTTGGTTCAGAATTTTAAATCTAGGAAAAAGTAATGTGTTAAGACAATGTATTGAATACCAAGAGAATAGCTTAATGAATGATGGATGGGTAAGTAAATTACGGAATATTTTGGAGAAAAATGGGTTAGGAGATATATGGAGAAGGAGAGAAAATAACATAAAACATTTTTGGAAAAAGGCAAGGAAAAGACTGGAAGATATAGAATTACAAATCATGTTCAGTGAGATTGCCGAAAAGAGCTCATTAGTTTATTATAGGCCAATGAAAAATACATGGGGTAGGGAAAAATATATAGACATAGTAAATAAAGAAGAGAGAGAATCTATTGCATGGTTAAGAACCGGAGCATGGAGGCTAAAAGGGCTAAGACAGGGTATTCCTCAGAACCAATGTCCGATATGTGGTGGTAATGAAGACATTGAACACATAGTATTTAAGTGCCAAGGAACAGAAAATTGGAGAAAAGAATTTTTTAATAAGAAGTGGTTGAAGGGGGATAGAAATACACTTATGATTGAAATGATATGCAAGGATACTAGAAGCATTGGACAGTTTTTGTGTAAAGTAAAAAATAAATGGCTTTGGACAGTGGAAAGAGAAAAGTAAGAGGTAGTGCATCTTACTTTGAATGGAAAACTATAGTGAATGTGTGATGGTTAAGTAATTAATAAATGAAAAGTGAAAAAAAAAGTGGAAATGGGACACGAAAAAAAAAAAAAACCTGAAAAAAAGAGCAAGATAATTTAGGGACAAGAATTTGTAAAATGTAAATAAACTGTAGTGATTGTCTACTGAATAAGTGACCAGGGTCAAAATGCAGTAGACAATCAAATTTGTAAAACTCTTAGCACAAAAAAAACACACACACACGCACGCACGCACGCACGCACGCACGCACACACACACACCACACACACACACACACACACACACACACACACACACACACACACACACACACACCACACACCACACACATACAGTCATGTAAATCTGCAATATAGGCAGCAGAAGAGCAATATCCTTGAAACGGTTTTACTCTCCACAAAAACCCACAGAAAGAAATCTAGTGGGGTCATGTCCAGTGATCTGGTGGCCATAGTATATGCCTGTTTTCTCCAAATCCAGTGGTCACGAAACATTTAATTAAGAATAGAGTGCACATGTTGAGCATGGTGTGGGGGGCTTCACATTGTTGAAAAGTGGTTCCTGGTGGTGATTATGAAACATATTATTTTGCAGCTTATCCAGGTGTGTGTTACCTGTCACTGAGAGAAAAGCAGTCTAATAAGACCAGTCTTCATTAGGCAGCACCACATATTTACCTTAGGACTATTGCACTGGTACTCAGTCATGGCATGCAGGTTTTCACTCTCCCAAATCCTGTAGATATGTCTGTTCACCTTGCCACAGACATGTAATGTAGCCTCATCAGTAAGGCTATCATTAACAGATACCTTTCATCATTGTCATCAACACGTTTTAGCATAACTTCTCCAAACTACCTCCAAAGGGGGCGATTGTCTGGCTTTATGGCTTGAAGCAGTTGCAATTTGTAACAGCATTGACATAAATGTTTGTGTACAATGTCAAAGACTCTGCATTTGCAGTTGTTTTGCTGCCTCACAAAAGGATTTCCTTGGGCTTCTTATAAAAACAGCCTGCACCCAGTTGATATCACTAAGGTCGTAATGCTCACTTTTTCTTGTTGTGATTGAACACTGCCTGTTTCCCGGAAATGTTGGTCCCAATGCAGGATGCTATTTCAGCTAAGTGGATTTATGACTTGTTCTATTTGAAAATGATGTTGTACCCATCTGAGTGACTTAAATTCAGACATCCATAAAACACATTTTGCTTTATCCTGAGGGGTAAAAATTCTTCAGTGATTCACTGCCTACTCATGCAACTGACATTCCCAGCTCTCAGAGCAAGGACCACATATGCTGTGCAGAAGAAGCTTTTTTTCTCTTTTTCTCCTAGTGCAATGGTGTGCACATGTGTGTACCTAGCTGCTAGTATATAACAAAACTTATCTAGTTTCTCTTTCTGTTAAAACATGCAATAGTTTCAGAGATATAATTACATCTCTCTGGTATGTTCATTCTAATGGACATTGCATATTTGAATGAGAAACTTATTTGGAATGTGCTTATGAAACAACTTTTATAAAATTATCTAGAATCCTTTGTCTTCTTCACAAATGTAAAGATGTAATTAGTAATAAACATATCCTAATAGTATATCATGGTCCCTTCCATTCACATTTACAATATTGAATTCTTTTTGGGGTAATTTTGTTGGAGCAAAGCTAGTATTAAAATGGCAGAAAAAAGCTTTTACATGTATGAATACAAGTGACAATCAAGAGCTTGTAGAGCTGCTTTTTAAACGTTATTATTGAGATGTTATTTGTTATTAAATTTTGAAGCTCTATGAATTTTTAATGTTTCTTATTTATTACTATCATAAATGTGATTTTATGTTAATCAAACAAGGGCTACAGGAAAAAAATAACTAACTTCAAAACAAGAGTAATGTTTGGCCCACATACATAGCAACAGAGTTTGGCATATTCAAGACGGCGCAATTCTGGGTGTCAAGAGTATGCCATTGGCAGACAAGGTAGCCAATAGTGAGGCGGCAGCATGGCAACAATGGAAATCAGAATTATCCATGTTCTCCTGGCCTTAGCGTCTTGGCATGCAAGGAAAGATGATGAGATGCTGAGAAACTCTCCTACCGGTCGCATGCGAATTGTGAATGTGAGTCAAGGTGCACTATTTTTTGGACTAATCAAAATTTTAACAAACATCTTTTAGTGAGTAACCTTCTAAATTTATTTAAATCTACAGTGCCAAGTAATAGGGAGAAACAGAGATGGGCTGTAAAGTTTTTCTTGTTTTGTGTAAATCGATTTGTTGCATGGGGAAAGCAATATTGAAAGCAGATACTTTAGAATGATGCTCTACAATGTTGAAAGATTTTTAAATATATATATTGTATTTTCATCATATAGTTCATGGCAGAGCTTAAAGTCTTAAATAATGAATTCAGATTTATTCAGGTGAAATTATGTAATAATTAGGCAAAGCCGAACATTTTTCCTATTTGTTAGATATGTGTGATGTCTTTCCCAGCAAATAAATATACTGACAATAATAATATGTAAAGTAATGTGTCATGTGAGAAGCTAACCAGATTTACTAGTTAATTACAATCTTCCAGAAAGTGTCATACCATCAGAAAACACTTTTAACTTTAGTAATAAAATAGGAAAAGAGTTACTGTTGCCTTTTGTTACAAGTATTTCCTACCTATACCAAGTAGGGGTAATTCCTTGTCCCTAGCATGCTTTGGGGAGGTAGGAATAAATAAAATGTAACATGTTTTAAGTTTATTCTTTGTGTTCAATTTTACTTAATTTAAAGTGCATTTCTGTTCATGTTAATATATAGTATGTAAGAATCATTTCAATGATAATTTTAAACATTGCTTGAAAGGTGCAATGACACACAAATGCATGACAAAAATCAAGCATCGACAATCTAGTTAGACAAGGATTGCATTAGTTTTGTGTATGCACCCGGCCTGAGCTATACTACCCTATACAACATGGAACATGCTTTGGAAATGGTATAAATTGATTCTAAAACATTCAATAAGAAGTTGGTCCAATGTGTAGAATGTCAAGGGAGCATAAAACACATACTGTTCTGATACCAATGAAGTTCAGGAAAATAAGTATCATTTAAATCATTGGAAAAGCAGAGATCTTGACTATTCATATTGTATGATGGTAGCATCATAGTAAGTGCTTAAAATGTATAAGATTTTGTAAGCTTAAATATCATTTGTGATGCATTAAATGCATATAGAAGAGTATAATATAGCTATATATTATAAATAAGGTTGCTATAATGAGGATTTTTGACCAATATTTAACAAAGTAATTGCTATCATCTGACACTGCACCCTGCAGATAGAAAGAAGAGGACCCATACCTACCAAACCTAAGAATATTTTTATTAACAATATTATTCAAAGAAACATTTTTTTTTAAATTTATGTCTGTCAAGTTATGGTCGTCCTGACTAGCACTGTCATATCAGGCAAGGCATTCTAGATGTACCATCAGCATCTTCCCTTGAGGGAACCTCTGGATGCGGCTGCATCACACATCCTCTTCACCTCGTTGTACAGTCCTTGCAATGGTTGTTTAAGCTTGGGGCAATGCCTTTTGGTCCTCACCAGATCACCCTGCTGGAAACCTTAGCTGCCGGCTTGGCAGTCGTAATGAATCTTCATCTGGTTGCTTGCTTCCTGGATGTGTTGATGGGCCATGTTATGCACATGATGGTCCAGGGGGTTCCTTGTTTGCTGGCCTCCAAAACGCGTCCTCAAAGCTAGCGCGGTCTGGCGGTTATGATCGCACTCTCCATCAAGGTTACCCTCAGATTCCAGGATGTCTGCAAGGGCTTCGGAGCTTCACCTCATTCTGGCCGAGCCGTAGGGTCCTCTTGCCGAAGTCCATCGTGGCGTCGTGGCTCCTTAGGGTACCCAGTCCCAGCATCACATCCTCAGCCACCTCCGCGACGAAAACCCAGTACGACGCTCTGCCCCAGGGTCAATTCCAACAGTGCCTCCTCCACATGTAAGGTAAAGCCCGATTACGTCGCTATCTGGTACGGCTGATCCGGTTTCCTTGACGGCAAACCCTCCGCCATGTCGAGTTTGATTACGCTCATGGGTGCACCCGTGTCCACTACTATCCGGCGCAGTTTTCCTTGGATCCAGTCATCCGCGACAAGGCTGTCATACATTCCTCTGTCCAGGGCAGACATCACTCGAGGGGATGGCGATGGCGGCTCCAATGTACCCCTCGCCAAGACGGTCCTTATTCCTTCCCCGCCTGCTTGTCGGCTTGGTCGTAGACTTCACTAGGTGTTCTGGCTGCCACACCCCCAACACACACTGGCTGATGCTCGTTCGACTTCAACACAAACCACTTGATCTTCGACGTCCCTGGGTTGATTCTCTATCCCCGTGAAATCGAATACTCCTGATCTTCAAGATGGGGTAGCTGTTACCTCGGCCGCTAGCTGCTACCTCCTCAGCCCTGCGCTTTCTCGTCCATCTGCAGGCACCGCCTGCTGTTCGGCTGTGTCGACAGCCCTTTAGTAGATGTCCTGATTGGCCACACCCCCAACACACACCACTTTAAAATCTTCGTTGACGTCCTTAGGTTTACCCTCTGGCCTCGCCGTATCGAATGCTCCTGGTCTTCGAGTTAGGTGCCGCTGTCACGCTTGGCCGCCTCAATCCTCAGCGCGCATTAGCGCCTCATGGATGGTTTTATAATTGCCAGGCGTCAGACACTCTCGTATCTCGGCGTCACGCCCCTGTCGACAAGAGTAGGCAGCTTCCTGGGATACGTAATTGGGCGGGAGGTTCACCAGAGTTTTATTCACCAGCTGTTCAATTCCCAGGGCGAGCTCTTGCAGCGCCTCCACTGGCTGTTGCGGCTTTGACTTGCGTTGATTATGATAGGCTATCAAGCGATGGTTACCGAGCCGATTTTCGAGGACCTCCCAGATGTCTCTGGAAATCGCCGACGTTGGAATATCATTCAGAATTTCTGCTGCCCATCTCTGGAGGCTGGCTATTAGTTGTATGGCTTCCTCCTCTGCTAACCATCGGTTGTGGGCAGCGACAGCGGCGAATTGTCGGCGGAAGACTTCAAAAGTTGACATCCCGTCGTATTTGGGTGGCTTGACGCGTGTAGATGTTATGTCGTATCGACCTCCAAGTACTTAAGTCTTCTGATAAGCATTTCTTCCATCATGATGTTCAGTTTCTTGGCACTTCCTTCCAGAACGGCAAGCCGTTCCCCAACGTCCTACAGGGCGTTAAGGTGTTTCTAAGATCTTTTTCCTTTCCACCGAGCTCTTTCACTTCTCTTTCTTCACATTGGCCAGTTGTTCGCCAAGTTTGGTCGATAGCTCCGTCTTCATTTTTCCCTTACACCCTTCATTTCTGTCATTCCGGATTTCATTTCCTCCATTGTGGAATTTACTGCCACTATTTCACTTCCCATATTGTCCATTCCAGAATTTACATTCTTCATCTTCTCCACTCTTGGTTTCATTTCTGCTTCCATCTTCTCCATTCTGGATTTTATTGTCTGCACTTCACTTAATAATTTTTGAGGTAGTTGCTCCATTGCAGCATTTATATCCCACTCCTGATATCAATGTAACAAATGAGAACATCAGTTACTGTGAAAACACACTTTTTTATCACAAGATACTCAATGTAACACAAACTTGAGTTATTTGGCACACAGTTGGAATATAACACAACTGATCTGACAAATCATATCACAACTGAAATGCTGAACTGCATTACTTACAAAGCACAATTAAACTGCACTTTCCACTTGCACTGTCATATCTAACAGAATTCAACCTAACTGAATTCAACACTTGGCTTTATAGTGCCCGTCCTGGTGATGGAAGTACCTTATAAGGCCTCACATACAAAGTGGAACTTTTGAGAATAAGAACCTACCAGTAAGGGCCAAATGGAATCCTCTGGAGTGGGGAAATGGCACACATTGGCTATTGTTCCATGTGCCCATTGTTCTAGAAGGAGACTGGCCATTAGCCTAACCCGCAGCATGTAGATGAGTTGGGAGGTGCTTGCACTGCTGGTTTGTAGGAACTTTGTGTGCATGGTCACAGAATATAGTTATTTTATAAGGAGAAAGTATATATAAAAAGAGAGCGAGAGAGAGTGAGAGTGAGGGGTTATTTTATAAGGAGACAGTAAAACAAAATGGAGAAGCTCTGAAAAGAAAAAATAGTATTCCTCCTGCACCATGGTCACCTTGTTGTTATTCCAGTTCCTGTCACTATTCCTTTGAGATGGCTCAACAAATGCAACTACCCCTCTGTAGTCAGGACCAATCTATTTTTTGTCGCCCTATTAAATCAGTATACTTGGGATCATGTGTGATACATCACTTCAAAACAACTACTTGCTTCTGGAAACTCTTATGATATAGAAAGAAGCAAATTCTCTTACAAGTATGCCTAGCCACTAGTTGGGAAAGAGTTCTTGAGAGAGGGTTTCTTCCTTCATGCAGACAACTGCATTGCACAGAGCTAGAACAACATTATTCTCATGAGCTATTTAATTCAGAGGATGATGACAGGCATGCACCATAAGATTACTATTTCATTGGAGTTATGTGTCAAGAGTTGAATGGCCAAGTCATCAGTATGAGAATTTGTGATGTTAACACTATACCTTAAGGACTCACACATTCCAGAACAAATTTATTTGTATGAAAAGATTTGATGATATCACACAGCTGAAACTGGAAATCTGTTTTGTTCACAAACTCAAAATTGTTATAATACCAGATACAAAGAATCTGAACCAAACAATGTAGATATTAGGGAAATTGAAATAAAGGCCAGTATGAAATGAAGGAGAAATATGTAGAAAGTCCAACCTCCATTTATTTAGTAAATCAATGTTCTCAATGAATGATTTCATAGATAAAAAAATTATGTAAAACAGATATCATGCAAAACAATCACTTATGGAAAAAATATGTAGTTAATTAACAAGATCTTCCATGAACCAATCACCTGAAAATTTAATCTGAAATAAAGCAGTGGATATTTCATCCTATTTTTCCAGTATGTTAACCACAAATTCCAGTATATCCAGCATGTAACAAAAAAAGTATATTTCCGGTATCAATTGATACCATATGCTCACAATTTTACAATTTCAAGGGCATAAAGTTAGTAGTAGATGTATAATACAAGGTAATTCCAACCTCCTTTTTGGCGTTTTCTACTGATGATCAACTGGATAAAGAAGCTGAAACATTTGCAGGAAGATTTTCTGACCAGATAACACCATTATTTAGATCATAAATATTATCAGTTAAAAATTCCTTCAGATCTTAGTTTAAAAACATGACTGACAGCTTGTTAATCTACTACTGATTGAACATAGTTCTTTGACTTCTGCCAGTCATGATGTATGTACTGCTTGCTGCATATATACTTAACCATTCCTGTCAGAATCACTTAAACCGAAAGAGCATTCTCTAAATTAAAACTGATTGAAAACTTTACAATTTACATGATTCAAAAAAGTATAAATGGTTTGGCTCTATTGAGAAACTGAAAGGGTGCGACAGATTAACGTTTATTTCTTTGCCAATATGCAATCAAGAAAGAAAGGTTCAAGTCTCAAGTGTAATCATGCTTTTACTATCAATAGTTGAAACAATTATTCAAATAGTTAATCAAATAGGAATAACTATTAGAATAAACAATTTGTTTATCTGATATCAATAAAATTTGGACTTAAAGCTTTCTTAAATTTTAGTCTTTGTTTTTAATACTTTAAATTTGCCTTTAAAAATTGTTATATGTTTACTACAATAATGCCTACTGGGCATAGTTGAATAACATTTAGTTATTTTAATTTTATAAAAACTTAAATTAATGTATCCATGCAGGACCATGTGATTTATATTTTAAAAGCATATTTTAAAATATTAGTTTTTCAAGACCTAGATCCAAAATAATATCTGTTCTAGCACTATTAATCTTATTGTAACAATAAGTGAGCGCCATACCTTTTAGACAAATACACAGGATTGCCGAACCCAAGCACAGATGTCTATGAATCACTCTCCCACTACTTCCGGGGCGACATGCTCAAGCTTGCTATTGTGTTAGTTCAACAATGTGTGCCTGTAGTCTGCTGGTATATTCTGATTCTAACTTTAGTCTGTAATGGCTTCAAAACATGCTGGTTTGTGTGTGCGGTACGTTGCTGGGTTTTCCAATGCTGGTTACAGCCTTACGGTGATAGTAGAAAGGTCTTAGCATAAGTAAGTTGTATGTGGGTCATATAACACAGCTGCTCAAAAATGGACTCCTACCTGAAGCCCAACCTGCAAAAAAACTAACAAGAAAATGGTGCAACCAGCATAAGCTAAAGAGTAGTAGCCAAGGTGAGGGCAGCAGTAACACAATGAAGCTTTGCCAGCCACATCAAAACCTCTAAAGGGGCTTTTATAGGATATTCCATCAAGATTTGGGACTAGAACAGCAGCATAAAGCACGCGGGCATGCCTTGAAAGAACAGCACATCAGAGAACACTTCACCAAGTAAACTGTATGAACACCCTGGCAGGTGAAAGATGGCAATAGGTGGTTTCTTTGGATGAAGCATGGATTTATCTAGATACAAAAAACAAACCCCATGCTATTTACAACAAAGTGGGCTAAAAGGGGTGCTCCAACTTCATCCAGAAAAACAAAGAAAAGTTTACTAAGGGGTTTATGGAGGTTGCAGGTTACTGCACTCGGAGGAAAGTCAACATTCAGAGTTGCCAAAAATGTAAAAATTAAAGCAGTCCACTACCAAAGGAATGTCATGGACCCAATTTTTGATGAAGATATTCCCTGGTTGCATGTTGAGGATGCTGCAAATGTTTGCAACCACATGGATAACTTCACAATCATCCCTGGACTAATACCACTGGAAAGCTGTGGAAACAGGTGTCAACATGATACCATTTAAAAGGATTCCGTTAAGTCAACAGAGCCTCACCATTTTTTTTTGTTTTTTTTTGGTGGATTTGGTCTGCTGAAACAGCATCTTGCTTTTTGATCCACAACTGAAGGTGCTCATGCTGCCAGGAGGAGTAGGCTAACACTCCCTCCCCTTCCTGCTCAAAGGCATAGTCTTTTACAATGGAAATTGTGTTGCAGAGCTATAGTTCAAGCCCGTGGATATCACACTGAACACAATAAGTGATGTACATACTGAGGCTTTCACGGCTGGCGTCATAACTAATAAATGAATTACAACTAACCGGGCTTGTAGGCCGTGGTCTAGAAGGCATCATGGATACCGACGTTTCGCCAAGTACAGCGCTTGGCATCTTCAGGGTGAAGTGATTCAGTGTCTGCGGTGGTCGGAGTCTGAATGTGGAGACCGGAGGATGGTGCTCTTATATAGTGGGGGTGGTCGGGGCTTGCTGTGAGGTCCTGTGCAGTGATTGGCTCATGTCTCTGGGAGTGGGTGGGTTTGGCGAGGTATTATTATGTCTGCTATTTCTATGTATCTGTTTCTCCAAGATAGGTGTCCAGGCTTTATGCACACGTAGAGCTTCTTCTTTCCGGTTAAAATTGTTTTTGTGTTTATATATTTCAATGGCCTCCCTCTGTAGTCGAGCATGGTAGTTTGTAATTGTAGATAAAACTTCGGTTTCTTTGAAGCTGATGTCATGGTCGAATAATAGCGAGTGTTCCGCCACGGATGAAACGTCGGTATCCATGATGCCTTCTAGACCACGGCCTACAAGCCTGGATAGTTGTAATTCATTTATTAGTTACAATAAGTGATGGCAAAATGCAAATGAAAAATTGTAACTACAAACGTCCAAGTTTAAATGGAGTAACCCTCCATACAAACCTAAATCAAACAATTAACATCTCATTTTTGATACTATTGTTCTTCAGATTTGTAAAACCAACAATTATGTACCTATGGTTACATGTAATTTTGTATGATGCCTGCATAAAAAAGATTTAAAACTCCCAAATTCACATTTGGCAATTGCACTATTTGAACCTTTTGCAGTGGTGCCCCTGAGAACTTAGGTTACTTCACTGCTAAAATTATATAATAAGCTACCAATGAAAGTCAGAAATCTTGAGGCATAATACTTCATGTCCTATATTAAAAACAATCTGGTGTTACATTCACATGAATTTCTCTAGCCACTTTGACTAACACCTATTTTTCTATCTACTTCATGTTAATTAAAATAAATGTTTGCAGAAATGGTTTTTTACACATTCTGTTTTAAATACAGGAAGGGTACAGGAGGCTGAAGTGATAGTCAAATCTTTGAAAAGCAGTTCACTATATGTGGGTGTCGAAATTCCATAAGCTTTACATCACATCATAAAAAACAGACCAATAGTTCCTTAACACTTCAAGAGTATAAAGCCTTGGTAATTATATAAAATTCATTATATATATAATAAAAAATCAGGTGTGTTGCACTCACATGACTTTCTCTGCTCTTGTACAAACTACAAACTATTTGTACAAATGCTTATTCTCCATCTACTTCATGTTAATTGAGATAAACATTTGCAGAAACTATCTTGTTGCTAATTTTCTTTTAGGTGCAAGGGGAATATCGCATGCTCTAAGTGATGGTCAAATCTTTTAGGAGCTGGTTGCTATGTGGAGCATCCCATTCTCTTCCCATGTCCAGGACACCAAAAAAAAAAAAAAAAATCCATTTGAGAAAAAGCATAAGTATTGGAAAATTCATACAAATAACAAGGAATATCTTGGAAATGGTTCACGGCATAAAAAAAAAGTGGCATAAAGTGTGTGTTTTAACGAGATCTACATTTTTTTGTGCAGTAAACTTTAGTCTATCTCTTACAGTTTACCAGTTGTGCAATGGTATGCAACACCAGTTATGTTATTCAGAATGAAGAGGACTTTTGGGGACATTCCAAAAAATTCAAGATATGCATTTCATTTGCCATGAAAATATCTTAACATGTGAATTTTAATCAAAACTGTTAGAGCCATTTTTGAGAAAATCAAAATTTTCTAAAAATGTTTTTTGAATTGAATTTTACTTATGGACACTCTTTAACTGCTGTGGTCCTTAGCATCCCAATGTTTCATGTAAGGGGTAGTCTGGCATGGAGGGGGGGGATTTTCCTGAAAATTTTCATATTGTTTCTTTGAAAGATACTGAACCTAAATACCAAGTTGATATTTATACAAATTTTTGTTTTTGAGTTATGCTGTTCACAGACAGACAGACAGACAAACAGGCAGGCAGGCAGAAATAGATGTTTTTCTAAAAATGCTTTTCTTTTTTGGATTCAGGGAGCTTCAAAACATCTATTTCTGGTGAAATTTTGATATCAAATTTTTGGGTGGAATACAATACTTCCCCTAGTTACTATATGTAGAAGCAAAAGTAAAAATAAAAATAATCATACAAATAGAGTTTCTAAAAAGGCTTTTTATTTATTCAAGGGACCTCAAAACATGTACTGTTTCTGCTGAAATTTCAAGATCAAATTCTTGGGTGGAATACAATGCTTCCTCTTCTTAATATTAGATAAATGGTACTCCTAATGTAATGTGCTGATGAATTTAAAGGAAATTGTAATAGTACAACTTTATTTCCTGGACAATTTTCGATTTTATTCTCCATTTCTTTTGTCAGTGTAACCTTGAAATAAATAAATTTATAGAACATAATATCTTGGCAGATGTAAGTCATACAAATTATCTTAGATAGCAACTTATTTTGTAATAGTGCCTAGTATGGCTCATGTATGTTCTAGTATGAATGCTTACTTTTGAATTTTTATTGGTATATATATCCAAGCTGTAAACTGTATTTGACACGTAAGTATTCAATTTATTACTATACTTGACATTTAAATATTTGATTTGTACTTGACAGTCTTTTTCAACTTGTCTGCTGATGAATACCTAAATATTATTATTCTTGATAATGGCCGAGCTTCAAATATAGGAATTTTATTCTTATACTTTTACTCTGAATATGTGAGTAATAATGTTGTAAATCAGTATTAATTAAATCTGTTATTAAAATGATGATTGCAGCATTTCCTTATTCTTCTATTTATTTTATCTACCATTTGTGAAAAGTATGGATTTCCACATTTAATCCTATAAGCCAGTATGCCATGAGAAAGCTATCAACATTGTATGTCACTAGATGGTAACATTGTTACTTTTCATTTCTACTCACAATGTTAAATGTGGAGCTTTCCAGTATTGGCTTTAGAGCATACTTGAAGCTACTAAAAACAAATGCAGTGACTTTGTTTTAAAGAACAAAAGTTTGTAAATGGTACACACCTCTGATTTGCTCCTGGAACTAAACATATGGGGAGAAATCCCTTGGCTTGTTATGGGCAATTTCTTTCTTATGCCTGTAAAGAAACAGAAATATTGGAGGAGTATAGAAGAGGTAAAATTATGCTCATAAAAGAAGAAAACATAAGGCCTAAAATTAATTTTGAAAAATAAAGAATGCTGAAAGTAGTATTCTAAGAAAAATATTGTCTTCAGTAATGTAACCTCTAAGCTTATTTCTTTGCCAATTTACATTTGTCTGAGAGAGAGAGAGAGAGAGAGAGACAGAGAGAGAGAGAGAGAGAGAGAGAGAGAGAGAGAGAGAGAGAGAGAGAGATGACTTCATATCAGCATATGACATACAAATGAATATGAGGGTCACTCCAAACATTTTGAGAATGGATACAATAACATATTAAAAATTTAGATCTGATCATTGCATCTTTTCAAAATATTTCTCCATTGCCTTCTATACACAATTTCATATTTTCAAACCATTTTTTAAATGCTGAATGCCATTCTTCTTTGGAGAGAGTGCAAATACATTCTTTGTAAGCAGCTACTACAGCTTCAGATGACTCAAATCTTTGATCTCAAATTTTTTCTTTGATTTTGGGGAATCGAAACAAATTGCATGAGGCCAGATCTGGACTATAGGAAGGATGGGACAAATATCTGACTCCTATAGAAATTGGGTTGTTTCTTGTGCAGTGTGGGCAGAAGCATTGCCATGGTGCAACAAAATTCTACACAGACCAGTCTTAGGATGCTTTTTTCTCAGTTCATTGAATACTTGTGGCAGACATTTTATGGTAGAAAGATCGATGACTGTCGTTTAGTTTCTGGATCATACTGGTAAATCCAGCTTTCGTCACCTGCTAGAATGTTAAATATGTTTTTGAATCTTCCTCCATTGAATTTTTCAATAATTTCCTGGCACCATTGCACATCTGCTTGTTTCTGCTCATTTGTGAGGTGTGGGGGATCCAGCGACTGCAGTGTTTCCTGACGTCAAGTTTTTCTTTCAGGATTATTTTCACTGCTGCCGTTCCAATATTTAGGGCTTCTTGAATCTGGCTATATATCCAATGATAATCTTCCTACATGTGCTCTGCTTTCACCACATTTTCATCTATTATTGCTGTAGCTGGCTGTCCTGCTCATTCCTTCAGAATTATTGAGGGTATTCATCTTTCTCAATTTTGTAAGTATTTTGTCTGTTTCCTTTGTCACCATATACTAAACTCAAACCATAGCAGATTGTACATTGTGCATAATGTGCCTTAGTCAGTAATGGTTATGAAAGTGATATTGATGAACCACAGTGTTGAGAAGAGGTATAAGAAGACATATGGGACACCAGGAAAAGTAAAAAAAAATATATGTATAGAGGTGACTAAAATGAACATTAAACATAGATAATAGTGATTGAAGTCAGAGTGATTACAGCAGGTTGAATTTAAACACTGGCTCTCTCCAGAAAGAGATGATGCTTATTGGGTTAAATGCCTGTGGTGTAATATAAGTTTCACAGGTGATAAACAAAATGTATAAATGAAGCCATTGACAGTGAAATAAATACAAATATATAATATAACAATAAATATTTGTAACAAGTCTTCACTTATCTTGGTAAACATAAATTCAAATTCAAATGCAGAATATGTTTTGAAATCCAATTGATTTCATCATCAGCTTCATTTTTTGGCTTGTTTATATAAGTTCCTACAGTTACTGCCACTAGGTGACAGATTGATAGTTTGGTATTGCCATCTACTGGAAGTAAAACAAATTTGTTAACAGAATCAATCGGCAGTATTTCAAAATTCATTACATGATGTTTATTGTTTAAAATAAATATTTTCTCGCATACCATTAAATCTATGGGTCCATTTGAATGTTTTAATAATTTAACTTCAGAACTTATTTCAGGATTAAATGACCTAAAGTGCTGAAATGTTCTTTTACTCTGGTTTCCAAATGACATTTAGTTTTTCCAGTATAAACCTGGTCAAATCCAAAGAGTTTAACTGATAAATGGTACACTTTTTATTTCTTGAAATTTTATCTTTTTTAGAGAAATCTAGCAAATTCTTTATTTTGTATTTATTTTGAGGGACTAAAATTATACCATGTTCTTTAAAATTTTTTTGTGAATTTTTTATTTGTACAAGGATAATAAGTACATTTTTTTTAAAAACAACCATTTTTTATTTTTTTAAGAGTGGAAATATCTTCAACAGCTTTCTAAAATTTATATTTCTCAATCTTTTTATTTATAAAATCAATATTAAAAGCATTAATTAAAGCAGAGTTGATAATGTTGATAATATGCTTATATCCTTTATTAAATTCATCTATATTACATGGGATATTTATCAACCTACAAATTAAACTATTAAAAATAGCAAATTTATGTGGAAAAGGGTTAAAACTTTTATTTTTGATCTAATTATCAGTATGAGTTGATTTTCTATAAATTGCAAAATTCAATTTAAAGTTATTTTTAATTATCTTTAAACCCAGGAAAGAGAGGCAACCATTATTTTCAGTTTCTAATGTGAACTTTATAGCTTCACCTTGTAAATTCAAAAGTTTTAAAGCATCATCATCTACATATCTATACCAAGTTTTAAAAATTGAAGGGAATGCTTTAGTGACTTGTATTTCAAAATAGCTCATGAAAAGATCAGCAAGATAAGGCGAAAGAGGACTACCCATTGTTAAGCCAGTAGTTTGTAGATAGAACTTTCTGTTAAAACTGAAAACATTTTGATCCAAACAAAGATTAGTAAGTTTAACAAAATCATTAATGAATTCATCATTTAATTCTATAGACCTTAACCATTTTTTCAAAAACATCAACAGTATTACTCTAGGAATGCCTGGAAATAAAGCACCTACATCAAAAGAAATTAGTTTATCATTAGCAGATAATACTATATTGCTGATCTGTCGTCCATGTATCTGAAAAAATGGGTAGGTTTCAAAGGAGCTGTCTCAAGAATCTCGTGTTCTAGAAGAAGTTTGACACTGCCTGCAAGAGTGGGGCGCCCATTGCTACTCAGTCTACTTGCTTGTAGTATGTACTGTCAAGCAGAAAATAAGTTGAGGTCACTGTGTGCCAGAAGAGATCTGTAATTTCTGGCGGAAATTTTTCTGAGAGCAGTTGAATGGTTTCCTAGAGGTACAGGGTAAACAGTGAAACCATAACAAAACAGATGAGTATATCAGAGGGTGAGATAGTGATGTTCTTGAGTGTATGTACAAATTCAACGGAGTTCTTGACATAGTGGGGGCAAGCGCTTCGATCAAAGGCTGCAATAGATTTGCTAGGTAGTGTCTAGTTTGTGGGTGGGACTACCTCTGGCATTAATAATAGGGTGCAATGGGACCTCAGGTTTGTGGATCTTTGGAAGTCTATACAGTCTAGGTGGTCTGGAGCCTGAAGGTTTCATCAAACTTTGAACATCTTTGGAAAGGCCAGATTTCTTGATAAGTTGTGCTGTCTGTCTTTCTATTGTACTGCTGGGGTCCTTCTGCAGTTTATTGTAGGTCGGATCCTCAAGAAGCTTCTGAATCTTTTGGTTGTACTGATCCGTGGTGAGAATGACAGTGGCATTGACCTTGTCTGCTGGTAGGACCATAGTGTTGTCATCTTGGTGGAGGTGCTTCAATGCCAAACTCTCTGCTCGACTGAGAAATATTCCATATTTCTTCCGTGCTGTCCACTGTAAACTCTTGTGAGTAGATTCGACCCCGCTGATGATGTCTGCTATAGGGATGCGTCTTGGGGTCGGTGCCAAGTTGAGACTGTTGGAGAGAACTGAGTTAGTGGCTTCATCCAATGCTTTGGTCTGTGAGGATTATTATGTGGTTCATCGGTAGAGACATCATGTGTCCTGTTGCTTGTTGAGGGAATGAAATTTGTTGATCTGATGGTCCATATTATGAAGTAACATGGTGTGGCCCCATGCAAAGGTGGAACTGTCAATTCCGTCCCAGTTCCATGGCAACAGCTTAGATGATAGTTTCCAGAAGGTCTGTAATAGCTCATGATCAATTGAATCAAGGCTGTATCATGTGTGGTGGATACGTTCTCTTACTAGTGCTGTGCTGGCATGTCTCAGAATCTTGGCGGTAGACCTAGTCTAGGGTACCGAAGTCTGGCAAACTTTGGAGTAGTTTCTTTGTCCCTCAGCTCGAAAGAAAGTCCAGGGAGCTGAGCAGTTTCCCTTTCTTCTCCAACAATTCTTGAAATTTCCTAATAGCCTGGTATGTATCCTTCCACATGCAATCAGCCCACCAATAAATGGCTGACTACAGAAAAACCAACTGCTTCAGCTTGTATTCCTTTTACTGGCAAGTTATCAAGTAAGATTAGTAGATTGTTAGCATCAAGACGATCCATTTACCTCGCCCAAAATCAGAAACCTTATCAGACTGGTCAAAGATAACCTTGAATTGAGAGTACCAGGTGTCTACCAAATCCCCTGTGAATACGGTGCCACCTACATAGGCCAGACCGGAAGAACTATATCAACCAGAATTGCTGAACACAACAGAAGCATAGGTCTGATGCAGCCTGAAAAATTGCATCTAGCGGAATATTGTTTTGAACAAGAAAGACCATAGGGTCAACTTTGACAGAACAACTGTATTAGCCAAGTGTGCAGGTTACTGGCAACAGAGGATGAAGGAAGCTTTAGGCATCTCGTCCAAGAAAGGCAACCTGAACTGAGATTCTGGATTACAGCTCAGCACGACCTGGAAACCTGCCTTAAAAATGCATTACATCCAACACAGAAACACAAAATCTTCACATCAAATAGCTACTTGACTCAAAACGATTTTCTGTAACATTCATGCCTTTCACCACCTCACTGACCCAACCTATTTTCTAAGAGGGCCAAACTTAGCTCTACAGACACGAATATAAATATGGAGGACTCCTAATTTTGTATCATTCAGCTACCCTGAAGATGGAAACGATGTACATTCCTGAAATGTCAGTTTTTAACCAACTTTACACCGGGCTGGAAACCTGAGAAAATCTAGAGTATATATAATTATGAATTTACACTGGGCAACAAAAATAATACTAGGTATTTAAAAACGTTTTATGTAGCAGTGAAAACAGGCCTGTTATTACAAATATTCATTTTCAGTATAAATAATATAGTTTTTTGGAAAAAAAAATCAGAGTGTAGGATCCAAATGGGAAAAATATAACAATTTTAAATTCTGTATACTATCCTAGGAATAGAAATGATTGGCAACACTAGATCCAGGCGAATGAAGCAATAATAACATTTGTGAAGCAGGTTGTTATATGCTTTGAAATTTTATACTATTTTCATGACATCATCAGAAACAGCTGATTGGTGACAGGAGTTCATAAAAATCTGATAAATTCTTATGACTTTCTCTAACCTCTATCGTTTATTAATGGGTATACAAACTATTATTACTAAAGCTTATTTTTCTATCTACTTTATTTTAATCCAAATAAACCTTTGCAGAAATAGCTGCATTGCACATTTCATTATAGATACAAAGGAAATGGTGATAGTCAAATGTTTAACAACTGGATGCTATGTGCTGGTTTTAACATTCCATACTGTTTCCATGCAATTGCACGAAACAACTAAATGTTGATAGGACTTCAAAAGAATGACCAAGTAATGAACAATATGAACCATCAATAATGGATACCTCAGAAATGGCTTATTCATCTGTATTCCAGTTGTCTTGGGCTTATTCCACAAAAAAAAAGCTTTTGAAATAAATTGTGTGTTTTAAAGAGATCTACATTTTTTGTGTAGGTAGTATATTTTCGTCTATCCTTAATGTTTACTAGTTATACAAGATTATACAAAATCCATTCCGAATGAAGAGAACTTCATAGGCTATTTCCAGAAAATTCAAGATAAACATTTTATTTGTCATGTAAATATCTTTAATATATGGTATTTTAATCAAAATTGTTAGAGACATTTTTAGAAATGACACACTCCCACCCACCTTTTTTCTAAAAATACTTTTTATGAGTTCAGGGGGCTCAAAACCTACACTTCTGTTGAAATCCTTATATTGAATTTTTGGGTGGAATACAATACATCTCCTACTTACTGTATGTGGTACTGAAAGTAAAAATAACAAAGTATTGCAAAACCCATCCAATAACAATGGACATCTTAGAAACAGTTGATGCTACAAAAAAGCTATTTTAAATAAATTGTGCATTTTAAAGATAATCTACAACTTTTGAGTAGTAAGTTATTTTCAGTCTCTTATGGTTTACCAGTTACAAAACTTTTATACAAAATTACTCAGAATGAAGATAAATTTATAGCCTATTCCCAAATTCAAGAAATACATTTCAATTTGTCATGTTAATATGTTATTCACAATGTATGTGTAAAAATATATGTGGTATTTTAATCAATATCATTAAAGCCATTTTTCAGAAAATTAAAAAAACAGAAAAGAAAGAAAGAAAAAAGGAAGAATGATTTTGCAAATAAAGATTAGTTTAGGGGTTTTGAAAACTAGCGCGCATGCACACACACTTATAAACATGCTTTTTTTGAGATTTAGGAACCTCAAAGCATCTATTTCTGGTGAAATCTCAGTGATAAATTTCTAAATGGAATACAATACTTCCTCTACCTACTGTAGCTCAGCAGCAGAGAAAGTAAAAAGAGCGCTCATTAAGCTGTGAAGTGATTTTTTGCTATAATTGTTCAAATTTGTTTTCTGGTGCTGAATGACATTCTTCTTGCAGAATATGGGACTCGTGATTTTTTCCCTTAAATTTTTAGATAAATCTCAGTAAGTAACATTTAAATTCATACTACATAAATATATTTCTATATACTGTAACAAATGACAATTGTAATTGCTGCGAAACAAACTTATTTGTTGCATAGATGCTCAGCATAACTCTAACTTCTCCCATTTTCTTCTAGGATGCTCTACATCTCTTCTTCCACAAGGATCGTATCTTCTTATTAAAACTGGTATTCTTTCTTCACTCATTCTATTCATATGTTCTTTACAATTCTGTTTAGTTTCTTCTAGTTTATTTTGTAATTTATATATGCCTAATTCCTCTCGAATGCTTTCATTTTTTATTAAATATCGCCTGATGCATTCTTTAACTCTTCTTAAAAATCTCATTTCTGCTGCCTGTATTTTTGGTCTATGTTGCAGGCTATAAAATAAAATATAATAGGCCTAAAACTATGTTTTTATTGCTAAGTCAGATATTGCATTTAAATGTCACTCAGGAATAAAATCTTTAAAATTTTCTGCCACTTTTACATTTAAACACTGACCATAATAGATTTTGAAAGCAGTGAATATTGAAAATTGTGTAATTCTTATATGAAGTTCAAAAGAGCATTTTAGACTGGGTTTTCCATGATTTGGACCACTATGCAACTTCTGCAATCTCAAATCAATGAATGGTCATATCAGTTGCGTACAGCCATAGTCGGCAATGAGTAAGGGTTGCATGACCGCACCACTCATCTATAGGGCTCTGGTGTATTTTCAACTGACAGAGGACAATTGTGATAACAGTTTCAGCTAAGGTTTCAATTTGAGAGTTCCCTCCTTTTCCACATAAGGGAAAATGATTAAATTTTCTAATACATATATGATTCAAGAATGTAGGCTGTGCATAAATCTGCAATTTATATAGTATGTAGTAAACCTGATTTTGGGTTCGGCTGTTAATCTTTTTCTCTGGACTTTGGGGCTTAGTATAAATGGCTATTCTTAAACAGCAACAAACATTCGAAAAATTAGTTTTAGTAGAATTTTCAGTAATAAATTCAAATTATTGATAATATAAACATTTATGAAAGTTTTCATTCTATTTTCAAGACTTACACAATTTATATGGTATAAATGAAGTACAAAACTACAAGTACCTAATAATTATGTAAAGTAATCTGGTCAGAAAATGTAAATATTCTCATTTTATCAACATATTCTGCCAACAGTTTTTATTTAAGTTACCTATTTTAAACAGTCTAAAATATTAAGTAACTGAAAATGAAACTACAAGATGAAAATGTAAGTACTTTACCAGTGTACGTTGAGGGCTGAATTTTTAGTTTTTCTTCATTAACATTATGATGATATTGTGTCATCATGTCACTTTGTGATTGGAACATGTTACTGTTGTTATCCTCTGGAGAAGTGTTAAGTATAATGTTATACTCCTCAACAGCAGAGCAATATGTAGCATCAGAATCATCATCCTCTTCAAGTGGCCTAGAAAGGAGGGAGTTTACTTTCAGTTCTAGCATAGAGCTTTGTGAATTAGCTTTATCATCACTTTTATACCAAGTAAAAAGGAGCACTGAATAAATACACAATGGGTACATAACAGAAAATTTATCAGGAGAACCGTTTCTTTAAATGCATGACTTTATGTCAACTTTTCTTTGAAAAAAAAAACACACACCCCCACCCCCCCACCCACGCACGCACGCACGCACGCGCGCGCGCGCGCGCGCACGCACACGCACACGCACACACACACACACACACACACACAGGTTATTCACATTTTCTACCAGAATGTACTACATCCATAAACTGAAAATGCAGGAAGAAGGTACCTACTTTATTTATCAGCATCAGCAACTATTATGGCATATCAGTATCACTAGCATGTCAGAATTTTGTCACATGGGAATTATTTTACAAGCCAGGAATCTGACAAGAGGCTGTTGCATTTAAGCTTAATGCAGTCCTGGATTGAACCTTAAAACTTTGGGTAAACAATGTCAACCAGGTTGATAAAAATGCTTTTACATAATTTTACCCGTTATTTTGTTAGTGAGTAAAATATTCTATATTTAAACAGTGTCAGATTCTTCACATTTATATTTATTCCCATTTTTAATGATATACTGTCCCTAATTAGGTTTACTTCTAGTGTTATACTACACACCCACAATGGAGAATGAACCTTTTGGATGACTTTTTTTTTGTGCACATTTCTCATTCATGCTGTCATGGTGGGAAGTCAATTTTACTGCATTCAGAGCTGTCTACCTAATCTGTGTGCATCTTTAACTTTCTTTACTGCCCACATATGGTACTTATATCAAAACTTTAATCTTTTGATTTTGAGGAACATCTTTAAGTACGGGCCATTGTTTAATAAAAAATAACAAACCCAGATTTTTCTCAAATTCTGCGTACTTTTCTTCACTTTTCTACATAATTACCTTCTTTGTTTAAGCTTTTATCATATCTTAAAACTAAATTTTGTATACCCTCGTCGAAGAAACTCACTGCCAGTTCTGACAACCATATGTTGACATCTGCTCTCACCTCTTCATTGGAGGTGAGAGCAGTTCTTGTTCTCACCAGTTCACCTCTTCTCAGCTTGCACCTGAGTTGGTGCTTGTGCCAAAAAAGGTGGAAGTCACTTGGAGTGAGGTCCAGGCTGTATAGTGAGTGGAACATAAAGTCCAACTACTTGACAACCTCATTACTGTTTGTTGTCTCCATTTGAGGTTGCGGAGAAGCAGAAAGGTGATCGTCTTCTTCGACCTCTCACTGACATATTAAGCCTGGGTCGACGGCCTCTCCCAAATTGCAGCGTCAGGCATCTACCTACACACTGAGGTCAAATGTCCTTTATAGGAAACATTCTGGATCAACTCTGCATTTGTTGGTAATTCCTAGTCTCTAAAGCATGAGATTTTGTCTTCATGTCTAGACGATCCTCTGTCCGCCATTTAAGTTTTTCCAAGACCTTCACCTTCTTGCTACCACTGGGTGGGCATGAAGAGGGATATTGAACACTATGTCAGTACCTGCTCTAGCTGTCAATCTCGAAAGGCGCCCAAGAATCAACGGCCAGCTGATCTTCTTCAACCTATTCCTGTGACCGCCTTAGGTGAACGGTGGGGAATTGATCTTTTAGGTCCCTTACCACGGTCAAATTCTGGCAATCGCCATGTAATTGTCTATACAAAGTATGCTTCTCACTGGGTAAAAGCCGGCATCTTACCTGCTGCTACAATTCCCCATGTGGCCAAATTCATTCTACATCGCATTATTTGTCGTCATGGTGCTCCGGCAATGTTGCTATCTGACCGTGGATCTGTTTTCATAAGTGAGATGACGTAGAAACTGCTCAGATTTTTATCAGTTTTGCCACACTTCACCAGGTCATACCATCCAGCTACTAACGGCCTCACCGAGCGTTTTAATCAGATGCTGGTTAATATGCTAAGTTACTTTGTCGACTTGAACAAAAGAAACTGGGACACATTTTTGCCATATGTTATCTTCTCATACAACTCTTCTGTTCAGAAAACTACTAAATTCTCTCCATTTTTCCTAATTTATAGCCGAGAACCTACTTTACCTCACCAGGTACAACTCCAGTCATCCTTAAATAACTTGTTTGTAATAATACCCTTCAGGATATACAAAAGTCTAGTTAAGCCACCATTGGCAATATCAACCAATCTTAAATAAAGCCAAAGCAGCGATATGATATGAAACATTGTGATGTGAAACTTCAAGTAGGTCAAAGTGTTAAAATTTTCACTCCCTTTAGGAAAACTGGAAAAATATACCAAACTTCTCCACCGATACCTTGATCCCTTTGAAATTGTCAAGCAAATCACACCTATTACCTACGCACTCCATCGCCCTAACGCTCCCAGGACCAAAAACCAGCCAGTACATGTCTCTCACATCTTCCCTTACTATGATCCTGTAGGGCCATATAGGTTATAAAATGTTAATTGCTCTCTCTCTCTCTCTCTTACAGGTAATAAATTTTTGTTTGCTTATTTTTCTATTTACTTTGTTGTGACACTACATTTTGCTTTGGGTGGTAAATTAACATGTACTTACTAAGATTCTTTAATATGATTCTTTCCAACTCTATGAGGGTATTTTAATATTGTGAGATTAAAGGGTGATGTTTTTTTGTCTTGTTTGATATGCTCTTGCTGAGGTGCGTTGGGTACTTAACAAAGTGACATTAGTTACTGTGTGTGTTATCTTCCGTGGTTACCATGTTAGCCTCTAGTTCCCGAGGTCGCAGTTTCAAACCCAGCGGGGGGCGATGGATTTTTTCGGGTGTAAAAATCCTTAGCATGGCTTCCTTCAGAAAGGAAGTAAAGCCGGTGGTCCCGTGTCGTAGATTTATGGCACGTAAAAGAACCTCAAGCCTGATAAAGGAGCCTCTGAGCAAAATTACCGGTCTTTCATGCCCAATATAGAATGGGACGCTAAGGATCATAGTAGTTAAAGAGCGTCCATAAATGAAACTCAGTTTAAATTTTAGTTACTGTGTGTGCTGTATGTCCACAGTAGTGTTGGTTTGGTTTGGACTGTTTGAGTTTGCTTACAGTCACTACAGATGTCATCACTGTGCTGAATAGCAACCACCTTCCTTTTTGTGACGTTCTCCTGGAATGAGGGAATGGTCACAGTCATCCTTCTGTTCAGCAGCAACGCTATGCTTCTTCACAAGTTTATCTGGGTGAGTACGTGTTTCCAAAATTTGTAGGTCGTGTAATCCGTAATATGTCACAATATTTACCTACAATAATTTCTTTCTTTTGGTCAGTTCTAACTACTTTCATTTTCTGTTTTTTTTCTTTATGTTTTATGAATGTATTTTTGAGAATGTATTGACTGAGGCTTTGTCCACACTCCAAACATGACAAAATATATGGGGCTATATATTTGTATTTGTGAGAAAAAAAAAGTTTGAGCCAGCCGTTGTGAACTGTGCATAGAGCGTTGCTTGGGGAGTAGATCCTTAGCATAGTTGGTGATCGTCCCCCTACCTATATTTGACCCCGTAGTTAGTATGTCTGTAGCTATATTGTAGTTTGCTAGTAGATTGATTTACTAATTTTTTTTCTCTGAGGATGACATTGTATTTAAAATTCTTAGTACCAATGTCTCAATTTGTTTTAGTTCTTACTTTTATTAATCTCACAGTGATCCCATTTCTATGTTCAGTTTTCATTGTAAAGCATCAAGAGCTATGAATTTCATTGTCATGTTAAAACCTTGAACATTTTGTCATTAAATTTTGTTTGGGTGTCCCTACTATAAATATATTCAGGGATAGTTGTTAGTCATATCCTATAATTGAGCGCTCCATCATTGCATTTTTTTTTTTTTTTGGCAAGGCCTTGCTCTAGATTTAAGTTTTATTAGCTTTGTGTGTCCCCTGCCTTTTTGTTTTTGTAATATTTATTTTGTGTATCTTTTCTATTGTGAGCCTTTTGCTTTCCCCAAATCTTGTTCCAGTCTGCTGGTAGCCCCAGGAAACACTCCCCTCCACAGAATAGGACAACTCCAGGTCGTCCAGAGAATGGTGATGCTTCCCCCAGTCGCACCCATACAGGTTTTCAGCTGCACTTCACCACCTATGACCATCTCACCACGGCAGGTTGCGAGGGTGTTCTCCCTCTTGGTTTGTCTGTGCCGGCAGGGCCCATCGGTCACAGACCTATCCTGCGGAGCTCCAGCTACTTCACTGTATGTCGCTGTGGTGATCGAGTGGCACAGTCCATCCGTGTGATAAGTTTCTTCCATCTTTTCTTCGGCGGGTGTGGTAAAGTGGTGGGAAAAGTTACCGAACAAAGCAGTTGTCTGTTCCATTCCCAAGCATCATTTCTTAATAAACTCTGATCTTGCAGAAGAGGAGTTACAAACTGGGGGGGATTCCTGTGTGACTACTTCATTGTGAAGACAGAATCATTATCCCTGTGGGGGTTCATCAGGGCTTTCTTTTGTAATCTTTGTATAGTCAATTTTGAATGTTAATATTTTCTTTGTATTCTTATTTTTTTTTCTCTTTTCGATGGGGATGCCTCATTATTGTGAGTGGGGGAAGATGTAGCATGTATGTGTGTGCATTGTCACGTCGGACACATTATTGCCTTGTAGCGATGACATTGTTGGGTGAATTATTTCGGCTGGGTTTCTGAACTTCATCCGATGTGATATCTCTCCCCATCTCCTGGCCAGAGGTGGAGAGAGGGAAGCGAGTGTTACCAGTTTCTTTGTCTGATAGCATGGCGTCAGTAGCCAGTAAGTTGTAGTGTGTCTCTTGAGGGCGAGTGTTGAACATATAAACGTGCGTGGATTGTGTGAGTGTGAAACATCTCTCTCTCTCCAATGCTTTTACTTTAATCCTTTATGAACGATATAAAGGCACCAAGTTTAATATTTAATAAACCACAGGTAATGTGCTAACGTGAAAACCCGTGTATTTTTGTGATAATTATCCCACGCCTGCTCTAAAATGTGCAGCTAAGATTCTGGTCCACTCACCGCCTCTGCAGTTATGCCTCCTAATGTTTATGCTGGGGTATCTAAATTTAATATTTAGCTGCAAAACCTTTTGGCCCTACCCTGGTATATAACAATATATATATATATATATATATATATATATATATATATACACATATGAGAAACCTTACTTGCAACTGAAAAATGGTCTCTTACTTCTGCTATTGATGTCACCCTCTAGGTGCATACGGTTTCCAAATGTAAAACAAAATGCTGCCAGCATATGAATAGGAAACATCACTAATGTGAGTGTGCATTCTTTAAGGAAGTATATGATTCACTATTTAATAAGCTTAGGTTTCTGAATTCAGGGAAGGTTAGTCTTATGTTAAGTTTATATATAAGTTTAGGTTAATTACCAACCAGTGATTACACCAAAGCACACTAATGATGTTCCATGTTTATGACATAAGCTTAGGTTTCTGAATTCATGGAATGTTAGTCTTAGGTTAGGTTTTTATATACAAGCTTAGGCTAATTACAACCAGTGGTTACATTAAAGCATGCTAATGATGTTCCATGTTTATGATATACACTTAGGTTTCTATTCATGGAAGGTTAGCCTTAGGTTAGGTTTTTTTTTTGTTTACACTTAGGTTAATTAGCAATCACTATCACTATTGACAATATACTGTCTTCACGTTACTTTATATCCGTGGGAAGTGAAAATTAAGAAGTAAGGAAAACATTGCAAAGCCATAGATTTTGCTGGCTGGCAATTCCCATTGCAAACAAGAATTCTGCTATAAAAGGCACCTAGGAGGGACGGATATGTGGGCACCAGGTATAGAGGAGACAACATCCACTCCTAAAACAACGCCTAAGGTATATCTATCACTTTAGCATTACTTTTTAACACATTTTAAGTATAGCTACAAGTAGGTAAGTTAACCCTACATATTAATGAAATAATTAGAGAATGGAAAGAATTTCTCATGGCTATATACACATCATTAAAAATTTATAATTAGATTCACTCTTTTAGCCCTGAGAGTTTCCCCAGAAGATGATTTACAATGTTTTGTGCACAATTTTAACAAAATTGGACTCAAGTATAATATGGAATTCAATACAGAAAAAATAAACATTATGGCCTTCTGTGGAAAATGCCCCATACCTAGCAAAATATGTTTGGATTAAAAACTCCCTTCCTGAGTATAAAGACATGCTAGAGCCCACCTATACTTTGTTATAGCAGTGAGACATGAATATTAGGAAAGAAAGATAAAGCAAAATAACTGCCAATGAAATGAAATTAGGGTATACCAAATGGGGTCATACAACATAATGAGGAAATAATAGAAGAATTATAATTAGAACCTGTAATTGATCACATACAACATTACCAGATTGAAAACTCAACTGTAAAGTTGTAACAGGCCATAAAGACTAATATTTGAAAGGAAGATGTTTAAAATGTGCATTTTTGGTTCTTTTGTTGTAGGATCATGTCAAGCTTAGAAGCTAGTCTTTTACCTTTTATTTCACACTTTTTCGCATAAGAGTCAAAAACGTTTTTTTAAATAAACAGTAAACTACATAGGTGGAATTGTGAATACTTATGACAAACATTGAAACAAAATCATAGTTTAAAGAAAACTAACACTGTGCTGTACTAAATGCTGGGTCAGCAATGACTGAGGAATGTAACATTTATTTTATCTACCCTTCTTATTCTCTATTGTGAACTTCCAGCCTCACAAATAAGCAGGTACCCTCTTTGTGGAGACTGGAACCTACTAAAATCTTTAAAGTCTTTCTGGTGATTGACTTTATGCTGTTCATGTGCAATGAATTAGCTTGTGTTCTCTCAACAAGTAGGTCAACATTTAGTGGGAAAAGGCAAATAACTTACACCTGTCATTTTCAGGTGTCTCATGCAGCACTTTTTGAATAGTAGGGTCCTTGTCAGTTCTGCTTAGTTCATACAGAAGTTTAGTGAAATGGTCATTTAGCGAGAGAGAAGTTCTGTGTACTTGCAGTGAAGTATTTCCCAGTCCCATTGTTTGAATGCCTCACAACAGATCAGCCATGCTAGAGTTTGACTCAATGGGACTGTATACATGTCTTAATTTGGTATTCCTGTTTGGCTCATCTTATTGCAAATTAATTTGTAGTTCTCAAAGTTGGCACTGCTTTTATGATATCTTATAAGTGTGGTGTCTTTGAGCCATCAAGATAAGAATAATCGCATTCAACCATGGTGCTGGTTGTTAAATGACATGTTTAGTTTTAAGGGAGCATGTTTGTCCTACAGTTCCATAATGAATGTATTTAACTGTCAACCTTTCAGTCCACTGTTTGTTTGTTTTTGTTTAAGAGCGTTCAACTTCTAGGTCATTAGTGCCCTTCTAAAACAGATCATGGCAAAGGCCATTGATAAAGATCAGTAGAAAATTTCATGGCAAAGGCCAGAGATAAAGCTAAATAAAATAAATAAATAAAAAATAAAATTCAAGCAAAAGCCAGAGATAAATATTAATATAAAATCATAGCAAAAGCCAGGGATAAATATCAATATAGCACAAGGCATGCAGAAAAATAAATATATATATATATATATATATATATATATAAAACTAAACCGATCAGTATAAAACACCTTCTATTAAGATGACTAAATCTGCATTTGGAAATTCACTTTCGAAACAAAATTAAAAATCCTATCAACCGCTTGCTTATCATCCGCTAAGACCTCTGCAAGCCAGTTGCAGAGTATCCTAAAGATGTGCTAGAGCAACACACTCTAGCAACACGTGACGGACCGAAAGACTTTCGCCACAAAGCGAACAAATAGGAGCAGGATCACCCTTAAAAAGGTAACTGTGCATAAAATTGCAGTAACCAATGAGCAACCGAGCCAAAATCAAGTCCTCACAACGAGATACATGAGAGGAAGTCACCCAGTTTATTAGAATGTCCTTCACTACCCTTAGCTTATTTCCGCAGAGAGCTAACCACTCCTCATGCCAGCATGACAGAACCGCTCTCCGCACAAGTTTAAAGTCTTTCGACGTTACTCGAGGTATTGTTAACACTGGATTCCATGGTTGCCGCCTTAACTGCCAAATCCGCAAGCTCATTCCCCGGCAAGCCAACGTGACCAGGTATCCAAGCACACTCCACATTAATGCCAGAAGTGTATAAAACATGGAGAGATCCTGGATTCGCTGAACAATGGGGTGGTAGTTGTACAGCTCACGAAGGCTCTGAAGTGCACTTAGGGAATCACTCAAAATGAGACAGTCTCCCAATTTTCGACGGCGCATATGCATAATGGCTCGGTATATGGCATACAGCTCTGCACTATAAATGGATGTGCTATTATGAAAACCGAATGTATAAGGTTCGGTTCCATGAACCTTATACATGCTCTTAGATCCATTGGTGTAGATCAAAATTCGGCCACTGTAACCAAACATAAATTCTAAAAAACAAGTGCGGATACTAAACGTAGGCATCGTAGACTTCCGGTATACCGTCATCCCAAGATCCACGTGAGATGTCGCACATAACCAGGGGGGGCATTCTCTCCCCCTTAGCAAACATGTTAGGCATTTCAATGTCGTGCTTTCTTAGAAGCTCCCGCAAACAAACGCCTGCAAGCTTGGATTAATGGAACTATTCCTATAACGTTCGTCCAGCGCAGTGTGAAAAAAACGAAGCGAACGTTGGATGTTGAGGCATATATTTAAGCGCACAGCCATAATTTCCCAGGAGGATTTCACGCCGAAAACACAGAGCAGGTTCTGCAGATTCGGCGTAAAGACTCATAACTGGGCTAGTGGGAAAAGCACCAATAGCCACTCGAATGCCCCGGTTATGGACTGCGTCTAATCTCATCACAGATGGTATACCCATAGTCTATTTTTGATCGGACCAATACGCGATACAGTCGCAGCAAAATAGTCCGATCCGCTCCCCAAGTTTTGCCATTTAATATCCGCAAGATATTCAGATAACGGTCACATCGCGCTTTCAACTGTGCTATATGCGATGACCAGCTAAGTTTCCTATCAAAATTCAACCCCAGGAATCTCGTCGAATCTGCGAATGGTAGTAAATCTGGACTGAATCGGAGCGAAGGTGGTAATCGTCTCCTACGGCGCCAGGGAGTTCACGCAGATTGACTTCTCAGTTGAGAAACGAAAGCCGTTTTTAGAACTCCAATCTTGGAGATTATCTAAGCATTGCTGCATACGGCGTTCCAAAAACTGTGTACACAGAGAAGTACAATAAACGACAAAGTGGTCTACGAATAAGCATGAAGATACCCCTGGAGGAACATATTTAGAGATACAATTAATTGCTATAGCAAACAGCGTAACGCTTAGTACCGATTCTGAGATACTCCGTTCTCCTGAACAAAAAGGTTCGAAAAAACCGAGCCGACCCTTACTCGGAAAACGTGGTCCTTCACAAAATCCTGAATGAACAGTGGTAAGCGTCCACTTATATTCCAGGCGTGTAGTGAACGTAGTATCCCTGCTCGCCAACACGCATCATAAGCCTTCTCGAGGTCAAAAATATCGCAACGGTTTGCAATTTTTCATGAATTCGTTCATGATCTGTGTCGACAATGACACAAGGTGATCCATTGCTGAACGGCGCCTCCGAAAATTGCATTGCATGTTGGTCAGCAGGTTATGAGTTTCCAACCACCATACCAACCGCCCATTGATCATGCGTTCCATCACCTTGCAAGCGCAACTGGTGAGGGAAATAGGACGGTAGCTGGACGGGAGATGACGATCCTTTCCAGCTTTCAAAATGGGTATGACAGTGGCCTCCCGCCACTTTTCTGGAAAAGTGACATCAACCCAAACACGATTATAGACCTCGAGTAGGAAAGCCTTCCTTACCTTCAGGAGAGAGCTGTTGGAGCATTTGTACGTGGATACGACCATGTCCTGGTGCTGATAGTCGCGAAGATGAAAGAGTGTGTTCTAACTCCGCCATAGTGAAGAGGCGATTATAATCTTCAAGATTTCCTGAACGAAAAAGGAACCCTTGAGATTCAACCTGAGTCATAACAGGAAGGAACTGGGGCGAATAGTTATCTGAGCTAGACACTTGAGCGAAAGCACAGCCAAATGTGTTAGCCACGTCAAATATCAACAGCTCCTGCAGCTGTTTTAAGACGGCAATTGGCATTTAGGTCGATTTTCCGACCACACGCCTTAATTTATCCCAAACGACAGAGGAAGGTGTATGTCGATTAAATGAAGCTACAAACTTGCTCCATGAATGTCTTTTTGCTATCCTTTATAATATATCTAGACTTGACACGCATTTTATTGTATTCAATTAGGTTATCCAGTGTGGGGCGACGCTGGAAAACCCTAAGAGCACGCCTGCGAGCACGAATGGCCAGGGACTGGAAATCGACGAGGGTTGACAGTCGACCGAGGAATGGCTTGCTCAGCAGCAGAAATAATCTTCTCTGTGATATGTTGGACCAAAACATCCACACAGTCGTGCTGACTGTAATTAAACACAGCCAACTGGGAGTAAAGATTCCAGTTGGCTGAATCTAATCGCCATCTAGGCAGGCGTGTGGAACATATATCCTGTGTTAAGAGACTAATAAGACAAGGAAAGTGGTACTAGGGTGTAAATCAGAGATGACATTCCATTGCAAGGAAACGGCTAACTGTGGAGAACAAACTACAATATCAAGGCGTGAAAAAGTGTTGTAGGAGTTTGAGAGAATTGTAGGCTCTCCGGTGTTCAGAAGAGCTAGGTTATTATTGTCCAAAAAAATCAGCAATTAATTTACCTCTCGCACAAGACCAAGGTGAGCCCCAAAGAGGGTGATGGTCATTAATGTCTCCCACCAACAGAATAGGCGTTCGTAACTGAGAGAATAGACAGTCGTCCTCCGTGGACCAGTGGTACCGTGCTAGCCTCTAGTTCCCAAGGTCGCGGGTTCAAACCCGGCGGAGGGCGATGGATTTTTTCGGGCGTAAAAATCCTTAATATGGCTTTTTCGGAAGTGAAGTAAAGCCGGTGGTCCCGTGTCGTAGATTTACGGCACGTGAACCCGATAACCTCAAGCCTGATAAAGAGGCCTCTGAGCAAAATTACCGGTCTTTCACGCCCAATATGGAATGGGACGCTAAGAACCATCTTAAAGAGCGTCCATAAATAAAAATCAATTAATTGAGAGACTAGATCTTCTACATCCATGAGCGAGAGGTCATCGGATGGAGGCAGGTAAACGTTACAGATGGTAAATCGGATGGATGGCAGTTTAATCCTTACAGCTACTGACTGGATGGATAGATTCCACAAATATATCATCTCTGATGAGCATCATAATGCCCCCGTGAGATCACACCGCGCTAGGGTATATCGTCTAGGTTGAAAGCTGTCTTGCGGACGGAGTTTAGTCTCTTGTAAACACACGACCAAAGGCTCATAATTGTTAAGCAAAAGTTCAAGCTCTGGTCGATGTGTTCTAATTCCACGGATGTTCCATTGTAGGATAGCCATTAGAATTGTAACGGGATAAGTTATTAATCGTAGAAGCTTACTACGTTGTGGAAAGCGGTGGTCGAATCAATTTTCTCTTTTTCTTTGGTGTCGGGCTAACACCTTTAACGGAGGATTTATCCTGCCTCTTTTTCACTGTCGTTCTGACAGTGTAGGCAGAATCCTCCTGTTCCATCTCCTCCACCGGGCGGACCCCTTTCCAATAGAAAATCTCGGTTCGAGAGCCTCGAACCGATTGGAAGTTGAGATCGGCGAAGATGATGATCGCCGATCTGAGTCCTTCCCAGAAGATTCCTCGGAGATACTCGTGGATCTTTTTAACCCTTAGGTGTACTGGGTGCAGGCTTATCGCTTTCCTTTAGGAAGTCAGTTCTCACATAGCTGGTCGTGAATTTTATTGGTCGTGCATTATATACTATAGGCATGCCGGTCTTATTGAGGTCGACGGTCTTGCTGGTGATTTGACTGGTGTGATCTTTCCAGTAGTGGACTTAGCAGATGTTGATGCTGTCGTTGGTGTTGATTTCGAAGGCTTTGGCTGTGTTCTGGCAAAGAGAATCTTTTCTGAGATAGTGGCTTCGTTTATATCGCTAGTCTGGGTTGCCATTTCCCGACTCGATACCGACTTAGCTGCAACTGAGCTGTAGGTGCCGGACCTCGGGACAGAGGGCTGGCGGATGCGCAAGTGTTTCCGGGCTTCCGAGAAGGACACCTTCTGCCTAACCCGGATCTCTTGGATCGCTCTTTCCTCTGTAAAATGGGGGCATTCTCTGGAACTTAATGGATGTTCTCTGCTGCAGTTAACTCACGTTGGAGCTGATGTGCAAGCTCCATCATGAGAGACGCTCCACAGTTAACGCAGGTAGATTCATTGCTACAGAAATCACTGATGTGCCCAAAGCGCTGACACCTATAAAATCTCAGCGGATTCGGTATATATGGCCTAACCTCAATGACTTCATACCCTGCCTTAATCCTTTGAGGGAGATCTACCCGATCAAAGGTAAGGAACATGGTACGAGTAAGCAGTAATTCATCTTTCTTTCCGCTGGACACAATATACCGCTGTTACGCCTTGCTCTTCAAGATTTTCTTGCATCTTCTCATTGGTCATGCCATCTAATGCAGGGTGTTTACCACACCGCGCGAGGAGTTCAATGTCCTATGCATTTCAACCTTAACCGAATAGCTGCCTAACATGTTGGCTTTAAGTATTTTCGCTGCCTGGTTTGCTGAATGTGCTTCAACCAGGAGCGTGCCATTGCGGGATCTAATGCACGACTTAACCGGACCAGCAATCTTATAGAGACCCTTTTGAACTATAAAAGGGTTCACCAATGTAAACTTTCTTCCTTTCTCTGTTCTATTAATAACCAAGTAGCGACTAACCACAAGACTCAACTAATTCTTTTCCACTAAGCTTGGTGTTGGTTTTGGATTTTTTAGGTTCCATAGCGGTTATATCCTCCACCATTGCAAATGTCTCCGATGGCATGCTCACATTCTGGACGCCACCCCAGCTTAGGTGAGAGTCCTGGCCTGGACCTTGCTCACCTTAGGGCCTCGCCTCCCAATACATAGATAGAGGGACCTAATCGCCTTCAGGTGTGTAACAACTTATATAATGGCCCCTCCCCGTGACTGACCTTTATCATCGGATACGAACACAGTCCTTGATGATACTCAGGGGCTGGGAGTTACGCATTACCCAGTCACCCCTTGCGGCTCCCCTCCGTCCCGCGCAGCGGTATCCGTCAGACTGTGTTCAGGGAGATAGCTAGAAATTGGTCAAACACGTTTGTGGACCACACTTGATTAGGCGTTTGGCATAAGCCCTCTCACCTCTTAGAGGAACGCAATCGAGAGTGGCTCGGGACCCGGGAGTGCCAATCCCGTACCTACCGTAGCAGGACCCTAGGGGGTCAGCCCAGTGTGTGCGGTGTCCAATTAATGTTCCATGAAATTAGCATTGCATCGTTGATTAAGGGATACATTTTCAGTGCTTTTGAAATCTCTAAGTCATAGTATTAGCATACTGTTTACACCAGGCGAGTACTTGACCCTGCCACTTTTGCAGTCTTATGCTATCTACAATTTATATTCAATTCTTCTAACGAAGCAAGTGCTTGAACTGATGACCTCCTTGGGTAATGTGCACCTGGGCAAGCTGTTGAATGGAGTTTTTGACTCGGTGTAGATGGTAGGTGTAATGGATCTACAGACCACCATAATACATTGTCGAAGGCTTTCTGTATCTTCTAGCTCCTCTGCACAAATGTGTTGCTTTAGATAGCCACAGAGGAAAAAGTCAAGAAGTGTTAGATTAGGTGATCTGGCTGGCCAGGAGACTACTGCACATTGTCTCCCTATCCAAGATCAAGATGTGCTGCATGTAGATGTTTGCAGACGATCTTTGATCTGTATGGAGGAGTACCATCATGCTGAAAGCATATCATCACTCATGCTTGCAGTGACACATTTTCTAGTAATAAGCAGAGCTCATTATCCAGAAATTCCAGGTAGCATGTTCCTGTTAGATAACCCTTGAACAAAACTGATCAACACGGTGGGCATCCAATATCCCACACCAGGCAATGACTCCCCACTACTCTTGAATGCTGCCTCCCTTAACCAGTAAGGATTATCAACACTCCAATAATACATATTTTGGTAGTTTACGGTCCCATAGTTGTGGGATCTTGATTCATCAGAAAACAGGATTCTGGATAAACCGAACCCTATATAATTTACTATTTGCCCCAGCATCCATTCACATAAGTTTACTCAAGCTTTTAAGTATCTCCCGTGGATGCTTGGTGTAGGTGCAAATTTTAGGGTGGAACTTATAAATATTCAGTATTTGCACTACAAAATATTATCGTCAATACAGATGATGGACGCTAATTTTGGCTGTATATATTTTAATACATTTATGGTAATTATTGAGACTTTTGTTCCTTATAAAGAAGCTGCACATCTCTTACATACATCCCGCCTGAGACATTATGGGAACGCTTTATGTGCTGTTCCTTCTACTAACAACATTACCAATTCGAACACAGAGGAAGCTACGTAGTGCTCCCAAAATGGAAGCAGATCATTACTAATTTAGGGTCCTAAGCCGCAAAGTGTAGCCAGGGGATGTTTTTATATGTAGAGAGCGGAGTGTAACTGTAGGATCTTTGTTTGGTTGTTTGTTTGGTCCCACGTGAGCAACACTCCAGGACATTGAACACGTCATACAATTATGAAATATGCAGCATGACTAATAAACATACCCAGCACCAAGAACTTCATAAATAATAACATACCCAACACCAAGAACATTTCTCCCTCTCTCCACACGATGCATTATTTAAGAAATGAAAATTTACAAACCATCACCATTCCAAGAGTAAACATCTCAACATGCATTACAGTAGGACAATAACAAATAAGTGTAAGTCACTATCATATGCCATCTGCCGTATGATGTATTGAAATTTATATGTTGCACGACATATTAAGAAATTCCTCCATAGTATATGGGGAGTGAGTATATAAGAAAGACTTTAAGCTCTTTCTTAAATATGTTATGTTGATTAGGATTGCCTAATAGTTTTAAATAGTATAGAAGGCTATTATAAATTGTTATTGCAGAATAATATCCTTTATGGAACAGTTTTAAGCTATTTGCTGGTCTATGCAAATCGCCTGCATGCCTTGTATTGTGGTCATGCACAGCAAGGTTCATTGTGAAGTTATCATAATTATTTGTAAGCTCAAGAAAGAATATATGTATTCACCAGTGACAATAAGACTTTTTTGGGTTTTGAACAAGGGTCTACAGGAATGACGGGACCCAACACCACAGATAATATGCATGGTTTTTTTTGTAATATAAATACTTGCTTGCTATGTGCCGAATTACCCCAGGACATTATTCCATATTGCAACAGGGAATGAAAGTAGGCAAAGTATACTGTTCTTAAGGCACTTTAGTGGAGCAAATTTTTTAAGTTTCTTAAGGCAAAGCAAGCCGAGCCGAGTTTTGGCAGCATGATTTTTATTTGTTTTCTCCAGTTGAGCTCTCCATCTATTTGAAGCCCAAGAAATTTTGTATCAGATACCTTATTTATGGTGTAATTGTTGTACCTGATTGTTAATTCACTTACTTATTTATGCTTTGTTTGAAATTGAATAAAATTGGTTTTATCATAGTTTAATGAAAGCTTATTAACTTCAAACCAAAAGTTGAGCTGTTCGTACAGTTTATTGACAGAATTTCTTAATTGCTGATGTGACTTTTCAGATATAAGTACACTGGTATCATCTGCAAAAAGCACAGCTATTGAATCTTCGCTAAGATAGTATGGCAGATCGTTTATAAATATTAAAAATAACAAAGGACCAAGTAGAGAACCTTGTGGGACATCTCTAGTAATAATACCTGGTTCTGAATCCCAGCCATTGATTCTGGTTTTCTGAATCCTATTTGTTAAGCAAGATCTGAACCATTTTATAGTGATGTCGTTCAACATATAAATTTCAATACATAGGGCAGATGGCATATGATAGTGACTTACACTTATTTGTTACTGTCCTACTGTAATGCATGCCGAGATGTTTACTCTTGAAATGGTGATGATTTGCAAATTTTCATTTCTTAAATAATGTATGGTGTGGAGAGAGGGAGAAATGTTCTTGGTGTTGGGTATGTTATGAGCTAAACAAGTTCTTGGTGCTGGGTATGTTATTGTTTACGAAGTTCTTGGTGCTGGGTATGTTTATTAGTTATGCTGCATATTTCATAATTGTATGACATGTTCAATGTCCCTGAGCGTTGCTCACAGTGGGACCAAATGAACAAACAAACAATGTTTGCTGGCTATGACAGGCACCAACAATACCTGAGCATCATGATCTGACATGCCATTTACAATAGGAATTATGGTATAATTTGGAATTTTTTTTAAGTCTAGAAATATGTTGTCTATAGCTGTTGCAGTGTTCATATATGTTCTGGTGGGAAAATGAACCACATATTCCAAGTTAAATGTATGTAATAGGGAAGCAAGATGAGTTTTCATTTCACTGTCATCAAGCGTTTTAACATTAAAATCTCTACAAACTATTATTTTAGCATTTTGAATGTAAATGTATGAAATGGTTCTTTCTAATTATTTATAAATCCTTGGAAGTTTGCTGTGGAAGCTCTATATGCTGGTAAAATGATGTATGTCTCCCTACCAAATCCTATTTTTACTGAACAGCATTCAAATTTCTTTTCCTCACAAAAAGAAGCAACATTTATGCTGGTGAACTTTATTCGTGCTTTTAGCAAATATACTCACTCCTCCACAATTTAATCTACTTCTGTAAAAGCTGGAACATAATGTGTACTTACTGAAGTTCACCTTTTAAGCGCTGCTTCTGTCATGTGGTGCTCTGTTGTGCAGATTACTGTGATATAATTTATATAATTATTCTGACTTACTGCATTACTTTGGTCTTCATTGAAAACTTCGGTAACTTGCATTACGTTGGTCTTCAAAGCCAACATTGGAAATTCCAACATAGTTGAAAACACGATTGAGAGCCCTCAACTTCAAGGCGTAGCCGAGGGATTGAGGGCCTTCAGCCTCAAAGTGTAGCCGAGGGATTTTTTTTTTAGGAGAGGAGGTAGCAGTTGGCCTTTGGCCGAAACTGCGAAGCGAGGACAGGGCGTAGCCGAGGGATCTGCACGTCTAAAACTCGAATGATTTACATTGATGGCAATTCCTTCCAAAAGTCGCCAAAAATGACTATATAAGAAGGGCTGATGAGCCGTTACTTTTGTTAGTTTCCAGAGAAGACCAAAGTAATGCAAAAAAGCCTATTATTTATGTTATAATTTGTGAAGCTAAACTCCTACTTTAGTTTCGCAACGATCATATGTTGGCGACATTCTGTTAAACACCTTTCACTACCTTCCACCTAAAACTGTTTCCAGTATCTATTATATACTAACTGGAGTCGCTAAAAAGGGTGATGGGCGAGTCTGGGACACCTGCTTAAATACTTCATTCATTTAGGATTATTGTGGATAATTATATTTCTCGATTTCGCAAGTATTTTGACTGTTTTGTATGTCACCATACACTGAAATGAAACACGTTCTTAAATAGTAATATCAAGCACTAGAATACTCCGCTCGCCTCATATTCGTTTGGTCCAGCGCAGGTTTGGCCATTTCTACCTTGTGGTATTGTTTGTTCAAACGTTGGCGAACCTTCATTATGCACTCGTGAATTCCGATAGCCACAGAGTGTCTATTACTGGCCGAACCTTTAACTAGCGAAGGTAGAATGGAAGTATAATAATGCAATAACAACATTTTATGTACTATTTATTGTTGAAGAAACTTTGTATCAAAATGTATTTCAATAGCATCGAAATCATTTTTACAAACCGTTGTCCTGGAAAAAAGTTTTAGAACAGATTTTATTAGGTAATATCTTGTCTTGGCATCGCTGCAAATACTAGACCAATGTTGTTAAGTTCCAGGAAACTCAATAATTCCTCGTTAATCCTTTCCTCTTATCTTCAGAAAGCATACTCCCCCAAAATTGGTACTTACCGATCGATCTGCTTTACATTATGCACAATGTTACGCGACTTGTAATTATTATTACAACAAATTGCCTTTTGCTGTAAAGTTGAAATACAGTCTACTTCCTCTGACATTGCTGATCCTTTGAACATACTGGTTAAAGCATTGCATACTAGATGTTTATAAGCTGGCGCATCGGCGTGAGAATTGACAATAAAGCAGGTTCCTGCGCAACGCCAATTTTTACTGATAGAGGCGCTCAACTATTTTCTATATTTCTAGCAGACAACCTATAATGACAATGAAGCGACTTATTTAAATGGCAATGACTTATTTAAAATATTGTTTGTATATTTATTGTCCATGATGTTATATAGCATTTAGATGGACCTTTATTGGTTGTAGATTTGAATTATACAATCATAAATGGATGACACTTTAGTTGTTATAACTGGCGCAACAGTTCTAGACATGTGAAAATCTTAATGACAGCTATGAAGCGAGTTACATACCAGATCAGGTGGTGACCGGTCGTCTGCATGCTGCAGGAGTGCGTGGGACAGTCATTGTCAAATATCCGCACACCGGTTATGCACTGCACTACACGATAAACTTATAGTTATATACAGTATATTTAAATCCACCGCTGTAAAATGCCCTTAATATAAAAACACTGTCAACCATCTGCCTCCAGTTCTTCCACACCTGACAGCCCTTCCTCTTCTGCGGAATCACTCACATCATTGCCGCCATCACTGCTGTCGCTACTTTCTGCACCATTATCATGGATGAAAATTTTTTCTAATTGATTTTCTGCAATTCCGTATTTTTTGAAATAATGATTCTCAATTTATTCAACATGTTGACATACTTTTCCCATTCTGGCCTTCCAATTTCTGCAAATCGCTGGCGACATAACTGCTCCACATCTTTTAGTTTAAAAGTGATATTTCTGCAGGCCACCCAATTTTTGACATCAGCCCAGATTAATTCGATTGGGTTTAGATCTGGGTGATACAGTGGCAGTCTAAGTAAATTAATGGCGATGTTGTATTAATATCTGGCCGAGTATTATGAGTTATGACTTCTGAAGGGATTTCGTGGCTTTAACTAAGTTATATTTGTTTTACTCGTGCTTTCATCAAAAACTATATTATGCCTAAGCAACCCGGTTTTCATTTCTTCTTTCAAGGAATTTGAGGTAGGTTGTTTGTCAATTTGAGTGTTGCCACATTGTGAAACATTGTCGATATCCAGAATAGACCCAGCAGGCATATTAGGTATCAACATGGTGTTGATTCACTTCATGTAATTTTCTGTATTCATTTGTTGATGAAAAATCTCCTGTTTTTTTGTTGCGACTTATAAAAGAAGGGCATTTGGAATGAAGCATGAACGATAATAAGTATTTGCCATTTGGCAACAGTTGCCTGAAAACCTAATTCGCTATCGTCACTTCAACTTTTAGATGTTGTATGACTGCTGTGTATATACGACTCATCTTCATACTCTATAGTTTGACTCTCTAATTTGTACCTCTGAGTAAGTTACTGTTCCAGCTGAGATCGTATGTCGTGCTTTTCTATTAGAACTCTATTTGGTTTCGTTTTCTTCCACTTGAACCCTAAATCTTTTATAATTTTTCTGAGATTTGTAGCAGCATCTTGAAAATTTATGCTGATATAACTACATATAAAATTATAGTCATGTGGAAAGTTAGAATCAGACTGCAAAATTCAGTGCCATAGCCGGGATTTGAGACTTGTAGCACCACCTTGAACATTTATGACATCTTTCAGATTGATGAGCAATCTGCTTATTGTTGGCACAGTTTTTTCTTCCACATAGAAGTTGTGAATCGTGCGCCGAATAACGCATTTGTCGAAATCATCTATTTCTGTAATACGTTTATGGGACCTTATGTTTCTTCACAGGTGTGTCAAATGGTACTCTTTCATCCATATGGTTTTTCTTATCTTTGAGAACTTTGGAAACGGAACTCAGTGAAACACCAGTTGCTTTGGCTACTCTGTCTTTCACTCTCTTAAGGCTTTTGTGGAACTCGGGTAAACATATATTTTCTTCCTTCATCTCTGCTTCTTGCTTCATGAAGTCGAGGACATTTGCAATTATTTCCCTGCTTTGAATACGTAATACCTTACCATTTAACTTTGAAAACGTAGGAGCCATGGTTATAAATATCACAAATATAAATTAAGCACTATTTACGTACTGCTCTCTTTGAAATTACAAGATGCGGACACTTTCTATGCAGACTGTATGTGTTACGCACTGTGAGTAAGCAAAGGTATTATATCGCTTTCGTTGATTAAGCTAAACATAAACCATTCCTAGGCACGGCAGCTGGGGTGGCAATCAAGATCACGATTCCAGAAGTTTTGCGCCAGTTATACCAGATGTAATTGCCAGATACATCAGAGCTCCAATTAATTTTTGATACTTATAGTTTAGCATACCACATTCAGTAGGTTTATATAATTTCATACCAACCTGGAATGAAATTTGAATGGGTTACAGTTCTCTTGGCCATAAATTACATACAATATATTTAGCACAATTTTCCTGATCAAGTTTAATGGTACCTGACTTTCCGTTTCTTGTAACTCTCATGCCAAAGCACTCTGTAACTCCCCAAGATATCTAATCTTAAAACTACCAGACAATTTAGTCGTCAAATGTTTTGTGTCAGTATTACTATCAGAAAACATATAAACATCATCAACATCAAGCCCAATGAAAATAAAATGACAATTGTTGTCCTTGACATATACACAAAGAGCATACTCAGAGTTAAAGATATTCCAAGTTATTAGAACATTATTAATTTTAACATTCCAAGATTTAGCAGCTTGTTTTAATGCATATAAAGCTCTTTTAAGTGTGCAAAATTTACCTTCATCAGCCTTTTTGATGAACCCTTCTGGCTGTTCCATGTAAATGGTTTCACTTAGTTACCCATTGAGAAAGGCTGTGATAATATTTACGTGATCTGTCTCCCAATTATTTTGTACAGTTAGGGAAAATAATACCCTGAGGGATGAAAGTCTAATAACAGGTGCAAAAATTTAGTTGTAATTTAGTCCTGGAACTAAGAAAAGCCTTTGCAACAAGTCTTGCCTGAAACCTCTTTGAGCCATTACACCCTACCTTAATTTTATAAACCCATCATTTTGTACAAAATTCTCATCATTTGGTCTGCATACAATTACCATGTATTACTTGATACCAAAGGCTGCATTTCCTCTTGTATTGCTCTATTCCATATTTTATCAGATCTGGAACAAAGAACTTTGTAACTTTTTGGATCTAGAGGTCCTACAGTTAGAGACGAATACTCAAAATCACCGTCTCTTTTTTGGTTTATGCTATCTGCTTGGGTGTCTGCTCTCAAAACTATCCTGATCAGAATCATCCTCACTATTGTCATATATAGTGGAACAAACCTGCATCTACCAGAGTACTGCGCTAAGAGTAATTTTCAATCAATTCTACTATATCATGAGTATTACCATTTTTCCTTATTGGTATCACCACCAGAAGTGTTATACTCTCTGAATTTGTGCTGGTATTTTTATCATCAGCATAAACTTGACCTTCCCTGCCCAAGAATTTAGTCTTGAAAAATACTACATGTCTTACTAGTTTGCTATTCCTATATATGTTTAGGATCAACAAATCTGTACCCTTTGGTACCAGAGCAATAACCCATAAAATGACCAGGAGATTTTTGTCCAGTTTTGTCTTTCGCTTTTTGGGGATGTGAATCTACTAGGCAACACAAAATCTCTTAAGTGGGAAAGATTTATTTACTCACCACTCCTAGTCTCTTCAAGCAAGCCCCAGCTTCAGCTTTTGTGGATGTCACTTTTTTTTAAAGATAAATGCCTTCTTCCAATATTTCTTATCCAGTCCTGATTTAAATAACATACATGTAACCTTTTCCATTATAGTGCTATTGGTTCTTTAGGCAACACCAGTCTGTTGAGGGTTATATGGGTATGTCTTTTGATGCTCAATTCCCCATTTCAAAAGATTTCAAACTTCCCTTCACTATTTGATTTTTATGCAGGTTTGGTTTTTTACTACAGCCTTAAATTCAGGTACTTTGAAAAGGCTTCTCTTTTCCTTTTCAACATTTGAACAAAACCGTTCCGTATAAAATCATCAACGAACAGAAGGCAACATGAGGCTCCTATCCATTGATGATGTCACTATGTATCAGCTCCAATTTTGCTACAGTCCTGTTTCCTCTTTTTGGGAAAGGCTGTTCGCCGGACTCCGAAGTGTGAACATCGTCTCTCCTGCGATGGGAAGGAAGAAGCAGCGCCGCCCGGAAGGGAAACCGAATGAAGGTTCCTCCGCTGCTACCTCGGCTCGCTCCGAGGGACTAACAGCCGAACCGCCGACCACTACTACTTCTCCGGTCTCCGCCACCGCCGACGAGCCGGCAGCTCTACCGGCGCCTACTGCCTCAGCTGCCGCCGCAATACCAGCCGCTCCGCCGTCTTCAATGATGAAGGCTGCCACCACCGAAATGCAGGCCGCTCCACCGGTATCCGCCTGCAAGATTGCTACACCTATGCCGGCCGCATCAGGGACTTCTGCCGGCATTTCTGCATCACCACCGGCGGCCAGGCCCTCCTTCGCCTCGGTCGCCTCAACACAACCAACACCAGCACCCGAGATGACGTCACATCCTCTAGGAGTCAACACAACACAACAACCCCAGACGCAGCCACCTCCACTGTCACCAGCTGCACCGCCACTTTCTCACACAGCGCATCCGAACAGAAGCACCGTAGTGGTCTGCGGAGTACCCCGGGACCTGCCAACCAGATTTATTCTCGCCGCCGCACGACAACATTTCTCTTCAGCCCAAAAGGCCAGTCGCATCACTACGTCCCGGGGCCCGACATCTCTCGTCCGACTGGCCATGGCTGATACGGCCGATTGCGAAGCAGCCCTGAGGTCGGGCCTGCCCTTGTTAGGGCGGGTTCTCCGACTCGAGGCTAGCCGAGCAGAAAGCCATCAGCCATGTCGTCGCTGCTGTTCCTACGGCCATTCTGCGCATCTCTGCAGCGCACCATCACCTCGCTGCCACTACTGCGGCTCTCCCAGCCTCACATCAGAGTGTCGAGGCCACGATCTATGCCGACGACGCCGGTACTGTGCCACGTGTAATGGGTTTGGGCACTACACGGGACAGGCACAGTGCCCGAGATACCCTCGACCGCCGAGAGCCACTCCGCCAGCCGAAACAGCACCACCACAGGTAGCCCAAAACACTGGGCCACTTCCCCAGCACACGGCAGCACTAACTCCACAGAGAACAGCCCACACCGCACCATCGGACATCAGAGCAGCGTCTTCAGGAGGCCGTCCAGGACCTGCATTCCGAGGTCCTGGCGATAGGCAGCCGTCTGAGGGACGTCGATGAAGCAGTCCGCACCACCTCATCTTCCACCGCAGAAGACAACGCAGTAATCCCTCTCCGCCGCCTCGACAGCCTCGACGCCAACATCCAGATTCTCCAGCAACAACTCACAGCCTTCGACTCCAGGTTTAGCCAGCTTCACACGCTACTCCAGTCACTCCACGACCGACTCGACAACCAGGAATACTCATCGGGCTCCACATCACGCCAGTCATCATCACCTACCCAGACGACTCCGCGCCGCCCTCTCCTCGGAGAGAGCGCGTGCGACGAAACCTCCACTTCTTCGAGAACTGTATCAGAAATAACGAACAGGAACATTACCCCAGACACCGGTCCAGAGTAAGCAGCAACCACACAACCACACGAACACAAACCAATGTCCTCCCAAGCACGTATGTGCACAGTATCTGACATTAATAAATAAATTTCTCCTTCCTATCCCCCACCCTCCAGTCAGGGCTTCTGCAATGTCTGGAGGCTGGGAACCAGCTTTTACCTGCTCCTGCCTTACCGCAGCAGCAACCCACTACCGATACTAACGGGGGTGCATCAGCGGGACCCCGCTACTTCCATTCGACCCATCCTTACCTTCACCTTGATCACAAAAAAAAGGGAAAGGCATGACCATTTATTTTCCTCCTTTACAAAGTTTGCAAGAATCACTGATAACATCATCAACATCTAGCCTAGTGCTAAATCTTTAACTTCTCTCCTACCTTTGCGACCAAGATGAACTTGTCTAAGGTGGCACAAATTCCCTTTAGCCTGGGTTGCAGTAATGCACCCCTCACTGGCTCCATTAACAATTAATTATCTATACAATACAACCTATCATGGGAGGGCGTTGAAACTCTAAATGCTCACTACAATTAAAAGTGAAGGAGCCAATTGCTCTACAGGATTTCTCATCAAACAAACTATAACCCTTGTTGGCCAAGTTACTAACAGAGATCAGATTAGAACTTAATTTAAACTCTAGCATAACCTCTGTAGCAGTTTTCACAATTGAATTTGAAAGTTACACTCCCCACACTGTAGGTCTTGATGGTCGAGTTGTCGACAATACTTGCATTTCCATGGGTAGTTTCATAATCCAAGTTACTCAGCACATTTTTGTTTCCAGTCAAGTGAGCTGTGGTCCTAGAGTCAATTATCTGTGATGCATTGGGCAACTTTCACAACAAAGTCTTTGCCAACATAGTTTTCTTCTTTGACGGTCCACCAATACCAATAGACTTCACATTGATAGTTTTCTTTTCCTCTTTCTTCTTTGGATTTGGACAGTCTGGTTTCTTGTGTCCGGTTCTCCACACCCATAGCAAACGATATTATTGCTTGTCCGTGCTTTTCCGTCTTGAAAAAAATCTGTTGAGATGTCGATTCATCTTTCACTTGCCTCCGCTTTGCCTCCCCTAGAAGAGCGATCTTGATATTCTCGGAGGTGTGGGTCTCTTTGAATTTCTGATTAAGTGCACAGACAAAAATATCATGCTCATCTGACACTCCAGCGGCATCAAGAATGAAATCCATTATCATCGATACACTCGCCGATTTCTGAATACTTATGAGCAGCAGAGGGGTTTTAGTAAGTAAATAGAGCAATCATGTTACCGTAAAGAGTATGAGTGACGTCAGTTACCTACTGCAAGGACACACTCCTTCCCTGCCCAACAGCCGTTAGCGAAGTTCCATTTATTTGCTGCATATACACTATTGGAGAACTGTGGCACTATGACTAAAGCAAAGAAGAATATACGATGAAAATTAGTATCATTTGAAGCGACGACGACGACGTGTTGGCGGGTTGAGGGCAACCCGAAGGCGTGTACCTGCCTATTTAGGACTTAACCACATAGTGACGGGATATGCAGGTTACAGGATGGCGGTTGATATTTATGTAGGGGAGAGAAAGGAGGTAACAAAGTTTGCTGCTCAACGGTAGCCGGTCATGGTGCAACGGCCCTTGTGCACCGCTGGTGTTAGTAACTTATTAATTTAAAAATGTAGTGGTAGTAATTTTGAAGTCCAAGCTACTCTTGAAGGGATTGTATAGAAGCTCAGACTTAGCTGCTGTTGGAGGTGCTCCGTTGTTACCGGATGTGCCCGCATGCCATGCGGGGAAGCCGGTGACGCCTATTCTGGGTTATAATCCCCAAGAGACCGAACGAGGGCGCTCTGATGGTATGGCAACTGGTCGTAAAATTTTGCGGCCCGACGCCTAATTTCATCCTCCACGTAAGGAAGAGATGAGGCTTCGTGAAGCAGTCTCACGGGAAAGGAGCGGTTTGCAGAATAGATAGCCCGAAGGCCCCTATTCTGTACCCATTGCAGAAGCAGCACACTGGAGTCTGCGGCCATGCCCCAGATCTCGCAGGCGCAAAGCAGGACGGGGATTATGAACGCTCGAAAAAGGTGTAACTTAAGAGGAACAGGCATCCCCGAACTTCAGCATGGGTTACAATGAAGCCGTAGCGCCAGTGGCCCGATGCACGAGGTTCCTGACGTGTCCCTCAAAAGTTAGGCCTCTATCTAACTTAACTCCCAAGTAGGTGATGGCATTCGCCCATTCTATCCTTCTCCTGAGGTAGTTGAATGTGGGGAGGATTGCGGGAAAGCGGCGCTTGGTGAAGAGAATGGCGTGGCTTTTTGCCGGATTAATGGATAATCGCCAACGCCTGCACCGCTCTTGGAGGAGGCGAAGATGTCTCTGAATGGGGTAGAAGGCTCTGCGTGGGTTTCTGCTTGTACAATACAGGAGCACGTCATCAGCGTACTGCGCCATGTTGACGTGCTGCTCTGTGGGTAGGTAGGCCACATACACACTGAAAAGTGTGGGGGATAACACAAACCCTTCGGGACTCCGCCTCGTATTGGCCTTCGTGTAGATTTGTGTCCCGCAACTTAAACTATAAAAGTGTTATGTTTTAAGTATATGTGTAGTAGTTGCATGAGGTGTGTAGGTAACTCCAGTTGGATGAGTTTCAGGAGGAGACACGCATGCCAGGTCGTCGAGAAGGCCTTCTTGACATCCACGGAAACCGCGGCGGTGTAAGCCCTGTACTGGAAACCCAGGGCAGCTGCCTCCACCACGCGCAGCAACTGCTGGGAGGTCGAGTGCCCAGGACGAAAGCCGAAATGGTGTGATGGGATGGCTTGAATGTCTCTCAAGGTGGGAGACAAGCGGGTAAGTATGGTCCTCTCGAAGACTTTCTAAAGGACAGAGAGAAGGCTTATGGATCTGTAATTGGCAGAATGTACCGGATCTTTTCCCAGCTTCAACATGAAGATCACGCGAGCCTCCCTCCACTCGCGTGGAAAGTAGCGCAGGGCGAAGCACATATTGAAACCCCTGGTAAGAAAGAGCACGGCCCGGAAGGGAAGACGTCGTAGGATGGCGGGTGTGAGCTGTAAGGCCCCGCTGCCCTTTTGGAGTTGAGACGCCGGAGTGCGCCCTGGATCTCAGAAGGCCTTACGACTGGATATCGATCCGCATCGTCGGGGGGTCGTCGAAGAAATCGGCGTACCTTCCTCCGGATGCGCTCGGAAAAGGCATCGTCCTGAGGGTCATCTCGAGGCTGCATTGTCCTCTCAAGATAGTCGGCAAAAACATTTGCTTTGGCTTGGGGGTGGTAGGCCAGGCCTTGGGTACCTTGGAGAGGGGAGGAATATTGACCTCCACGGTTTCGGAGTCCTTTGTCAATCCTCTACACGTCGCCATCCTGGAGGATCATACGGGTCATCGTGTCCTCCCACGCTCGCACCCTGTGCTCGCGTAGTCGGCGACGGACCTCACGGCGCAGACGCATATGAAGCACTCGGTTATGTCGCGTGCGGTGACACTGGTAGAGTCTGCGTGATGCCCAGGAGCGACGGATTAGCAGGTGAAGTTCGAGAGAAAGAACGTCAAGGTGCAAGGGAGCTGGGGTGTTCAGGATAAGGTTATAACCGTTCGTACCACGATGGAGGTGAAGGAGGAGACCGCCGCCTCCAGGGTTGGGACATCGGTGATTCTAGGGTTGCGTGGAAGGGAGTCGTTGAGACAAACCTTGACGCATTCCCAATCGACTTCCCGGTGTTGAACCGGAACGCCGTGGCTGGCAACCCTGGTGTTAACCTCGGCTAACACAGGATTGTGGTCTGAGAATAGTGTGTTGAGTGATGTGAGTGAGAGATGGAAGGGGAAGTGCTTGATGATCGCGAAGTCGATAACGGTAGCTCGTCCTCGACCTCGTGGATGGTATGTGGGTTGCCAGGGCCCTCTGCTCTGAGGTGAGGGTCCGCTATTATGCGTATAATTTCATTGCCTCGTCTACATGACGGGGGCGTGTTTGGCATTGAAGTCCCCAGCCATGATAACGTTAGGATGTAGGGCGAGGATGGAAAGGTAATCGTTAAGTACGAACAGCCTTAGGGGTGGGTGGTAAACAGGCACCATCATGACTTCCCTACCGCCGAGATCAATACAGGCGCCCTCCAGGGTTTGAAGTGGCGGGAGTGGGATTGGGCGATGGATAACACTGTTCCTCACGAGAACCGCGGTGCCGCCTCCTCGGCGACCCACACGGTCAGTCCTGAGGCAGCTGAAGCCCGGTAGGCGGAAAGGGGTATTGGTTTGGAGATGTGCTTCCCCGACTAAAATGAGGTCCAAGCCATATGAGCCGGCAAAGTGCTGAAGCTCATTCCCCTGATCGGCCATGCCACACGCGTTTCAGAACGCGAATCGAAAAGAGGTACGTGACCTAATTTGATTCGCCATTCCGGGTCGTCTGGATGACATTGGTCAGAAGTGTGAGCCCCTCCATGGCGATAACCATCTTTGCGGCCTCGTTGGATTTTGAGAGGAACCTGACCAGCAGGTCGCAGATGCGCTGGCCGTGGTTCTGCAGCAGCTGCTGCAAATACCCCAGCACATCAGAGAGCTGTGGTGCGGGAGGAGGGGTTGAGGCTTGTCTCGGGAGAGGAGTGGGAGGTGTGGACGAAGGCGCTGGTCCGCCGCTCGCCTTGTCGGCCCTCGACCGACATGGGGGCGTAGAAGTATCACGCTCGCACGGGGTCTCCGAGTGCGGTTCGCTAGCTGGGCGGCGTCTCTTGGTCCTTGTAGGACGGGGAGGTTTTTGGGGAACTGTAGCTGGTGTTTGTGTAGTTGGGCGGTGACTTTGTGTGCGGCTGCATAAGAGCGTCTTGTCGGAGAGTTGGCTGGTCTTGACGTCGTGGCGGCGCCGGAGCTGGCGGATGCTGTTGCTGGGTTGTTGAATTCCTCCCCTACCCTGTGGGGCTGCTGGCGCAAGTGGTCTCCTGGAGGCGATCACTACCTTCCTTGTAGGGCATCCGCCGTAATACGCCACGTGCTCCCCACTGCAGTTCGCACAGGTGGGGACCTCGGTGATGGTTCGGGGACAGAACTCTCTTGTGTGGGAGCTTCGCACCTTAAGCAGCGCAGTTGCGGAAGCAGAAGGGACTGGAGTGGTTAAACCTCAGGCACCGGTAGCATTGTGGGGGCCCGCCAGATGATTCGATGTGTACCCGGAGGTAGCAGATGGTGTATACACCATCTATCTTTTTCTCCGGGTCTCTTGACCGATCCACGACTACTAAGAATAGTGGGAGGGGTGTATGGCCTTGGCCATTTGGAGCTGGTCTGGTAAGCTGCTTCACCAAACGTGGGGTGATGCCCTGGCGGATGAGGTCGTCCTCGATGTCTCTCACCGAGGTGTACACTGGTAGTCCTTGGATGACCCTGCGGAAGTCGCGGGCCTTATCCAGGCCAAAGGTAAAATGGGAAATTCCCCTTCTACCCAGCTGCATAAGCAGCGTCGAGTAATCCCCGGCCTCCTTAGCCTGAAAGACGAAGCAGCTCTTGTTCGTCCTCACCGTGCACGACCCGTTCAGGGTCGGCATGACTTCCTTGAGGAAGCCGACCGACCCCGCAAAGTCGTCCACGATGATTGGCGGGACGTGGCTCTGCTGCCCACCGTTCTGGGCGGAGCCAGAAGCGGCAGGCTGCTTGGACGCTTCAGATTGGCCAGGGGGCACGGCCCCTGCAGCCAGTCGGGAAGCACGCTTCATTTTCCGTTAAACTACTTCACGAAAACCGTCGTCTTCTCCAGCCGTGGAAAGGTCGGAGGAGCTAGCCTCATCCTCCTCCAAGGGGGAGTAGATTAAAAGATGTGAGCCTAAATCAGATCGGTCATTGTCGGAGCAGCGCTCTGAAATTTGGTCTACCCGAGTCGGCGTATCTTCTCGAGAGAGGCCATGGTTGGTTGGTAACTTGGACTGGTCCAAGCAGCGCACCTTGCCTTTACCGCTTTCGCCTTCCTGGCTAAGTGCTCGTTTCTTGCCCTCCAGAGCGGCAGAGCCGCTCTAGGACTGGCTGGCTGTACTAGTGCTGGTGCTAGCAGCGGCAGTTGCCGCCTGACCGGCAGGCCCCCTGGGGGCTTTGCCAGAGGATGGGCTGGGTTTCACTTTAGGCATGATAGGAACAGGTATACAGCACTGCACCCGAGGGTGCAGCACACAAAAACACACTTCGGTTTACCCTCACCTGCAGGCAGCTGGGGCCCACTAGCGCGGCGAAACAGAGGACCGGACACCTAAAAGGTGCGCCTTACCGTTCCTGAGGTAAGGTGGCTGTGGCCTTGTTCGTCTGTCCGCTGCGTGATGTTTGGCCTCTGGATGTTGAAGAGGCCTACTCCGGATGTTGTAGTTGTCGACCGGTTGCTTTAACAAAAGCAACTCGGTCTAAAAATGGCTATCGCAGTTCTCTAGTTGCCGTTGTTGCTGCTTAACTTAGGTTACATTGGGCCGGGTCACAAGATGGTTGCTGGGCGCGGAAATTTTATTTATGCTGCTGTTGCGACCCAGTCGTGGCTCGCGACCCACAAGTTGCTATGAAATTTCGCTGCTGCTTGCTGCTACTGCCATCTACCGCTGACATTTGAAGCGGAATATGGCAGAAAACATTTCAGTACAAATGACGAAACCATCAAATGTAACAGAGAACTCAAAATACGTTTAAAAGATAATGTTAAACATCACTGTAATTCAATGAAACACAAGGAACATGAGACATTATTAGAAAGGAACAATGAGGAAAGTGGACCTCTAATCTCCTCAGCCCAAACTACAAATAGGAATTTTTCGAGGATCTGTTTCATACACGAATAAGAGCGGATATTCCTTTAAAAATGTACAGCTTTCGAAAAGCTTGTTTAGTAGTTTTCATAAACAAATTGCACACTTTCAGTGGCTAAACATATATTGCTTTTTTCCTTCTAATATTCCTTAATCCTGTCTACCTTCGCAGTAGCGTGTACTGCCTTCAACTGTACATCATATTTGTTTACAGTGATCACTACAAGGTCAGAAACGCTCCCAACTTCCCTAGCCACCAACCTTCGGTGCGTTCTTAATTTAATGGTTTACTTACTAAAACCCCTCTGCTTGTTTATGAGTAATTGAGAGTATTGCTACCAGCAACTCTTCGACGGATATGTAGCAGACCCGCTTCATGTTGAAGAAGAGTCCTGCTAGTTCAAAGTTTACTGGCATGCTGCTCCCCTCATAGGCCTTTCGAAGACTGGCTCATGCCTCTTGCGGAGCTTTGGCTTTGTGGTTATGTATGCGGCCTCTCAAACCAGTTTTTGCCAGAGCAGCTTGTTCTCGAATTCTTTCCACGTCTATAGTCGGGATCATGGCCCTCCACATAACCCCACAATCCTTCGACCACGAGGCACAATTTAAAACCAAATTCCCAGCTGGCATAATTAGATTGTCCCTCCAGTTTGTCTATACCAGACTCTGATGACGAGCGTAAAACCAGACACAATTGGAGTGCTACTTCTAGTACCGCTAGTAACGTTTACTATGTCGTGTTCCATCGTCAAAGAAAAACGTGCAAGATGCGATACTGTGCTTAAAATGTATCAATAATAGCACTAAGAAGGCTTCAAATATAAATATTGATGGATTTAGGGGTCCGCAATCTGGACTTATCACCTGTTGGGCAGGGATAATTAATCGAATGAAAACTTATTGTGCTAGGTTAAACAGTTTTAATTTGGCTCATGATGTACATCAATTTTACATGTTTTCGGAAGTAAGCACACTAAAACAGATGTGCATGGTTACCAACATACATATAAAATAAACAAAGCCTACAATTACGCATGGAGACAGGTTCAATATCAGAAGTTTAATTTAAATTGCGAGCAGCACAGCAAAAGCTAATTTCACATATATTTATCCAATTAAAGCTACTTATCAGATGCATTTGCGACTTCCAAAATAGGTGTATACAAACCTCTATCATATCGCATACTAGAAAAATCTTATGGAATACATTCACATGACTTTCTCTATCCTCTATCTTTATTAGTGAGCATACAAACTATTCTTACGAAAACTTGTTTTTCTATCTACTGCAAATAAAACTTTGCAAAAATAGCTACATTACACATTTCGTTATAGATACAAACAGAACAGCGATATCAAACACTTAACAACTGGACGCTATACGCTGGCCTTAAAATTCCCTACTGTTTCGATGTAATCGCCAGAAACAATTGAAAATTGATGAGACTTTTAAAAGAATGACAAACATTGAACAATTCCTACATTTAATAACGGATATCTCTGAAATGGCTTATGCCACAGAAAAACTTATTTTAAGTAAATTGTATGTTTTAAAGAGATCTACATTTTTTGTGTAATACGTTTTCATCTACCTATCGCTTAACGTTCACCAGTTATACAAATTATAGAAAGTCCCGTCCAAATGAAGAGAACTTTAAAGGCTGTATCCAGAAAATTCAAGATATATATTTTACTAGTCATATGAATATCTTTAATGTATGATACTTTAATCAAAATCGTTACAGCTATTTTTTTGAAAATCACAATTTTCGAAAACTGTTCCATGTAAAGGGCAGTAGAGGATTTTCTTGAAAATATTCGTATCGCATCCTTGGAAGGTACTGAACTTATAGGCCAAGTTTGGTGTTTGTCTGATTTTTCGTTTTTGAGTTATGCTGTCCTCAAAACATGTAATTCCGGCAAAATCTCGGTATCGAATTTTTGTGTACGTGGTAGAGAATATAAAAATATTCCTAATTTCGTACTCTACATTACATGTTTCGTTTCTATCTACGTGCATTGAAAATTGAATATTCATATTTTATATACATATATATATATAGTTTTCTTAGAATATGCATTTAAATGGGGTAGAAGTTAAACCAGAAATTAAAATCTTGAATTATATAAACGTATTTTGCAAGTGTCTCAATTTTTATATTTATTAGGAGCTTTTGAGATTTACAATGTGACATTTTTCACATGCTTCTATTTGAATATTTTATCATTTAATAACGAGCAAACAATAACGAGCAAAAGATTGTGAGATAATGATCTTTGAAGTACTTACAACTGCTAATTCTGTCACCGGAAAAAAGAAATGGTGTCTCAAGTTTGATTCAACATAAGCTCTGAGGGGAGTAAATTAATATGCTTTCTCTAACCAAGAACATTTAAGCATTCAGAGGCCGATCCAGGATTTCTTTATGGAGGGACTAACACATTTTAAAACACACCTAAGCATAACTAAAAATGAGAAGTTGGAAAAATACCAAACTTGGGATTTAGGTTCAGTGTCTTCCAAGATAGAGCACGAAGATCTTCAAGAAAATCCTCCCCACGCCAAACTATCCTTTAAATGGAACATTTTTCGAAATTTTTGATTTTTTAAAAAATGGCCCTTAACAATTTTGATTAACATACCATATATGAAAGATATTTATATGACAAATAAAATGTATGTCTTGAATTTTCTGGGAATAGCCTATGAAGTTCTTTTCATTTGAAACAAATTTTGTATAATCTTGTATAATTGGTAAATGTTAAAAAAATTAGTTTTTTTATTTATGGACGCTCTTTAACTGCTGTGGTCCTTAGCTTGCTGGTGTATATTGGGCGTGAAAGATGGGTAATTTTGCTGAGGGGCCTCTTTGTCAGGCTTGAAGTTTTTGTATGCTGCAAATCTACGACACGGGACCACCAGCTTTATTTCCCTTCCAAAGGAAGCCATGCTAAGAATTTTTATGCCCCCAAAAAATCCATCAGCCTCTGCTGGGTTTGAACCCGCGACCTCGGGAACTAGAGGCTAGCATGGTAACCACTACATCATGGAGGACGATGTAAGCATTAAACGATAGACCAAAAAAGAAAAACAATTATCCGTTATTAAAAGATAAAATTGTTCATTTTGTTGGTCATTATCTTGAACGCCCGTTAACATTCAATTGTTTCTCACGATTTCATGGAAACAGTATGGAATTTTAGGGCCAGCATATAGTGTCCAGTCCCCAAAACATTTGACTATGGCTTTATATCTGTAATGAGATATGTAATGGAGGTATTTCTGCAAAGATTTACTTGGCTTAAAATGTAGAATACTAAAGCAAGCTTTAGCAAGAATAGTTAGTACCTATACCACTAATAAATGATAGAGGGTAGAGAAAGTCATGTGAATGTGTCACATCAGATTTTTTTATGTATGTCTACATCTCCCGTATGGATCTCCAAGCTTCCCTATCCTCCCATAGGTTCTCAGGAATTTTTTCTCCATGTCTCCTTGCACTCAATAAAATCATGTCGTCTTCTGTTTGTTCTTTCTGCATAGAGGATTCCGTCTGAAGATCTTTGGTAATTTCGTCTCCCCCATCCTCCTCACATGACCATATCATACAAGTTGTTTTTCTTTAATTTCATTTATTATAGTACGTTGCACTTGCGTTGGTTCCCAAATTTCTTCATTTTAATTCCATCCTAGAAGTTCTATTTGTTCTTCTCCAAAAATCCATTTCTGCTGCTAATAATTCCCTTTCTTTTGTTTTCATTGGCCAAATTTCTGAACTATATTGTAATGTTTTCTTAACTATTGAATCATAAATGTACTGCTTTTTCCTTTTTGCGATAAGTCTGTCCCACAATGTTCTATGGAGTAGGGATGTTACTTTCCTGTCCTGAGTGTTTTTATTTTGAATTTTCTCCATTCCACCATCATTATAAATTCTAATGCAGAATATCTATAGTTCTCTGTGTCGTTTATTTCCAGCGACATGCAGTCCACCCAAGCAAACCAAGCACTGTTTGGCAAGTTTCAGTAGAAGGAAAAACTAAATTTTTTTTCTGAGCTTTATGCTTTATTATAAATAAACTTGAAATTTATTTAATCTGCTTTATAGTAATAGGTACATCTCTATACTCTGGTTTTCTCTCGGTCACTGGTACCTATTCTCTATGGCCGTCTAACTTATAAATGTCTATCCAAGCAGGTTGCGTTGTTGAATAGGGTTGCCCTGACAATGGACGTCATCACAGCTTCTAGCCAATGACCAAGCCTTCAGAGACACATGAACCAAGTTAAACATGTGTATATCCAAGCTGATCCAAGCAGTTAGCTGACTGCCCGGGCCATACGTGCGGTGCCTGAAACCATGTAATGTGCTGCCTATCTCGTGTTTGTTTCTAAATTCCATTTTATATTCGATTGTTTGATAATTTATTTAAAGTGTGATTGTATATAAGTGTAACAAATGTTTCTGAAGATATCTGATGTAGTAGATTAGTTAGAAATACGTTTTCCCAAAGAACATTTGAAGAAAAGGAATGTTTGATTTCTAAAGGAAGATCAGTGTCTGCATTGTCGAAAAATATTACTTGCCATTTTCAGAGTACCAGTTATGAAAAATGCGATTGGCTTATTGGAAGTGTCAAGTATAACAGACTATTTTGTTGGAAATGTTTGCTGTTTAGCTGTGACAGGAACTCCACTTGGACACCTACAGGTTATTGCAAGTTAAATAATTTAACTAAAGCAGTGCCGGATTATGGTGTTTCTATTGCACATATTTGCGCTTCTGTCACTTGCTTCTTTTGGAACTGTGCATATTCAAACTGAGCTAAGTGACCAAACACGACAAAGCATTTTGGTTCTACATAATGAAAAGGTAAAATGTAATAGATTTTGAAAAGGCTTATAAACACTGTTTACTTGCAAAACTGGAACTTTCATCTAGAGGAAATGAGTCAAAAGTATCTAATAACTCTTATAACTATACTATTTAGAACGTCTGGACTACATTACTCAGTATGCCTTCCTACTAAAAATCATTTGGATACTTCTGCAATATGCAAAGGTGTATCAAATCACATTTTAAATAATTTAATTGAATATGAGGTGTGATAAAAAAACGAATGTTTTGATTTCGTGAGCTTTATACATCCGATGTTCAAAACTTTTGTTTTATCTTGCTGGTACACATATTCTTGATGTATGTTTGCATTTTCAGCTCTTTTGAATATTTAGTTTCTTGATGACAGTCGATAAAGTTATACATGTTTTCGAGTGCTCAGCGAATTTTTACTTTCGAAAAAAATGGATCAAAGAATTTGCATTAAAGTTTGCTTGAAAAATGGAATAAAGTGCAGCATCACATTTGAAATGTTGACTATGGCTTTTGGCCAATCTACTATGAATAAGACAAGAGTTTACGAGTGGTATAAACGTTTCAAAGAGGGTCGAGAAGACATTGAAGACGACGACCGCCCTGGATGCTCTAGCACATTAATTATTGACGACGATGTGGAAGAAGTAAAGAAAATGATTCTGGAAAATCGCCGAATCACCATCAGAGAGGTTGCCGATTATGTCGGCACCTGAAAAAATTGCTTGGCATGAGCCAAAGGATTTTTTGGGCATGAAACGTGTAACAGCAAAGTTTCTTCCGAAATTGTTGCAGTTTGACAAAAACTACGTCATGTAGACATCGCTCAAGAATTCTGAATGAATTCGAAAACGATCCAGAACTTCCAAAGAAGGTTGTAATAGGTGACGAAACATGAGTATATGGGTGTGATGTCGAAACTAAGGCCCAATCGTCCCAATGGAAACTGTCTGAAGAGCCAAGACCAAAAATAATTCGACAAGTTCGATCACATGTGAAGGTTCTTCTCACTATTTTCTTCGATTACAATGGGATAGTGCATCAGGAGTTCCTGCCTTATGGTCGTACGGTCAATAAGGAATACTACCTGGAAGTTATGTGCTGTTTGCATGAAGTAATCCAAAGAAAAGGACCAGAATTGTGGTAAAACCACTCGTGGAAATTGCATCATGATAATGTACCCGTTCACACCTCAATGCCTGTTTGTGACTTTTTGGCAAAAAAACAAAACCGTTGTGCTGGCTCAGACACCGCATTCGCTGGGCATGGCCCCTGCGACTTCTTTCTATTCATAAGGCTGAAGAGAACCGTGAAAGGTCGATGTTTTGCCACCATTGATGGGATAAAAACAGAATTGCTGAATGAACTGAACACTATAACGAAAAGTGCTCTCAGGGGCTCACTTTGGTGAGTACGGGAGTGGCGACCCCGAGGTACCTGAGCCACTCAGTGTCTGGGAGTATAACCAGTCCACCCTGTCTCCGGGCTCAGAAATAAGGAGACCTGGTCCTCTAGGTTGGGGGTTAAGCATGGGGCTCTCAATGCCACTTATAAAAACCTTGTTAAGAAGGATGGTTTGTTGTTGGCAACTTGGAATGTTCAAACTATGTTATGACATGGAAAAATGAAAGAAGTGGCAAATAACTCTTAAGGTATTGGCTGGACAGTAGTGTTGCAAGAAAAATGTTGGAGTGGAAAAGGAAGAATGGATAAACAGGATACACATTATTATATTGTGAATCAACTGAGCATGGACTACACAAGATAGGATTTATTATTGCAAAGGGAATAAAGAAGAGCATAATAGAGTTGGACCCAGTTAATGAAGGATTATGTAAAATAGACTTAAGGTTCAATTTCGAAATGCGACTATACTTTCTGTGGAGGAAAGGGCGAGTTGACAGGGAAGAGTTTTCATAAGAGTTTGGAAGGAGAGCGTGGTGAAGGAGTTTATGGATACGTTGTTGTTCTTGGGTGATTTTGGTCCTGGAGTGGTGGGGAAGCAAGTGTTACCTGAACTAGGTGTCGAGGTTGGTGCCTTGCAGGGACAGTTTGTGATTGGAATTAATTGGATTATTATGGAAGGAAGTTTCTCGTGTGTTATTGTTTTTTATAACTGTGTAGAATTCATTGTACGTTTACATTTGCTCAGGGTTAGTTTTTATTTGCCATATTCTGTGATATTTCTATTGCTTAATTTTTGCATTTGTTGATTTCCTATTTCTATTTTTGTAATCCTGGCATTTCTCTCTGTGAATGCTCTGACTGTATTGGTTTTGTACCAGAATGTGATTATCTATATAACCAGAGCTGCTTCTGTAACCTGAGTTGCTTAACTTGTACTTGTTTTGTTTTTATTGTATTAATGTACTGACTTGAATAAATTTATAAACAGAGGGTGGCACTGATGACTGCCACAGTTTTGCGCCACTCAAACCGCTATTACTATTACTATAACGAAAAGCGAATTCCAGAAGTGCTTCCAAGGTTAGAAAAAGCACTGGCACAAGTGTATTATATCTGAGAGGGTATTACTTTGAAGGGGACAAAGTTGATTTTGATGATTAAATGAAAATTCTTTAAGAAAAACATAAATTCCCTTTACTTCTTGATCACACCTCCTATATTGACAGTGCACTTAAAAAGGAAATTAAACAATTGCAAAAATCTGAATTTTTTGCCATACTAACTGATGAGACAACTTATGTCTCAAATAAATCACAATTTTCTCTTTTTTATCGTACTATTGAAGGGAGTGTGATAGAAAAGTTTGTGTGCTTCCAGGATGTAAGTGAGGACAAACAACTGCAGTAATTTCTAATCTTATTTTAACACACATTCAAGATTTGAAATTGCACATATTTGGCATGTTTAATCACACAGAACTATAATGGATGTCCAGTAATGGCCTCTTCCTTACATGGTATACAAGCCAATATTTAAGGCATCTTTTCCACAAGCACTCTTCATTCATTGTTATGTGCACATTGTTTAAATTTGTTATGGTTCCAAAGTGCACAAGTATTCCTGAATGTCGTGTATCTTTTTGCTACTCTAGTGGGTTTGCAACATTTTTCTCTAAATCACCAAAGCATGCAAAATTGCTAGATCATACATTTTTAGGTCGACGGTTATCACATGTTTGCCCAACACAATGGAACTACACATCATGTCTTGTCAATACTGTTTATGAAAAAAAGGATGAGCTTTGCCTAGTATTTCGTACCATGTTGGAACATCAGTCAGAAGTAGAAAATTATACTCTATCTATTACCCAAGGACATTTATCAAATTTAGAAACCTTTGAATTTTGCTTTCTTCTTGCAGCTTTTCACAGTACATTTTCTCTAACCAATGTTTTGTTCAGTGTTCTTCAAAAAGCTTCATAGAGCATTGATTACTGCAGAAGAAATATAATATGAAAGAGTCACTCCATGTCAAATCAACACAGGTCACAACCTGACCTCTTTCAATTTTCATGAAACTTTGCAAAATTGAAGCTAGTATGAAAATAATTAAATATATGTAATATTGCACCTCTGTTTCGAATATGTTTTTTGTAATAGTGATATCAATTTTGAAAAAAAAATGAAAACTTTAGTAAAACAGCTTACTGTGTAATTGAAATAACTCATGATGTGTTGAAGGTGGAATGTTGAGTTTGGTCTGATTTGAAAGTTCAGAAAGGGCACTTGCATTTTAAATAAATTACAAATATTGTGACCTTGAACAAAGTTTCTAGCAACAAATCCCACATTAAGGTCACAGCATAAATGGTGTTATATAAAAACAAAGGTTCTTTCTTAAGCTTTAAGATAAAGCAAAGTTAATTTCTTTAACTTTAGTTATTGAATAATAGTTATAAAAAGCTCTTGTACCTTGGGTGCAAAGTTTTACTGTTTTTTCAAACTTTTAATAACTAATAACTCCAAAAATATGTGCATTTTACTTTTGATATCTTATCATTTTTACATTACTTTCCATGCACAACATCTCACAAAAATTTCATTTAAATCTAAGAGGGCCCAGTAGGAAGTGATGCAAAAGTGTGTTGATTTAAATGGAATGACCCAAAAGCAAAATACTGTGAAAGCTCTTGGAAACCGTTTTCAGGATGTGTATGAAGAAACAGTTTCTGATGTTGGACTCCCAGAAAAATGAAACTGAAACGTCACATAAGACATTACAATAAAATACAGAAGATTGTATTTTGAGATATTAGGTAACATTGAACAACATATTAATAAAGATTTCAGGAATATGGAAAGCTTACCTTTTTGTGCTCATTAGACTCTCAAAAAATAGCTCTTATGTTTGCACATTCCCAGCTGATGGTTTTTAAAGATTAATTGAAAATTACAGTCACTACTTTGATGAAGTAGTCTGAAAAATGATTTAATTGTAACGTACAGTTTAAAGCAATTTTCCCAGAAGTCACCTTTAGAGCTGTAGCAGATGTTAGCAACTGCAACACTTGGAAAGTCAAAGTCAAACTTTATCTGTTGGCTTCACTTATAAGCATGATACCAGTTTCCATTGTAAATGTTGAAAGATGGTTTTCAGCATTTAAGCAGATTAAGACATGTGCACGAAACAGAACAGAGCAAAAATGGCTTTCAGATCTTGGATTGATATAAATTGAAAGTTAAATAAAATACTCTGAAAGAGAGAGAGAGACATTTTTTGATTCTGTAATTGAAAATTTTGTTGTAAGTGACTGACGAATAGAATTCAGCTGTAAACAGAAAGCTGCATTAAATTGATTTGATATAGTTTTGAAAATAATACACTCTTACGTTAGCACGACTATTTAAGTACTTTTATAGTAGTATTCTATACTTTAGACAGTACTTGCAGCTTTAAGTGGTCTTTTAGATTTTGTTAAATTATTGCATCCTGTTTTTTTTATAATTAACAATACTATTAAGTATTGGAATCAAACATAAATTGTAAGAAAGAAAGAAAAAAAAATTGATTTGCCAGCTGCTTGGGTATTCTGTTGGGTCACTGCACATCCCGGTTTATTTCCATCATTACTCTGAGGCTTGTTAACGGGATTTTTAGCCGTATTTTTCCATATGAAAGGCAGCTGCTCTATTGTTACAACTCCCAAACTGGTGGACTAGGGTGTTATTTAAGAGTTTCCTTTTCTTATTTTGTCCTACTTTAAAAATTCTGATGTTTTGGATTGACATGACTTTCTCTGCTAACTCTTCTTACAAACTATTAATACAAAGCTTATTAATCTGGCTACTTCTTGTTAATCCACATAAACTTTCAATCCATGTTTATACATTTTGTTGTGCAATACAGCAGAGATGGCTTCTGGGGTAGTGCTGCTGTGCTGTGGCACTACTTGTGCCAAAAGGAAAGAAAGAGAAGTGAATAGGAATTGCATATAGAGTATTGTTTTTGGGTATGTATTCTCTCATTTGAATGAGCACATTAAGTGGCACGTGCTCTGTCTGTAATTTTCTGAAGCTTGGAGCCAATTCCAGATTAGTACTCTATGCTCATAAGCACAGTGTATTAAGGCTAGGGTGTAGTTTCTACATGGTTCTTGTGTGAGAGCTGGAGCCGAGATTGCTCTGGCTCAGAGCTTACGTTCCACCCGCTAGAGCACAGTAAAGCACAGAACCTAGAGACAATGGTGGAATACATACTCCACGGTCAGCCTTCCTTTAATGCAGTCTTCCCATCTTGCTGCAAGTTAATGCTAATGCATTTGGAAGTGCAAACTAACATTTAATTATATATGCAGAAATAATATACCAAAATATCCTTATAAATAAAAATATATGGTTTTGAATATAATTGTGTCATTAGATCTTGAAACTAAGAGATATTACTTCAGCATTTGTGTATCTCTTAGCAAGACGGTTATTGGTTACGATTGAGTAGGTGGTATCTTATGCACCCCAGAACAAATACCTAACATATTGACCATGTGTTGAGCATCTGTTTTCAAAACAATTATCAAGTATTTTTATGTTCATGTAATAGCAGTTCAGTCTAAAGACGTCGTTCACCATGCGTTACCTTCCAGATAACTAAACTGGTGTCGATTGTTTTTTATAAGTGAATATTCAGTTGTGTGTGAAAATTACTAACATGACCAAAAGAAGTGAAATATTAAAAACTCCATTTAGCAAGAGGACAGTGAAAAAATTCAGGTGAGAACATTGGTTTGGCCAGCCCCGAATCTGAATCTGCAGCAGAAAACAAAAATCACTGTAAATTCAATCCAGTTTATCCAACAAAAAAAAAAAAAAAAAAAATGGATTTGTGGCGGGGAAGAAAACAGTGCTAGTTTTTTAGCTTGTGTCCATTGTGTGTCCCATGTTATGTCCATTGTATAAGACTGGAATTGCTGATGTTGGGCTTATGTAGTCTAAAATGAAAGTACATTGAATACTTGTCAATTACCTTATATGTTTGATGTTACTGCACAAAGTTGGTGAATGTATATTATTTGAGGGATTTGTTTTCACTTTGGGCGGGGGGGGCTTCATCACCAGTAGAATGCCTCAGTGGCCGCCGCTGCAATACAGTATGTAGAGCGATAGATTTTTAAAGAGTATGTTGCTATGTGATGGCTTTGAAATTCCATGCTCTTTTTATGAGCATAGGGGAAAAATACAAACTGATGTTCACATTCACATGACTTTCTCCACTCATTCAACAATTATTACAAAAGCTTATTCTTCTATCTACTTCATGTTAATTGAGATAAACATTTGCAGAAATTGCTTTATTGCATATTTCCTTTCATGTACAAGGGGATTAGGGAAATACAGTAGGCTTAAGAGATAGTCAAATCTTTTAAGAGCAGTTCCCTATGTGATGGCTTTGAAATTCTGTTCTCTTTGTATGACCACAAGAAAAAAAGAAATAGTGGTTTTCCTCTTGAGAAAAATTTGAAACATTCAAACCAATAGTTAGAAATAGTTAATGCCGTAAAAATGTTATTTGGCATAAGTTGTGTCCTTTAACAATTGCACATTTTTTGTGTAGTAAGATTTTGTCTTGACTCTTACAATTTACCAGTTATACAATCTCATTCAGAATGCAGAGGACTTCAGAGGCTACTCCCAGAAAATTCAAGCTATACATTTTGTCATAAAAATATCTTAAACATGTGGTATTTTAATCAAGATCATTGGTCATTTTTGGACACATAAAAATAAAATTTTCCATATAAAGGGTAGTTAGTGTGGGAGGGCGGTTCATGAAAATCTTTGTGTTGTATCTTTGGAGATACAGAATTTAAATACAAGTTGATATGTATTGGATTCTTTGTTTTTTGAGTTATGCTGCTCACAGATACACTGCGGACCTTTATTCCTAAGAATGCTTTTTTCCCTCCACTTACTATTGGTGTGTAGTAGAAAGACAAAAAGCTGATGTGTTGTACTCATATCACTACTCACTCTTCTAAAAACTATTCATACAAAGACTTATTATTTATTCTAGCTACTTTTCATATTACAAATAAATTTTCAATTTACATTTACACATTTTGGTGTACAATACAGTAGATAAAATGATAGATTTTTAAAGAACGTGTTGCTACGTGGTAGCATTGAAATTCCATGCTCCTTGTGTGATCGAGGTGTAAAAAAAAAAAAAAAAAAAACCCAAATATTGACTTCCTATTTAAGAAAAGCATAGGTATTACAATATTTAAACCAATAGCAAAGAATATCTCAGAAATAATCAACTATAAAAGAGAGTACTAAATATCAAATGTGTGCTTTAATGAGGTAATTTTTTTGAGCTGCAAGATTTTGTCTGGTAAGTTTTATCAATAATAAAGAGGACCTCACAGTCGATTCGTAGAAAATTCAAGGTATACCTTTTATTTATCTTGCAAGTATCTTAAACATATGGTATTTTAATCAAAATCATTAGCCAGTTTTTGAGAAAATAAAAAACACTGACAATTTTTCAATGTAAAGGGTAGTTTGGGGGAGAGGATTTACTTGAAAATCATGGTGTCGCATCCTTGGAAGATGCAAAACATAAATACTTAGTTTGGTATTTAATCAACTTTCCTTTTTGAATTCTGCTGCATGTATGCATGCATGCACACACACATTTTTAAAATACTTTTTTATTAGTTTAAAACCAGGGAGTTTCAAAATATGTATTTCCAGTGAAATCTTGGAATAGAATTTTTGGGTGGAATGCAATACTACCTCTACATACTATAGGTAAGCAGTAGGGAAAGTAAAAAGTTTATTAACAAAAACAAATTGTTCTATGACAAAAGCAAATCTGAGATCTTAATCACAGAGCAAATTGAATGCATTGAATAGCTAGTTATGATTGAATGCATGGCGTATAGTAATATAAATTTGTTGCATATTATGAACCACATAGAAAAATAATTGTGCACTAGTTCTTGATGTACCTATATTCTTTCATTGGATATATCACAGAGCAAATAGGGTTCACCGAATAGCCAGTATCATGAAGGCATACCATATGCGACAGTGTTTATGTTGTATTTATTTAACATTATTGTAGCCCCGCGTTGTGGTAGCCAATTTGGGACGGTATTAGTTATAATGTTGATGCTTGTGATGTTTATGTATGTGTCTTTACTTCACGCGTTGCCATCTTGTGACGTCATTCATTTATTTGGTTTGTAGCTCCATCTGGCGTTAGCAATTTGCGGTTCCTAGTATCAGTTTTTGAAATAATTCATTTCAAATGTCCTCCGGCTAGCTATTATCCTGTTGGCTTAGGCACGTATCTCTATACAGGTTGTGAAACGGAAAGGAATCTTTTATCCAAAAAATTACACTGATGAAGAAATTTGTTTTACACATTTATTGTCGAACACGTGAACTATCACATTTATACATTGATCTTAACACTCGCCATACTGAAACTGTTATAACAACTTCTTACTGATAATTCTTTTAATCCACGTACTTCAATCTTTTGTATATTTAACTTTACCGTACTTTAGATCTTTCATAATTCTGCTGCGCGTAACTTGTGAATCTATATCCGATGTATGACTAACTAATACTTTCGACGAACTGACTGACTGAAGACGACGTGTAGTGTACACAGATTTTTGATGAACTGAGGACAAGCTACCTCGAACCTACCCTATTTATACGCCTGCATCAAGATACGCCTAAAGATTATAACTGAGCTGCAATTGGCTAATAAAACGCGCCAACATTAGCGTCTATTTTAATATCCAATGAAAACCACGAATACATATTGCTTTTAGGGAGAAAATATTCCAGAAGTTTCTACCGAAAACGCGCCAACATTACGTAACTTCCTTGTTTCCAATAATGATAAACAGCTCACCCCCCTCGCTGCATTATTGCGCTATTATTGACAGTTTCAGTAAAGCCTTATAAATTTACTTTCCAACAATATTTACAATCAATAAACATCTGAAATCAATGTCACATAGAAATGCATATTCATATTACAATCATTATTTACATTTAAGTAATTTGTGATACAAATTACTGCATCATATGCCCCACTAGAAACATAATTATAAATATTTACAACTTGTTTGGAAATTTTATAATTGGGTTTTTAGTCTCCTAAATCTTGGAACACACGCTATCACTTTCACTTTACACTTCACACGCATTTAACACACGACATATGTTTTTTTTTTGTTTTGTTTATCTCGCCACTACTTACTGGCTCTGGTTTAATTTGTTTAAACATTAATCTGACATTACAATTTTTTTATAGCAAATACTGTACCCTGAATTATTTAATTACTATTACAAAAAATGGATTGCTTTCTTATATTGTTAACAAAAATTTATCAATTCAAGAAATTTTTTTTATTATTAAACATATTTACCAAAATATTCACCGTTTATACAAATATATTTTCATCTCTTAAATCTAGTCACTGCTTCACATTTTCTGTTTGCTACATAAGTATTTGTTTTTAATTATTTTTACCCATTTTTGTTATTTTGTACTTTATTTTAACAATACTCTTGGAATTGTATTTACGTACTTTTAATTTAATATCATATTAAGTTTCAATCTTAGCATTCTTAATTTTCAAATGTTGTTACAGTTACTAAAAATTTAATTTTTTTTTTTAAACATTTCTCTTTTTTATATATATATATATATATATATATATATATATATATATATATATATATATTTCTCTTTTCAAATGACATATAAATAATTAACCCTCTTACGTTCCAATACATTTCTCTGCAAGTCATCTTTAACTATCCAGCATTTACTTTACATCTCATTGCTATTTACCCTCCTGGATCAAATTGTGTGTGGCTATACATTACTCGTAGCCGTATCCTAACCTTCAAATTTTTGTTCATGAATAACCTCTTGTATTCATATGAAATTTCGTCCCCTGATAATATTTGAAAACAATCTACAGTTTCTTGAACAACACATCTTTTAACAACTGTCATTTTCAATTCTTCTACTATCTCTATAATTTGAGAGTACTTTAACAAATCTGTACTAAACTGTACTGGACTGGAGTTTTCATTTTGAACATCTTGGTACAATTTATTTCTTTGCATTACTGTTTCATTCTGTATTTCTGATATTTCCCCTCTGAAATTGACTTGCGCCTTATTCACATCTACATTCATAACCTCTTTCATTTCTCTTAGCTCACTTGAAATACTACTCACTCGACTACCTGACTCTGTACATTCTACATCAACATGTTCACTTTTAGTATTAACCTCACTTTCTTTGTTACCTATTTCCCTGCTCATGTCTGACATTTTCTTTGAAACTTCTCCTATCTCACTTGCTATTACTTCCTCATTTTCATCTCTCATTTTTGGTATACTACCATCTAGCTTCATAACTTTCTTTTCAATTTCTTCACTGCTTTGATCTACTTTTTGCTCTAATACCTCATTACTCCTACCAATATCTTTTCTGTTTTGTTCAAAGCTCCTACGAATATCTTCCCTCAATTCCCTATTATTCTTTTGCATATCTTCCCTTAATTGATCTGTAATACTCTTACTAATATCTTCCCTCAATTCTTTATTATTCTTTTTCATATCTTCCCTTAATTTCCCAATATTCTTTTGCATATCTTCCCTTAATTTATCATTACTCTTAACAATATCTTTCAGCATTTCCATCATCATACTAGCATCAAAATTAACATTTCCTGCTATTCTATTCTCACTTTCTGCACTAACATTTTCATCCTCAAATCCTAAAAAGTTTGGGCTATTTTCTGTAACCTGTATTGAATTACAGCTAACTGTTACATTATCTCCCTCCATAATTATTTCTTCTGCATTATTAGTAGCCATTGTTTTCTTTATCCTACCACTCCTTAAGTGCATTTGTAGGTTACAATTTTGTTTTCTAAAAAAAAATTACGATACTCTAACCTTTGTGATGCTGTCTGTTGCTGTTAAATTGATGTCCAGCTTTCTGCCCCTCTCTCCTAGGTTATATGTCGCTTCTGCGTTGTGTTATGATGAGTCCACGTCGTTTTGTTGTCCTGTAGTTTGGAATCTGCGTCTTGTAGATCATTTCACTGCTACATTCGTTCCACGTCCTGGTTCCTTTCCTGGTCACTCTGCTACTTTCATGGTTACTTTGCTTCTTTCCTGGTCATCGTGTTCCTTTCCTGGTTATCGTGCCCCACGTTCTGGGTGCCAATTTGCGACGGTTTATTGTATACGTAATATGTTTTTATTTGTTAGCCCCAAGTTTGGGCGCCAATTTGTAAGAAGACATAATGATTACGTATTATGTTTTTACGTAAATTATTAGAACTTGAAGATCTTATATTGTGCTGCTTCTGTTTTGTTTGGTTTCATAACTTTAACTGCCCCACGTATGGGAAGCCAATTTGCGATAACATTATTGTGTATGTTTATTTTGTTGTTGTAGCCCCACGTTGTGGTAGCCAATTTGGGACGGTATTAGTTATAATGTTGATGCTTGTGATGTTTATGTATGTGTCTTTACTTCACGCGTTGCCATCTTGTGACGTCATTCATTTATTTGGTTTGTAGCTCCATCTGGCGTTAGCAATTTGCGGTTCCTAGTATCAGTTTTTGAAATAATTCATTTCAAATGTCCTCCGGCTAGCTATTATCCTGTTGGCTTAGGCACGTATCTCTATACAGGTTGTGAAACGGAAAGGAATCTTTTATCCAAAAAATTACACTGATGAAGAAATTTGTTTTACACATTTATTGTCGAACACGTGAACTATCACATTTATACATTGATCTTAACACTCGCCATACTGAAACTGTTATAACAACTTCTTACTGATAATTCTTTTAATCCACGTACTTCAATCTTTTGTATATTTAACTTTACCATACTTTAGATCTTTCATAATTCTGCTGCGCGTAACTTGTGAATCTATATCCGATGTATGACTAACTAATACTTTCGACGAACTGACTGACTGAAGACGACGTGTAGTGTACACAGATTTTTGATGAACTGGGGACAAGCTACCTCGAACCTACCCTATTTATACGCCTGCATCAAGATACGCCTAAATATTATAACTGAGCTGCAATTGGCTAATAAAACGCGCCAACATTAGCGTCTATTTTAATATCCAATGAAAACCACGAATACATATTGCTTTTAGGGAGAAAATATTCCAGAAGTTTCTACCGAAAACGCGCCAACATTACGTAACTTCCTTGTTTCCAATAATGATAAACAGCTCACCCCCCTCGCTGCATTATTGCGCTATTATTGACAGTTTCAGTAAAGCCTTATAAATTTACTTTCCAACAATATTTACAATCAATAAACATCTGAAATCAATGTCACATAAAAATGCATATTCATATTACAATCATTATTTACATTTAAGTAATTTGTGATACAAATTACTGCATCACATATAACACAGCTTTGTTGGATATTGTGAAGCACATAGATGAAGAACTTTCCACTAAGTTCTTAATGTATTTTCTGTACACAAGCATGAGTGCTATAGCCTGTTACTCTTAGTGATGTGTGGAGATGGAACCAAGATTTTTAAGCTAATCCGCCCCCCCCCCAAACTGCCCTTTATGTGGAAAACTATTTGTTACATTTTTATTTTCTCAAACATGGTTCTTAATGGTTTTGATTAAAATAGAACTGTTAAGTTATTTCTTAATAATATAACGTATATATACCAAGTGAGTCAGCTGACCTTATTTATTTTTTAATTTATGCAAGGTGCTAAGTGATATATGTGACTTACGCCTCTCTTGAATGCCTTCTAGTGGCTGATTTGCATAACACTTTATAGAGGAGGGATAGATAACTCAGTGCATAAGTGTTTTATGGGATAGAAAGCAATCACCATGTATGTCGATGCCAAAAACATCCCACTGGACACTGGGAGCTGCAGTAGCACTTTTAGCTGATTTTACAAACTTTTATTCTTTAGCATACATTCATACACACCTTTGAAAATGACCCTGAAGGAACAACTTATCAAATGCATTGGTTGACAAAACTATTTGAAAACAAAATAGCAGATCTACGCAGTGAGACCAATTGGATTTAAGCTGTCAGCCAACAAAGGTTCATTGTGCAGACTTGTCAAAAAATGCTAAATATTAGGTAGATAATTTCACTTCTGTCACAAACTATGTCATATTTCAGCTCATACAGTAATTGAAATGACTGATGAAGTTTGAGTTAAAACTACCAAAACGAGCTCCAAACACTGTACGAAGCTGCAAAAAGTATCTAAAGATTTGAGGTGGGGTCTGAGCTCTGCAATTATTTATTTGTAAAGGAATACAGCACAAGGTAGCATTGACCGAATGGTATTATCATGTTGCATTACCACTGTGCCACTTCAGTTCTCGTTCAAATCCTTCGTGTTAAGTTCAAACTTTTTATTACCCTTTGGGCCTATAGTTTCATATTATGGTACAAAGAACATTTTTGATAACATTATAAGTGTGTGTATAAAATAGAATAATTGCCATGTTTTCCACTGACAGGTGGATAATTACACGTCGTAGTAGGTATCTTATTGTGCTCGGTATTATCCTTGACCCATTCAACCAAATTTAAAACACTTCACAGATGCAAAGTGATTTAGCTAAAGGGCAGTCCCAGAAGTACCCGACCTAACGTATATATATAGCGGTTGGTGTTTCAAACAAATGACTATGGTAGAAAGTACCACCCTCATAAAGCTTTAGTTCGAAGATAGACGATGCCACGTTCTTTAGTAATTGTTTGGCAGACATTAATAGTGAACTCTGAGCGAATTTGTAAACATGGATAAAACTGGCCATCGTTATGTGATACAACACTTCCAACTACTCGTAATTAAAGCTGAGCTAGATTCTATTCTGGGGGAGTCTGCTCCCTCGTTTACAACAGAGTCAGTAAACTGGTAACCGTGGTGTAGTGGTTACCATGCTAGTCTATAGTTCCCAAGGTCTATAGTTCAAACCCTACGGAGGCCGATGGATTTTTTTGGGCGTAAAAATCCTTAGCATGGCTTCCTTCGGAAGGGAAGTAAAGCCGCTGGTCCAGTGTCGTAGATTTACGGCACGTAAAAGAACCTCAAGCCTGATAAAGAGGTCTCTGAGCAAAATTTCCGGTCTTTCACGCCCAATATAGAATGGGGCGCTAAGGACCGCAGCAGTTAAAGAGCGTGCATAAATAAAACTCAATTTAATTTTAATTTGTTTACAACATTAAAATATTGGGTAGCAGAATTTAAGCGAGGCCGCACAAGCTGCCAAGACGAACATCCTGTGGTGGAACAAATGAGGTGATCACGCCAGAAATTGTGAAGAAAATCCACAAAACGGTATTTATGACCGTCGACTGGAGGTGCGCGAGTTAGCAGACATCGTAGGCATTTCAAAAAGTGCTTTACATCGCATACTAACTGAAAATTTAGACATGAGAAAGCTGCGCGCAAGATGGGTGCCCCGTTTACTCACAATGGAACAAAAGCAGCGTCGTGATGAGGTTTCAGTCGAGTGTTTGGCAATGTTTCGCTGCAATAAGCCGAGGTTTTGCGTCGATTCATAGCCATGGATGAAACATGGGTCCATCTTTTCACACCTGAAGCGAAAGGGGAGAATCGGCTCCAAAGAAGGCGAAGACAGCTCCATCTGCAGGCAAGGACATGGCGTCAGTTTTTTGGGATGCGCGTGGGATAATTTTCATTGATTATCTTCAAAAAGGAAAAGCAATCAATGGCGAATATTATACAAACTTATTGTAGCGTTTGAATAATGAAATAAAAAAAAAAACCCTGCATTTAGCGAAAAAGAAAGTTCTGTTTCAAGACAATGCACCAGTTCACACATCCATTATCGCCATAGCCAAAACAATAAGTTAAAGTTCGAATTGCTTCCTCATGCACCCTATTCGCCAGACTTAGCCCCCTCTGATTATTTTCCGTTTCCAAAGTTGAAGAAATGGCCTGATGGTAACAGATTTGCCAACAATGAAGAGGTGGAGTTTGCAGTTGATGGCTATTTTGCAGAACTGGACGGTTCTCACTATAAACAGGCTATCGAATCTATTGAACATCGCTGGGAAAAGTGTATCGAGCTGAAAGGAGACTATGTAGAGAAATAAAGATGTTTATCCCAAAATATTTGTTTTCTTTGTTAGGTCTGTTACTTCCGGGACAGCCCTCGTATTTGCGCCTGTGGCAGTGCTTGGCGTGAGTAAACTCTCCATTATCTACTGAGTACTTGAAACCTTTCTACGAGACACAGCTCCTGTCATAGTGTATACAAACGACGAGTATATTGACATGCTATTAATCTATGGAGAAACAAGGTATAAATGCACTGTCAGTAAATCGCCTGTATGAAGAACGGTTTCCAGGAAGGAGAGCTCCTACTGCAGACACTTTTCAAAGGGTTGAAAGACACCTTCGTGAAACAGGATGATTTAGAAGAGTACCACCTGCTCGCGATGCTCCAGTAACCTCTGGAGACAATGAAAAAGATGTGCGAAACGCAATAGAAAAAATCCACATACAGTTAAAGGACCATAGCACAAGATATGTACACAAGTCTAAGTCGGTCCTCAGTGATGCGCATATTGCACTGTAGTAAATATCATCCATACCATCTACAACTACACCAGGCTCTCCACGGACACGACTTTCAAGCGCGAGTGATACATGCACAGTGGCTACAGTAGCGACTGCAAATGGACGCAGAGTTTTTAGGAAATGTTCTCTTCAGTGATGAAGGTACATTCCACAACAACGGAACTGTTAACCGCCATAATATGCACCACTGAAGTATAGGCAATCCTCACTGGCTATGAGAAGCTGCATTCTAGAGTGGAACATTAAAATATGGTGCGGAATATTAGGCGACCAGCTAATTGGACCACACTTTTTCGAAGGCAAACTCACAGAACCTTGCATTTCTACAAGAAGAATTGGCATTTCTACTAGAAGATGTGTCACTAGTGAAAACGACAGGAATGTGGATCCAGGAGGATTGAGCTCCACCACACTGGTCACTGATTGTAAGGTATCACTTACATAGAACATATCAGCAAAAGTGGATTGGCCGAGGGGACCCAATTGCATGGCCCCCCAGATTACCTGATCTCACCGCATTGGATTTCTTTCTGTGGGGTCATTTAAAGGGACGGGTCTACGCTCAAGAACCGCAAAGCCCAAATCATCTACGGACACTCATACGTGAAGAATGCAGGAAGATTACATCGCGTATGTTACAGCATGCAAAAATATCTCTGCGGCAACGTACACAAATGTGCATTGATGAAGGGGGTCGTCATTTTGAACATTTACTTCGTTGATGAAATCCACGATCTTTAGCAATTAATTATTCTGTTTATCCGTGAACTTAGCACATTTACAACTCCTTTGTCAGTAGATGTAAAACATAAGGTTTAAACGTGAGAAAAACTGTTCGATTTAATAGCATCGACATGCCCCCAAAATAGTGAAAGATAACTACGTAACAGGATTTACACCAGATACGGTACAGATTGTTAGGATAAACATGATCCACAATTATTTATCTGATTGTCATTCTTGTCCCTTTGGCTCACAGGAGAACCAATAACAAAAATAAAGAAATTGTATACTAAAGCGTAGAAAATAAACACAAGGAGAAAAAACAACCAAAACAATTTGATATAAATATTAGATTCGAACCTCTGAAGTTAATCTTTGCTTCACCATATTCCGTCACTGAACCACTCGGCCAGAACCCACGTATTCTGCCCCGCTCTTTGGGAGAACATTCTTCTGCCTCCTTGCAAGCATTATATCCATGGAGAGCCGTTTTTTAAGCCTTTCGCAGCTCCTTGGCTCATTCAGGCCTTTAATCATTAATGGTGGTTACGTATAATGCCGAATAGAAGGGCAAAGCTACAATAACGGTTTGTTTGCTAAAAGGGTCAGTTTTCACTTAGACTATAAACTGCAGATTACATAGATACGAATACCTAGGGGCAACTGACTCACCTGGAATATTGCATTTTCTGGTAATAGCTTGTATACTGTACTTCAATTGGAACCAATTTTGGAAAAGTGGTAAACTATAAGAGAGAATAACAGCTTACTGCATCAATAATCTTCATCTAATTAAATTACACAATTATAGTGAAGTAAATTTGTTTTGTCAATGACCATTTCCAAGATATTTATTGTTATAGATTTGAAATTTCTAATAATTATACTTTTCTGAACTTCTAAGTAGGCATTCAGTTGTTTATTTTGGTTATACAAAAGAGGAATTTCAAAGCCAGCCACGGAGACGCGTTTTTTTTAAAGATTTGACCATTACTTTGGGCTCCTGTATCCTTCTAATATCCACAACAAAACGTGCAATTAAACTATTTCTGTATACGTTTAGCTCAATAACATAATGTAGAAGAAGAACCTTTTGTAAAAATAGTTTCTGGAACATTAGATAGAGAAGATCATGTGAATTCAGTAAATCAGCTTTTTTCAGTTCTCTGTGCTTAAATATATAGTGGTGCCAGCTCACTAACAGCTCACTGGAGCTGCCATTAACCTATTTACTGATGTGTGTGTATAGATGCCCAAAGTAAAATGGGCCTGAGCAATATTGGGCGTGAATAGAAGACAGGGCAGTGCTGTAAATCTAATGATTCTCAACTTTTAATTCTTTTAAGACTTTTTAGAAAATAAATTTAAATTAATTCTTTAAAATAGTTGAGCCTTACCTTTAAAAGTTGCATTTTGAATGATACAACTTAAAGCATAGGTAGTGACTTATGGGCACATGTAGATTTACAGCACGTAAAAGAACCTCAAGCCGGATAAAGAGGCTCCTGAGCAAAATTTCCGGTCTTTCACGCCCAATATACAATGGATCGCTAAGGACCATAGCAGTTAAAGAGCGTCCATAAATAAGACTCAATGTATCTCCACAATCAACACAAATAATTTTGGTTTCCTTGTGTATACCCCTTTTGCGGCATATCATACACTTCTGAAATGGATGTAGTTTTCCCCCTGCAATTGGTATCCTTTTAGGGAAATGTGTTCCCGCTAATCTGAAGGCGGAAGGTTCTTTAGACTTTGTACGCCCTCTGTGTATGATTCGCAAAGAGGGATATGCCTACAATGCCTGGATTGACACCATCCACATGTATATTGCATTCACGCACAGTGCTTTTCCTTCACACTGTGGCCACAGCATGGTGGCTCGCGCGCTGGTGCTACAGCTTGAACTATGAGAATGTGAGGTGGTTATGGGGATATTATAACTTTTAGTGGTAGTCTGAGTGATATGCGTAAAAGAGTGATTTTGGTTTTGGCATCTAGCTTTCCTGTATCATTCATCAAAATTTTGGAATTGTAATTAGTCATAACTACCCTTTTATCGTGCCAAGCAATATAGGTCACAGGTGGTCACCATTTCCCCTCTCTTTATAGCCTGCACATTCATATTCTTTGCCAATCCAATACGATTTGAGTGAGCTGTTTCAACCGCATTAATTATTCTCTGATATAAAGCAATATATTTATATGGGAGCTGCACCAGTTGTCTAGATATACAGTCCTACTCTGATCAAGTACAGGTTCCATGAGGCACATGACTATGGAGTCATATAACCCCAAGTGTTTTGCTCCTGTGTTGTTAATCCTTTGTCATTATAAATACAGCTATTGTAGATATATCCTAATTTACTTTCACAAAGATCAAAACTCTATTCCAAATCTGGCTCTTTTGTTTTTGATATATTGTTTCCAACTCAAATGGCCCTTCCAGATCATCAATCTTTCATCATTGACGACCTTTTCACCAGGAATGCAATTTTATTTGTATTTTGAAACAAAGTAAAAATTAGGCCTAATTTCGTATAATTTATCACTTAAGGTTTCTGTGCTGTGAAATGAAGAAACCACAATATAGACAAAAGCCTATTATTTGACATGCATTTTCCAAAACAATATGGGGTTGTAGCATTTAATCTTAGACCAGTACGTGCCAGGTTTTCTAATAATAGCTTTGTGAATAATAGTGCCAGATAGCCTGTAAATCTCATTCTGTGTTACACCTGACCATTTCTGAATCCTACTTTTAGATTACGGTTTGCCTTTTGAGGTCAGATCTTTGTACACTTTACGCATATATACATTTGTTTCATTAACCATGGGAGCTACTAAATATGCAGTAAAAACTTTGCGAAACAATCAATTAGTTGGCTATCACTTGTGAGGCTGCACACCATAGGTTGAAATCCAAGCTCTAGCTTGACAGCTAAAATAAAATAAAATAAATAATGTATATATGCTAATGAAAAAAGTATAAAAGAACTATGCAGCAATAAAATCAAATAGTATACCATGAGAGCTAAGGGCAGTTAAGGTCGCAAGAGGTTCCTGTTTAATTAACTCTCTCATTAATCTGCTACCATTTGAAGCACATTTGCCTGGTTACATATACTGAGGACCTGGGACAAAGCTAGAAAAAGATTAAAGAGAGGAGACTCTGGAATCAATCGTTAGACGAAGCGTTGAAACTTAACGACATTGCCTACGCTCAGCATAAGGACTCTGCTTCGAGAAACACTGCTGACAAGATCTTGGCTGAAGCGGCGTGGAAAAGGGTGCAATCATCTGATGCTACATTAGGTGAAAAGTTGGCAGCGCGACTAGTAACAGCCATTATAAAGGGTAAGGTAGCTGTTGGTGCCGGATCTATGAAGAAGAAACGAGGATTTCTACCTCTCATACCAATTATTGCAGCTTTAGATGCTGCCGCTGGAGATGCAGCCCAAACTGCCTCAGAGGTAATTAAGAAAAAGTCAGCAGATAAACAACTCGCCGAAATGCTGAGACATAAGAGAGAAATTGAGAGAAAGGTATCTGTTGGCGGCGGGTCCAAAAAGAAGAAACGAGGAGCATTTCTACCTCTCATACCAATTATTACAGCCCTAGGAGCCGCCGCTGGAGGTGCATCACAAATGGTACAGCCGTAAATAAGAAAAAAGCTGCGGATAAACAACTTGCTGAAATAATGATACATAACAAAGAAATGAAAGCAAGAGGGAAAGGCCTAAGAGTGAAGAAGAATAAGGGGAGGAACATCGAAACGAAGAGGGGACAGATCAAGAAAGGGAATTCAAAAACTCTGGTACAGGGTTATACTTGTCCCTGAAAAAGCATTGCGTAACATAGATCCCTACTTGTATGTCCAATGTTTTAAGATTCCTTATATTAGGATGTATGTCTTCTTTATTAGATCAACAATAATGCAATGAAACCTGTAATTAAAATGTCCTTTCACTCTTGATTTTTCCAATGATTGTTCTATAGGAACGTTCTGGGGTCCTTCAGCGACAAAGTTATTCCAGCTAATCAGCTGTCTGAATCTGATTTCCTGGCGGATATATTTAGGTTGAGCATCATACGAATCTAGGGCAGTATTGCATCAGTCTCGATAGTAAAAGAGGACACTCGATCTATCAGTTTTCCCATCTGTTACGCTTGGATACCACATTTCACAAGAACCATCAAATCAAATTTTACCTGCTATTCACAAACACTCGCTTCATAGAGCAAATCACCTTCGTATAGGTGAGCATAACAGCAATATCATTGACTTTAGAAGCAAGGATATAAGCATAATGCCTATAGATTTTAGAAGAAGTCAACGACGTCGAGGATATAATAATGGAGTGATTCGACGCACACATCATGCTCTGCCCCTGACACCCAGAGGGCTAACATGACGCAATCGGCAGTTCCTCCAGGTATTGGGCTTCAGAATCCTATAATGATGGTCATCTTCAATGTTACCGGGACACCGAGATTCGACAAGTTCACTAAAGAAGAGGAACATGTGTTTTTACCATATAATACATCAGCTCTGGGCGCTAACAACGAGTTTAGAATCCCTTGTCAAGCTGAGCATTTATGTACTTTACCTACTTTAAGTTATCTATACATCAATGGAAATATTACTAAATCTAATGAAACAGGTACTACTGCAAAGCTTAAGCACAATAGACAGTCGGTGTTGGTGCTGATTCAACCCAAGGGTTATAAAAAGCTGTATTATACCATCTCAGGGTGGAGAGAATGCTGCTCTTAAACCTGTACTAATCGAGTTGAGAAGACCCGTGATTCGACTTTCTGTTGCTGAGATCCTCAAGACAGCCAAGCTGGATAAGACTCTGTTTCACCCATTTAGGACCATGGATCTGCATACTCAACCTGTTGTGTTACAAGCATTTACCTGGAATGGTGACACCACATCTAAAAATGGAGAAGCCGAGATTTGGCATTTTTGGTGCTCTGACTTTAAGATCGAGTAATGCAACTAAAGACTGTTCCCTTTTTGATCATTGTAACATAACTTAAACTAATCATTGTAATTATTTATTTTTCATTAGGAATGTAAGGATTTTTAATGAATAAAAACACTATGTAAAAGCATACTTTCATTCTTTTTTATTGTTATTATTTATCTTGCATTTCCATCACTTTCCTCATTCAACTCCTTGTTTCTGTATATGTCATTACACTTGTAACAGTAGGTTATTCAAATTTCTTTATTATTTAAATGAAGTCTCCTTTATTTTCGTAATTTTTATTCCCCTGCGGTAAACAATCTTAATGCTGTTAATGTATACAGGGCTCAAGTCTTTTAGGGTAAAACTTTCACCACTATTTAAAAGTATTTTCACAATCATTTAAATTACTGTTCACAATTCTTGTTTTCACCGAATATAGGGAGACTCGCTTGAGCTAACTCTCAGCTATGCATTGGCTTGTATACAAAATTGTCCGTGTTTTTTCATCGTATGCCCTGGAATGTCTTAACGTGTTTTGGTGATGTAGATGTCTCAGCACCCGCTTCTTGCCGCAATGTTTCTTGGAGGTGTCGATGCTGCTTATTCTATCCTCCAATAGCGTCAGCCTCCTTTGCATGTCTGCAAAGCTGTTCCTCTTCTTCTTCCCTTATTGCACAGTCTGAAACATTGCACAATGAAAGTCTTGGAAAACTGCTTTGATCAAGTAAAGGCAACCTGAAAAGAATTACATTTTTTTGTTATGATACATGTAAAATGAAACACAAAAGATTTGTATAAACATTCGGATATTGATCGTTATTTCATTGCGTTAGATATAACTAAATTCAAACCATGTGATATTGTGATTTCGTAAATTTTTTATACAATTCTATAACATGTATATTTATATGTAATATCAATGAGTCAGTTGTTTTATTTATGAATGTTTCATTGTAAAATAGGAGAACATTCAATGCTTAAGTTTGACACTTCTACACACCTTCTCTGTATGTAAAAATAAGACAATTTACATGTCTTAAATTTCCCCATCTGCCATACCGTTATAGTGGAGGTATACTTTCCCAGGTATTTCTGCAATCTCTTGATCGGTTAACGAATTATAGCGCTCTGGCAAGAACACTTGACAATCCTCCAGCGAAGATACGATCCTGGTACCGTATCTTGTTTGAACCCTCTTGAAGGACTTTATCTCATATTTAAGAGCTATTTCGAGATCTTGAACTCGGCGAGTCGGTAGAAAACTACGCTCTTCAACCATCTTGTTAAGTCTATGAGTTAAACAATCTGTAACAGACATTGACATGAATTATTATTTTCACTACATTATTCAAGTTGAAGGACAAGTTATATATTTCTTTATATTAGAACTAAAGTGTGTGTTGTGCTGCATCACCAAAGGTTTGTAAGTATGCTTATGAATAAGTAGAGAGAAACAAAGAACGAGTGGAGAGAATCGTGTGAATATTAATAGAAGAATGTGTAGCAAAACAAAGAATAAGTACAGAAATTCATATGAATGTTCATGGAAGATGAACCTGCAGAGAAACAAAGAACGAGTAGAGAAAATCGTGTGAATGAGAAACAAAGAATGAGCGGAGAAAATCGTGTGAATGTTTATGTAGGAAGAATGTGTAGCGAAAATCTTATGAATGTTTATACAAGAAGAATGTGTAGAGAAAATCTTGTGAATGTTCATGGAAGATGAACCTGCTGAGAAACAAAGAATGAGTAGAGGAAATCGTGTGAATGTATAGTGAAACAAAGAATGAGTGGAGAAAATCGTATGAATGTTTATGTAAGAATAATGTATAGCGAAAATCGTATGAATGCTTTGAGAAACAAAGAATGAATAGAGAAAATGTATGAATGTTAATAGAGTATGAACCTGCAGAGAAACAAAGAATGAGCGGAGAAAATCGTGTGAATGTTTACGTAAGAGGAATGTGTAGCGAAAATCATGTGAATGTTTATACAAGAAGAATGTGCAGAGAAAATGGTGTGAATGTTAATAGAAGAAGAATGATTAGAGAAAATCCTGTGAACTGAAGAAGAGTACGCAGAGAAATCCATGTAAATGTAAAGCACAGATTAAAAAATATGATGCTCTTGGAATGAATCGTCTTTCATGTACTGTATCGTTTAAACAAAATTAAATGCATTGTAAAAGCCAACAGTGATTTTGTATAGTTATGTAAAAACTTTTAATCTTTTGAGTGGCATCAAGAGGCGCCTCTTAGGTGTACCCTAGAGGTATAAACTTGAATTTTCTGCCCAGTTATCCGTTTTCAAGTTCCAAAGCACTGTAGAAAATAGATTGTCAGAAATAAGAGGTTCAATATCTATACCAAACCATTAACCGCATTCAGAGAGAAATGTTTCATCTTTAGTAGCTCTGTAGTGGAACAAGTAGAACTGCTTAATTTAATTGGGATGTATGTACTGTATGTAGTAACCTGGTGCGTTTTAAAGAAGTCAAACAGAAAATAACCATGGTAAAGGAAGCTTTTAATACAAACAGAAACATATTTCGTGGACCTTAAAAGAAGAGATTAATGAAGTGGGACATTGTATGGAGTGAGAAATTGTATAGTGAGGAAATGTTGATGGCGCCACGATTTGAGGAAAGCGACTACAAGCGTTTTTATATTTGGATGTGAAGAAGAATGGGCTGTTGTTTCAGAAACAGTGGATCAATAAAGAATAATGCTGATACTGGTCAGGAAACGGGAAAAAAAACATAGGTTGGAACTTTGGAAGAGAAGAGATTGTTTGAAAGAGTTACAACGGAAGGAATAGTGGTTATGAAAAAGCTTTAGGGTAGAAAAGATGTCAATGTTAAAGTATATTCAGTACGCAGTTTTTATGAAGAGACGCATAGGAAAGCGGAAACGATGGAAGAATGGAGAAGGCTGTTGGCAGAGAAGAGCCTCCCCTTGGACAGAAATCTTTGAGGACTGGTTTCCGTTCTTTTGGACAAAGAACACCCTCCCTCTCTCTCTCTCTCATTAGCTTCCTTTAGTAGGTCGATAAGTATTCGTAAAGCGACAGGTTCACTGCGACCTTAACGTGAGTAAGTAAAAGCAATTTTAAAAACTTGTTTATACTAAACTAACTTAAAGATAGACTTGAATAAAATTGTGGTGATCGACCGACAGATCGTGATAGACGGGTTGAGTGCCACTGTCCTAGGTTCACACTGATGACATCTCCCTCTTGTCAACTATAGCAAAAACTATTAGTTTTCAATTTGCTGCGGGAGTTGCCTTTTGCGCTGGAATCCCTCAATAGTCCGGAGACAAAGGTAACAAAAATTAAATACAAACTTCAGTCGTGATTTGGATATTTTGAAATGGTATTCATGCATTTTGGCGCGTGAGTTAAATGGCTACATGCCCCCAAAAATGTATGGTAAAGTAGGGGGAGAGAGCGAACGAATCCAAGCCGCCCCTGCTAGTGCTAATTCCCTCATGATGAAGTGACGTTGACTGCCCGGAATGGAATGATTGCCCAGCAATTGGGTATGTTGTGCTTCAGTACACGCAGAAGAGGCTCTGCGATTACATCTTATGAGGGCTTCTGCAAGATCATCATGAGTAGGTTGTAAGTTAAGCTTAAATTTCTAGCTCTGCCAGCGTTATCTTACAATTATGTATCTTCACTTTCTGTGCCTCTACCTAGCAAATCGCTTTTCTTGCACCTTGCTGAACGTGCTTAATGCTGAGAAGGAAGCACTAGACTACCTTTTAGTATCTTTACCTACAGTAAACACATTTCCTTGCTGACTGCATTTTAAAGAATATATACACTTGAAACTGCTGATGCTCGACAACATGCAATGTTAATGCAGTTATAAACATTATAGGTAATGATTTTCCTTATACATGAAAAGCTGCGCATTAACAGAGAATAATTTCACTTTTGGAATTTATACTTCTAAAACTAGCGTTCACAAAATTTTATAGCGTGACAAAATATAGGCAATATTGTTACCAAAACCAATAACTGGGATTCAGTGTTGATAGTGGAAGGAACCCAAAAAATGTAGTGTTTAAATTTGTTAAATATTCATGGCAATTTAGATTGTTATGCTGTATATTTAAAAAAAACTATTACTTAGATAGTACTGATCAAATCTGGCTTAAGAGATTTAAATGCTTTTGACTCGAAACAATGTTTATTATTTCATATTATAACGATGTGCTAATCTGACTGAAGCAGTGGACATAACAGATTCACTGTTAATCTATCATAGTGATGAAGTACTTTACATTCGTAAGCAACAAATTAGAACTTCTAAACAGAAAGGAAACAAGGTACCTATCATAAAATTCATGACATAAGTACCTTTATTTCGAATTAAAAATGTAATGTGTAACAATCACGCGATTTTCTCCATCTAGTTTGCTTTTGTAGTAGTTCTACAAACTACTCAAACGAAAGCTTATTTTTGTATCCCCTTCCTGATTGTGATGATAATAACGTAAATAATAATAATAATAATAATAATAATAATAATAATAATAATAATAATAATAATAATAATAATAATAATAAATATTCGATAAGTACCACCGCAAAGACATTGTGTGGGCTGAAGAGAACGCTCAAATTTTTAAAAAGCGCGTAATAATAGCATTTGACTAGATCAAAGTATTACATACCCTTCGTATAAAGTCATGGGAAATAAAAATCGCACATTTGACATTTTAAAGCTAAATCTCTAACAATTCAGACCAACCATAGAGAATTTTTATGAAGTGGTTACTGCCACAAAAACAGTGTTTAACGCAATATGTGCACATTTAAGAGATCTAAATCTCTTCTGCAGTAAAGTCTTACCAGTGATATTCATACAAAATTCTATGATTGAAGAAGACTTCACAAGTCATTTATAGAAATTCAAATCATAAATGTTACTGATAATTTTCCAATATTTAAAATACACGATATTTTAGCATAATTGGTATTAATTTTTGAGAAAATAAAATGTAATTGATATTTTTCAACTAAAAATTGGTTTGCCGGATTTTCCTTAAACTTGCGAATATCTTTAAAAATCCTAATGTGAAACATTCACACCACGTTTTCTACCGTCTATCGCTTATTAGCTAGTATACAAATCATTCTTACTAAAGTTTATTTTCCTAGCTACTTCATTTTAATCCAGATAATCCTTTGCAGAAATAGCTAAATTACACATTTCGTTATAGATACAAAGAGAACTGCGACAGTCAAAAGTTTAAGAACTGGACGCTATACGCCGGCTTTAAAATTCCATACTGTTTTCATCCAATAGCGAGACATAACTGAATGTTGACAGGACATTTAAGAGAATGACCAAGAAATGAGCAATTCGAACCATTAATAACGGATACCTCAGAAAAGGCGTATGCCACAAAAATATATTTCAAATAAATTGTGTGTTTTAAACAGATATACACTTTGGTATGGTACGTTTTCGTCTATCGCTTAACGTTTACCAGTTATAGAAGATTATACAAAATTCCTTTCCAAAGAAGAGGACTTCCAGGCTATTCCCAGAAAATGTAAGATATATACTTTATTTGTAAAATTATTAAAAGAACTTTTTAGAAAATAAACAAATTTCGAAACATGTTTCATGTAAAGCTTAGTTTGAGGTGGGGGGTTTTCTTGAAAATCTTCGTGTCGCAGCTTTGGAGGATATTGAACTTAAGTACCAAGTTTGGTATTTATCTGACTTTTCGTTTTTGAGTTATGCTGTCCACAGACATACACACAGATACGCGCGCACGGACATGTTTCCAAAAATTCTTTATTTGGATTCACAGGGCTTGAAAACATGTATTGAGGGTGAAATCTCGGTATTGAATTTTTGGGTGGAATGATATACCTTCTCTACCTACTAGGTACGTGGTAGAGAAAGCAAAAAGGCATCTTAAGGGTTAAAACGTGGCTTAACCAAATTTTCATCTCTAAATTGTGGTATTCATAGGCGTACGTACATCTAGCATTGTTGTGGGTGTATATGTGAGTGTGCGTGAATATATGAGTGAATGCGTGTGAGTACATGCGAGTGTGTTAGGATGTGTGTGTGTGTGTGTGTGTGTGTGTGTGTGTTTGATCGCGTTAGTCTTGGGAGTGTGTGTGTGTGTGCGCGTGTGTGCGTGTGAGTGTATATGTGTACATATAGGAACGAGTGTGTGTGTATGCGAGTGTGTATGTAAGTGAGTATGTGAGGTGTGTGTCTGAGCGTGTTGGTGTTGTGAGAGTGTGCGTGTGAGTTTGTGTGTGTACATATATGAGTGAGTGTGTGTATGTGTGTATGCGTATGTGACTGTGCATATATGAAAGTGTATGTGCGTGTATGCGTATGTGTTTGTGTGTGTATACGTGAGAGTGTATGTGTGTATGCGTATGTGGCTGTGTGTGTATATGTAAACGTGTATGTGTGTGAATGTGTGTATGTATAGGTGTGTATGCGTGAATGTGTGTATGTGTATGTGTAAGTGTATATGACTGTGTGTATGTGAGTGGAGTATGTGTATGTGTGGGTGCGTGTATATGTGTGAAGTGTGTGTGTGTGTATTTATGTGTGAGTGTGTGTATCTGTGTGGAGTGTGTGTGTATGTATGTGTGAGTGTGTGTATCTGTGTGGAGTGTGTGTGTATGTATGTGTGAGTGTGTGTATCTGTGTGGAGTGTGTATGTATGTGTGAGTATGTGAATATGGAATGTGTGCATGTGTGTGGAGTGTGTATGTGAATGTGTGTATGTGAGTGTATGTGAATGTGGAATTGTGTATGTGTGTATGTGTGTGGAGTGTGTATGTATGTGAGTGTATGTGAATGTGGAATTGTGTATCTGTGTGGAGTGTGTATGTATGTGTGAGTATGTGAATATGGAATGTGTGTATGTGTGTGGAGTGTGTATGTGAATGTGGAATGTGTGTATGTGTGTGGAGTGTGTATGTATGTGAGTGTGTGTGAATGTCGAATTGTGTATCTGTGTGGAGTGTGTATGTATGTGTGAGTATGTGAATATGGAATGTGTGTATGTGTGTGGAGTGTGTATGTGAGTGTGTGTGAATGTGGAATGTGTGTATGTGTGTGGAGTGTGTATGTGAATGTGGAATTGTGTATGTGTGCGGAGTGTGTATGTGAATGTGTGTATGTGGAATATGTGTATGTGTGTGGAGCGTGTCTATTGGAATGTGTGTACGTGAGTGTGGGTGTGTGTGAATGTGGAGTGTGTATGTGTGAGTGTGTGTATCTGCGTGGAGTGTATGTGTGTATGTATGTGTGTGGAGTGTGTGTATGTGCGAGTGTGTGTGAATGTGTTAGTGTGTGTATGTGTGAGTGTGTGTATCTGCGTGGAGTGTATGTGTGTGTATGTATGTGTGTGGAGTGTGTGTATGTGCGAGTGTGTGTGAATGTGTTAGTGTGTGTATGTATGTGTGTGTATGAGTGTCTCTAGAGTGTGCGTATGTGTGGTGTGTGTATGTGTGAGTATGGAGTGTGTGTGTGTGAAGGAGAGAGTGTGTGTGGAGTGTGCGTGAGTGTGAATGATCAGTGTGTGTGTGTGTGTGTGAGTGCGTGAGTATGTGTGAGTGAGTGTGAATGTGGAGTGTGTGTGAGTGTAGAGTGTGTGATGCGAAGTGTGAGTGTGTGTGAATGTGTTAGTGTGTATGTGGAGTGTGTGTATGTATGTGTGAGTGTTTGTGAGTGTGTGTGTATGAGTGTCTCTAGAGTGTGTGTATGTGTGGGTGTGTGTATGTGTATGTGTGAGTGTGTGTATGTGTGAGTATGGAGTGTGTATGAGAGAGAGAGTGTGTGTGGAGTTTGCGTGAGTGTGAATGGTCAGTGAATGTGGACTGTGTGTGTGAGTGTAGAGTGTGTGATGCGAAGTGCGAGTATGTGTGAGTGTGTGTGTGAACGTGGTTGTGAGTGTATGCGTGAGTGTGTATCTGTGTGAATATGATTGTGAGTGTGTGTGTGTGTGTGTGTGTGAGTGAATGGTTGTGTGTATGTGTGAGTGTGGAGTAGTTTTTTAAATTTCCTTTATTAACACAGTACGATTACAGTAAAGTAATACTAAATGATTTTTTTATAATACTACACGTTCTGGTTTACCTTATTGCAGTGGTTTATAATGATAGTATAGTCCCGTACGCTGTAGTATCGAATACTAATTGATTTATTTTAGCACAAGTACTTACGTATTAAGTGTCCAATATATCTATATGTTCCCCATTATGCTGTAAACACAATTCCATACGCCTCCATGTTCTTATTGACATATTCTTGAGCATGTTCGGTGTTATAGTCCAAAATGTATGCTCAACAACATTGCGCAGTTCTTTATTTGTAGCATAACGACGTGCAGATGTGTGCACCTTAATGACTTCCCATAACGAGTTGTCAGGTGTGGTGAGGTCAGAACATATTGGTGGCCATTTTAAGGGAGCTGGTGTTGCTGATGAATCACGACCTATCCACCGTCCTGGAAAGTGTTCGTTTAGGAACTCGCGCACTGCAAGAGCGTAGTGAGGAGGTGCTCCAATCTTGCTGCAACCGTATGCTTCTGTAAGGCTCCTTTCCTAAAGTTGAGGTATTAACCGTGTTTGAAACATATAAATAATTTGCGCCATTCACAGCCCCTTCAAGAAAGTACGGTCCAAGAAGATGTGATATCATCACTGTCATATCATTATGTGAGGCGGGTTCCTTTCTAACTCGACTGTGTAATGAGGATTTTCTTTGGTCCAAAGCACGTGAGCTGCGATAAATCGCACTTCGAAAACATAATCTTGGAACGGTTCACTGCATTTGGAGATTGAGCTAACAAAGAACGGCATGCTAAAAGGTGCTCATTCCGGTCTCTATCCGATAACTCGTTTACGAACGTCGGTCGAAATGGTCTGAGCTTAAGGTATTTTTAATACGATCTCTCATCTTTAATACGATAGGGTTTCTCACCTCACGCCTAACTGTCATAGTACTTGGAGTGGATCCTGATGCAGTTTGGAATTCCTGTGTGATGGTCTGGATAGATGTCTGCCTATTACTCTTACGACCCTCTTCAAATGTTGGCGGTTTCTGTTAGTCAACAGACGAGGTCGGCCTGTACACTTTTGTGCTGTACACGTCTCTTCACGTTTCCACTTCACTATCACATCAGAAACAGTGGACCTAAGGATGTTTAGGAGTGTGGAAATCTTGCGTACAGACTTCTGACACAAGTGATACCCAATCACCTGACCACGTTCGAAGTCCGTGAGGTCCACGGAGCGTCCCATTCTGCTGTTTCACAATGTCTAATGACTACTGAAGCCGCGGATAATGAGTACCAGGCATTGGATGGCAGCACAATCACCTAAAATGAAAAACGTATGTTTGTGGGGTGTCCGGATACTTTTGATTACATAGTGTACATCTGTCCTTAGCCTGACTACCTTTCCATGATTTTTATGGATTTCAAAATATTCTTTAGGACTACTGATAATGTTTCTCATTTTCACTTCTTTTTCTATTGGTCCGAAAACACGATCGGAAGGGGTGAATGAATGGCCAGGAATAGGAAAGATCATTTCTATCACCTGCACGTTCTGGGTACTAATAGCAAGCCATTTATTACACATGCCTATCATTTTTATTTTGTCCACAGCAGGCATCTGCAAATACCCTTTCTTTCTTAACTCCAGAAAAATTGGATTTGCATAGTTCACCGTATACTGCTGATTCAATCTTGTTTGAACCTTTAGAACGTTCATTTTCTGTCCAAACAGAATTACAAAGATTCTGTTTTGTCCAGTGTTGTCTTGGGTGGACCCTGCACAATGGAGAAGTTATACATGTATAACTAACTGCCTGCTGTAGTATGCTGCTTGATCCTGTAGTTTTGGCAATACCATATTTTTCTGACAGCCAAATGCAAATGTTGCTACTTTATCATCTTCTTTCAGGAAATCAAAATATGCCTTAACTCTAAGTTTATGTATTCGTTTAGCTATCAGAAAATCAAAACGTTTAATTTTATCTGTTTCAAAATTTATTTTCTCGTCTTAAGAAAGACAAAGCGAGCATACATCAGAAACAAGGCTTTTGAAACCTATATTAAATTTTGCATTAAAAATATCACGAAAGAAAGTCATATACTTTCAATGAATTAGATGCTTCTGCACTATACATACACCACAATTTATTAACGCTTAATTCCCTTGGTAAGTATTGCCTTGTTGATGTTTTGCTCCTACAGTAATGGACATCAAGTACTTTAAACTCTTGTATGAATTTAATTACAGATTCTCTCTTATTACTATTTTTGTGACATCCTGTCTCCACCTGGGAGTTCCTTTGGCGCTACTCCAGTTTCAAGGTGTCTTTTGATATTTGCAAAATGTCCAGAAAAGTTTTCTGACACACCCGAACTGGCAGACTTTGTACACGTTCACGTGATACTTTGTTGTAAAACCCTTCCAAGAATCGTCTTTGACTGCACGCTGCTGTTTAGGTATATCAGCTGAACAGTAGGTCAGTATACTTGTATAATTGTAGAACTGCAGTTGTAGAAGACTTCGTGGAATTTCCTTATATCCTTCTGTGTCAAGTTACTGTATTGGAATGACTTGCTGTTATGATTGCAGGCAACTGTGGGCCGAGGCCTGCTGAATGCCTTTAACAATTGAGTCTGTATTGTAAACATATCTGCTTATTCCTATATGAGTCATATCTGTCAACAACAGAAGAATACTGCTTAATTGTAGTTCGATCATATACCTTTCCCTCTTCTCTGTTTCACGTTTCGATTCACGGGATGCCAGTTTTCTAATTCTACCCTTTCCACCATCTTTCGGTATATCAGAGGACTCCATAATAACACGTCTGCACCTTAGACTAGTCAAAACTAAACTAAAAGCAGTTGGAATCACGCAGGACTGCCAATGTAGGGAAACAGAGAAGCCAAACTACTATATTTTTTAGTGCTGGATAAGGCGAGTTTTGCTCTTCACACAGCACAATTGTAGTGGAACAGGTATTGGATAAGATAAGTTTTGCTCTGAAATGTAAGATGGATTAGACGAGTTGCACCAACTGCCACCATGGATTTGAAGAGTTTTGCACTGAACAGCAGTTTTCTGGGCTCTCTTGAAGGTGTATTAGATGAGTTTTGTTCAAACCCAAAGTCACCAGTTCGTAGAGAACTGCAAGAAGTATTGAATCCCATGTCTAACTCAATTTTTTTTTTAAATTTTTGGATAAGACGAGTTTTGAACTTGACGGCCTCATATAATGAATGTGTTCATCAAATTTGAATTTGTTGTCAATGAGTATACCCAAATATTTGATCTGGTGTTTTGTTCTAGTTTTTTATTATTTAGATAAATGCTAATATCTTTGTTTTCTTTCCGCTTTTTAGATATTAGCTTTACTTTAGATACGAGTATTTCTTCATAAAGTTGTACATATTTTGTTATTTGTAGCCCAGACCTCAATGTTCTGTAATTCTACATTAGAGTAACTTTCTGCTTCCACTGTACTTTTCCCTTCAGTTACCAATATTATGTCATCTTCAAATGCCAAATCTTGTGTATCTTGTAAACTGAATTTTGAAAAGAGAATCATATTGTAGATTCCAGTAGCCAAGGTCACAACAGGACCCTTGTGGACAGAGTATGGAACGTGAGTGTTTGTATGTGTGAGTGTGGAGTAGTGTGCTTATGTGTGAGAGTTCGAGTGTATGTGTAAATGTGCGTGTGTGTATGAGGATTTGTGTATGCGTGAGTGTGGCGAGAGTGTGTGTATGTGTGTATGAGGGTTTGTGTATGTGTATGTATATGTGAGTGTGTGTATGAGGGTTTGTGCGCGTGTGTGTATTTGAGTGCGAGTGTGCGTGTGTCTATGTGTGTGATGGCGGGTTTCATAATCTAAAAACGGACATTTCCAGTGAAATCTCGCACTACTCCTTGTGTTTTAGATACCTAAGCTATGGAGAAAGTAAATATGACAACGAACTATTTCACTGTCATTAATACAGAGTAAATGTTTCTCTTAATGTCAAATTAGTCTCACTAAATGCCTCCATATGAATTATTTAAGTTAGCAAAATGAAATACTTATTGTGTGCTTACTTGTACAGATGCTTCCTACAAATCACTCGTTCAAAGGAAGTTTATGTGCGCTAACTATAACCTCGCGAATAGTCAACTATACTACCTCAATTTGGGAGAGTTTAAAAGCACAAGGTATATTTTCAAAATGATGGCCACAAAAGGTTATAAGTTACGTAGTTTATGAGATCTCTGTACTTGCTGCAGGAATACTGTATAGTTATTGTTTCCCAGTTATATAAATTCCACAAAAATGAAATTGGCCTAAGAGATTTTAAGGACATATTTTCAAGATATGTCTTTAATTTGTCATAATATCAACTCGATCTCGTTTTAACCAAAAGCATTAGAGCCAATTTTGAAATTCATTATTAGACATAAAACCTAGGAAATTTATCTGTTATTGCAAATCAATTTTCATAGCTATTCAGAATTATTAGAGATAGAGAAGAGAGACCATATTTTATTCGCTGAATATCCTAGTTAGATAGCCATTAATTGCACCTGTACATCCCTAAGAAGCGTAGCGTTATCTCAATTTTATAAGACTTTTCACATAAAAGTAAATAATACTGTGCTTTATTATTGTCTTTCTTGGCTATAACTTGGTTATATTCATTTTTCTTTCCTTTTCTTTTCTTTCTTTCTTTTTCCAGTAGTGTTTGACGTTGTACGTTTACAGCGTCTGGAACACTGTGAAGTGTTATGTAGGTTAGTTTAACATTTTACATAAATATTTATAGTTGTGGAGAGAGAAGATAGGAAGATATGAAATGTTCGTGAACTAAGAAGCAACGCAAGTTAATAATGAATGTGTTAGATTATTTAAATAAAACTAGTTAATAAGACAGTAGAAGAAACAGCTAAGGCTACCGGGTGTTAAGAAACAATAGTGTATAGGATGAAAATGAATGAATGGAAGGACGCCATAAAAAAGATAGCAAAAGGGTGGGGGAAACAAACACGCTAGGTTAACGCAGTATGATGGAATAACGCAAAGTGGGTTGCGACACATTGTTCATTCTTTGCTGTTTGAAAACATTCCATCCACGTGGAATGTAATTCTGCCAAGGGCAACTAGCGATGCTACCCTACTAAATTATAGCTTTTATCATTTTATAACTCCATGTTTTTTTGATAATATCTATTTTTATGCAAAGAGAAGATTGTATTTTGCAGTTTATAGATTTGTATAAATGCAAAGAGAAGAGTTAAAGTGCAGGTGAAAATTAAATGTTTTACAAAAGTCTTATATAACTGTACATATTTCACTATTTGGTGATGATACTTTCACAAGATAATATTCAATTGGTAGACCGATCGCAACTGAGCGCCAAAGTTGCGAGCGTACATATAGTATTTATAGCAACAGTGGACCGATTTAACCTGTGCTATCTTTTAAGCGTGAGACGTCAAACGTTTGGAAATATTACAGTAAGAGGGGAAATTGCTGTCTCGCTTACACCGCTATTGTTATCCACACTTTATAGGTTTGCGCTATTCACTAACGGTCAGTAGATGCAGACGGTTGTACTACGACGCCTGTCTGTTCTAAGTTTCAAACCGTCTGCACGCTGTGGAATTATTTACGTCTTTGCTTTACAAAAATGGCATTCCAAATGGCCAATTTAACAATAAAGGGTCGAATTCATAGTCGTGATTTCAAGGAAGTCCTTAAACAGCGATTTTCAATACACAGACGCTACTCTTTCAGGAGAATAAGGAAATTTTTATTCATATAAGGAAAATCCTACCTCCGCTTATATGCAATAAGGAGAGTCGACGTCATCTTGTACCAACTGCCTACAACGGAGGTTAACCATAATAGTGTTTTCGTGGAGTATATGGAATTTCATAACGAAATTGTACTGCGTATTAGTAAACGAATTTGCGTGATATGCAGAATTCACTTGAAACGCATAGGGATGCTGAATTTAAGAAGTGATATCGATTTACCAAAGCCGCTGTTGTAATAATGTAATGCCTCTGCTAAACAACGTAACCTTAACAAACAGAGGTTATGAAGTTGCAACGTGAGACAGGCTTGCTTGAAAAGATAATGTATGGAATCTCAGTGCTATATAACCATCCATATGCTTTCTGTTCAGGGTTTTCTCATTTATGTTGTCCAAAGTCCTTAGGTCCCTGGAAAACGAGGTCCCGCTGCAATTATTCAGAAGCATTTAATAAAATCCTAAAAATAAGATGCAGAAATATTTCTGCAATACATAAAGCACACCTTTGCAGTGCTTCTCTCGATCAAATTGCCTATTTTGCATAATCACTACGACTGCTGTGAATCACTTAACAAGTCACACGTCTTTACCATTAATTCGCAAATATACGTTGGGTAATCAAAATCTTGAACAGAGGTTTACCGATTTCGCGTGTAAAATCGCTGTTAAAGCAAAAAATTGTAAGTTATTGGGTAGTTTTGCTTTTCTTCTGATTATTCCCAGATGGTGTAGTAATTGCATTTGTGATTTGCTTCCATGCATGCATATACACAGTATGCAGATTGTAAATTCCTCTAGCTACTAACACTTTACGCTAGAAAGTCAGGTATTTATTTTTAAAACAGTCCACGAGTAAAATCCACTTAAGGTCAGTACATCACACAGCGTTCGATTGCGTGCATTCACGACGTCTTTGTATCTCAGTACCAACTCAATTAGTTGGTTCCTTTTCTACTCGCTGAAATGAATTTTCTTTTGGCATGTTTTCAACCTAACTAATGTAACTGTATAACTATTACTACAAACCCTTAACTAAATTTACAATCTACTTGGTTTTAAATGAAAGTTAACTAATTAATAAATGCCCCATGTAAAACTCGCAAACTTCTACCACGTGCTCAATAGCTGTTGTGAACAAAACAACAACGAAAATGAAAATGGCGGCTGCTATATGGTGACCTGCATGTTTGTTTACACATCCCGTCGCGAATCCAAGTGGCTGCGAAACAGCTGACCCATGTTGCCACATGCACTTCGGAAATAGGGTTTAACGCTGAGCATATAAGTACCGTCTATGTATACCAAATGACAATAAGCATTTCCTTATCAGAAGTAAATATTTATTGCTCAAGCATCTCCTTTTCACATAAGCGACGATTATGAATTTGACCCAAAGTTATTGAATTGGGAACAAATCAGAGGCATTATGGAAACCTATGATTTTGTTTTTTTCAACATGTGTGTCATGTCAAAATAAAAACTAAGTTCTTTAACGACAAGATGAGTGCATCAATGCGAATCTGCGTATGTAATAATTTGATGATCTCTGCTCATTTTCATGTAAGATAACACCTTAAGCAAGTATTCGCTTTGCCATATGTATATGACTTACTACTCAACTCCGAAAGCTATCCAATATCAGATTTTGACGTGACCTTGGGTATGTGTGAATAAACAATGGCCCTCACCTGCATGTTACTCATCATTGGGCAGTACATGAATTGATAATAAAGCGAAATGTCTGAAAATAGTTTTGAAAAAAAACAATATATTTAAAATGTTAGCAGTATAGTAAAAATTTGAAATGAAAGCCAACATATGGTTGTGACACTAACGCGAATAAGTACAGTTCTCAGAGTGTGTGTTAGTCATTTTATCAATCAATGACGAAGATTTTTAAGGTAAAATAAAAAATTTCAATTCCTAGTGAATTAATTAAATATTTGCATGTGTATTAGATTTGTATCAAACTCCTCCACTTCTTTAAAAACAGCAATGCGAAACTCATTAAAATATACATATTTAAAAATGATTTTAGAGAAGTTGCCGGAGTTATGATGATGTATAAGTTAACATACTCTTGAAAACTGTAACGGTATTAAGAGTAATACCATTTGGTTTTTATATTCATTTTTCTAGATAAGCAGACGATGTATAGGGGAGTAGGTTTACTAAAAGACGAGCCTATTGTGGGTATATGTAAGGCTGGGAAGAGCCGGTCTAGCTTTCAGCCCGCCCGTGAGAAAATGCTTTAGATTGGGTCACCACAAATTATTTTATGGTGGATAGCATTATCCTCGAGCTTATATAGACATTCTAGAAGAAGCCAGCTGCTGATAAGTATCTGTGTGTGATATATGAATGGGCCTGTGATTAGAGCTTCTATGTTACTAATTACGATACTACGTAATTAAGAGCGACAGCGAAGTTAGCAGGTTACGCATGCGCATTAGTCTGGTGTACAAGTGCCCAATTAAACGATCTTTATGTCATCAAGAGGTGGTTATGGGTCTGGATGGAGTGAGTCAATAGAGTTTGTAATTATATTGGCCGAAGCAGACCTGGTCAACATAAGTGGCGCGGTCGTAAGATCATCGGTTGCAACATGTGAAATTATGAAGAGAAGCGTTGCTACAATTTTACTGTATGGACGGAGGGTATTCGTGTTTATATGCACGATATTGAGGAGGTCGTCGAGAAGCTGCACACGGGGAGCCGGGGGATGAAACTTATCAATGGTAAATTATTTTATATTCGATTTTTAAAGCTTTATAATCAATTGTTGCAGGTCTGTTTAATGTTGAGCATCATAGTTATCTGTATTTCCTTCTTCTTCAAACTGATTTAAAAGGGCATGTTACATTTGATTTTAAGAATTTAACTGGATTAAGTATTATGAATGTGAATGGATTTGTCAGTTATAACTGAGGGTAAAGGGCCTAGCATGTATTATAAATCATTTGAGTACTGTCTTTAAAATATTATATAAGCTGGGAATATTACTATTCCAGGGGTTAATCACGTTATAGTGATAGGAATAAATAAATATGTTGTTTTAAGTATAGAACTTATTCCGTATACAATGAATATTTGTATTTCTCTATTAGGGAATAACAATTAATGTCAAACATGCTGTATGTAATTATTGGAAATCAGAGATAAAGTATGAGAGAGATGATGATGTCGGTCCAAGGAATGACAGGCTGTTGCTAGTGTCATGTAAAGCCCATAGCGCGAATAAACAATCAGAAAGAATAAAGTTTTATTGAATAAATTGCTCCAAATCACTATCCACGGACCTTTCGCACACTTGTAGAGATAGGTTGGAATTGGTAAAGGTCAGTAAGTCTTGTTGATCATTGATTAGAGATGGAGATGGTTATGCAATAGGTTTATCTACAGGAATCATGAAAGCTATATTAGTAATTATCGGAAAAATATTAAATCTAAGTAGGAGAAATACGTCGCAAAACCATAATATTCATTTAGAATCTCTCACGTTGCTTTCAATCCTAAAGGCGTAGCTTCTGCTTCTCTTCGCTTCGTGCAGTTGCTTTCACCAGAATTGTGACTTCCCTTTCCTAGCTACACATTTCGTTATTTGTCAGGTTTGAACTTATGAACTGTGGTTCTAGCAGCTTAAGAAGGCCAATTTACTGATATTTCTACTTTTAGTTGATTCTCTTCTGGTTAACATACTGTGTTCATGACACTGAAATGTTCTCATTTTACGGTGTATGTAACAATAGTTTTACACTTTGAAGCAAAAGCTTCAAACCTCTGGTATTGTTTTATCTGACACAAAGAGTTTAATGACTGTTACTAGTAGACTCTACATGCAACCACTCAAAAATAGTTTATTGTGGAATCTCTAAAACAAGTGTCACCTTATACGTCCTCTGTCCACTTTCTTTCCTACATAACATCCAAATTATACAACATTTCTTGACATTTGATTGCCAAGGATTGAGAATTTGAACATGATAATACAGACGACTGGTGTTTGACATTCATGTTTACTTTCTCTAGCACCTATTTATAGCAAAAAGAGAAAATGTTGCACTCGCCCAAATAGTTGATATAGGGATTTCACCGGGAATATATGTTTTGAGATATCCTGAAAACAGAAAAGAAGCATTTTTAGAAAAGGGTTCGTGTGTGTGTAAGTGTGAACAGCATCACCCAAAACAAAAGTCGGATAAATGTTAAACTTCGTATTTAACTTCAACATCTTCCTATGATACGACAAGTAGATAATCAAGAAAATCTCCCTACCCCAAACTGCCCTTTATGTGGGAAATGTTCGTTATTTTTTGTTTTTCAACAAGTGGCTCTAACGATTTTGATTAAAATACTTATGTTTAAGGTATTTACATGTCTAATAAAATGTATATCTCGAATTTACATTCTTCAGAATAACAATTGTCAAACAACCTATGAAGTTCAACTCGTTCGGAATGAATTTTAGTTAACTGTTAAACCACGAGAGATACACACAAGCTTATGATACAAAAAATGTAGATCTCTTTAAAACACAATTTATTTCAATTTATATTAAAGATTTCTTCGGTCATGAGTTTATTTCCGAGATATTCGTTGGTATTGGTTTTCCATGGAAAGAGTATGGTCTTTCGAAGTCAGCATATAGCCAAGACTTGACTATCGCTTCAGTTCCTGTGTCCCCTTAGTACCTAAAACAAAATGTGTAATGAAGCTATTTATGCAAACGTTTCTTTTTCGATTAATACGAAGAGATGCACAAATAAGCTTTTGCAAACATAGTTTGTAGAAAATAAATGTGTTAATATAAACAGTGGTGACTGCAGAAAGTCATGTGAATATAACATTCTTCCATTTCTTACCCAAGTAGACTACTTTACAGGTCACTGTAGATTAAGAAAACGTCTTCATATAATGAGCATCTTTATGGAAAGCCCAATTTACAGGTTATATGTTGAGGAGGAAGTAGAAACGGTCTCTCATATAGTTTTCGATTGCCACCAGTCGAAGATATGAACACTGGGAGGGACTGGCTCAACTGGAGATATGCCAGAAAAGAATCTAGTTAATAGTCTACAATCCCTTGTTAAAGGTATTTGTTTATTTAACTACAATACAGATGAATAATAATACAATAGACCTCAGTTTTCAGTGTTAGGACATATATACCTACTCCATCTTTACATTAATCTAAATTAATCTAATATAATCACCAAGTATAATGTAGAGAGGATCTCGTTCAATTTTGGATATTTGGCCGCGTTAAACCAAGGTCACGTCATTAGATTTCTTGCATTCATCCACTTTATCTCCTATTTCCGCATTCCTTCCTGGAAGAATCTGTAAAGAATTAAGCACCTGGGTTTACTAGAAGACAAATTTGCTAAGTGAATAATTGTCATTTGTCTCTTTGGTAACTGAAGCGATAGGGCTTCTAATTTACTCAAGACATCTATCCCAATCACATATTCCGGACAAAGTTGGCATCAATCAGTCGATAGAATAGCCGTTTGTACATTACTGTTTCCTAGAGTCTCATGTAGGATATTCCGTAGTGGTTTTAAAATGTGTAGTGTGCTGAATGATCTTTACAAATAGCTCTAATTATTTGAAGTCAACGTGACTTCTAAAACCCTTCCTATTGCGTGTAGTATTATTCTCCATCCTGCGACACCTAGCTGCAATTTATTTCCATTTATAGGTTATGTATGATAAAGAGAATACGAATGATTGGCCCGTATTAGTCTGGATACTTCACCAACCGTTAACTCAAAGTGGTGGTGGTTTGCGCAGTGCCACAAAGTAAGCTTCTTGCTGAAGATTGGCTGATATACTCCATAGCATACTATAAATTCCCTCACAAACAAATGCTATAATGATACAACGTTAAACATCCTTGTGAAAAGTGCTGAACAAGGCAAAAATACTGACATGAGGTATTTAGAAGTTTAAGATAGGTCGAGAAACAAATTGCTTGTTCCCTCAGGATTATTGAAATCCTCTCCAAACATTTACAAAACCAGATTTTTAACTCACTGAAGTTATTTTGTCCAATACACTGATAGGAATGATCTCAACATTTAGCCGAAAAAACTGTTTTCTTCTTATTTTTTCTTTATTTTTTCTTTACTATCTTTCTTTCTTTCTTTCTTTCTTTCTTTCTTTCTTTCTTTCTTTCTTTCTTTCTTTCTTTCTTTCTTTCTTTCTTTCTTTCTTTCTGTCTTTCTTCTCAGCAGTTAGGTTAGTAATGTCAGCGGCTACATTGCAAGATTAATCCCATGTCAAAACGATTGTATTTTAAAATACTCCTTAATTCCAAAACACTAGACCACAAAATGGTCTCTCCGAGCTTTGTAAAATTGTACCTCTATGAGAAATTCGGCAGGCCCTTTCTTTGTAAACATTTGCTTGCTTGAAGCGTCTGTTTACCGGTAACTTTCAAGAATTCTCAGACGATGGCTGTGAACATGATACATTTTATTATGAAAGGCCTTTTCAAATAACCTAACACATTTTCGCATGACTGTGACCAGAAGTCTTAACAATGCATGAGCGCCGCTCATTGATAAACGTAATCTTTATGAATTTGAAAAACCTCAAGTTCCATTAGTGCCTATACGTATCTTTCAACCGAAACCAATTTTACAGTTTTGCAGGTTAACCACTACCGCTCTAAAAAGCTTTCTTACCGCTGAAGGATACTCGAACATTTTGCCATAGAATCAAAAGGTAGTTCTCTGCAATCTTGACTGCCTGAATACCCATCTGAAGTTTGTGAAGGTTGCAGTGTTCTATTTTTTGTAGAGTTTTTCAGTGCTCCTAATCCTTTAGTCATCAACACAATCTTTGCCATTCGTTTAAGCCTACTAGAAACTTTCTTTCACTCTTCATGTGTTTAATTTTCCATTATCAGATGTCGCTACTTGTCAAGATGCAACCACATGAATGATTCACTCTACTTTACAGACTCTGTATGAAACTCAAGCCAAGCCAGCCTAGTGAAATTAAAAATATCCATCATTTGTTTATGTGTAGGGTAGTTTTCATAGAGGGATTTTCTTGAAAATCTTCGTGTCGCATCCCTACAAGATGTTGAACTTAAATACCACGTTTCGTAGGTGTTAGGGTTTTCGTTTCTAAATCATGCTATTCACTGACATACAGACAGATACGCATACACACGGATATTTTAAAAAATGTGTTTTTTTGGGGTTGAGTGAACCTCGAAACGTGTATTTCCAATGAAAGCGCATATTGAATTTTGGGTGGAAAACAATACTTCCCCTTACTACTACAGGTAGGTAGTATAAAAATTAAAAGTGAAATTTTAATGGGTAAAAGACTTGTGGGGAGAAGTCTCTTAACAAATAGTATAAAAATTACGCGGCAGAAGGTTTCTGATTTTAACAAAGCATATGATAGTCAGGATCTTTAGCTTCCATTCTTACAAGAAATGTTCTAAAGTTTCTCTTCCTGGAGAACTGTTTTCGTGTTCTTTCTTTCTTTTCTCTTTTTAAATAGTCATCTTATAAGTCAACACATTTAGTTTAACGACTTTCCAACCTTTAACTTCCTCATTAACATACGATTTTTCGAATGTGCAAAATAACCAACCATCTGTCCAGTTTCAACCTCGTCATTTGATATGAATCCTCGTCCACCCATGAGTCTTCAGGTTTGTGAATAAAAAAGTAATCGCTGGGAGCCAAATCTGGCAAATACTGGATGTGGAAGCACTTGGAAGTTTTGCAGCAACAATATCAGACTGCGTGAAGGCGCATTATTATGATGAAAGAGAACTTCTGTTTTTCACAAGGTGTGGATTTTGGTGTCTCCTCAACGCGGTGGTACTGTAACTGCTTACCGAGCAGGAGACCCGGGTTCGATTCCCATTACCGGCGTGGGAATTTTCTCCCGCTGGGAGACCTGGTCCGGGGTGCACTCAGCCTCTTTAGGACCCTGAGAGTCCAATTGAGGCGCTACTTGGTTGAAAAGTAGCGGCTCCGGGTTAAGGAGGCCGCATACACCGGCCAGGAGGGACCTGGGACGCTGACCACGTCCCACCCTCCAGTAAGTACTGACCACACTCATGACGCCTGTTGTGGGCAGAGGTGCTAAATTGCGCTTTTGCTACATTGTAACAAATGTGGCACCCATCCAGCGGAAGGCTTTCTCATACCCTAAATTTCGTGTAAAAGGTAGTGGACAGATGCTATCGATATTCTTGTAATGTCAACCAACTGCGTACTTTCAACAGGTGATTATTGAGTTCGGCACTGGGAATTTTCGTCACAATCTCGTCGTAGCGGTTTTGGGACGCATTGAACGCTGAATACGTTGAGTTGATATACGATCACGCTTAAATTCAGCAGCCCAGTTTTAACAATTGAAAATGAAGAAAAAGAATCCTTTATTATCGTATCTAACTACTATACGTGTGTGAAACTTTACAGCGGACCGTCTAAAGAATGATATTCAACATTTTTCATGGTAACATGACCATCTTCACGATACCTCTGAGACAGGCTGAGAACATTTAGGAAGCCCCGCGTGTTGTAATATGTTCTCCCATTATTTTGGTCTTTAGGGCATGACGTCATGGATTCTGTTACCATCTTAAATATGAAGGGATCAAAAGGATGATGTTACTGAAGGGTTTAGAGTTTTGTAGATTAAGAGGAAATTAGAATGCGATCGAGTATGAATACCTTTTAAGCTATAAAAGGTCACTATTGTGACCATCCTTAAAAACTGTTTATAGTGCTAGAATTGCTTAAAATGTATGTAAGTGTACGGGTATGTAATATTACATTACAATTTAAATATAATCCTATAAAACTTAATACCTAAATGAGGTATTCTGTTTTGCAAATCAGTAGGTATTCGCTACTGTTTCTGGTTGTAAATATAAGAATGCATTTAATTGTTAATGTAATTTAAATTCCTTCAGTACGCTAAAAGTACAGTTTGTGTTGAATAACATCCGTGGTAATTAAAATCTAGTAAGAAACGTTTTCTCGCTATTAAAATTTGAACTTCCGACGCTTTACAAAACCAGCAATCACCTCAAGTAGCTCAGATTCGGTATTTATTCACGCTTTAATGAAAACAAAGTTTAAAATAAAGAAACTTGAACGTTGGATTATCTTGTGTCTAGGATTTAACAGAATAACCCATTTTTCAATATGTGTGAGTGCGTATGAGTATGAGAGAGAGAAACAGAGACAGAGAAAGAGAGAGAGAGATCACTATCCTGACTATATATACCGACACGTTTAGACCAGATCGTTAAGGCAACGTGAGGTCTGCGGTTCAAATCCAGCTAGGACCGTCCTCCTGACTGAGCTTTCCACCAGGCTTTCCTCAGTCCTCATAGCTGATAATTGACGGGGAGGTGCTCCAAACTTAGATCTAGGAGATTTCTTTTACAAATTTTCTTTCCCAATTATCATTTCATTTCCAGTATCGTTGATATTCACCGCTTGAGGCACTGTATGTACGTAGTAAGAACGGACATTAAACACTCAAAAAAAGGAAGCCAGCTTTTAAAATTCACAGAACAGTAATTCCACCAACGAAAAATGCTGCCTTAAGGTTAAATTCTTAGGAATAAATTAGATGACAGAGGTAGTGACTTACAGCTGAGACCACCTACCAGCATACGGAGCAGAAAAGTAACTACGCCACCAATACTATCTGTCGGGCAGCCCCATATCCATTCCAAAGGACCCTGACAATATAACCTCGCTTATAAAGCGACGTTAAATTCGCAAGAGAGAAAATATTGTGTAATATTAATGTCACCGCCTCATAAGAAATGTCGTGGTATTAGTTTTAGAAAACAGTAGCTGAAAGTGTTTCTCAGAGAGAGAGAGAGAGAGAGAGACGGAGGGAAAGAAGGAAAAAACACCTTAGTTGGTGCAATAAAACGAATGGATAATTGTTTCTGCAAATAATAATAATAATAATAATAATAATAATAATACAATATTAACAGAAGTTAAAAAGAGCTTAGGAATAAAACTACCCGCAAAATACTGCTAGGCGAAATTTCAAATCTTGCAGCTTTTATATAAATATTTTCACATGTTGCTCTACTACAATTACAAGTGCGTTTTAAATTTCATGCGGATATCTTTAATGTGTTTTGAGAAAAACATTTTCCTTTTACTTTTATTATATTAATCAATCAGGTGTTGTACACGATGCAAAAAAATGTAATTAGAAAAACAAAATATACTACCATATTATTTAAATACTAATACACAAAACTAGCATATATTTTTATTTCACTCTTCTGGTTGTTCCAGAAAAATTTTAGGCCTTTAAATATAATTATTTTAACAATTTATCCTCAGTGGTCAAATTAAATTAACATATCTTCAGAAATTTAAAAGTATAGCACAAACCATATATCAGGTTTTTTTAACTTCATTCTCTCTGAATTTGTGATGAAAATTTAAACAATATTGGTTACTAATTACACCATATTGAACATATGCAATACGCAAAAGTATAAGAGAGATCGAAGTCGAGTAAAAGGCATTGGAAGTAAATACAGCCCATTACGCCGTGTGCTCATGGGCACTTAAACAATCACGTGCTGAAGCTTAAAAGGGCTCTTGAGAGCAAAAATCACAGTAAGTAATTGAAGCTAAACGTTTTTTGAACTTAAAAACAAATTTTTTATTATGTTGACCAAATTTCAGCTGTGGGTACAGTAGTACTTAGTTATCACCAGGCATTGGAATTCTTAAAAAGTTGGCTTCAAATTATATACACTCAAACCATTATCACTACAAAGAATGCAAAGCGACGGAGACCAAAGGTCACTGACAGGTTTATGTAAAAATCGGTCCGAGGCTGTCTGCAAACGCCGAAAGGCTGTATGAGTGATGGGGATGGTTTGTTACCTGTGCCATCCCTGCTATAGTTCAGTTACAACCCACTTAATTTCCTCCTGTCCTGGCCTTAATGCTTAGAAATTCCTATGCCTAGTTGTCGTGGGCATTTCTAAAGTCAACCAACATATCCACTTTGGGATGATCAGTATTTGGATTATTCTATTCTGTGCACAGTTTTTGTCAGTTTATATCTTACTGATAGTTACTTAATTATTTTGTTTTATATATATATGATGCCTTAAAGGTCTTTGATAGCCGTTGTTCTCAGAAAACTCAATTCTGCTTTTTCGAAACTTTCATACAAACGCTCAAGCAATCCAAATTGTGCTATAATTGCTGAAAGTGTTTCATGTAAAATCTCTAAGTTGTTTATTTATTTAAAAATGTTAACTTATTATTATATTGCTTTGTTGTGGGCTTTAAGTTTCAATACTGCATTGTAGGATTGGGGAAGGAGTAGTTAATTCGATGAATAACTCGTATTATGAATCAGCAATCGCGGCAAGGCCTTTGAACCATGCATACCATGTATGTGTGGAGAAAACCTGGTCGGCTAGAGCTCTTGTTGCTGTTTTTCTTACTCATGTCGGTGAAAATGAAATTAAATGCTGTGATTAAAATATTCTAAAAGTAATGTTTAATAAAACCATGCAACGGCCCACGGTTTTGAAATACATGAATGGATGCATAGAACAATGGAACTCTCACCGAAGAGAAGCTGTTGGTAAGAAAGGAAAATGCGTTTACGTTAAGTTACATTAATGCACCGTTTACCAAGATTGACAGAAAATGGCACATTCCAGTTTACTCCAATAACCGCTATAGTGACGAATTTTCAGATTAGGTCAAAGATAAGGAATACGCTTCGGTTCGCGTCTACAACGTACTAGCTGAAATAAGTGATGGCAGGGTTGCTTACGTGCTTCAAAAATACGATGCAATACCATATCAGCAATGATGGCCAGTATTATTCCCATTTACACCTGTATATGTCTGCTACATGTTCAGGCTGCAAAAACAATATCTTCAGCGTTAAAAATTGCAGGTTACAGTGGTCAAGAACAGTTTTGTTTTATCTAAAATAATAATACACACCTAACAACAGAATGTTGTCAACGCTGTTTACGGGCAACTATTCTCTCTCAGTCACGACTGCGACAGCAGCTTATGAGTAATTTGTTGAAATCAATACAGAAATGAAGCTAACCCATGTGGTGTAGCACCCACAGTCGAATACATGCAATCGAAAGTGCTGGATGACAGTGCTGTTCCCTCCGCCGATACAATTGCACTACCGACATCAGTATCATCAGAAAATGCTGGTGATTTTACTGGTACATCAGTTCCCACCGCCATCGGAGGTGTTGCTCACAGAGCTCACCAGCAGAAGGGAAATCCAAAAACAAGAAGTTGAAAGGTGAAGTGATGACTTCTCGGTCTCCAAGAATTACCAGTGCCAATCTGCAATTGCCATCATAGAAGAAATGCAATCTCGTGATCCACGGTTTTGTAGTCTGGAAGCTCTGCAATACGAGCATAGCATGGGTCATCAAAGTGGTCGGAAGATGTGGACCACCCCTTACCGTTTGCAGCTAACCTCATGGATGCTTCCTATCTACCTATCGTGACCACAGCGCCCGCAGATAGTGACCATGATAAGTCTGATAAAAAGGGAAAAGCTTTGCAAAAACGCAGATTGCTTCAAATAATGGATTTCGTATGCCAATCCTCTGTATAGAAGGACAAAACGGGCGAGAAGAACAGTGAAATATTTTAAGGCGTCTGTCTGCTAATGTCCGGGCAACTAATATGCAGTATGATTTTTTTTCTTTTTCACTGCTTTTATCAATGACTCTTCTCCATAAATTTGTCTAATGGCATTCACATTTCGGTGAACAAGTGTCCCCTTGCTGCCCTTTCTCTAGCTCTATGATGCTAACGTTGGTTTTCTGCAAAAAGAAATGTTTTACTCTTTTATTCGCTATGTAACTATGAAAACATGTGATACTGACTCGAGATATTGAAACAGTCAGACGTGGAACCGCTTTGACTTATAGAAAAGAAATGAGCATCATCACATCGCCCTCCATCCCAGTGGAAATCTTTTCTTTATTTTGTACATCGACATAGGTTAACTTGTGTGCACCTTCATGCTCTCAGAAGACAGTGCGCTAGTATTCTTCTTCAAAATAGCTTATTGGGGCTATTTTAAATGCACGACTGCCGCCAACATTAACGTGGCATACCCAGTCTCAAACAGATAACGGGTAATTTAATGTTATGGCTGCCCTGAAAGTTTAAATATGGTTGTTCGTGGTTTATTGGCTTCTAGAATTGACACATTACATATTTTCCCCACTGTTCGGAAAGTACGAGTATTACTCTCGCTTTCTCTTACGACTATTCAGTATTACGTCGGGTCAGTCGCGTTAAACACGTTTCGTCCTGAGTGAGGTTAACTGCAGTGTATCCTGTCTGTATTCTTGAAGAACTGTCTACACCGACATGGGTAGCCAAGGCCCTTCAGACATGGACTCGTGAACGGGAGGTCAACGGTTGAAATCCCTCTAGGACCTTCCTTTCTGACTGAGGTTTTTTCCAAGTTTTCCTGTCTTCAAAACTGGCAAATTGCCAGTATTGGAGGTACCCTGAACTGAAACATTTCTTTCCAAAATTTCTTTTCCCAGTTATCATTTCATTTCATGTGTCATCAATGTTCACCACCTGCGATACCGTATATAGTAAGAATGGGCGTTAAATGCTACTAAAATAAATAAATAAAAGGACTGTCGACGAGACTTCCGCTTACTGTGGGAGAAGTTAAAGCTTCCTTCATCAACTCACAAAACAAATTCTCTTGATGACTTTATAATGCGAAATTAGCTATTGTGTTCTTTTTCAAAAGTAACGTTTTTCACCGAGCTAAAGAACGAAAGATCTAAAGGACTTACAGCATTCTGTTTTATGGGACCCCTATACCCTGCAAAAAGCCGGTAGGGATGCGTTTCAAAGTTTCCCTGTCAACAAGGCGCAAATTTTTCTAAAGCAACTGGAAATACCTCACCTTCGCAATGTCTCCTCGGCACATGGCTGTGGAAGGACAATTCTCTCTCTTGTATCTTGCAGGGGATTGTAAACAAGGAAATCAGCGTTTTATTAACGATGGGGTCATCTCAGCTTTTTCGTCAAACTGATTGTCATACATTTTGAAGAGACTAGTAAAATGTTCAACATTTTATGGTTCTAATTTTGGAAGTAATACTCTTTTTCATAAATTACAATCGTGACACAACTTAAAAGTCCTTTAAAATATGTAGAACTATTCTATCGCCATAGCAAACACAAATGGGAAAGTGTTATCACCCTAACATGGTACATGGACCTGTCAAAGCATGGAATAAGCTCCGATACACAACTCATGTAGTCGCAAACAAAGTGCTATTAAATGCATTTATGCATTTTATTTTTCTAATCTTTTGGGGATAATTAGTAGCATGGCTCTTATCAACAGACAACACGTACAACATACATTTGCATACAGCTATAAAACAGATTCTTAGAATACTTAAAACGTGATAAATATGGGCTAGATACTCTTGAGTATCTTTATTAGCCAACAATATGGAAGTTTCTCGTAATCAGTAGTATAATCTTGAAAGTGAATGTTTAACACACTATTTTTCCGTGCATCAGCAGAAATATTAATTCTTAATAACCAACTGCAGCTATTTATATAATATAAAGATGCTGCTAGTTCTCCAAAGAAAAGGAAGGCCGTTTCAATATATATGCTACCGACGGTTTCTCACTTTTTGTATGTGTAATGTCGCTGTCGCTTCAACATGTTAGGTTATGTCGCCATGGTTGCCTGTAGGCTCCGACGGGTCTAGAGAGTGGCCGATAGGTAGAGTTACTTAGTGGCTATCTTGCACCATCTGATCCAGTAACTTGCTGTTAAGTGGCCTCAGCTATGTAGCTGCCTTTCTTTGCTGTCGAAATAATCGGAAGGTGCACGCAGATCTTACATCAATACCTACAGCTGTATGATATCAGCATTAGCAGGATTGCAAATAGGAATGGTATCGAAGCGGTATGACACTATACTATGGATTTCCAATGGAATTGTACAGGTGGCCCAACAGCACCGTATTTTAATTTTGTAGATACCCCTTCGTGCATTAAATAAGTTGCAGAATTCAACGGGGCAAATCCAAGTAAACGCCGGGCAGTGGGGAACTGGCGCAGTAACGTGAACGTCCTTCGTTCTACTCCTGTTGCTTATCAGCGAAGACGATTAGCGGATCGCGATTATTGGGAGGCAGTTCCCAGGCTTACACTAGAGGTACAGTCAGCAACGTTGAATACTATTCGCGACCGTAACCTCATCTCATACTTTTTCATTCTCACATCAACATAATACGGATGATGAGGTTGAGGTAGACTGACGTCTGAATTTTGTGTCGAATTGAGGGAGGTTGTCCCAGCCCCAAATATATTTAGGTTCTATAGAAGTGGGCATTTTCGGAAGTGTTAATAGAACTTAAAAGTTCCAGTTGCAAATAAATGAACGAATAAATGAATGAATGATGATTAGAAATCAATAGATAACTAAATACTCCAACTTCGTTTAATCTCACTTGAACTTTCATTTCCAAAGTTTTAAAAAGACTGAGCAATTTAAACCCTCTAACTTAAATATCTCTTACACTAGTATTAATATAGCGAATTCCTTTCACAGAGCTGAAACATATTTAAGAGTTTACAAAAATGGAGGCGTAGAGAAATAATGCTATTAATATTTTGAACATGAATCTATCTACCTTTATAAAAATGGAGCAATAGTCTCAGTGTAGCAGATACAAAACTAAAAAAAAAAATTAGAACAACAGAAGCATATACTACGTATATGGTGTAAATCGCAATTCAACTTTTATAAATTGTATATGTGTACTGTGCTTTCACGACTTAATAATCATATTAAGCTGTATTCTCAGCCTTTTTCCTTGCAGTCTTTTTCCTATTTCAGGCTATCAAACCCATTTAATGTGGGCATTTATTCGATAAATATTTACACTAGAAATTAGTGGTAAATACCAATATTTCTTCTGCTTTAATTAATTTAATTAATGAAGTCCCATTTAAAGTACAACTTTGGGTTCAAAATACTGGTTTTTCAGAAGAATATTAATTCTCTATAGGCCACATTTTGCTATCCTTAGGTATCCTTTAATGTAAGAAAAACAGTCAACGGAAGTACAGAAGTTGTAGATGTGTGGGTTTTCATTTGTTCCTCTGTTTTGCCTTGAAGTTACCATACATTTGTCATCACTTTGTTTTAAGACTATTATGCAGTATGCTTATAGTTTGAAAACGCTTGATACTTTTTATTTAGGAGCCAAAAATTTGAAATTTTGATATTGTATTACTTGTATCTTTTTACGCGTCGTTGACGGCTGCGAAGTAAAATGAGATGCTTGAGGATAGCAAGAATATGTTTTGAATCTAAAATATATTCTTTTCGTTATCTGTCAATTACTCCACTGCAAAGGAGACTACATTAATTTATGTCAAAATACAGCATGCAAGGCGGTAAAATTTTTTGCTACATTTACTGAATTCGATTTGAGTATTTTTCAATGCAACAATGTTACAGTTAAACGCTGCATATATTACACCTCCCGTTTTACCTGACATAAATTCACCAAACTGTGTTACAACCACAGCAATACCTCATCATAGCCCGTTTAAACAGAGTGTCGCCTAGATATCAGCACGAGGATTGGTCGTGCATTGAATTGTTATCTGTACAGTATTCTTATTGTACTGCATTTGGTGGTCCTTGGTGATCGTGTGATTGTTGCTATGATGGTACATAGGGACTTAAATTGAATGAGAACTTTCTAAATTGAAATTCTGACACTAAGTTGACTCTTTTGGACAAAGGCAATCAAATTCGAAAAACCAATTAATCACAATGATGTAAACAGTTCAGAATTCATTCTCACTAAACTGGAGGTAAACTACTTATACCAATTGTCTGTACTAATCATTATTATTATTATTATTATTATTATTATTATTATTATTATTATTATTATTATTATTGTGTTTCTGCAGGCTCTTATTCATGCTGATCTTCATTTACACTTTTTTGTTATTGTGTGTTTTTGTGTGGTTTTTAAACAGGATAACAGATTGCCATTAAATGCAGAAGTACCGTGTGCAAGAAAGGACACTTACGTTGAATTTAAAGAGTTGGCAGCATTAAAAAGAGATGGTCGTTGACGTTGCTATAATTTTTTCCGTGTCCTAAGGTGCACCAGACAGAAATATGTTTGAGTTTTAGAAACACATTGCCTAAAGAAGAGCGAGGAGAGGTAAATTAACACGCTCCACCATTCCTATTTCATTATCAGGAAACAAATAGAAGATGAGGGGTCATTCAAGACGCCTCCTATTTACGTGCTGTACAGACGATAAGAAATACCATGGAGATTGTTAATAAGACCAGCAACATTCTTAGAGGCGGACTTGTGTAAACCCCGATTGAAAACGAAGTGTTCGATGGAGCATTTTCGCTCTCAGAATGCGCTCAGTCATTTTCCATCACTGTACAAATTGTAGGACAATGTTGTCTCCTCAACCAGCTACCTTAATTATAGCCTACGTGAGAAAATATTCTGTCACCTAATTTGTCGTAAACAATCTAGAAGTAATATGAGTACGCATTTTATCTTTTAACATAAAACTGTGAAAGCCTTAAGCTAAATATTTCCATATGCCCAAGAGCGGACTTATTTTCTTTTATTCTTGGGTTATTCAAATAAAAGAATAGATGTGCGCTGAACAGTCCGTGGATGAATTTATATGCAAATAGAACTAATTATATTTATAATGTAATTTCAAGTGATTAAGACATTGACAGTTTCTGAAAAGCTTTTATTAAAGCTACCACAATTATTATTGTTAATAATACTACTACTACTACTAATAATAATAATTGATGAGAATATTTTATTTTTCAGATCACGTGTTTCTTTCTTATTCTGAATAAATTGGATGTGACTCCCACATAAACCTCTCACTCCCCTTATTTTGAAAACCGCTGTCTTAGAACTAGTTTGCACAGCATTATATCGCAAAGGGAATTTTTATTTCTTATAAGCTCGTAGTTGGCATAACTACTTCTTGTATTAAACAGTTGACACGGCTATCTTGGTTTCCTAAGTGTAATGATATCCGTCAAAATTATTTTCTATGAAATTGATTGTTCAAAAGATTTTTGATTGAGTTATGTCATCGCCATTATGGAAAATAAGATTCTATCCTCCGCTGCCCTTACTTCCACAATTACATACTACTGAAGGTTTTGACATTGCGATAGGTATTTTCTACCTGAAACCATATAATGGTTAGATATGGATAAAAGAATAACGTTTTATGTATATAATTTGTGGAATCACTATAAAGCGCTGATCCAAATATAGAACGATTTCCTTAAGTATTTTAAAAGGCTTTGTTATCAACTTAATGAGAGGAGGTGCTAAAACTGGCCATCGTCGTTATCTATACATTTTAGGCACTCTAAGAAATTATGGCATTTAAAGTTGGGTATTTCCTGACGGATATTTGTTTTTAAATCTTTCAGAGTGTATGGGTGTGTCCTGTATTCATATGTATTAACTTACCACAGAAATACAAGTCGTTTGGGGGACGGAGTGTGCCACAATAAAGTTGTCCTCATGAACACTCTTTCAATTATTCTCACAAAACTATTGGCCGAATAAGATGTGGTATACGTTAGAGTGTTGTTCAAACAGTCGAAATCACTTTCCCTGTCGGTTAATTCTCTAAAAGAGTGGGGCATATTGTATTCACGTATGTTGAAGCATTACTGTTGACTCGAAAGGTATTTGCCCTAAATTTCTTTCTCTGTTTATGGCGCATCATACACTAATATTTTCGTCATTGTTGGGTACTTTTCAGGACTCCAATAACGATTATTTTGCGTACATTCATAACTACCAAAATTATGTCTTGTCCGAGAAAAAATTAAAACTACGAAGGTTATGTCTTGTCTGATAAAATATTAAAATTACGAAGGTTATGTCTTGTCTGAGAAAATATTAAAACTACGAATGTTATGTCTTGTCTGAGAAAATATTAAAACTACGAAGGTTATGTCTTGTCTGAGAAAATATTAAAATTACGAAGGTTATGTCTTGTCTGAGAGAATATTAAAACTACGAAGGTTATGTCTTGTCCGAGAAAATATTAAAACTACGAAGGTTATGTCATGTCCGAGAAAAAATTAAAACTACGAAGGTTATGTCTTGTCCGAGAAAATATTAACACTACGAAGGTTATGTCTTGTCCGAGAAAATATTAACACTACGAAGGTTATGTCTTGTCCGAGAAAAAATTAAAACTACGAAGGTTATGTCTTGTCCGAGAAAATATTAAAATTACGAAGGTTATGTCTTGTCGGAGAAAATATTAACACTACGAAGGTTATGTCTTGTCCGAGAAAATATTAACACTACGAAGGTTATGTCTTGTCGGAGAAAATATTACCACTACGAAGGTTATGCCTTATTAAAAATATTAAACAGAGTTCCATTTCGCCGTTACATACACTATTCCAACTCCATTGACAAAATGTGCGCCTTCGTATAGGATCACCTGGTTGAGCATGTGCCACAGTTAGCTCCTGCAATTTAGTACATCTATGCAAAGATTCAAAAGAAATGCTTTTTTACTTTCTCTACTACGTATAGTAAGTAGGGGAAGTATTGTATTCCATCCAAAAATTCGATACCGAGATTTCACCGGAAATATATGTTTTGAGGCCTCCTGAAACCAAAAAAAGCATTTCTGGAACATGTTCGTGTGTGTGTGTCTTTCTCTCTGTGTGTCTGTGAACAGCATAACTCAGAAACGAACAGTCCGATAAACACCAAACTTGGTATTTAGGTTCAGTATCTTCCAGAGATGCGACACGAAGGTTTTCAAGAAAATCCCCCTCCCCAGATTACCCTTTACATGGAACATTTTTCGAAAATTTTAATTTTCCCAAAAAAGGCTCTAACGATTTTGATTAAAATATCATATGTTTAAGATATTTTTATGACAAATGAAATGTATATCTCGAATTTTCTGGGAATGTCTCCAAAAGTATTCTTCATTGTGAACGGCTTTTGCATAACTGGTAAACAATAAGAGATAGACAAAAGTTCACTATACAAAAAATAAGATCGCGTTAAAATACACAATTTATGTCATATACATTTTTTTGTTGAGTGAACCATTTTCGAGATATTGCTTGTTATTTCCTTAAATTTTCCAATACTTATACTTTTTCTCAAATGGGAATTCGTTATTCATTTTTACTTTCTCTACTACGTATAGTAAGTAGGGGAAGTATTGCATTCCACCCAAAAATTCGATACCGAGATTTCACCGGAAATATATGTTTTGAGACCTCCTGAATCCAAAAAAAGCATTTTTGGAAACATGTCCGTGTGTGTGTCTGTGTGTGTGTCTGTGTGTCTGTGAACAGCATAATTCAAAAACGAACAGTCGGATAAACACCAAACTTGGTATTTAGGTTTAGTATCTTCCAGAGATGCGACACGAAGGTTTTCAAGAAAATCCCCCCACCCCAGACTACCCTTTACATGGAACATTTTTCGAAAATTTTAATTTTCTCAAAAATGGCTCAAACGATTTTGATGAAAATATCATATGTTTAAGATAATGTTATCAGAAATGAAATGTATATCTCTAATTTTCTGGGAATGTCTCCAAAAGTATTCTTCATTGTGAACGACTTTTGCATAACTGGTAAACCATAAGAGATAGACAAAAGTTTACTACACAAAAAATGTAGATCGCGTTAAACTACACAATTTATGTCATATACATTTCTTTTGTTGAGTGAACCGTTTTCGAGATATTGCTTGTTATTTCCTTAAATTTTTCAATACTTATACTTTTTCTCAAATTCGTTATTCATTTTTTTTATGTCCTGGACATGCAAAGAGAATGGAATGCACCACATAGCAACCAGCGTTAAAAGATTTGACTATCGCTTAAAACCTACCATATTTCCCTTGCATCTACAAGAAAATTAGCAATAAGATTGACAGCTCGATATCTCGATTAACATGAGGCATATGGAAAATAAGCGTTTGTAAAAATAGTTTGTACAAGAGTAGAGAAAGTCATGTGAATGTAACACATCAGATTTTTTGTATTGTATATGCAAAGAATATTAATCTGTGTCAAAGAGAATGGTGCTGCACCTAGCAACCAGCTATTAAGAGATATGTCTATGCTTAAAGGCTACTGTATTTCTATATTGCCCTTGCAAATACAAAACAAGGGGAACATAGTAGGCCTTAAGCGATAGTCAAATATTTTTTATACTGAGAAATAAACGAACTGCTATGATTTTGTGAATCTTCTATCGGCTTTTGCTTCAAAGGAATGCTGATTTGAACCAATTTCGTAAGATCGTTTCATTTTATTAAATCATATCTTATTGTTCGTTATAGTAGCATTTTAAATGTTCCTATTGTAGTTTATATTTTTTGTTTCCACGGTTTAAGGGCTGTTTCATTTTATTCATTCATATATTATTTCTTATAGTACATTTTCAGGTGTTTCCGTTTTGGTTTCTGTTATTTGTTTACTGGTTTACGTTTTAAGACTCTTCACAATGCCTAGTAAGAAACGAACCAGTTTTAATTTTAATGTTAAGAAGTTGTTTTCCGTGAAAGCAGCCAAAGTGATTGCTGGCACCTTGAGCCAAAATAACGACATATTTGGTGAGGTTAAAAACACACAGGGCACAAGCAACTCGGTGATGGCGTTATGCTTTTCAACTGTAATAAATATTGATGCTTGGAGTTCTGAAGTAATTGATAAAATTCTTCATTTAGGCAATGATTTTCACTTAAAATCAATTTCAAATTATGACGATATTATGCCATATCCGCCTTACCTGTGCCCTAATGAGGTTTGGTTGCAGGATATTATAATTGATGATGTAAAAGTAATCTGCAATGCAGTGACAAATGATTTTACGTTACAAGGGAACATACCGAGGGATTTAGGCAGTGTGTTAAACACATGTTTCCAGTGCTATCACTACGGTGTGTTTACTGCACAGTTAAAATCTATAGCTCTTATTACTTTCTCTACTACGTATAGTAAGTAGGGGAAGTATTGTATTCCACCCAAAATTCGATACCGAGATTTCACCGGAAATATATGCTTTGAGGCCCCCTGAATCCAAGAAAAGCATTTTTGGAAACATGTCCGTGTGTGTGTCTGTCTGTGAACAGCATAACTCAGAAACGAACTGTCGGATAAACACCAAACTTGGTATTTAGGTTCAGTATCTTCCGGACATGCGACACGAAGGTTTTCAAGAAAATCCCCCCACCCCAGATTACACTTTACATGGAACATCTTTCGAAAATTTTAATTCTTTCAAAAATGGCTCTAACCATTTTGATTAACATATCATATGTTTAAGATATGAAATGTATATCTCGAATTTTCTGGGAATGTCTCCATAAGTACTCTTCATTGTGAATGACTTTTGCATAAATGGTAAACCATAAGAGATAGACAAAATGTTACTACACAAAAAATGTAGATCGCGTTAAAATACACCAAACTTGGTATTTACGTTCAGTATCTTCCAGAGATGCGACACGAAGATTTTCAAGAAAATCCCCCCAACCCAGACTACTCTTTACATGGAACATTTTTCGAAAATTTTAATTTTCTCAAAAATGGCTCCAACGATTTTGATGAAAATATCATATGTTTAAGATAATGTCATGAGAAATGAAATGTATATCTCGAAATTTCTGGGAATGTCTCCAAAAGTATTCTTCATTGTGAACGACTTTTGCATAACTGGTAAACCATAAGAGATAGACAAAATTTTACTACACAAAAAATGTAGATCGCGTTAAAATACACAACTTATATCATATACATTTCTTTTGTTGAGTGAACCGTTTTCGAGATATTGCTTGTTATTTCCTTAAATTTTCCAATACTTATACTTTTTCTCAAATTCGTTATTCAGTTTTTTATGTCCTGGACATGCAAAGAGAATGGAATGCGCCACATAGCAACCAGCGCTTAAAAGATTTGACTATCGCTTAAAAGCTACCATATTCCCCTTGCACCTACAAGAAAATTAGCAATAAGATTGACATCTCGATATCTCAATTAACATGAAGCATATAGAGAGTAAGCGTTTGTAAAATAGTTAGTACAAGAGTAGAGAAAGTCATGTGAGTGTAACACATCAGATTTTTTTGGATTCAGGGGATCTCAAAACATGTATTTCCGGTGAAATCTCGGTATCGAGTTTTTGGGTGGAATACAATACTTCCCCTACTTACTATACGTAGTAGAGAAAGTAAAAATTAAATTGAGTTCTATTAACGGAAGCTCTTTAACTACCATGGTTTTTAGCGTCCTATTCTATATTGGGTGTGAAAGACCGATAAATATTGCTCAGAGCTCTCTTTAGCAGGCTTGAGGTTCTTTTGCGTGATGTTAATCTAAGACACGGGACCACCGGTTTTACTTCCCTTCCGAAGGATGCCAAAATTAGAATTTTTACGCCCGAAATAATCCATCGCCATCCACCGTGTTTGAACTCGCGACCTCGGGAACTATAGACTCGCAAGGTACCCCTAGACCACTGAAGACGACGAGGGCTACCTAGGGACTAAGAACTCCGGCCCATAGAGAATTCTTGTTATTTAGTAAACAGAATCATTTGACTGCAAAGCCATTTTGTAAGCGGATAAACAGGCTTTAGTATAGCAGAAATTAAAATTAGGTTAGAGCGATTTGACCTTTATAGCATATTTCTAGGATACATAATTAACGACACTTTTACACTTTAAACAGGTTAAATTAGCTTCGAATGATTCATCAAAATGAAATATGACTGAAAAATTGCTGGTGACCCTTGCTTAATTTTTTAACTAATTGCCTTAGAAGCATTTGGTATGCCGACGATTGTATGCCGCGCTAATTTTCTTCAATTCAATTATTACTATATTTATGTCAATTACTTAATCTAAAATTTCCAACTTTGTGCTCAAATCATTATTTTTAAAAAATCATATTAATTCAGTTTAGATAAATATGTTTAGTCCTTTGACATATTTCAGTTAAGTGAAAATTCCTCAGTAGTATCAGTAATATTATATAAGATACTTAAACTGGTAGTTTTAGGTACCTCATCCTGTTCACATATCTACATTGTATGCATCGTATAAAGGAAGAGTTTAATTATCGATTACCAGATAGGAGTGGGAGACATGAATCCATTCCGTGGTCCGAAAAAGGTCCTAATATTACCGATTTAGAACTTTTCTTGTGATGTTAGTTAATAAATGAGGTTTACAGTGAAATAACTGAGTACCTCAAGCAAAGAGTCAGAGTGTGATTGATGCTGAATTTCATTTTGGTTCCGGACATATTACTAATGTTATTCAAAACGTAAAGTCCTTTCAATTCATTGCCATACTTCACAGAAACTTCGTAATACAAGCAAAGACCTTTAGATAGCTTTGGTAATATTGGCGTTAAATTAGAAGTAGACACCGATTTGAATGAAAATGCACATTTAGTCGTATGGAATGAAGTTTTGCAATATGTTTCATGTTTTTCTGAGCTTGTAAGTAAAGCTTCAAAGTGCATATAATTGCATACTTCCGATGTTGCTGCATATTTCACCCTTTTCCATGCATCGAGTACGTATACACGTTAAACACATAAGTGACAAAATCATAAAATCCTTACTATGGAGGCAGCATTTGCAAAGGTACTTGACTGTAATCAAGGTACATTTCAAAGTTATAGCTGAAGCCACAAATAAACTTGAAAAACCTGGTTTGTCTTACAATCTTACATGATTCTTTATCAATTCTCAGTGAGGTTCAAATGTAAACTCGAGAGTACTCCTTTCAAGTATGTAGGAAAATTAAGGGTAAACAGTGTAGTCTTTTAGAGAGAAGTCCCTTCGTTAAAGTTTTGTGTTCTGTGGATATCTACAAGGTGAAAAGTAGTTTTCCTTGAAGAAATTTTCCAGAATTAGTAAGTGCTTTCAAATTTTACCCAATAGGCGTGGAAAGATCCTTCTAGCATACAAACTTGTATTAATCGATAATTGTCATAAACCTACACCTGAGCATTTGGAGAAAATTAACACTGCTAATCAAATTATAACGATCCGAATGATGTCTAAGGAAGCATGTACATTGTAAGTATTCAGACATAAGCTTAAAAATAACAATTTTAGTGCGGTCGAAGTGCATATTTTCGAAATTATAGAGCATGTTTTAAAGATTTTGACAGCATTAATACATCATATTTTAGATATTGTAGTGCATACAAACACGATGTCAAGTGGTGAGGCGTACTTTTAGCTCGTACATGCAAGTATAGCAGGAAAAATAGAACAGTATTTAAAGTGAATAGCAAATTAGCACCTATAAAGCCACTGTTGTCACTCAAGCAGGAAAAACTTAAATGCGTGAGAACATAATTGCCTTAGTTTATTACAAAAAGGAAACCTTTAGTACTTCACATTTGCAGTCCTTCAGATTGTGGAGCATTTACGTGCCGATAAATATAATTCATTCGTGCTCTGCCGCACGTATATATGGTGGACTAGGGTATGCAAATGCCCACAATTTGTGAATCAGGTCTGTGAGTCACAGGCATAGAGTAATGACAGGACAGGGCTTCACATATCTTGCGTAGGCACAGTAATTTCGAGGCATTCTATGCAAGAGGCCATGGAGCAGCGCAACACAACGTAAGCATTATACAGAGTTAAGTGATAAACCTTTTGTTTAGAAGGATACTAAAGCACCGTTGAATTTATCATTTTGTGTAGAATAATTCGGCATGTAACAAATTTAAAAACATAGGCAACGGATACCTAAATTCTGCAAACAGTACTTTATTATTGTATTAAAATTAATAGTTTTTGTAACCATTTTAAACTGCAGCGGACATTTTTTTTTGAAGAAAGGAAAAAAGGAAACCAAACACCCCTGTAGGTGAAAAACTCACTGGTTCTGAACGAACTGTAAGTTCTTATATAAATTCCAATGGTTCATGTATGGGTATGTCCAGGATGACTTGCTCTTCGACTACCGGTTGAGATAATAGTATATTTGCTCTCTAGAATTACAGAGAAAATGTACTTGTATTTTCGCATATAACATGCTCAGAATAATCTTAGATTTACTCAACCAATTATTCCACCAAATTGTAGAATAATGGATATAAACGATTAGTTTTCGTTACTTTTTTGCAGTGTATTATGGTTGGACTGGTAATTATGATAACATTTAATGCTGTTGCTTTTAAAACTTATTCACGAACAATACCTGGAATTAAAAATAGTTAACTTGGAATCATCATTGAGTACGTCATGAATAGTGGTTAAGGAAGAGAGAGAGAGAAAAAAATAGATAAAGCCACAATTGGGAACATGCACGAGTGCTAAAAATATTTTTTATGAAACGTTCGTCCTCAATAGCAGACAATGGTATTCCGTTACAATGTTACGTTCTTTTGAGAGAAGGGAAAAATATTTTAAAGTCTCATTTCGCAAGCCTATCGAAAACGTTTCTGACGTAGGCAACCGAGTTGTGACGTCACCATTTAGTATAAACTCAAGCTGTGCCATATGCTTCAATTGATGGGGAATTGTTAGTTAGAGCTTTATTTTCGATTGTTTTTAATCATCAAAATCACATGAAGGTTTTAAAATGGCAGAATCGAATAATCTACCATGCATGGATACTTTAATACCATTTAAATCAATACCAACGAATAGCTTGGAAGTAACTGATGCCAGAAAAAACATATTTGAAGTAAATTGTTTGTTTTAAAGAGCTCCACATTTCTTGGGTAGTAAGTTTTCTTTTCGTATACCTCTTATGGTTTACCAAAATGCAAAATTATTCAAAATTCATTCTAAATGAAGAGAACTCCAGAGGTTATTCGCATAAAATTCAAGATATAAATTTTGTTGGTCATGCAAATAGGTTATACATATGGTACTTTAATTCATTAGAGACAACAATTTTAAAATAAAATGAAAAATAACGAAATTTTTCCAGTAAAGGGCAGATTCGGGTGGGAGATTTTCTTCAAAATCATATCCTGGAAGATGCTGAACTTAAATACAAAGTTTGGTATTTACTTAACTTTTCGTGTTTGAGGTATGCTGTTCACAGACACACACACACACACACACACACACACACACACACACACACACACACACCTACCGAAGCTTGTTTAAAAATGCTGTTTTGCATTCAGAGGAACTAAATCCACATATTTGCAATGAAATCTCGATATTGAATTTTTGGTGGAGTGCAATACTGCCTCTATCTCTTATGTAAGTAGCTGATAAAGTAATAGGTGGTATTGGATTTTATAATAAGTAAATATATAATTTTAGGTAAATGCCTATTTAGTTTCTTTAGGAAAATGTGCAAAATAGTTACAGATATTTGCAATCTATGGAAAATTATACTCATTGGGAGAACTTTTATAGTGCCTAAACCTGCCTAAACAAATAATTTTTAAGTTTTTAAACGAATTTAAACCGATTTAATATTATAGTTTATTTAAAATTGATTCATTTTAAAATTTGTCTCATGTACGGAATGGCCGGTGGTCCCGTGTCAGGAACGTAAAGGAACCTCAAGTCTGATAAAGCGGCTTCTGAGCAAAATTACCGAACTTCAACGCTCAATATAGAATGGGACGCTAAGGACCACAGCAGTTAAAGGGCGTCCATAAAAAAACTTGGAATGACACCACATTGTCATGCGAAGGCTACATGGCGAATTCGCGTCATCAGTGAAAAGCTTACTATTTACGGCTGGCCGCCAACAATAATGTTTCTGTTTGGCTTAATTACCAACCATTTTGAATGCTTCAGTGTCAATGTGCAATACATGTTTAAATTTCATTTCTACTTTTCTTCTTTACTTTAGTGCTCATATCATATATCGTATTAATCGCTTAACAGTGTAAAGAGAAACAATGCTGAAAGACAAATGTTCGCAAGCTTCTTTAATTCGTTCCTGGATAGTGGATTATGATCTTATTTACGACGGTAAAATTACTTTTTGTTGTTTGTGTGACAAACAGGTAAGAATTAGACATTTTCTTTGTAAGGATAGGCAAACCGGTAACTAATTTATTAGTTTTCAGTGGTCTTTTCAGATTATTTAAGGCTGACACTCAGCCACAAATCAGTAGCGGCTCGTGATGTGTAACTTTGGGAGGGCTGCAGGTGATGTTTTCGTATTAAGTACGCTTTACACGACAGGTTTTATTTTACAATTTACCAAGAAAACGCATGTAAACAAAAGCAAGCATATAAACCAAAATACTCTCCGTATAATACCAGGTACGTCCAGAAAGTAAGTTCCGTTTCAATTTATCTCCGCTGCAGCGCTGCGATCGCAGTTCCGCACATGCGCGGTAGACGCTCTGTATCAAGGAGAAGAAACGTGCGCCATTTTGAGATCGCTGTCAGCCACGTACGCTTTGTTGTGCTTGTTTACAATGTCGGTGTTGATTGAAAATCCCGCCACTTGTGAAATCAGATCTGTGATTCGTTTTCTGAATGCTAGGAAAGTGAAACCAATTGAAATTTATCGGCAAATTTGCGAAGTTTACGGACAAAATGCGATGAGTGATTCAATGGTGAGAAGATGGGCCCGACAGTTCAATGAAGGACGTAGTGAAGTGCACGATGAAGAACGAAGTGGGAGTCCATCTTTGGTTACAGAAGAACTGCTTCACCCGATTGATGACAAGATCCAGGAAAACCGCAAGTTTACAATTAGTGCTCTCGCTATGGAATTTCTCCACGATCACTAATTCATGAAATTGTTACCGAAAAACTGAAATTTCGTAAACTTTGCTCTCGTTGGGTACCAAAGATTCTTACTGAGCAACACAAAACAAACCGGATGGGTAGTGCACTTCAGTTTTTGACCCGTTATGATGAAGGCGGCGAAGAATTTCTGACACAGACAGTCACAGGAGATGAAACTTGGGTTTCTTACGACACCCCTGAAAGTAAGCGGCAATCAATGCAATGGGGGGCACACTTCATCCCCAGCAAAGGTTAAGCCGAAACAAATCTTGACACCTCGAAAAATGATGTGCACAGTGTTCTGGGACTGGAAAGGCATCTTACTCATTGATTTCTTACCGCGTGGTCAAACAATCAAAGCAGATGTTTATTGCGAGACACTTAGGAAATTGCGCCGCGCAATACAGAATAAGCGCCGAGGATTGCTGTCAAAAGGTGTTCAGTGAAAGCGTGTATTTTGGAGTTAATGAAATTACTTCTTGATATATGCAGTGGTGTGACCTACTTGATCTTCGTTCTAAATCACAACGCCGCACATCAAGCTTGGATCGCATTCACCAATCAGAGAGACTTAAAGGCCTAAGAGAAAGGAAAAATGACTAAGGCAGTACAAAGGAACAACACGAATTCAAGAAACTGTGTATAATACTCCTCATTCTGCAATTTACTAAAACTGTCTTTGCCAAGATTTATAAATACTAACATAGTTCACCTTACAATTTCTTTCGTAAAGTTCGTGTATGTCCATTCAAATAACAAACCTTCACATTAAACGTGAAAAATATTCCCTTGCATTACAATCTTTCTTTGCATTTAAAGTATAAGCACTCAACTCGTTTCCTTTGAAAATTTAGTATACACGCGAAAGTATTGAAATGGAAGTCTACATGCAAATATAACGCTTTATTCACAGCACCTTTTCCGAAAGAATTTAGAATGATTCAAGAAATATACGTGCGTACGCCCAATGGTTGAAATTTAGAAAACTGCTTGCCAAAATGAGGTTAAAGATAATTTTACCAAGACCGAAATTTCGGACGTACGCAACGTGTCCGCTGCTTACGAGGCTGCTGCAATTGTAATCCGCTGGTTAAATTCTCGCCGACTCTCCTGCAGATCCTTTCTTTGGTTTCCAGCTAAACTCTCAGTGCCGAGGAGAGGGGATGTGAGCAGCGACAGCACTGCGTCTTTCCCCTGACGTGACGCTCCGACGAACCATTTCCCCTCCGGGCGGCGTGGCCACGAAACGAACTACTGACTGGTCTAGACGCCGCTCGAAGTTTCTAGATTTTTCGTTCCTTCTTTCTGGCGATAACATAATCTTACCAAGTCACCGCTTCTCGATGGTTTTCGTAACTGTGGTGAGGGGGAGTGTACCATAATGGGACAACATTCAGAAATAAAACGTGCAATGAAACGCATCTATCAAAGCGAACGTAAATTAAACTGTATTAATACTTATTGTATTATTCCTTTCAGTAGTATGAAGCCTTTTGTCATTTATATTACACGGTGCACCCGTGCATTAATGCATGTCGTTTAAAATTTCAATGTAGAACACACGGTTTTATAATAAATGGACATTCTGTGCCTTTTTTTCACAAAATAATTTATTTACAAATCTTAATCACACATGCTGCACATCGATAAGTCTATGTTTTGTGGTCACATTTCTTGTAAGTTCCTACCTTCTATAATAATATTTATTCAGATGTCAGAGTAAGAACATAAATTCTTAAGCGGAAACGCATAGAGGTTATTTTTGCTCGTTGTCCGCCCTTATCTCGCGTGTAAACGTGTATGTGATGATACCAAGCAATAAATAATTCGCATTGTAAAAAATGTTCAAGAGTATCAAATGAACTGTAGGAAATTATTATGCATCTACTTGCCTCTCAAAAAACTAAATAAATAAAATAAGTAATAATACTTGTCTATAAATCTACTACTTAATTAATATTCTGGTAGCTGAAGTCCATTCACCTCTCCTTTTGTTCAGCAAAATGATTGAAATCAGGACCTTCTCAATATAACATATGGCTAAAGCCTTAATTCCGTAGTTACAATGTTCATTACGATACCTTAACTAATTAATTTAACTTTAAATGCACGTACAGATTTATAACGGTCTCCACCAAGAGCACCTGCACTGAATTAACTGGTTACGTTAGGTATTTTGCACAACACGTGGCACTAACCTGTACGTGTAAATCCCAGTCGGTCTGGGTGGCTCAATTGGTTAGGCACTGGCCTTCTCATCCCAAGGTCCCGGGTTCAAACTCGGCCCAGACGGATGGTTTTTAAGTGTGCTTAAAAGCGACAGCCCCATATAAGTAGATTTACTAGCATGTAAAAGCGCACCTGCGGGCAAAATTCCGCACACTGGCGGCGCTGATATTGTCTTGGCAATTGACAGCGTCGTTAACTAATAACATATTTTAAAATATGTGTGAATCATAACAATGCATGTGAGCGCGTGCACTGTGATCATTTAGCTACTAGTGATTATGTGACGAGCAAACAAAAGCTACCAACGTAGATTGTAGTATACGGGGAGTTATTTATTTTCTGCCCTGAATCATTTTAACTCTACACTGCTATGATTTAAATCGCAGTATAACTTAGGAATTTAATTACATTTTAAGTTAAGTAATATAACAAAATTAAATTTTAGACAGGACTGGGTACATATTTTTTCATATAGTGGCGGTAGTGAAACTGAGTGACTCCGCATGGAAAAGACCACGTGGAGAATGAACCAATAGCGAAGCTCCTCGGACTCCGCCAAGTTGCTATTACCTCTCTGTACCCTTCGCCGTCATTTGAAGCATTCCACTCTGCATGTCTCACTTCTAGTAGTATCAACAAACGCGAGGATTCCCGGACGGACATGATGTAGCCCGAAATACACTCCGTAATGAAAATACTCGCGCTACTCACTGTATAAGCATTGCAAAAGAATTTCGAACAAAACAACATCTATAAACTGAATCGGGGAGTGCAGAAATAATTACTTCAATGTCATCTGATGTTATCCTTCCTTTTCTGCTTTTATTTTTTATTTTCGGGGCGTTTATTTATAAGGAGGGCACCACTCTTGAGTCATACAACACTAGCCGCCACTGCCACAAATTCGCTAAGTCTATTTTTAAGTAAAATCGTAGATCTTTTCTTGTTGTGAATTATTATTGTTATTATTATTTAGGAGGCCAGACTATACCGTTATTGGAAACTCAATCTAAAGGAAAATTAAAATGATTAAAGCTACACATTCCGAATCACACTTACTAAACCCATGTATTCTTTCAGATTTCACAGAGAGAAAATCTCACATTAAGCAGGGCACATAGCAAAAGCTAAAGCAAAGAATTTCCAGATACAAACTCTGCTGACTCAAACTTCCGCGGGTTTGGCAACAACTAGTGATTTCAATTCAGATGTTTGCAGAGCATTAATAACAGCGAACATTTCATGGAACACGCCCCAAAATCATATCAAACCCATTCCGCTTGAGTTCACACTCAAGAAGACAGACTTGGATATCGAGTATCAGAAAACGCTTGCAAGTCATAGGCAATTCCTTCATTTGGGTAGATGTTGATGAGACAACAGGAAGCTCTCAACAGTTGCTAAACTCGATGATATGGCTTGTCCTCCACATCTTGTAGCAACCAGAGAGATGCGTAGAGTCTTGGCCAGCCCATCATCATTGTAAACAAAAGTTTACAGTCGTTATTTCCGTGGTGTTGAAGAGAGTAGAGTTCTTCTTCTCTGCACAGACACTGCTTCCTATACGATCTCAGCCCGTTCTCCTCTGAAAACATGCTACCCTAATCTTACACACGTCACCTCTTTATCCCATGCCTTTCACAGAATTTTAGACATTACAAGGAATTAATTTCCAAAAGTCAGTACACGGAATTTTTTTCATTTTTACTCTCAGCATTAATGAATCTGAAATGCAAAGGAAACCCTTTGTTGCATCAGATGATGCAAGAAGCTGAAGTGAAAATCAGTGCTGCTGAGGAAGGAGTTGAGATAAAGTAAGGTGCAAGTGGGAGGGTGTAATGAAAAGGAACTTCGGGCTATGCTGCAATGGTTCGTGTGGTTTGTTTTAGTGGGGAAAATGGAAAAATTTCAGAAGTGCCAATAAAAATATAGCAAAAATAAATTTCCCCCTACGATATCTGTATCAGTGGAAAGGTCATTTTAGAATTCAAAATTATTTTTAATAGGTAGAAGACATAGTCTGTTGAAAATTTGGAGAATATCTTGATAGTATACTATTCTACTACTTATGAAAACAAATATGTTGTGCTTATAGTTCATAAACAAAACTTACTTTCATGAATATCTAATAGTTTTGTAGTCCATTTTTAAATAATGTTTTTCATACCTAAAGTTAAAGAATAGTGCCTAATTACCTAATTTTGTAACCTATTTTAGTGCCTAAAATGGAAATTTTTCTTGCCTATATTCTGAGTTCCGATGATAACAAGTGGGTACATTATATGGAAACAGAAAACTTAAGGTTGGATTAGCAAGAATTATTAGGCGTACCAATAAATACGGCGTAATTGATTTCTGGCGATGCGCTACTATAAACGTAAAACAGTTGCACAAAGCCAAACATGCTGGCAGCATAATTTTGGACGATGGACTGCTATAAGGATGGTAGGATTGACTATTTTGTTGACTGAGATATTACTGAGTGATACTATATGCATCTGTTATTAGATCTTTTGATTTTATGAATGCACTTACGAGTAAGAAAGTCGCGAGCAAATTTATCTGATGAAAATCAAAACTAGAGTAGCATGAATTGGATATTTCGTAATTGAAACAAAATGAGAAGATTAGAAGAAACAAATTATTAAAACAATTAAAATACTAGTGCAACCTATAATTTCTGCATAACTAACCCTAGTGCAACTACATCGCTTCCACTATCTTCTGTGTTTATGAAATAACGTAAACTTTTTCGGAAGGTTGTGATATTCTTATTGATTTTTTTAATACAAATCATATTACTAGCAACGGCACTTATAAAACAATATAAATTCTTAATCCATCTTTGGATATCGAATGTACAAGCAGAGATTATGGAAGTGATAATCATAACCTAACAAATTGGTAACGACATACAGTAATAACTGCTTAAAATTCAAAGTTTCCTTCCTTTTATCGAAGAAAACAGCTTTGCGAAAATTGATAGTCTCTGTGGTAGGAAAAACTGTACTAACAAATGCAACGCGCTTCATGTAGATACTTGCGGCAGACTCCTAGAGCATTGAACAACAGAGACAAAATTTGGGCCAAAACCTGGGAGCAATGTCTTTGGTGTCTTCATTTTAAATTCTTTCCGCATTTGAAATACAGCAATTGTATTTCAAGCACACAATCAGCGTTGATGAATAATGCATGCAAATGGACAGTGCTAAATACTAATTACGCGCATCTTTATCTGTTTTGCATGTTAATTTCTTGAAAATATACCAACGATACTAACATGAGTTAACAAGGAGTATTCAACTTCAAATTTAATGGCTATGACGGATTTCCATTCTCTTGTGTAGCACGAAATATGTTGCCATTGCCTTGAGTGTACTTATTGCGCAGAATTTGCTCATTTATACGGTATGCTAGCGATAAACTTATTTATTTTTATTTAAGTGAGAAGGAACTATGTTCTTGTACTTCTACGATGTATAACATGTTACGAAACCGTTCAACAAAAGACTGCTCTCTAGCCAGTGTATAAGAATTCCACAAATATTCATATAGTTCATTATTTCTATATCTACTTTATATTAATCACAATAAATCCAAAATAGTTTTACCGAGTGAAGCGGCTCAGGCTTGCATGTCTATGGCTTGCATTCGGGAGATCCGCAATTCGAAGTCTCGTCTAAAGGCCAATTTGACTTTTTTCCCCCGTGGTTTCCCTCAGTCATCATTTTAATAGCGGATTGTATATTCATTATCATTACTCAAAGTTCCACTCACTGAATGAAATAAGATGAAATAAAATAGATGGCATAGGATGGCGACTGCACAACTAAAGCCATCTATCAGTGAGTTGCCAAGCAAAGCATACAGCCTGGCGATTATACAAATAAGGCCCTGTCTCTCATACGCTGAATCTTGTGTGTCAAAGAACCTACAGGTACCCGTCGAGTCTAAGATATTAAAGCGACGAACAAGACAAAAAGGGAGCAATTTCCAGAAAGCTTAGAAAACAGAGAAGTGCTAATAAAAGAAATACATGAAGACCATAAGAAAGGATTACCGAGTGGCATGGCTCAGGCGGTAACATCTATGCCCGCATTCGGGAGGTCCGAGTTCGAATCCTGTGAACCGCCCAATCTGACTGTTTTTGTTTTTTTCGTGGTTTCCCTCAGTAAGGTAAATACCCTATTGAATATTTAATGCTATGGTCCAAAGTTGGCGGCGCCGTGGCCGAGCGGTTAGACCGCTCGCCTCCCATCTAGGCGGCCCGGGTTCAATCCCAGGGACCTGCATGTGGGATTTGTGGTGGACGAAGCGGCGTCTGGGCGGGTTTTCTCCGGGTTCTCCGGTTTCCCCCGCCATTCATTCCACCAACTGCTCCATCATCGCCTTTCCTTTCATCCATTTCACCAACATTTCGTTTCATCTACTTCCTTCATCCCATACCAGGCATCGGGCTGATCACCCATCCTGGATGCTCTGTCTGATCCATGAGTGTCTGCTCCTCGACGGGCCTCTGACCCCAGGCACCCGCTTGTAAGTCCTGGGGGGTGTAAGTCCTACATAAGAGGAGGGTAAACAGATGATGAATGAATGAATGAATGAATGGTCCAAAGTTCTAATACAACAGTGCAAATGAAAATGTATGGTAATAGAGAATGCGTTGCAATCTATCCACAGTCAATGCAAGCAGGTAGACTGGACAACACCCTAATGCTATCTGCCCTTCGCTTTCTTTCCTTTTTTTGACGGGGTAAGGGGAGACAGAAGAAGGGAGAGATAAAAAGTTGTTTTATTTCGCCGGAGTAGGAGAAAAGTGATAAATACCAAATTTAATGTTTAAGTCAAGCATCCTTTAGGGATGAAAGGCAAAGATTTTCATGGAACTCCATCAACCTCAACTAGTTCGTTACGTGCACTTTTTTCTAAAAAAAATATTCTAACGGTTTTTGGCTAAGATTTGAATTACTTATGTTTGAGATATTGGATGACGATCTATCCTTTATCTTAATTTAGCGAGGAAGTTCTGTTCCTCGGTAAATTTATATAACAGAAAACCTTGAAGGATGCACGAACCTTACTACCAAAATAAGATAGAGTTCATTTAAATATACAATTTTATGAAATAACTTTTTGGTGGCAACTAGCATTTCAGAGGGTAAAAGAGCAGGACATTCTGTTAGGAGTTAGCCTGTCCCAGGGTGTGGCCACCCCTGCCCTATTGCGAGCCCCAGGTCCTGCTCCCCTCAGGGGCTCACCTTATGTGAGTACGGGTTTTTGGCGCACCCGGGGGTTCCCGAGCCAATCATCGCCACATTCATCCCCTCACCCCCATCCGGTCGAGGTGGGTTCTTCAAGTGACCGGTGGACCCAAGGTAGGCTCTCGTGCGTTCTTTGCATTCCATCCATACCGCACCTCACCATCGTTTCTTTCTTCCCTTATCACTTTCCGGCCATTTCGCACCACGACATTCGCATATCTCTTTTTCTTCCCCGCCGGCCTACCTTGCGTGCGAAACGCCCACACAGTTTTAGTTTCTTTTATCTTTTTATTTAAATCCTCCGTGGACACAGCCTGACGGATACCCGCGCACCGCGTGCGCAGCTGGGTGAGTGGGTAATGGCGTCATCCCCACCACCCGGGGTCGTCATGTAGGGTTTGTGTTCGTATCCGCTGTTCAACTGCAGTCCCGCGGGGGGGCCATTGCATGAGCTGCTGACTTCTGACGGCGATTGGGTCCCTCTGTCTATGTTCTGGGAGGTGTGACCCTGGGGTGAGTCTGGTATAGATAGGCCACTCACCCAAGCCGGGGTAACGCCCGAGAAGTCATAGCCCGAAGTCGGAGACGGTTGCAATGGTGGAGGATTTTTTTTCGCTATGGAGCACCCTTTCTCCATTATAAACAACAAGCGCCGTAAAACTTTAGTAACAGAAGTAGCACCGCCAACAGCTGGTTGTTACTTAGTGATTACCCGTACAGAGGAAGGACAATCATTCGAGAAGGTGAACCCTTTTATCATCCAGAAGGGCATTGACTCAGTTGCTGGTCCGGCTCTTTCCTGCACTCGGCTTCGTAATGGTTCGTTGTTAGTGCAAAGCAAATCCGAGGCACAAAGTAAGTCCTTGTTGAGCGCCACGCTTCTCCACGGTTATCCTATCCGTGTTGAGAAGCACCGCACCTTGAATTCTTGTAGAGGCGTTGTCACCACGCATAGCCTCGATGGTATCTCTGACGAAGACCTGGTGGAATATCTTGCAGACCAGAGGGTGACAGCGGTTCATCGAGTGCAGGCTAAACGCGACGGCGTGTTGGTACCCACTCGTACCCTGTTTATTACATTTGATGGCGTCGATCTGCCCACGAGCATTTCCGCAGGGTACGAACGAATTTCTGTGAGGCCTTATATTCCTAGACCTCTGCGTTGTTTTAAATGCCAACGTTTTGGGCATACCCAAGTCTCATGTAAGAGTGCCGTTAACATCTGTGCAACCTGTAGCCAGCCCTCACACGAAGATACCTGTTCAACAGCCCCCGTCTGCGTTAATTGTAAAGGGTTTCATTCTGCTTCGTTTGCCGACTGTCCGCGGTACTTGGACGAGAAGGCGATCCAGGAGATCCGGGTAAAGGAAAAACTCTCCTTCGCCGAAGCCCGGAGGCGTTACCATGCGCGCCAACCTTCACTCCTGCGATCTGGCACATTTAGTTCTGTTGTTGCCTCGCCAGTACCACGAGTAGATGCCGAAACTCAGACCTGGACCTTGACTGGATTAACCGCCACTACCATCCGGCCGTCTATTAAGGCTACAGTTACCAAGCCGTATAAACCTGGTCCCAAGTCAATGAAGTCGCAAGCCGTTGAAAAGAAGCCCAAGCAGAAACTTCGTAGGGAAAATTTTTTGAAAGACCCTCCGCGTGCGCGCGGTAACAAAAGTTCGCCTTCTCCTCCTCGGAGGTCGCTGTCCCAGGAAGGTCCTGGGACAAGCCGCGCTCAGCGGCACCCTTCACCCATCGCCACCCAGAACCGATTCACGGCGCTTGAATCGGTTTCTGGCACTGAGCGTGTGGGCCCTCCCTCCGAGGAAGCTATGGAGTCTGACCAACTCCATACAAAAGCCCGAGCCCAAAGGTTAAACAAAAGGTAATTTTAAGCCGCCCTTCTAAATAGACAGTTTATCCCCTTATTCTTAATGGCTATCCTGACCTGGAATGTACGTGGTGTACGATCGCATAGGCCGGAACTGCAGCTTTTATTGCGTTCCCATTCGCCTATGGTCGTATGTTTGCAGGAGACTAAGCTTCGCCCTCACGATCCTTTTGATCTCCGAGGATATACTCCGGTTCGCTACGACCTTGAACCGGAGGAGGGTACTCCTGCTCATGGAGGTGTCATGTTCTTAGTGCGTAACGACGTTCATTTTAAACCTGTCACACTGACATCGACTTGCAAGCTGTTGCCGTTCGCCTTCACTTACCCGGCTTTTTGTTTTCTGTTTGCTCTGTATATTCACCTCCATCGTCTCCCCTCGCTCCCGCGGACATTCGAGCTCTCCTGTCCGCTCTCCCAACACCATTTCTTCTGTTGGGAGATTTTAATGCCCATCACCCACTATGGGGTTCGCCAAGGGCTTGTGCGAGGGGAACTCTTCTTTCCGACATTTTTTATCAGTTCAATCTTTCCATCCTCAATACAGGTGCACCTACTTTTATTTCTGATTCTTCTGGTACATTCTCTCACCTGGACCTTGCCATTTGCTCACTCCAGCTTGCTCATCGTCTTCAGTGGAACGTCGTCGCTGACACCTACTCCAGCGACCATTACCCCTGCATCGTTTCTCTTCTGTCGCACCACGTACAGCATTCCAGAGTACCTACCTGGATATTCGCAAAAGCCGACTGGAGCTTGTATTCCAGTCTCGTGCATTTTGACGACCAGCCCTTCTCCGACATTCACCAACTAGTGCAGCACCTTACGTCTATTATTTTCTCTGCCGCCGAACGCGCAATACCCCGTTCATCCTCCCAACCTCGGCGGCCACCTGTTCCGTGGTGGAACGAGGATTGTCGGGACGCCGTTCGTGCCCGTAGGACTGCACTTAGGGTGTTTCGGCGACACCCTACACTTGATAATTTGGTGACTTTTAAACAATCGCGCGCCAGGGCTCGTCGCATTATTCAGGATAGCAAGAAGGCATCTTGGGCTCGTTTTGTCGAGTCTTTTAATCGTTTTACGCCTTCATCCGTTGTTTGGGATAAACTTCGTCGCTTCTCAGGTAAAGTGTCACATTGTACTGTTTCTGGCCTTCAGGTTTCTAATGCCACCATAGTGGATCCGGCTGCCAACGCTAACACTCTGGGTGCTGCCTTTGAGGCGGTTTCCAGTTCAGACCATTATTCCGCCGGCTTTCGCTCTATTAAAGACCGGCTGGATTCCGCATCATATACTTTTCGGTCTGCTAATGATGAATGCTATAACGAACTATTCACAATGAGGGAGCTGGAGCACGCTCTTCATTGCTCTCGGCACTCCGCTCCTGGGCCGGACGGCATTCATGTCCTGATGTTAAAGAACCTTTCAGCCGACAGTAAACTATTTCTCTTACAGGTCTATAACCGTATTTGGCAAGACGGCATTTTTCCTTCCGTTTGGCGCGAAGCCACCATTGTCCCTATACTTAAGCCTGGGAAGGATCGCCAACTACCTTCCAGCTACCGCCCTATCTCCCTCACCAGTTGCATTTGCAAGGTGATGGAGCGCATGATCAACGGGCGGTTAACATGGTGGCTTGAGTCTCAGTGCGGGTTTCATCGCTATCGCTCTACCGTCGACCATCTGGTGTCCTTGTCGACGCATATTATGAATGGATTTCTGAGAAAGTGTCAAACCGTGGCTGTATTTTTTGACCTGGAGAAAGCTTATGACACTTGTTGGAGGGGCGGCATTTTACGTACACTTCAGGATTGGAATATCCGCGGTCGTCTTCCCATATTTCTTCGGGAGTTTATGACGGACCGCGTCTTTCGTGTACGTGTGGGCTCGGTTTTATCTCGTCGTTTTATTCAAGAGAACGGAGTACCGCAGGGCTCTGTACTCAGTGTCACACTTTTTGCGATTGCTATCAACCCCATTGTTGATTGTATTCCACCTGGCATTTCATCGTCCCTTTTTGTTGAGGATTTCGCTATTTATTGCCGTTCACGGCGGACCTGTCTACTCGAACGCCGTCTCCAGAGCTGTATCGACCGTCTCTACGCCTGGAGTAACGCCAACGGCTTTAATTTCTCCGCCGAGAAATCCGTCTGCATCAACTTTTGGCGCCGGAAGTATTTCCCTCCGCCCTCTCTCCATCCAGGGATACTTCCGTTTGCAGACGAGGCGAAATTTTTGGGGTTGATTTTTGACAGGAAGTTGTGTTGGACCTCGCACGTTTCCTTTTTAAAAGCAAAGTGTGACCGTTCTCTTAATATTTTACGTGTTTTAAGTGGCACATCCTAGGGAGCTGATCGGACCGTCCTTCTTCGCCTTTATCGCTCTTTGGTCCGATCCAAGCTTGATTACGGGTGTATTGTTTATTCGGCGGCACGTCCAACTGTGTTACCTCGATTGAATGCCATTCACCATCGTGGCATAAGAGTCGCTACAGGGGCCTTTCCAACCAGCCCTGTTTTTAGCCTGTATGCTGAAGCTGCAGAGCCTCCGTTGTCCTTCAGGCGTGAGATGCTCTTGTGCAGCTATGCTTGTCGACTCTCAAGCTTGCCTGACCACCCGTCCTTTGAGTTATTTTTCGAGGAGTCACTTGATCGTCACTATTTTATTAGCTCCTCTGCTTTGCTCCCACCAGGGGTTCGCTTTCGACAGCTCCTTCGGCATTTAGACGTTCCGCCAGCGCCGGCCCTTCCACGGGGGAAACGCGTTTTCCTCCATGGTCTCGCGCTGAGGCCCACTGTCACCTTGGGCTAACGTCGATGCCGAAGACTGAGACCCCTGCTTCAGTCTTTAGATCGGCTTTTTTAGAAGTACGGGCTCAATTCGGAGACTTCCATTTTATCTTTACCGATGGATCTAAGACTGAAGCTGGAGTTGGATGTGCCTTTGTTTCTGGTCACTGTAGTTTTAAGTTTCGTTTACCTGGACAATGTTCAATTTTTACCGCCGAACATTTTAGCATTTATCAATCTATTTTATACATTCAGCGGCACGCCTTAGAGCACTGTTTTATTTGTACGGACTCTCTGAGTGCCCTTCAGACTATTACTGCGCTGTACCATTACCACCCGCCTGTACAGCGCATACATGACCTGCTCCACTCGCTTGGTGTCACTGGCTTCAGCGTGTCCTTCATGTGGATTCCAGGTCATGTGGGCATCTCTGCCGACGCCGCTGCGAAATCGGCGATTTTATTACCCAGATTTTTTACCTCTGTTGTTCCCTCGTCAGATTCGTGTGTTATTTTACGTCACCGCATCCTCCTGCGCTGGCGCGATGAGTGGACGGCCCTCCGGGGGAACAAGTTGCGGGAGTTTAAGCCTCTCCCGTTAATCTGGGGTACCTCTTCTCGTTCTTCACGTCGGGAAGAGGTACTTTTAGCCCGTTTACGAATTGGACATTGTCGTTTTAGTCATAGTTACCTGCTCAGTGGTGATCCCGCTCCGCTGTGTCAGCAGTGTGACGTGCCCTTAACGGTGCGTCACATTTTAACTGAGTGTCAAGTTTTAGCTCCACTGCGCGTTCGCCTGGGTCTGCCTGTTGGCATAGCCAACGTTTTGGCAGACGACGCGCATGCTGTAGAATGTCTTTTACGTTTTATAAGTGACATTGATTTTAATCGTCGCATTTGATGCGCTGAGCGTCTTTTAGCTTTGTTATTTTATTCTGTATGTTTTCATAGGGACTTGCTCCCCAGTGACATATGGCGCTCATGTCCCTCGCATTCTACAGTTCTTGACACGTTTTAATCTTTTATTGGCTATGCTTTTAGTGTGTTGGTTTTTCAGATATATTTATTGTTATTATTGTTGTTATTGTTATTCTTGTTGTTATTTTTATTATTGTTGTTATTGTTATTGTTATTCTATTGTTAGTTTTAACTTTTTGGACATCGCGGGTTTGTGTCCCGTTTTTTAATTATGCGGTTTTTTTACCTTTTATATTTTGATCTTATATTTTACACATTGTAAGGGCGCTGATGACCCTAGCAGTTTAGCGCCCTTAAACCGCATATCATCATCATCATCACCCCAGGTCCTGCTGGCCCGGTGGGTAGTTCCTGATCAGGGCACCTCCTAGGGTTACGTGGCGGACGGACAGTGTTCGTTAGCCGTAGAGAAGGCAACCTGTCTAGGGAAAGGAAAACCCCGAAATCAAATCTGGTCCTCCAAGTTGGGGGTTGTGCGGAGGCTGGTTCTATCCCACGTAAAAACATTTACTCAGGGGAACAGAAATAGCCGGACTGATTACAAGATGACGATCTTCGCCCGAAACAAGCACCTGAGAAAGGACGTTTCAGAAATCATGAATATAGCCGCTTGGAGTTTTAGAGGTATATTCAACAAGAAAAGCGAATTAGAAAAAAGAATTATTAAAAGGAAAGGTAGATATCGCATTAAAATCAGAAACAAAAAAGAAACTAAAGGGAAAAATGCGACCACGTAAGTATTTTAATGTTATAGTGGAGTACCCCGAGATAAAAGAGCATCAGCAGGAACAACCATTCTGATTAATAAGCAATATATAAATAGGATAGACAGCAGCTATCATTTATCAATGAAATAATAATGCGTCTCAGACTCTAAATAGACCGAGTATATATGACATTAGCGAGTATATATGATCCACTGCAAGAAAAGAAAGAGGAAAGCAAAGAATTCTTCAAAGACTTACAAAACCACTTAGACACAATAAATAAGAATGCTTATTTGGTGGTCGGAGGGGTCTTCAACGCTAGAATTGGCCGAACAGCCATAAAAGACGTAGTAGGAATCTTCGGCGAAGAAGTTGTAAATGACAATGGGAAAACACTCAGAAATTTCTCTTCTTTTAATAAGTTGAAAATGACAAACTTATTCTTCAGGCATAAGGACATCCATAACTATACATAGACCAGCAGAGGTCAGAAAACTATAATTTATTATATTCTAACAAAAGACAAATTATCACCACAAGCATTAGACACTAGAGTGTACAGGAACTCAGACCATTATACCCTGCTCAGTAAAATAAAAGTTATGAAAAGGTGGCAAGGAAATAAACGAAAAAAAATACATCAAAGACAAGATGCAGACGTTCAAAGTATCCATTTATTGAATGAGGATAGCATACGAAGATTCTGTTGCGATCGATTAGACAAGAGCATACCTATAAATCAACCAGCATTGAGTCTGGATGTTAATTTGGAGTATAAAGAATTTAAAAATGTCCTCCTAAGAGTAGCTTATGAAGTTCTGGGCTAGAGAAACAAATGTACATGGAAAAATGCCTCTATATATGAAATGAAAATATAGCTCAATTAGTTAAGGAAAAGAAAGAAGCACATATTAAATTCCTTACTACCAAAAATAGCATCCATAGAGTCAAATACAAACTGAAATGTGTTTTAGTAAAACGAGAAACAAGAAAACAACAGCGAACGAGCTGGGACAGATACATAAATAGTATAGAGCATGGTATCCATGGAACGCAAGCAATTGGTTATAAAATAATGAATCATCTAAATAAGAATGAAAAAGATAGTATAGATCTTAATGTTATTTCTGGAGAGGTTTGACTTAACATTTTTAAGGAGCTATGGACTAATACTGAAACATCTAAAGCAGAAGAACATCATGAATACATTGCTGTAAATTGCGGCAGTATCTCCTCCTGTCCGATGTTGTGATTTTTTTAATGCCCGTAGCTCGCGGCTTACCTTTCTGCAGCCTCCGCGTCGACTCCAGATGTTCGAAGTATGCTGGTTCTCTGCATTTTTTTTATCCTCGGCTAGCTAAAGTAATTTCTAGAATATGTGAGAGCATGGACTTTCCTTGGTAAAGGAAACGTAGATCTCGGGTGTGGTAAAGCAGAGAAAATAGACGTGCTTTAGTTACTAAAAGACGACACTGCAGTTTCTTTTATTTATCTACTTCTGATGGTACACAACACTGATATTGTCGCCGTTAAAACACTGTCCACTGCTGTTGAAACACGGCGCTGATATGACGCAAAGTTTATATACTTATTAGATCTCTTTACGCGTAGCGATTCCTATGTGTGTTGCGAAAACTGTCTTAATTCACTCTTAATTAAATATCTCTCAAATATCCTGCAGCATCTCTCTCTGCTTGTAGTTTAGAAAATCACCCTGATTTTGATCCTAGCAGATCTATTTATAGTCGCAGGCTTCTTGGGCTGCTTCATTACCTATTGGTGCATTTTTAGCGCCACTCAACGCGTCTCACTATTTCATTGCTCCAATTTTAACATAAATCGCGGCTTTTCCTAATTTTACCGTTAAGCTTGTTGTCTCCCTCACTCTGGTCACGGCGAATTATCGTACAAAGGAACAAAAGCTCTACGCCCTCGCTGTACGAACAATACGTTTGCTACCAGAGAGACATCGTAAAACTAGACTTTTTGCTTCGAAGACACTTTTCCTGCAGCTAAAATATCTCGTCGTGGACAGTATTTTAACATAGCGCTTAAATTATTTACATTAAACAATTTATAACTCCTCTAATATTAGTAACCTAAATACAGACATATCGTTAAATCACCCTTCTTAAACTACACAGGCAGTAAAAGAAAAAGATTTGTACATAGCATAATTTAACCTCACTAAAAATTAATTAATCAAATTATTAATAATTACATATCTCGGGCTCGGCCTAGAGTTGCCGTTTCAAAATCCAATTACTACTGAAGAATCAAATACCATATTAGACTCATTTAAAAACAGAGTCTCCTGGTAGTGATGGAATGAATACATAAATGTTAAAATATGTATCAAAATATCCTAAGTTGAGGTTTTTAGATATACTGAATATATGCTGGCACACTGTTCAAATGCTGCAGAATGAAGAATAGGAATTATAATACCAATTTTTAAAAAGGATACAGGAAAGATTGTAATAATTACAGAGGAATTAGGTTATTAAGTACAGGATATAACAAGTATTCAAAAATCCTGAATAGACGGTTAAATGCAAGTTCTGAGCATATGTTAGCAGAAGAACAGCATCGATTTAGAGTAGGAAGATGTGTTTTTGCGGTTCAACAGCTTATACAAAATAGAAGAGAGTTTAATTTAGAGACTCTTGCGTTGTTTATAGATTACGTTAAGACTTTCGATAAGGTACTCCGCGACATGGTACATATGGAAAATCAAGAGTATTCCTTCCACTTAACATCAGTGATAAAGGAAATGTATAAAGACACAGTCATTAGCACTGATAGCGGAATATATACGAGTAAAGGTCCCAGAACAGAAACAGTTCATTTAGGATTAAGACAGGGTTGTCCATTGGCGCCCACACTTTTTAATATACGAGTATACATAGCTGCTGAAGCAGAATGGCTAGCTCAACTAAGACATCATTTTAAAGTAGGTAAAATAGTTTTAGATACGATTTTATTTGCTGATGATCAAATTATTTTTGCGGAAACTGAAGACCAACTATAGGTAAGCTTTTAAGCTTAGCAAAATAATGTTAGAATAGAATTTAAGAATTTCAACTGATAAAACTAAATGAATTGCCTTCCAAGGTAACTACAACAGAAGATCAAAAATAATAATAAATAACAAAGCCATTGGCTCAGGCGGTAAAGTCTGTAGCCCGCATTCGGGAGGTCCCGGGTTCAAATCCTGTGGGCCGACCAATCTGTCTGAGTTTTTTCGTGGTTTTCCTCAGTCGCCAAGGTAAATACCGGATTGGATATTTACGAGTAATACCACGACCCAAAGTTCCAACTTAAGTCTAAAGCAATAGTAAAATGAAAAATAAGTGGTAATAGCGAATGCTATGCCATCTATCCACAGACAAAGTAAGCAGCTAGACTCAACGACACCCTAATGCCATCTGCACGGCATAAAGCAGGGGTTACAGGGATGAGACCTTGAAGGCTAACTGTCCGCCTTTCTGTGTGAGGGCGGCGGTTAGACTGGACGACACCCTAATGCCATCTGCACAGCATGAATCAGGGGTTACAGGAATGAGACCTAGAAGGCTAACTGTCCATCACATATCGTTCAAAGAGATATCCACCAACAGATCCGTCTCGATATGACCAAGGAGTTAAAGCGACGTAAAATAAAATAGAATAAAAAAAAGTTCGAAAATTTAACTATTTAGGATGTAAAATCTCCGCTATCTACCAACCATATATTGAACATAAAATACACAAGTTTCAAAAATTATGTGGAACGATTAAAAGAACATTGAAAACAAAGAACAAAGTTAGAAAGGAAACGATAATTAAATTTTACAAAACAATGGCCTTACCGGTATTAATGTATGGATCCAAATACTGGATAATGAATACCAAACATAAGAGAATAATCGAAACAGCTGAAAGGAAATTCTTGCGCTATGTGGCTGGATATACCCTAAGAGCCCAGGTACAGAATGATATTATACGTGATAAGCTATGCACAACTGACGTAAATAGCATATTCATGAAAATAAAAAAAAAATTGGTATCAACACATATTAAGAATGACACCATTAAGACCAGCTAGATGCATTTATGAGTATAGAACAAAAGGAAAAAGAATTATTGGTCGACCAAGACTTCCATGCGAAGACAAACTCTGAGTCGGAACGGACTGCTACCGGTCCACCTTGTAGTAGATGATAGACGATGAAGACTAACCTTTTCACAACATTCGCTTTTATTCTTTCAATTTTTCAAGACTTTAAACCGCACAGTTTGAAAGGTTCAGTGATGACTGAGTTTCTACAAACGGCATGCTAATATAAAGTATAGACTTTATCCGCCAGCTTTGTAAACTTTCGACTATCGTCTCAGCCCCTATTTTCTATTCGTTACGTCCAACAAAATGTGTAGGTACTGAAACCACCTCTACCTTATATACAAAATATTCGAAAATTCCCCTTACAAACTTTTAGGACTTTTAGAGAGGACTAAATAGATCATGTTTTGAGTAGGAACCTGTCCGGGAACGTACCGTTTCCATGCTACAACCATTTGAAAACATATGTTCAAAGCGACCACTTTTGCTTAAGTACTTTAGTTAGGCAGTGCATCACTTTTCTTACAATTCAACTCATTAGGTAATACTGCTAAAGAAATAAACAGAAAGCTTAATCAATTTTCACAAAAACTTTTGTTTATAGTTAAACTCAACAATTCGTTTTTGTCTTCCTCACAGGATGGTTACCTGATTCACTACAACCCATAAGGAAATAATACTTAAGAAACAAGAAGCATATTTAATCATGTTTCACAAACACTTTTGTTAACCTGAACAATCCGCATTTCCCTTCGTCACAGGATGGTTGATATTCTGTTCCGCTACAACTCCGGTTTGATGCGACCACTACTAAAGTTGTTGTACACATTGTACCTAAGAATGATGTTCTGGTAAAGTCTCTCCATCACTCCTGGTATCTCTGCAATTTGTTGTGCAGTGACCACAATTCGTGCCAACATTCTTCCTCTGGCTCTACAAACAAGCAAATAAATAAAATCTGCAATTTTCCATTCCGGCACCTTGACAGTTAAACCGGGACGTGTATTAACAAATTTTCAGTTTATTAATACAATACACTGACATTATCATTGTACAGATAATTAACTGTAACCAATAAAAAGAAAGAAAATACAAAAAATCTGATGTGTTACACTCACATGACTTTCTCTACTCTTGTACAAACTATTTTTACAAACTCTTATTCTTTATCTATTTCATATTAATCGAGATGGAGTCGCTGCCGAGAAGCGAGAGGAGACGGACGTGTGTGACGAGCTCTAGCGCGGATAAAAACTGGGAGTACAGTTGGAAGCTTATAGAGCCAGCATAGGCTTATTTAAATGTGGAGGACGTACTTTGGGAAGAAAGTGTTTGGGAGAGTTAAATGCAACGGTGGAGTGGTATGTGTTGGTGATAATTGTTATATTAGTGATTGGAGGAGTGGAACTAAACCCAGGACCGGAAATGGAACAAATTATGGAAATTTTGAAAGGTATCGCAGAAGAAATATCAAACCTCAAAGGAATGGAGAAGAGAATTGACGATAAAATAATAAAGGAATTCAACGCGGTAAAATCAACATGGGCGAGTTTCGAGCACGAGGTGAATAAGGAATTTATAGAATGTAATAGACGAATGTTACGGTTGGAGAGAGCAGAAGAAAGGAGGAGTAGAATGAATGTTATAATATTTGGAATTGAGGAAACAAGAGGAAAAAGAATCAGGGAGCAAGTGGAGGAAATTTTGCAAGATAAATTAGAAATAAAGTTGGGTGGCTGGGAAATAATAGTTATTTTTAGAGTGGGAAGAAGAGGCATGAACCCAAGACCGGTAATAGTCAAGTTGGCAACGATGAAAATAAAATGGACAATTTTAAGTAGTGTTAAAAAACTAAAAGGGACAAGATTATTTGTGGAACAAGATTATGGGAAAAAAGAGAGAGAGAATTAAGAAGTGTATATTAATAAGAGAGATGAAAAAAGCTAGAGCTAGAGGAGACAAGGCATATGTACGAGGATTAGACCTTTGGATCGATGATAGAAAACAGGATATCCGCCAAATAAGTTGGAGTGATTCTTCAGAAAATTCACGAACCAGAGGAAGGAAGAAGTCAGGGGAAAGACAAGGAACGGGGAAAGTAGTTTTGATAGAGAGACAAGGCGAAGGGAGTTGATGACGTCACCGGGCAAGCAAGATGGACCAGAAAAACAGCTGAGAGAGGATACACAAAGGCTGCCAAAGGAGATAGCCACGGGACCAAGCGAAAGGGACGAGACGAAGCCCAACATATTCTCTTCACCAGCAGGAAGCATCATACAGGTGGAAGAGGGAACGCAAGGCCAGAAACTTGTGGACAGATTTCCATTGACAAGAAGCAAGGCCAAATTACAGCAGTTCAGGTTTGAGAGGAAGAGTTTGGTATAGCAAAAGGCATTGGGGGTTATATTCTGGAATGTACAAGGATTGTTTGAAAAGTTAAAGAATAGAGAAATAATGCAGATCTTAAGATTAGGTGATGTGATAGGGGTGGTAGAGACTTGGTTGGCAAACAACTTTCATGTGGAAATAAGCGACTTCGAGTTCTACGGGAAACGTGGAACAAAGAAGAGCGTAAGAGGACGAATGTCAGGTGGGTTAGGGATATTTGTTAGGAAACGTTTGAAATGCAAAGTGAAAGTGTGTAAAGATTTGGGAGAAAATTCGGTGTTGTGGTGCGTATTAAGTGTAACAGGGGAGAAGAAAGAGATATGTCTTGCAGTGGTATATAACCCGCCAAGTGCCTCGGATTTTTATAATCCAAAATTATTCAATTTAATTGGACAGGATATTGAGGACGAATGGTGAAGGAAAAAAAGCTGGTGGAATTTTGTGAGGAGTTCAATATGGAGATGTGTAATGGGGTAATAGGGAAAGATGAAATGGGGGAATTTATCTGTGTCATTTATAATGGTCAGAGTGTGGTTAACTATATGCTATACTCAATAGTCTTAGATATAAATATTGCAGATTTTGAAGTCTTGAATACAGTATGTTCTAGTAATCATTTCCATTGAGGCTAAGTTTTATAAGTAAATATAACATTGAAGCAAAACGAGAACATAAAGCAGGAGTTAAAATGGATAAATATAAATGGAGGGGTGAGGCGGCAGAAGTTTTTATGAAGGAATTAGGGTCAGACATAGGGATAATAAGGGAGAAAGAGGTAGAAGAATTGCTGAAAGAAAATAAAACGGACCAAGCGGTTTTATAGGTAGAAATGTTAGTAAAATATGCAGGTATAAGGATGAAAATGAAAGATTGTATAGATAGGAAACAGGGATGGTACGATGAAGAATGTAGGAGGGAAAAACAAAGAGTTTTAGGGGAACAGAAGGTGGAGGCAGGAAGAAGGGCAAAAGGAAAGAGAGGAGTTTTTGATTGCAAGATGGGGATACAGAAACTTGTTGGAAGTAAAGAGGAGAGAATGGGCCGAGAAGATGAGTATAAAGTTACATGCGGCAGCAAAAGCAAATGATATCAAAACAATATGGATGTTGGTGAAAAGAATGTATAAGGTTAGAGCAAGAGAAAATAATATAAGTGCGGAAGAATGGTTCAAGTATTTTAAAAATTTGCTAGGAGGGCAACATCATAACAAAAGAATATGGGTAATGGAAAACAACAATTATGTTGAGCAATTGGATAAACCGATAGATGCAGTGGAAGTGAGGGAACAAATTAATAGACTGAAAAGGGACAAAGCATGCGGTATTGATGGCATACCAGGGGAGTTTTGGAAAGTTTGGAGTCTAAATGAAAATCGATTAGAATTGCTGGTTAGGATATTAAATGCAATCTTTGAAGGGGGGAAGGTACCTAGGAGTTGGAAAACAGCAATAGTGGTGCCAATATTTAAGAATAAAGGGGAGGTGGATAACCCAGAAAATTATAGGGGGATTAGTTTGTTATCAGTGTTAGGTAAAGTTTATACAGGGGTTTTGGCTGAAAGAGTGCAAAGTTGGGCGGAGCAAGAGGGAAAAGTGTCTGATCTAAAGGTGGGATTTCGGAAAAACAAGAGAGCAATAGACAATATTTTATATCTTCAATGGTAAATAAATATTTATCAAACAAAAGGGGAAGATTGTATATCTTATTTGTTGAATTAGAAAAAGCTTTCGACACAATAAATAGGGAAGCCTTATGCACCAAATTGGGTATGAAAAGAATGAGTAACTAGTGTATAAGAACAATATAAACAATATATGAAAATAATGATTTTTGTATAAGATTTGATAAAAATGTAAGGATGAAGGAGATTAAAAATTGTATAGGTTAAGGCAAGGCTGCAAGTTAAGCCCTATATTATTTAATTTGTTCATTGACGATATTCTAGAAATAATTAACTTTGAAAATAATAAAATAATTGGGAATGAGGAGATACCAGGGTTACTATTCGCGGATGATTTGGTTGCAGGATCAATAACTACTGTGGGATTAAACAAAGTAATTGGAGCAATAGAGAGTTTTTATAACAAGTGGAGCCTTAGGGTTAATACAAGCAAAACAAAAATAATGTTATTTAAAAAGGGTAATAAGTTGAGAAAGGACGAAAAATAGAGTTGGAAAGGTAAGGAAATTGGGGTTGTTAGAAATTTTGATTATTTGGGAGTAAGACTAAGTAGCAACGGTAGATGGGGAGAACAAAAGAAACAGGCTTTAACAAAAGGAAAAGTGGCGATGAAAGTTATTAGAGCATGTTTAGATAAAATACCTGGGATGCACGTAAAATGGATAGAAAGAGTATATGGAGCAGTAGTTGAGGCAAAAATGCTGTATGGTGCAGAGATTTGGGGTATTGAGGAGGGGTGGGAACAGGTAAATAAAGTGCATAGGAGCTTTTGTAAAATAATTCTGGGTCTACCAAGAGCCTCACCTAATGGGGTTGCACAAATGGAGTTAGGGAGATTTGGTAGTAAGGCTAAACGTATTGAAAGAATAGTGAAATATTGGTTGAGAATTGCGGAATCAGAGAATAATAATATTTTAAAACAATGTTTGGAGGTTCAGAAAAAGCTAAATAAAGAGGATACTTAGTATAAGCGCCTAGAACCAATTCTCAATGAAATACGGTGTGGGGATATTTGGAAATATAGACAATCACGTGAGAAGGGATGTTGGAAAAGAGTTAGATTGAGGATTGAAGATATGGAAAGACAGGAAATAATTAGTAGTTTTAATTCAAAAAGATTATATGTATATGCAGAGATTAAAAGGACATGGGAAAGAGAAAACTATGTTAATGTTTGTAATAAAATAGCAAGAGAGGGCTTTGCATGGGCTAGGTCAGGGGTGGTGAGGTTAAAAGGCATAGCAGAAGGAGAAAATGCAGATAAATGCCCATTATGTAATAGCAAATTTAATAATTACTGGCATTTAATGTTAGAATGTGAAGGAACAATAAATATGAGGAAAAAATTACAAAGAAACAATTGGTCTAGATTACCAAATGAAATTATAGGTAAAAGGTTGTTAAGGATAAAATCCAAGGAAAGTTTATTTGAAATAGGAAAATATTTAGGTGTAGTGAGAAATAAATGGTTGAAAAAAAAATAGAAATAGGGAATAGAAAGAAAATGCAGATTGTTGAATCATAAATTAAATAGGACCTAAAGACTCAACAACCATGGTGTTGGATGTTTGTGGGCCCTTAGTAATGCAGCAACTTAGTGAAAATGATATGTAAAGGGTAATGTGTAGAGATAAAATTATGTATTATAGAACTTATGAGAATTAATTTATGTAACTAACGAAGTGAAATAATATATATATATATATATATATTAATCGAGATAAACATTTGCAGAAACGATCTTTTGACATGCAAAGAGAATTACATTTTAAACATAGTGACCAGTTCTAAAAATATTTTACTATGGCTTAAGGCGTACTAAGTTCTCCTTGTTTTGTATTTGCAAGGGCAATATAGAAATACAGTAGCCTTTAAGCACAGACATTACTCTTAATAGCTGATTGCTAGGTGCAGCACCATTCTTTTTGCCATAGATTAATACTCTTTGCATATCCAAGACAAAAAAATGAATAACGAATTCCCATTTGAGAAAATTATTGAAACATTTAAGGGAATAACAAGCAATGTGTCGAAAATGGTTCACTCAAAAAATGTATATGACATAAATTGTGTATTTTAACGCAATCTACATTTTTTGTGTAGTAAAATTTTGTCTATTTCTTATGGTTTACCAGTTATGCAAAAGTTGTTCACAATGAAGAATACTTTTGGAGACATTCCCAGAAAATTCAAGATATCCATTTTATTTGATATGAAAGTATCTTAAACATATGATATTTTAATCAAAATCGTTAGAGCCATTTGTGAGAAAATTAAAATTTTCGAAACATGTTCCATGTAAAGGGTAGTCTGGGGTGGGGGGATTTTCTTGAAAACCTTCTTGTCGCATCTCTGGAGGATACTGAACCTAAATACCAAGTTTGGTGTTTATCCGATTGTTCGTTTCTGAGTTATGCTGATCACAGACACAGACACACACACACACACACACACACACACACACACACACGGACATGTTTCCAAAAATGCTTTTTTGGATTCAGGGGGTCTCAAAACATATATTTCCGGTGAAATCTCGGTAACTAATTTTTGGGTGGAATACGTCCCCTACTTACTATACGTAGTAGAGAAGGTAAAAATTGTTATACTTATTTTAGTAGTAAATAAGATAGTTTCATGACAAATGAAATGTATATCTCGAATTTTCTGGGAATGTCTCCAATAGTATTCTTCATTGTGAACAACTTTTGCATAACTGGTAAACCATAATAGATAGACAAAATTTTACTACACAAAAAATGTAGACCGCGTTAAAATACACAATTTATGTCATATACATTTTTTTTGTTGAGCGGACCATTTTCGAGATATTGCTTGTTATTCCCTTACATTTTCCAACACACTTTTTCTCAAATGGGAATTCGTTATTCATTTTTTTATGTCCTGGACATGCAAAGGAGAGTGGAATGCGCCACATGTAGCAACCAGTTCTTAAAACATTTGACTGTCGCTTAAATCCTACCATATTCCCCTTGCATCTACAAGAAAATTAGCAATACGATTAACATCTCGATTAACATGAAGCATATGGAGAATAAGCGTTTGTAAAAATAGTTTGTGCAAGAGTAGAGAAAGTCATGTGAGTGTAACACATCAGATTTTTTTTAAATTTTCACCTACTGACTCAAAATAAACATATCACAATTACATTTCTACTGGTAGCCAGTAAAAATAACTAACCGGTAAACAGCTATTTAACTAAGCCATCTAAATAAATAACTAAATGACTGAATATGCTTCGGAAGCCGACAACTTAGGTACTGGTATCCAGCACCTCCAATACAAAACTAACACTATAATAATCAAATAATTCATAATAATTCATTAATGGCTAAAATTGTTTTGTCCTTGTCTACTTTAATTGTTTATGAGATATTTAAATTCATTTTCTTTTATTTCTTTTGTGGTGTTTATATAATTCTATACCCTGATTAGTTAAATTCACTCTTTTACCCTAACCTCTCAGCAGTAAAATGTATACTAAATTCACAGTTATTAAATTTACACTTCACTTCCATGTCACTTCACTAACCTAATAGTAATTTATATTAATATCATATAAAGTAGTTCACAATACACTTCACTTTCACACCTGTTATTTAATAACCACCAAAACTATTCTTCATGCCGGCAATAACTCCCACTTATACTCCTCCCTTGTAACAGCACCGATCTCCTCACTTTCTTCTTCAGTGCACCCCACTTCTCGCACCATCTACCAGCTCGTCTAGTGGTTGTAGTAGTCAATAGGTTGAATTTTGTTGTTATATGGCCATCACATTACTGGGAAGGTTGTTTTTTTTAAGTGTCATTATGTTGTTCATTACTTATTAGTAATATTGTTTACGTTTGTTGTTGTTCCTATGGTTATGTCATTAGTAAATGTCGCTGTAGTAGTTTATAGTCTTGTCGTGTAATCCATAGGTCATTATTTGAGTATGTATTGATATGTGTTAGATCTTAATTTCTTCTCTTTTATATCTTTCCCTTCTTCTTTCTTCCTGTGCTTACCTTCCTATTTTATACTCCTTATCTTCTTTCTTCTCCTTCACTTATTCTTACATCTTCTTCCCCATCTCTCTCTTCTCCAGCTCTCCTATTTTCTTCAATTACTTCTCCTCTTCCTTCTTCCTTATAATTTACATGCTCCATCACTATGAAATCTTCTTATCTAAATTATTCTCTGTTCTATTCACTTAACGGTTTCCTTTTTGTTTATTTTTATTATTTTTTATTATTTTTCTCCCTTTTCTCTTCTTAACCGCCTCATTATTTGCTTAATCTATAGATTCTTCTCTCTTCTCCCTACCTTACCGCTTCATATGTTTTTACATACATTTAATTTCCACTATTTTTTAATAATAGCATATATCTCCACATTTCTTCTTCCTATTATAATCCAAAGCTATCTTCTTATATTATCGTTATTATAATTATCCTCCTCTTCTTCTTCGCTCCCTTATTCCTCTCCTACTTCTTCATCTCTTCTTTCTTCTCCCTGTGAGATAAATTGATGTAATCGTATGCGTTATGATCTTCTTACTATTACTTTCTCTTCATTGGTTCCTAAAATGTCTTCTTGTGTATCACTACTTCCCTCGCTAAATTGTTTATTTTTAGGGCTTTGCTCTAGATGCATATATAATTCTTTATTTCTCAATATATTATTCACTTGATGGCCACTAAACGCTATTCTTTCTTCTCTAAGCTGTTCTGAAAATTGTACACATTCGAACAAAACTTGCTCTGGGTTGGCTTGTCTTTTACACAGGCTACATATATCGTCCTGTGTTCTGTTAATTCTTTTCCAGTAGGTTTTGTATGGTCAATGACTTGTAAGGTAATTGATAATTCCTTTGGTAGGTTGAATATGATTTAACATCAATCTTTCCGAGATATTATTAAATAAATTAAAAGTTCTTCTTCTAGCCTCAGTGTTTCCCATTCCAGCTGCCATCGAGTTTTTAAACTAAATTTTATATCACATATGTTGTTACATTGTCTGCCAGTTATTGCATATATTTTCTCCATGTATCCTTTCTTAAAAGAAACTGCATCCCTTAGTTTTATTATTAAATCAGTTGGTCACATGCCTGTAGCTACTAATAGGGCCAGGGTAGGCCAGGGACTTAACGCTACAGTAAATCGTAACAACACTTTTTTCTGAGATCTTCGCAATAAGGTTTTTATCTGTACGTCATTCATCCTCATTGCCCAGATCTCTGCTCCATACGTTTTTATTGAGGCAAAGATACTTGTATGATTGGTTGATATGTCATTTAGTGGAACATTAATATTTGATTGAACTAATCTAGTTAATATCATCATTACTTTTTCAGATTGTTTCCCATCATATTCTGTGTGTATTCTAAAATTAAGACGCTCATCTAAATAAATACCTAAATATTTAACTTCTCTTTGGCGTCTTATGTTTTTATTATCATACTTTATTCATGGATCTCTCTTAAGGTTGCCTTTGAGAACCATATATCCTGATTTATTTAGAACTACTTGGAGTTTGGTATTGCTGCACCAATTGCTTAGTTAAGTTATTTGCTTTTTATTTCACTTCTACTGTTTCCTTCTATTAAAAATAACACATCGTCCGAATATGCTACGGTGTTTTTAACATTTGCATCAGTAATTAACTCATCCAACAATATTTCCAATACAATATCCCAAAAGGTTGGTCCCAAAATCGAGCCTTGGGGACAACCCTTGGTAACATACCTATACACTATATGTTCCATTCCCTTTATATGGAACCTTCTGTCTTTACAGTTATCTTTTAAAATGGCATACAGGTATTTTGGGAATCCTTTCTCCCGTAATCTTTCAAATAATACTGACCACCATAAATTGTCAAATGCACCGGAAATGTCAATTAAAATTCCAATTAAATATTTAGAATGCGTTGTTTTAACAGTTTCCATTACACAATTTATCGCGTCTTCTGAGTTTTCCCCTCCCATTCCCTTTGGTTTCCATTCATACTTATCATTAATCTAAATTCTTTTAATCTTTTACAAATCAGTTCTTCTAAAATCTTTCCTAAAGTATTCAATAAGCATATTGGTCTGTAGCATTTTGGATCCTTTGGGTCCTTTTCAGCACTTTTCTTCAAAATAATTACTTTCGTCTCTTTCAAGCAAAAAGGAAAACACCCTTTCCATATGCAGTCGTTAAACAGTTGTAATAAAAGCGGTGCAATTTTATCTTCCAAGGCTACTATAACTTCGTTTGTTATGCCAACTGGCCCTGCTGCTTTCTTCATTTTTAGCTTGTTTAGAATTAGTCTGATTTTGGAAATATCAAAGGAAAATATTAATCTATTATTTCAATATGGCGTATTCATTTCTATTTTTTTTTTTTTTTTGTATATGTAAAATGTTGTCCATACTTTTATCATCCTGAGGAAGTAACTTATCTAGGAGAACATTTGCTAAATTTTGCCAATTTGTTGTCATTTCCCCATTATCCTTTTGCAGAGTGTTTAAAATCTCGGGTGTTTTAATTTCCTCCATTATTGTTTTATAGGGCATACCCCATATATTTGTTTCTAATTCGTTTTCAACAAAATGTTTCCACGAACTTTTTCTAGTTTCTTATAAGCTGTCCTTATATTTCATTTTCGCCTCTCTATATTTATTCAAATATGTCTCCCTTTCGTCCATAATTATTGATCTTTGATAAATTCTTCCTAACATTTCTACGTGCCTTCTGTAATGCATCTGTCCAAATATTGTCATAGTAGTTTTTAGGTTTAATCATTGTAACTGATTTTTCTATCGCCTTTTGTATTGATTGAACTAACGTTTTGGCATCCTTGTCGACATATCCCCATTCATATTCCAGTTGTAAGTAATCAAACTCTTGTCTCAAAAGATACCAATTTGTTTGTTTGTACTTATAAATTTTATCTCCTCTTCCTTCTTGTATTTAAATTTCCCAATGTGGTATTCGAAATAAATTAATTTATGGTTACTGGTCACCATATCATAACCAACTTTCCAGTTTAGGATTTTATTTTTTGAATGTAAATTACATAGAGTAATATCGATATTTGCTCTAGCACCGACTGTGTTTTAAAATGTAGGAGGATTATTTGGTTTATTTTTGATACACAGATTTTGTTCAGAAATAAGTTCTTCCAGTTTTTGTCCTCTTTCATCCTTAATATTATTATATCACCAATCAAGTGGTAAAATTTGCTCATAGTTTTTAAAAACGTTACTGATTTCTTTTATTTTGTTTATGTATGAATCAATGGAATGGCTATATTGAAAATATTGATTTGCTAAAATAAATTTGCCACTATCGTATGTAACTTCGATACAATTCATATGTGAGTCCTCTAGTTGTGTGATATTAACTATTTGCAAATTTGGATTATAAGTGATAATAGATGTCACTGAATTCTCGCCGTAACTTATTGTTCTAGCTCTAACTGGAACATTTTTGACTCTACAGGCCTCAAACCAGGGTAAAGAGATAGGGTAGAGGTCAAAATGACATCAGCTGCTCGTCTGACGTAAACACCGCTCGTCGTGACTAGCCGGTTACATAGCAGGCAAACCAACTTGAAATTGTTGTAGCACAGAAGTGGTACGTATCCGGAGAGGTTCCTATCTAAACATGATCTATTCAGTCCCCTCTACAAGTCCTAAAAGTTTGTAAGGGGAATTTTAAAGTATCCTGTTTATTGCTATTAATGGGAAGCAGATGGGGAAAAAAATCTGTTATACATCCACATGACTTTCTCTACCTCTATCGTTTATTAATGAGTATACAAACTAAACTTACTAAAGCTTATTTCTATATCTACTACGTTTTAATGCAAATAAACCGTTGCAGAAAAAGCTACATTACCGATGTTATAGTGTCGCGGTAACTTTCGTTTTATCTTATTTGCTGAGCGCCTGTTATTGTTTTACTATTTTTTTTTTAATTTTGAGTTCTTTGTCCTCCGGCTAGCAATTATTATTCAGTCGAGCAAATCTCTTGAACAGGGTGTGTAAACGGAAAGGAGTTGTTACTAAAAGATAACACCGATAAAAGCATTTGTTTTTACACCTTTATTGCCGTCACACGTTATTAATTTCACATATTTACTCTTGATACACGCCCGACTGAAACTGTTATATTTTCGAATGTAACTATAATCACTTATTTGCCGCACATTATTAGTTCGAGGATTTCACATTTTGTAACTAACTTTACGACGCGAGAGATTCTGTAGAATTGCGTAACGTGTACTTCGTGAATGATTCTGTTGAACTGCGCGACGTGTAAACCGTGAATGATTCTGTTGAACTGAGCAATACTTGTCTCTGACTTTAGAATTTATACTCCCTCACCCCGATATGCCTAAACATTATAACAGAGCTGCTATTGGTTAATAAAGCGCGCCAGCATTAGCGTCTATTTCTATATCCAATCAAAATTACGAACACATATGCTCTAGGGAAGATATTCCCTCCATTTCTAAAGAATAGTGCGCTACTCTGACGTCATTTGCTTGTCTCTTCTAATTAATAAACAACTCAACCCCCCGCTCCTATTGTCAGTTTCAGTGAGGCCGTGTAAACTTATTTCATAACAATGCTTATAATTAACAAACATCTCAAATCATTGTCATACAATAATGTTAATTTACACTACAATCACTCTGGCATTCACAGTGTTGTGATATAAAATACTGCCTCAATAGATACAAAGAGAACAGCGAAAGTCAAATGTTTAAGAACTGGACGCTACATGCTGGTCTTAAAATTCCATACTGTTTCCATGCAATCGCAAGAAAGAACTGCATGTTGAAAGGACTTTAAAGAATGCTCAATAACTGAACATTTGGAACCATTAATAACAGATATTTCAGAAATGGCTTATGTCACAAGCAAAAAACTTATTTGAAATAAATTGTGTTATAAAGAGATCTCGATATTTTCGTATACATAGTGCGTTTTCCTCTATCGCTTAACGTTTCCCAGTTATATACAAGATTACACAAAATTCCTTCCAAAGGACGAGGACTGTTAAGGCTATTCCCAGAAAATTCAAGATATACATTTTATTTGTAATGTAAACATCTTTAATATATCGTTAGAGCCATGTTTTAGAAAATAAAAATTTTCGAAAAATGTTCCACGAAAAGGGTAATTGGGGTGGAGGGGATTTTATTGAAAATCTTCGTGTAGTATCCTTGGAAGATACTGAACTTATACACCAAGTTTGATACTTATCCGACTTTTAGTTTTTGAGTTATGCTGTTCACAGACACATGCACCGACAGACACACTAACGCGCGCGGACCTTTTTCTAAAATGCTTTTTTTGGATTCAGGGGGCCTCAAAACATATATTTTCGGTGAAATCTCGACATAGAATTTTTGGGTGGAATACAATGCTTCCCCCACTTGCTATATGTAATAGAGGAAGTAATAAGCCTTTTTTTTTTTTGATTAAGTGGTACAAAAGGTACGAAAATAGCTTCCATTAGGTAGAGAAAATATGTAATTGTTCTACGTGACTTTTTCTACGTTGATAGAGAAAGCTACGCTCATACTGTATTACACTTCAGTTATTTACACTTATTACACTTGCAGTTAATGTTAGAAAAAATATACATATTAAGCTTAGTTTGTATGATAGTTGGTCAACCTGTAACTTTGATGGTCATTGCATGGCTACTACTTCTCACACTTGTAGTTCCATCTGTTAACTTAATACTCGACATAACATTTGTCGCGGTATCGTCGTGTTATCTTATTTGTGAGCGCCTGTTATTGTTTTACTATTTTTAATTTTGGGTTCTTTGTGCTCCGGCTAGCTATTATTACCCAGTCGAGCAAATCTCTTGAACAGGGTGTAAACGGAAAGGAGTTGTTACTAAAAGATAACACTGATAAAAGAATTTGTTTTTACACTTTTATTGCCGTCAAAGTAATTATATATATATTACTCTTGATACACGCCCGACTGAAACTGTTATATTTTCTAATGTAACTATAATCACTTATTTGCCGCACGTTATTAATTCGCGTATTTCACATTTTTTAACTAACTTTACGACGCGAGAGATTCTGTAGAACTGCGCGACGTGTAACCCGTGGATGATTCTGTTGAACTGCGCGACGTTTGCCTTGTGAATTATTCTGTAGAACTGCGCGTTACCCGTCTCGAGCACGGAATTTATACTCCTTCACCCCGATATGCCTAAACATTATATCAGAGCTGCTATTGGTTAATAAAGCGCGCCAACATTAGCATCTATTTTTATATCCAATCAAAATTACGAACACATATGCTCTAGGGAAGATATTCCCTCCATTTCTAAAGAAAAGCGCGCTAATCTGACGTCATTTGCTTGTCTCTTCTAATTAATAAAGAACTCACCCCCTCGCTCATTGTTACCCGCTCCTATTGTCAGTTTCAGTGAGGTCGTGTAAACTTATTTCCTAACAAACGTCTCAAATCATTGTCATACAATAATGCTAATTTACACTACAACCACTCTGACATTCACAGTGTTGTGATATAAAATACTGCGTCACTTTATTTCCTGCTCGCCGTGCGAAAGAACATAGTTAACGTTATTAATGTACATGCCTTCGTTTTATGCCAAGGCTGCGGATCGCGCGAATGCGTTCTCCGCACACAGTCTACTACACTGCGGGGTTTTCCGTTCCGTAACTCCCACGTTACTTAGCCACGAGTGTTAGTAACAGATATGTAATGAGTACTAACCTTGTAATAAGTGTTGTTGAAAGTGGGGCCCATCTGCGCGAAGACATTCTTGACGTCGTCGGATGAGATTACCATTCACACGCATAAGTTCTTCTTGCGTAATGTTCATAATTTCTGCTTCTATATTGTCCTTAAGTTCGTCACTGGTGTGGGGATTGTTCCTATAAACTTCATTTTTTAGCGTTTAGCGATCCCGCTATTCTAAACGTATTGACCAAAAATCTCAGTGTCTGTACCCGGAACTGGATAACCAGGAAATTGTTGCTGAATTGTCTTCACACCTGTCTACAGGATTCAGTTTTCACATATGTATCGTACGTAAAAGTACGCTATCCAAGCGTGAATTTGTTGGCAGGCATTTCCATGGACTAATAAGAAAATAACTTTCCTAAGGAAACCACATACAACACCCGTATTGTCGAATCACTTCACAACACGAAGACAAAGCAACGATTGAGACAGCTCACAGCTGATAAATGTACCCTTGACACGTCCTGTGCCGCTTCTGTATAGTGACTTAATACCGAGGTCACTGCCGTCTCGGTCGATGCGCATATAAGGCGGTTGTGACTTTGGATAAAACGAAGGCACTGTACAACATTTCATAGATATGTTCTGAGTGGTTTAAAGATATGGAGATTTAAAAGAAAGAAGGATGATCTGATGTATTACAATCGCGCGGCTTTCTTTTCACACTATAATTTACTTTCAATATCTAATCTGCAAATTGTTCGTAAAGCTGTTTTTTCTACTTCGTGTTAAGTATCATAAATGTTTTTCGAAAAAGTTTCAATACAAATTTTGTTGTAGCTGTATAGAAGTATACAGGACGCTGTTACGAGCCATATGTTTAAACAGAAGCTGAAGCAGTATATTTTGAGTAGTAAAATAAAATTAAGATCATAGGGAGAATACATATCAGTAACGGCGAGGATAGTATTAAATAAAACTGGCAAGCGAATGTTACAGTAAGTTGAAATAAGGGTTGAGAGGCAAAGCCATCAGCGGCTGGAAACGGGTGGTTGTTCTCTATTGTTAAGTGTCCCGTTAGGTTGCTGGGAACGCAGGCTAGCAGAAAAGGGTCAATGTTCGCCAAAAGCCAGATAGCTTTAGGCTTCCAATGAAAGAAGCTAGGAATCAAGTAATAGTGGAATGAGGAGATATAGAACGTTTGAAACAGAGAAAAGGAAGATTTTAGAATACTTCACTTGGTCGTGAGATTTGAGAATGAACATTTGGTCGTGAGATTTGAGAATGAACACTTGGTCGTGAGATTTGAGAATGAACACTTGGCTGTAGTAAGCCTGGGGAGATGCTTGTCAGAAACGTTTAGGAAGCAGCGGATAGGCCCGATGATAAAAAGTGTAACAAATAAGAAACCGCGCGCGTGTGTGTCGAAGTAACAGCAGGAATCAAATGTTAAAACGGTGACGGTAAACAAACGAGCAGAAAAACCAACAGTCGTGTTCACCACTAACCCGAGATCCAAGATCCATACAAAGAACCCTGAGCCTTTCCTAAAAAAAAAAAAAAAAAAAAAAAAAAACCGGGACCTTTCCTAAAAATCCCGTACCGTAAAACAGAAATCCTACCGCACATTGGCTGCCAAACGTGGGGCCTCAATCACCGACGACAAGAAATATAATCACAAAGCTCATTATGTGTATGCTGGAATTGATATTGCCCTATTCGATCATTTATAAGTGTTTATTGGTAATTCGTAATGTTTTGTCCAAGAGGCAGCGTTTCAATAAAGCAAGCTTTAAAATAAATGCTCTCTAGATAGTTTGATGAAAAACCAAAGAACAGACACAACAATGTAGCTTGAAATACTGGAAAATTCCAGCCAACAACAGAAATACCTCACAAAATGCTTAAGCCACGAAAAGAAATGTCATCACAAGTGTTAAATTTTTTTCTAAAGTAGGTTTTTGTCTATCTATTATGTTTTCATAGTTATGCAAATTAACTCTGAGTGAAGAAGTTTTGCAGGTAATTTATAGAAAATTAAGTTTATACATTATATTCATGTCAATATGTCAAACATGTCAGATTTAAATCAAAATCGTTAGCGTCATTTTTGAGAAAATCAAAACTAACAAATAGTTTCCCATATAACGGGTAATTTGAGGTGGGGAAATCCTGATTTAGTGTCTTTTAAAGGTGCCTTGGTGATCTTACTTTTCGTTTTTGAGTTATGCTGTTTCACGCATACACACCTACGCTCGCAGACATTTTAAAACGATTTTATACTCGACCATGCCTAAAATGTAGTAATTATACGTCTCGTAACTGCACTTTAATGGACCTCATTAAAGTGTAGTTCTTCATTAAATTGCAGGTTTCCACCAATCAGAAGATCCACATATAACAATCAATACATTCGCGTCTGCGCTCATGTCGTAACGCTACCAGGCACTAACTGTTGAAATCGCAATTATCGATTATTCTCGTATATTCAATCGAACAACAACTAGCGCGAGTTTAGAGAAAGTAAAATGTCGGACACGACAGTGAGATATAATTTACACCGCCGGAAATTTCTGCAAAAGCACACCACTAATAGCTTATTACCACAAAAATCAAGAAACATGTACAAAAAATTCAATGCACAATTCATGGATTGGAGAAAATCAAAATGCATAACCTCATTTTCAGAAAATGTATTGCTGGTGTACTTCGAAGAATTATCACAAAGTATGAAACAATCGACCTTTTGGACTCAGTACTCTAGAGTGGAGCATAAACAGTCGCATGAAACTTGAGTATAATGGCAATTATGATGCTCGTATAAAAATTATGAAACTCGCTCGGCTTGTTTCGTAAACATACTGGCATCTTAATTGTTACCATTATACTCTCGTTGCATAATATACTATTTTGGGCTCAGGGTACCTCAAAACATGTGAGGAGTGATGTTTCAAATCGCGATAAGTCCACGTGCGGACGTAAATTAGTTTGAAGCAGGTTTCTACTCTAAAAGATAGGCTGCTTCAAGCTACAATGTTGCTTTGATTCAAAACACAATTTTTAACCTTTTAAATCAAGTGCAAATTTTGGGCTTTGGTTCAAAACGCGATTAGTCTAGTCTCGAAATTGGTTCAAACCATAATAAGTCCAACTTGTTGCAATCGCTAATATATGTATGTTGCACCAAAAGTTGAATAATAAAGATGGTAAATTGAGAAAGCAAATATTCTAAACTTTCACAATAATGCTTTCCATGAATACCGGTTATTGTTGCGGTCAAAGTGTTGTCATATGCGACATGTATGTCTGCGTTAGCCTGCAGTACATGGCAACGATGAAAATGGGAGGTGTGTAGGGGAACCTCTTCGGAACTAGGAAGTAGTAGAAGTGCTTAGTGACCCAAATGCTGTCAGTTTGATACTATAAAATCAGGAGAGAGAAAGACTTACTCTTCTGAAACAATGCTTTGGTGAGAGCTGAAAGGAGAATAACACCCTGAAATTTTGTGTTGATCTACTTGAGAGAGAAGATGATGTAACAAACAATGTGGTAAGTTCAGGATGAAGAGTGATTGCTTGGAGGAGAAACCTGGATATCAAATCCTCTGAAGAGGAGTAAGTGGCATAAAATCCAATCAAATTTCAACATTTTAACTAAAGTATGATAGCAGTCTGTGAAACTACTTTTAATGATGATATTTATCAGGTCAGTATCATTTGATTTTCTAATACCTGCGTTTATTTAAATGGATAATTTCTACTGCTTCGTTTAGTGAATATCTAAATTACATGGTGTATTAATATTAATTGCATTCCTGAATATAACACAAAACAAAACTTTTCAGATTGTTAGGAACAAATTAATTTTTATCTTGTTATTAATTATAATATAAGGTAGGAAAAGAACTTGCTGAATTATTAATGATTTTGATTGTACTTCTTAATAGGTATATAGATACATATTTTTTTTTAAAAAGTTGAAGAAAAAGGTATATAGTTAAAGTAGGTAACAATTTTGACTGTATTCCTTAAATAATGTTTTAAACTGCCCTTCTTAAGTACAATTTTGATTGCTTAAATAATATTTGGACGTTTCTCAAAGAAATAGTATGTACCCATTAAAACAAGTGACTGATTTTGGTATTGTTTAAATAATTCGTTGGGAACATCTTTCTCAATTAATGATTCCATGGTGTCAATTATTTGGCTGAAAATCAAAATTAAAGAATAAATTCTTGCATTATTTCTGCATAAGTTTATTTCATAACACAAGTTATGCCTTTTGTTGGTGCAAAAAGAAACAAGTTCACTGATTTTCAAAATTCAATTAGCAATTGTGCCTATAGATAAAATGTGAGATTTTTCCCACTTATCCTATTTGTATATATTCAGAATTCTTAATCAATCCGCGTACTTAAATTATAAATTATTATAAAACTTTACTCAATATTAGTTTTTTGCATCTCCTTTAAAATTTGTATTTGTGGAATTATCACGTTTTGAAAAATTACTCCTCAAGTATTTCATAAAACGAGATATCGACTCGGCGATGCAACAACCCCCTCTACCTGTCACAGGTAAGTGGTAAAGAAAACAAAACCAGAGTTATGATTCAGAGCAAAGCCGGCTACATTCGACTTCCAGTGTGAGACAGCAGGAAAATAAAATTTATATTTGCAACGGAAATCTGTCTCTACGCCTTTTGCTGTTTTTGAAAACAAATCTCGAAACCAGCGTGTTCAGATGGTTGAACAAACCACAATTTTCAACGTCTTCCATTAAAGGCATCTTGTACCTATTGTTCAAATGTGAAGATAGAAGTCTAGAGTGGGAAGTGCAGGATGAAGATAAATGGAATCCAGATAAAGACTATGTTTACTGGAAGAAAATCAAAGAAGATACACTTACGAATCCAAATAAAGTAATGGGGCAAGTCGACAGCTTCAGATACTTGGGGTGTACTTTAAGTAATAATGTAAGTTATCAAGAAGTCGAACAGAAGACACACTGGAAAATAAAGCTTTTATTACAAAACGTTTTTTGTGGTGCCTTCAAGAAAGAACTAAGGAAGACATTAGTAAAGTCCTTGGTCTGCCACTGTGCAGCGGAAATATTGGCGTTACGACAAAATGAGGAAAAAGAAGTTTGAAATGTGAATATGGAGAAAACTGTAGTACGTTAAATAACAAACTAAGTAAAGAAGTTGTGTTAGAAATAGCTGGTGACGAAACAACAATATTGATCAGGATGAGGAAAATTGGCTGGGACGTCGGATGCGGAAAGACTACTTTCTAAGAGATGGAACGTAAGGAATGGCAGAAGAAAATATCAAATAAACGGCAATATTAATAAAGCGTTGCTGTAGAGAGATAAAAGTGGAAAATCGAGAAGAATGGAGGAGGTTGGCATTGCAGGTATGCAATGCTGTCATCGCTCTTGGACACTTAACTATGTTATAAAGATAATAAAGAAAACTCTCCTGAAAGCGCATGGCTTTACGTTTAGCAAAAGTTTCTCTACATTCACCTAAGTTATCTACTTAAATAAAGCAAATATTAAAAAAATGCATATCACATAAATAAGATATCGCTATAAAATTAACCGGATATTTTATCCCATTTTGCTTTACTTTGTCTCTCTGTTTGCAGATAAAGGCCCAGTTCCACAGAAATGTTCTTATTTTCAGTCTGATCCACGATTACTTTTTTATTTTTTTAAGATTCGGTAAGTGTTTGCCTTGCATTCGATTTTAGAATTAATTTTAAAAAGTCTGATGTGATGCATTTACATGACTTTCTCTATCCTTTATCATTTATTAGTGGGTATGTAAATGCTACTAAAGCTTATTTTTCTATCTACTTCATTTTAATCCAAATAAATCTTTGCAGAAATAGCTGCATTACACATTTCCTTATAGATATAAAGGGAATAGCTATAATCAAATGTTTAAGAACTGGACGCTATACACTGGCTTAGGAATCCAAACTGTTTCCATGCAATCGCGAGAAACAACTGAGTGTTGACAGGACTTTAAAAGAATGACCAAGTATTGAAAAATTCGAAACATTAATAACAGAAATCTCGGAAATGGATTATGTCAAAAAACTTATTAAACGTAAATTGTGTGTTTTAAGTAGATCTATATTTTTTGTGTGGTGTGTTTTCGTCTATCACTTAACGTTTACCGGTTACCTACACAAGATTATACAAAATTCCTTTCGAATGAAGAGGACTTTATAGGCTATTCCCAGGAAATTCAAGATATACATTTTATTTAACATGTAAATATCTTTGATAAGTGGTATTTTAATCAAAATCGTTAGAGCCATTTTTTAGAAAATAAAAAATTTCGAAAAACGTTCCGTGTGTGTGGTCCATGAGTCTGTGAACAACATCTAAAGGGAAAAGCTGGTTAAGTACCAAACTCAGTATTTACGTTCAGCATCTTCCAAGCATGCGACACGAAAATTTACAAGAATATCCATCCACCTCAAACCATCCCTTTCATGGAACACTTTTTATTTCTTATTTTATCAAAATGGCTCTAACAAGTTTGATTAAATTACATGTTTAAAATATTTGTATGGCAAATGAGATGTGTGTCTTGAAATTTCTGGAAATAGCCTCCAAAGTCCTCTTCATTCTGAATGACTTTTGTAAACTAAGTAAACCGTGAGAGATAGACAAAGTTTTACACAAAAATGTAGATGTCGTTAAAGTCACATTTAATGCCCAATATTTTTGTTCTGTTTTTTGGAGTATATCAAACAGTTGCACTTTTTTGAAATGGAAAGTTGTTATTCGTTTTTTATTTCCTCTATTATGCACTTAAGTAAGTAGCCTCGTGGACGCTAAAGGGCTGCTTGGTTGTGTAATCAACAGGTCGTTTATGGCCCTATCTAGGCAGCCCCAGTAGGTGGACGGATCTTCGAACCTTGTACTGTTAGGAACGTCCCGCGTCTCTATGACCTGTATGCCTGCGCCTGTGATTCCTTCACTTCATCGCTTCCTCCTGGAAGTGGTAGTCACAATAGATCTAAGTAAGTCGCAGTGCACGAGATGTCACCCTACGTTGTGTAATCTATATCTACACTAATATACATTAAGCAGAGAAAATAGGTACTGTATTCCAGCGAAAAATACGATACCGAGACTTCACAGGAAATACGTGTTTTGAGGCCTCTTGAACACGAAAAACCATTTTTAGAAAAAGGCCCGTGTGTGTAGTCTGTCAGCGGTCTGTGAACAGCGTAACTCAAAAACGAAAAGTTGGCTTAATACCAAACTCGGTGTTTAAGTTCAGAATCTTCCAAGAATACGACACAAAGATTTTGAAAATGCTCCACTGAAAAATTGCTTTTTCTCAAAAATGGCTCTAACCATTTTGATTAAAATACGACATTATTAAGGTATGTTCATGAAAAATTAAATGTATATCTTGAATTTTCTGGGATAGCTTCTGAAGTCCTCTTCATTCTGAATGACTTTTACTATCGGTAAACCGTAAGAGAGAGAAACAGATGTTACTACACAAAAAATGCAGATCTCGTTAAATTACAGAATTTATGTCACATGCCTTTTTGTGGAGTTAACCATTTCCAAAATGCCTATTCCTCTATTGATTTGAGTATTATTTTCAAATACTTATACATTTATTAACTGGGAAGGCGTTAATTGTTCTGTCTGTCTGTCTGTCTGTCTGTCTGTCTGTCTCTCTCTCTCTCTCTCGTAGTCATGCAAAGAAAATGGAATTAAAATCCATCGCATAGCAACACCTCTTTCAAAATGTGACTATTGCTTTAGCCTACTCTTCTTATATCTTCGACGAAATGTGTAAGTGTGTATTCAACGTTTATCTCTATTAACAAGAAGTAGATAGAAGGATGAGCCTTTGTAAAAATAGTTGGTAGAAGAGTAGAGAAAAATTCATATGATGGTAATCAGATTCTTCTTTTTTATTTCGTGGTCATGCAAAGAGCATGGAATTTCAAAGCCATCACATAGCGATATATTCTTTAAAAATCTGACCATAGGTTTGTCCACTGTATCGTACAACGAAGTGTGTAAACGTGAATTGAAAGTTTAACTGGATTAACAAAAATTCTTTTGCAAGTGTAGGTTGTAGAAGAGAGATTAGAGAAAGCGGTGTGATACAACACCTCAGTTTTTTTTAAGTTAACGAATATTTTATTTTTACTCACTACTTAACGCAGATCCCTTTGGTCGGCGCTGATCTTCGGTCCCTAGTCGCCGAGACTCGTATGTGGCTATCTTCTTCCGAATTTCTCTGTTTGATATTCTTAGTCACATTCTCCATCCAGGGACGTTTGGAGCGGCCTCACTTCTCTCCTTTCTGCCTGTATATACGTATACAATTTCCCCGGTATTCTACTGCCATGCATTTTATTGTGTCGTCTCCTTTGCATATATTCTTCCATTTCCATCATACCTATTATATCTTTAATCAATGGAATCGTTTTTTTGTTGTTGTTTGTTTTTGTTTTTCTGTATCGATCGCATAAGAAATTCGTTTTTGTTGCAATAGTTTTTATTGATCCCTTCTTTTAGCATCCCGCATTTCTGCAGCATAAAGAACTACCATTCTTTGTTTCCCTGTTATCTTAGTCCCGTAATACTGAATTCAATGTTCTATTGTTCATCCTACCGACCGATATAGTTCAGGCTGTAGCGTATTCCGGAGGTCCCGGCTGCAAACCCCGAAGTGACTGACCATCCTGATTAGCGATTTCTTTGTTGGTTCCCCTGACCGCTAGGTGATGTAAGTGTTGTGCGACGTATGTCAGGATGTGCATTGATTGCTTCTAACGTGGCACCGGAACTATCTGTCCGGGACTGTATGAGGATAGACGCGGGCATAAGAAGCCTCGAAAGGGCGTTCTACCGGGATATACAATCTGGAGACATTAGGGCCCTAGCCGATATCTACCGCTACGATATCTAGTTGCCCTTAGTAATTCCGCACTCCATCCCTTCCTCCCAGAGGTCCAGTAGGCGCAATGGCCCAAGTAAAAGGTAAAGGTAAAGATACGCATCACGAAGGGTCCCCCGGAACCGGGGCAGAGCACCGCACGCAGGCCAGTCGGCCCTATATGCTTTCCAACGTGACCATTGGGAGGGAAGGATGAGGGGAGAAACTCGAAGGGCAACTAGATCTGGATGCCGACGGGCGCAAGCATAGACGGAGTCCCTAACGTTTCTAGATATGACGCACCCAACGCCGCGCAATCCCTGCCCAGAAGCCACTAACCTCCAGAGTCCCCCAGAACGGAGCTTCACGCTGAGGAGAGACCTAACTGAGCGTACCTCAGCGACGCCAGGAAAGAAACCTTTACAGAGCGCAAGCCGCCGCCTAGTCGCAACCCTGAAACAGATGACAATGAAGATGATGAGTACAGGAAACGAGAGGAAGTGGAGTCGTGGTAGAAAATGAACCACCCCAACATTCGCTTGACGGCCCGGGGAAATCACGAAAAACCCTTGAGCCGAAATGGGCGGTCGTCGAGGATCGATCCCGAAACCTCCCGAATGCGGGCCACAAACATAACCGCCTGAGCCATTCCGCTCGGTAATAGCCCAAGTACTGATGCGAGTGTGAAATGCCCTCCTTCTTATCAACTTAAGACCTATGCTTCGTCGTTTGTTTATCCTACTACATATTTCATGGGGGCTATCGATAGCATGGCTCTGAAAATAGTTTCTGTATGTTTAGCTACTATAGACTACCCATTCATCTACAATCCTCAATCAAATATAACATTTGCTACTTTATTATTTCCCACTGAATTTCCCATATTCTTACACGTACTCCACCAGTTTTGTAATACTTTAGTTTAAAGCATGTATCCATGGTCATGAAGGCCCAACAGGAGCCGAGAAATTTAGCATAAGAAACAATGGTTTGGTTCTCCAAATTGGGATTTTGAGTTAGGCCAGCTTCGTAACAATTCATATATACACACTGCTAAGAAAACGAGTTTCAAATTATAGATTTGTATTAAATAAAATACTTTTTATTTATTTCTAAAAAAAAAATAAAATTCCTTTCTGTAAATTTGCAGCTTGCTCATTTGGCGATATGCATCGCAAGTTTTATTGAGTTTGAGTATATTTAATGAACCTGAAGTATTCTGAATAGTAAAACCGCATGTTTTTGGAAATTGCATGCTCAAATTGGTAGATGGACTCACTCAGTGGTTAAATACACAGATGCGGCATTTTGCTAGACCAGGGTCCGTAACTTCTCAATTAAGTAAGTCCTCAATGGTGTCTAAGGACCTCACGAGGTTGAGAACACGCCGTCAGACCTGCCAGTGTGCGAAAAATAAGTTCCGAGAAACTAACTTTGATCCTCACACGCTACCAATGCTATCACAGCGCTACGGGGATGGTCACTGAACTTAAAAAAAAACAGTACCTAAATACTCAGCCATCCTATACTATTGAAACATTAACAATAATAAACCAATGTACACATTTAGAATGAAAATTAAACCCTACGTTATCCGAACACAATTTTACAAATTAGAGAGAGCATTATGTGATGTTTGCATACCACCAATGCAGATGGGGTTATGCAGTATACTGTCGAACGGAAAACGACTGGAAATAAAGAAGTTTTCTAGTTAAACATGTTAGTTTCCCTTAAATTATGGAGAAAACTTTGCTTTCTTTTTTCTGCTTTATTTATTGTCTTGTAAACCAACTCCATAGAATCGGAAAATTAGTTCAGCGAGTATATCTATCTTTTACAAATGAATCACATTTAATATACATAGATATAATAAATATAATAATTTTTATTTACTACATCTTGACAAATCTACAGATTGACTAATGATTTTATCTCATACATTAGTTCAATATTTATTATTAATAACATTGTATAGTGCTTTGCCACAACCAGTACTGTTAAATTATACTAAGCCAGTTCATATCGTCTTTAGTCACCGCACATCGTCATCCACAACGCGCATAGCTTCCATTTCCAGATTTACATGGATTTGAAGATGCTGATAATGTTTTACTGCACATCTTGAAATTTCTTCACAAACTTACTATTCTCAAATCACTATGGTCGCTATTGCAGACGTATCAGAGATCATTTACAAGTTTGAATCATCCTAACATTGGATTTATTGGTACGCCCCATAATTGGATTCCGTATGACCAACACCTGCTTGTAAAACAAATATAAGTAATATTGCTTTATTAATAACAGGTAATCATTCACTTAATGCTGTTTTCTCCACCATTATTTTCATACAAAAGAAATAGGTGACAAAACTCAAAGAAAGATAACATATACTGAACAAATTAGTTGAGGTTAGAATTTAAATCGTGTTACTGGCACACGCATAAATACGTCACTATTCTGGATTTTGTCGCTCCATAGGGGAGAAAAACAACGCTAAGAATTATATTAAAGGAAAAATTGGATGTATTTCACTCACGGGCTCTTGCCCATTACAACTACACATAAAGCACGATTCTTCTAATCTCGTTCCATTACTCAGGATTAATTTTTCACTAGAAATAGTCTCTAACGATATACACTCCATTGCATGAACGATACGGAAATCAAAACACAACTGTTTGCATATTATAAGTCACTGTTTGTTACTAATGAACCTATGGGCGTAAGATATTTTATATCTAGATATCGTAAGCCAATCCAATGTGGGAAAACTTATACACCTAGCAGCGAACATTTAGAAAGCACTAATACTATAAAAAAGTTATAGACATAAGTAATTATTTTCTTGAGCCGTTTATTTTTTCTATAGAAAGGCTTTTGTCTATCTCTCATGGTTTACCAGTAATACAACATTATGCAAAATTAATCTTCTATTAAGACAATTTTATACTTATTATTATTATTATTCATATATCAACATATTCAACATATAGTATTTTATCAAATTATTAGAGCTATTGTTAAGAAAATGAATAATGTAACAAAACCTTTTCAAGTAAAGGATAGTTTGGATTGGCGGAGTTTTCTACTAAATCTTCGCTTGGCATGGTTAAAAACAGTCTGACTTAAAGTGTGAAATTTGTTTTCGAATTTTCGTTTCTGAGTCATGCTATTCACAGACATTCATTCAATCATTATCTGTTTACCCTCCTCTTATGTAGTACTTACACCCCCCAGGACTTACAAGCGGGTGCCTGGGGTCAGAGGCCCGTCGAGGATACTCATGGATCAGACAGAGCATCCAGGATGGGTGATCAGCCCGATGCCTGGTATGGGATGAAGGAAGTAGATGAAACGAAATGTTGGTGAAATGGATGAAAGGAAAGGTGATGATGAATGGCGGGGGAAACCGGAGAACCCGGAGAAAACCCGCCCAGACGCCGTTTCGTCCACCACAAATCCCACATGCAGGTCCCTGGGATTGAGCCCGGGCCGCCTAGATGGGAGGCGAGCGGTCTAACCACTCGGCCACGGCGCCGCCCTATTCACAGACAAATACAGAGTAACATACGCCGCGCGCGATACACGCGTACACGGTCTGTTTCTGGATTACTTACTTTTTTGGGTTCAGCGTACTTCAGAATGTGTAATTCTAGTGAAATTTGAAAATAGAATTTCTGGGTGAAATAAAACATTTACTTTCTTTGCTTACTATAGGTGGATGATAGAAAATGTAAACAGCAAATAATTCTCGAACTCCGTTGTCCCCATTCCCTTTTATATGCCCTAAGAGTAGTGAAGTTACAGAGGATCAAGACTTTAATACCGGGTAATGTGTTGCGCCGATGGTCAGTTTGTCCTCCTTACCCTTTTTCCAGGAAAGTCATTCACCCTGGAGATGCACAATGAGTTGCTAATTACCTTTTTAATAGGTACTGGTATTGCGCCGATGAAAAATTCATTCTCATTTTTCATTTGGTTTCTATTACTGTGCTTACTAGTCAATGTGTATTTCATGTACAGCAAACGGAACCGCGAGCTGCGAGTTATTGAAAATGTCTGGATATAAAACACTGACGATAACCTTTTCCTGCAAATCAACTTTTAAACCGCCAGCAAACGAGCTGCAAGACCCAAGCCTGGGTAAAAGTATAAGAGAAAGTTAATTTGTAAGCTAATGTGCCTATGAAAATTGGCGAAAATCATTATAAAAGATTAAAACTTAATTTTTAAATCTTTAAAGTATATGGTTATACCTCAAAATTTCATTTAGCTTCGTTGGTTAATTAATTTGGGCAACAATTAAAGCTTTATGCATATAATTAAATATTCCTCTGCATAGTATTGCAATGCAAATTAAAGCCAGTTAAAACGATTTTGTCCCAGTATTTTATATTACATAAAATGATCCACGTTACTTACTTTTTGACTACTTAAATGGAAACTTTCAGCAAAACTTAGTGGTTGTCACCAGGTAAACATTCCCGTTTTTACTTCCTCTACATGTTAGGCAAGAGTGTGTACTCCAATCAAAAATGCCATTGCTTCGTAACAGAAGTGACGCTTCAAATCTTGGCTAGGAATTATTTCAAGTGAAGCTACTTGACTTTGCTATATTTATTCCTCCATGCTTATACTTATGCAAGAGAGTCAGCTGATTTTTATTTCTCTACCAACAGCCTATGCTAGAATGAGGAAGTAGATATTTTATTCCACTAAAAATTTGAAAGCGAGTTCTCACTGGAAGACGTTTTGAGATCCGCGAAGAATTTAAAAAAAATGGTCTCTTTGTGTGCGGATGTGTGTGTGTCTGCGTGCGTCTGCATCTTTATATCTAAGTTTTGTATCTTCCAAGGATATGACATGAAGTTTTTCACGAAATTCCATCCACCCCAAACTACGTTTAGGTGCATGAATTTTGGTTACTTTTTATTTTCTAAAAAAACGGCTCTAACGATTTTTTATTAAACTATACAATGTTTGTGACATTTACATGACGCATAAACAGTACATCTTGAATTTTCTCGGAATAGACTGTGAACTTCTCCTTACCTTTAGTGAGTATTACAAAACTGTATAAAACTGTATTTTTACTTTCTCTACTACGTGGAGAAAGTAGGGGAAGTATTGTATTCCATCCAAAAATTCCATATCGAGATTTCACCGGAAATACATGATTTGAGACCCCCTGAATCCAAAAAAAGCATTTTTAGAAACATGTCCGTGTGTGAACAGCATAACTCAGAAACGAACAGTCGGATAAACACCAAACTTGGTGTTTAGGTTCAGTATCTTCCAGAGATGCGACACGGTTTTCAGGAAAATCCCCCTACTCCAGATTACCCTTTACATGGAACATTTTTCGAAAATTGTAATTTTCTCAAAAATGGCCTAACGATTTTGATTAAAATATCATATGTTTAAGATGTTTTCATGACAAATAAAATGTATATCTTGAATTTTCTGGGAATGTCTCCAAAAGTATTCTTCATTGTGAACGACTTTGGCATAACTGGTAAGCCGTAAGAGATATAAAAACTTTTACTACACAAAAAATGTTGATCGCGGTAAAATACACAATTTATGTCATATACATTTTTTTTGTTGAGTGAACCATTTTCGAGCTATTGCTTGTTATTCCCTTAAATTTTTCAATACTTATTTTCTCAAATGGGAATTCGTTATTCATTTTTTTTGTCTTGGATATGCAAAGAGTATTAATCTGTGGCAAAGAGAATGGTGCTGCACATAGCAACCAGCTATTAAGAGATATGTCTGTGCTTATATTGCCCTTGCAAATGCAAAACAGGGGGAACATGGCCTTAAGCGATAGTCAAATATTTTTAGAACTGGTCGCTATGTGTAAAATGTAATTCTCTTTGCATGTCAAAAGATCCTTTCTGCAAATGTTTATCTCGATTAATATGAAATAGATGGAGAATAAGAATTTGTAAAAATAGTTTGTACAAGAGTAGAGAAAGTCATGTGAGTGTAACACATGAGATTTTTTAAAAATTTTTTACCTCCATGATCTCAAGAAAAACAAAAAAGAGTTGGAAAGCTCACTGCCTTGCGCTTATATCCGTAAATTATTAATTCCGCTAAAGTTGAAATCATTTCTAGCCTAAAATTTTATCATCGTGACGAACGTAAAGAAATGGAAGAATTGTGTTTCACCTGAATGGTACTCGTGAAACTATAATGAAATAGGTATGAGTGTACAAGATTGTATGTTTTTGTTTTTTATGAGATTATGCGTGAGGAAAAAAGAAGATGAATGGCACACCTTTTGAGGATCCGCGTTCAGATATATGAGATGGGGACATGTAGACATACGACGCGAAATATTTCTAAAACCTTGAGAAAACACAAATATTTGAACTTTTCTTTAGATCTACACTTTTTATATAGTAAAGTTTTGCCTTTACCTTATGGTTTTTAAGTAACGTGAAATCACTAACAGTAAACTTGTCCTCCCGGATAGTTTTTCCTTAAACCCCATTGACTGACAGCTTCTTCCTAATGATCCTCATTAGCCGAGTCCCTAATGGAAAAGTGACCACCGACGCAATACGAATACACCGTTAATATTTACCATTCACATTTCTTTGTTCTATGGAATACACATCGATAAAGCAGCGTGATATTCTCATTACAAAGAAGCAAAACGCCACTATAGGTTGTTTTTGCTCCTCCTATAAAATAAGTGGATATACATTGCATTCACAAACTTCCATACAAGGGCCACCGGGGTAGCGCAGTGGTTTCGTTTCCGGCTCTCGTACCGAGTGTCCGGTGTTCGATCCCCGTACTGGGGGGCGATTTTAAGTCGGACCTATCCACGCCTTCACCTCTGACGTGCTCATGTGAAATATATCCAACGTGGTTTGGAGTTCACGGTAAAAACTGTAGGTCCTTTCATTCCGCCTCCATCCTCATCATCACCCATTGGTGGAATACGGATCCTCGAAGGTCATGAGGAGCGTTAAAAAGGACAAACTTCTGTACAATGGCCAATTAAGATACCAGATTTAAGAACAGAAATATCAGTGTGGTAATAAATCAATTAATTGTTTTGTAAGCGAACCACTAAACTTCTGAATCCACAATGCTATCTAAAAGGCGCTACTTGCTCTTTCTAGGTATTAATCTTCAGTAACGCTGCTTAAGACCTTATCACTACAGGATTGTTAGGGATTTTATCTACCTACAGCAAACACTACAGTACTATATATAGATTTATTGTTGAAAAATATGATCATAAAAGCTTTGCTTCCCTTAGTTCAAGTCTATATGATGTTTCGTATTCACTTAACGGAGAGAAATTCAAGGCAAGCGTTTTCCTTGCTTCCATACTAAGCTTACTAGATCTATTCTATCTATAAAGTAATAAGTTTCTCTCTTTGTTTCTTTTGGTTTTGCCTTCAAACACGTAACCTACTTTGTTTTATATTTGTAAACATAATTAACCATTAATGGGGATTCTATTGGAGTAGTTTAGAACTTTTGATTAAAAGGATTTACAAAGCTTGAATATTAGAATGTGAAGTTTTTTGACTAATGATGTGCAATACTTAGAGGTGGCTTTGATGTTTCATTGAAATTGTGCGTAAAGCAAGGCTAAAGCTGAACAGAAGACCGGGCAAAACGAGGGGAAAACTGAAATGCTTCTTCTGTACAATTTACCGATAATCCATACGAATATCTAAAGAGAGAGAATCGTGTCCTGGATAATATAAGAAACTATGCAACCCATATTTATAGCATATCTTCATGTGTTTTCTTTCTTTTTTTTCGTATTAGACGTAAAGTGGACAATTAACGCATAAATTGTTCCACAATTAATTAACATTTTGTACAGAACTGCAGAAAAAGACGACAAAAAACGCCGAGATTTTTATTATTTTCTATTGCTCCGAATATTGTTCTTTCTCTCTATTGCCTGAAACAGAATGAAGCTGTTTTCCAGTAGTCCAGGAATTATAAAGTTATCACGGATTTACGCAGTAGAATGAGCATTTTTAAAATAATTCTTTTGGCAATTTCTGACATTTATCTATTTAGGTCAGTTACAGCTTTATTGCATTACCAGTTATTATGTTTAGTATTTTAATGATGTACTTAATTTCTTTGTACATTTAATTTACTTTTTCTTACTATTCTATAGTGTAGTTGACTCTCTCGTTTAAGCAAAGCAAGGATCGAATTTTTAAACGAGACATACCTTTAAAGTGACTGCAATAAAAGGAAAAAGGTGTTGAGTCTTACTTCATGACTTTACCCAGTAACTTGCCAGGAAGTGTCATTTAAACAGCCAGCCACATATTCTGGGAATTAAGACGTAAGACATGACACAATCAACAACCAGAACTCCCATCACGCGGTTATTGCTTTAGATTGCTGCCAAAATTAATGTTATAGGACGAGAGATACCTTTCAGGCAAATAGCGAACCTTGGAAAACAGTCACTATAGTGGTCTGCCATCAGTTGATTCAAAAGGGCAGTTCTGTTTCGCTTTAAAAATGTCAAAATTAAGGCTATGTAAACTAAATCATTAAAAGCCAATTGATTTCTCAATTTGGTGAAGACGTGTTTGCGAATGATAGTTTGATGTTATTAAGCTTTATGAAGTTGAAGTCCCAGAAGAGAGTACACAATACACAGCAAATCAAACGCGATATACTTCACATGTGGAACATGGTAGCTTACACATTATAAAACAGTACCTACCTGCTAATCTACATTATTTTTCATGAATTAAAAAATTAGGACACTTTGGTCATTTTTACTTTCTCAATGATGTACCTAGTATATAGAGAAGGTATTGCATTCCACCCAAAAATTCGTTATCGAGATTTCACGGGAAATACATTTTTGAGGAAACCTGAATAAAAAAAGGCACTTTTAAGAAAAGCTCCGTGTATGTGTGACCAGCATAACTCAAAAACGAAATATTCGATAAATACAAAGCATCTTCCAAGGATGCGACATGAAGATTTTCAATAAAATCCCCGAACCCAAGCTAACCTTTACACGGAAGATTTTTCGAAGTTTTCGATTTTCTCAAAAACTGCTCCAATGTTTTTAATTAAAACACCATATGTTTAAGATATTTATATTAAAAATAAAATTTAATAAAATATATGCCTTGAATTTTCTGGAAATAGGCTGTGAAGTCCTCTTCGTTCGGAGGGCATTTTGTGGGTATAATTTTGTATAATTGGTGAACGTTAAGAGATTTGACCAAAAAAAAAAAAAAAATGCGCTGCACATAAATGCAGATCTCTTAAAAAAAACACAATTTTTTCAAATAACTTTCTTTGTGGCATCAGGCATTTGTGAGATATCCGTTAATTTTGGCTTCAGTTGTTCAGTACTTCGTAATTTTTTTGAAACCCTTTAGCTGTTCACTTGTCTCTCGCGATGTTATGTAAAGAAATGGACTTTTAAAGCCATATCGGTATACAAATGTATGAATATCGATTCTGCTTGTTCTATTCCTCTTGTATCTACAAATGAATGTGTAACAAAACTATCTCTGCAAAGATTTGTCAACATGAAGTAGATAGAAAAAAAATCTGATGTGTTACATTCACATGACTTTCTCTACTCTTATACAAAATATTTTTACAAACGCTTATTTTCCATATGCTTCATGTTAATCGAGATGTTAATCTTATTGCTAAGTTTCTTGTATATGCAAGGGGAATATGGTAGGTTTTAAGCGATAGTCAAATATTTTAAGCGCTGGTTGCTATGTGGCGCATTCCATTCTCTTTGTAGGTTCAAGACATAAAATAAATGAATAACGAATTTGAGAAAAAGTATAAGTATTGGAAAATTTAAGGGAATAACAAGCAATACCTCGAAAATGGTTTACTCAACAACAAAAATGTATATGAAATAAGTTGTGTACTTTAACGCGATCTACATTTTTTGTGTAGTATAATTCTGTCTATCTCTTATGGTTTACGAGTTATGCAAAAGTCGTTCACAATGAAGAATACTTTTGGAGACATTCCCAGGAAATTCGAGATATACGTTTCATTTGTCATGAAAATATCTTAAACATATGATATTTTAATCAAAATCGTTAGAGCCATTTTTGAGAAAATTAAAATTTTCGAAAAATGTTCCATGTAAAGGGTAATCTGGGGTGGGGGAATTTTCTTGAAAACCTTTGTGTCGCATCTCTGGAAGATACTGAACCTAAATACCAAGTTTGGTGTTTATCCGACTGTTCGTTTCTGAGTTATGCTGTTCACAGAAACACACACACACACACACACACACACGGACATGTTTCCAAAAATGCTTTTTTTGAATTCAGGGGGCCTCAAAACATATATTTCCGGTGAAATCTCGGTTATGAATTTTTGGGTGGAATACAATACTTCCCCTACTTCCTCAGAAAGTAATAAGCTTTCGTAAGGAGAGTGTGAAGATGTATAAAAATAAACAATAGTGAGTGGAGAAATTATGTGAATGATACAGACTTTTTTAAGAGTAATTTTGAAGTCATTTTATACGTCATGTTAATGTCCTTTTTGGTCTTCAAATCCGGACCCTGGTTATTATAAATGAATACATTAAGAACAGCGACATCATGAAGGCTAGAAGGAACGGTGAGTATTATAAATTCGGTGTATTTACATTGTCTTCAGAAAAAAAGTATTCTGTGCTATTCACAAAGACTTCCTTAAAGGTGAATCTTCCTTTGGGAGAAAACGAAATGGACTTGTGTCCCCATTCCACGTACTTCCTGGAACGAGGACGTAGGCGATGCAAACTGTCTGTAACCATAGGACCAGCAAGAGCTGATTGGGTAATAATGTGTAAGCTGAAGCACAAAGCCTCTGCCCTTCCTGTTGTGAACAGAGCCATTACTGAATTAGGCAAGTGGAATTGAGCGACAGAGATCAAGTCCTAGTTTCCGTCTGGCTTTTGCGGGCACAAATAATGAAAACGTGCGCTACATCCTGAAACCTTTATTAGGAAAAGCCTGAGCAGTGTATGCCCATTATTTCCTCTCCAAAGTAAAGTGTAAACGCATTCATTATTTATATTAATTATAAAAGTGCCAAAGCAAACATTAAAGCAATTTCGTAATATCTAGATAAATCGCATAATTGAGTTAGATAAATATTAATATTACTTAGGAGAATTCTAAGGATAGGTGCAAATTTAGATGAAATTTGCTATAAAATTTAAATCGCAGAATGTTCAAACTAATATAAACGTCAGTAAATTTCATCCAAATTCATAATTTAGGGGGAAAATATCAAATTACTGCACCTAAAACGCCTTAATGGGCATGTGCACCATTCTCGATCAAATTTTAATCGCGGCCAATTCGACATTTGACGGCGTTCAACGCGATTTTTCGGTGCATCGACAATGATGAAAGTTAAAGAGGTAATTGATTATGGTCAGGTTTGACCGTGGGTGTTGGACCGATCAATTCCGTTGATTGTGGTTAAGTTGCCCAAAATGGCGCCCGTTTCGGTTTCTTGAAGGTAGTGAGGATGAGATAATGTACCTAGAATACTTAAATCGGGACCAAGTCAAAATCCGATCATTGTAGAAAGAGACGATTCTCTTAAAGAGTATGGGGACAGAAATTTGAAGAACAGTTCCGGCTATCAAAGGATGCAATGAAGTAGCTAATAAATGAAATGATTGAGAGGTTAGAGTGCCCGACGAACTGCATCACCCTATGGCTAAATACATCCATGCCTCCTGCTTGTCCTTTAAAGCACATGAACCAGTCATTTTTTTTCGATGTTGTTGGAATATCAGACAGCTAGTACCAACCAAACGCCTATCTCATGCTGAGAATAACTGTTTGTTTTCCGTTTTCGTTTAATACCAAAGGAATATCCAATCATACAACATTTCTAAATCAAAACAAAAACGAAGCGATGTAGACAACGAGATTGTAATTGCACTGCAACCTCGTTGGATTTAGAGTTTGATACTTTCCTTTGAGTAATTCTCGTAGAATCATGGGCGTTCAGCAACCTAGCTCACGGTCAGCTGATGGAGGTTCGTTGAACGAGGCGGTCAAAGTTTGAACACGTTTCAGTGATCCTCGAATCAACAAGGGTTTAATCCAGAATGGTGCACATGGCCATAAGTGTTGTAGCACATCTGGTTTTACTCGGCAGAGAATTTTAAGGGAATAAACTTACTTACCATCTTTGAGTACATGGCAAAACCGTAAGTAAACGAAGTGTTGTTTTTCTTTCTTCCTTATCCTTTAAGTCAAATTTCCTTCTAAAATCAATTTAGCCAATCGATGCTTCATCAAGGGGCCAGATTTCTGAGTGCTTCTACATTAAACTTAACAACTACGAAGGGAATTGCCAAACTCATAGAACACCAACATGCCCTGAAAACAATAACCCTGATGTGAACGTACACGACTTTTTCTACCCATAACAAATTCGCATACTCTTTCCGTTGCATATTATAGTATTGATACACGACTTACTCTTCTACCCTTGTTGCTTTTCTCGCGGCTGACTGAAAGATTCAAATTAAGCAAGAAGTGCTGAGTTGCATAAAACATGCGGAAACAGCAAATATTAGCGTAGTGGCAGGATGGGTTCAGGTCAGGGAAAGAAAACAGAAGAATCGCAAACTTTTAAGCCTGTCACTCAGATGGCTTACTTGGGAAAGTGTAAACCTGCAATATAAAATATATCGAAAATGGCTAATGGTGCAAAAATGTCAGAAATTGTATATTTGAATGAGCTCTACATTTTACTATAGAAGTTGCTGTCTACATGTTATGATTTCACAGTTATAAAAACAATATAATATTAAGTGAGTAAGTAAGAAGACCACTTTGCAGGCTTTTCAAAAGTTTCAGTGTTTACATTTTATTATGCCTGCAAATTAATTTTATCAGTGGAGCAGCGCATGGATGCAACGGCAGCCGTTGAGGAGCCCATAAAACATAGTCTACCTCCTATCCAACCACCACCTAAAAACCAAAATTACCGTCCTACAACTATCCTACAATCTTTGAGGTTAAACTCTACCCAGGTACACAGTAGCACTACTTAGGCTCACCACGAGCCTACCAGACTGACGAGAGAGCGAAAGCAAATTAATTTAAGCGATGTTTTAGAAAATCATAACTAACGAAACATGTTACATAAAGCTAGTTATAGGTAGAGAATTTTTTTGAAATTCTTCCTATCCTATCCCTGTAAGCTGAATTAAAATACCAAGCTCGACATTTATCCGACTTTTTATTTTTGAGTTATGCGTGTATGCACATGTGTTCGTTCACGTTCTTTCTGTTTTATTCAGCGAAATTAAAAAAAGTGCATATCCAGCGAAATTTGATGACACTATTTGATCGAATTCACTATTTACTTCTTCTATTTTAGGTTTAGCGATAATTAAAGCATTCAGCTTTTATATTAATACTATGGAGGTTCGCAGTAGAATGCTAACTAACAGCTTTAAACCTATCATACAATCTTATGGAAATGGTTTCCTAATTTACAGATGGTGGTATTTAATCATCCACTTTTTGTCCCCCAATTTATGTTTTTTGGTACACATTCGTAGCTATATCAGATACAACGTTAGTGGGTCACATTTTTCTAAACCCACTTGAACAATTCTATACTGACGTTCTTATTGATTAGCTTCTAACTTCCTGTGATGTTTTTTGTTTTGAAGGATTGCAGCTTGAAATTGTTTCCAAGATTTATTTGTTTTCGTATTTATAATTTATGTTTCCTTGTTTTTATCATAAATACCTTTCATGGGGACTAATAAAAATATAAGCTTTAATTTTAATGTCCAAAAGCTCTCACAACAGAAATTATCTAGCTTCATTATAGACGGCAGCAAGACAAAATAATAATAGTAGTAATAATAATAATAATAATAATAATGCAATGCTGCTATATAAACAATCAAGTTGCAAACCACGCTATATGTAACAAAAGGAATACAATTATATAGCATTTCCTAACTTCGAAATATATTAGAGATTGGAAAAAGTTTCAAAGCTTTTAACTGTATAAAACAGTCATCCTTCTGTTATGCATCTAAACATTTATTAAACATTTTATCAATTTTTTAAAACTAGTTTATAATACGCATATGAGGTTTTAAAAATATACTATCCTGATAACTGATATCTTAAACCAGCTGCGCATTAATTTTAATTTCTAAGCATTGGTGAAAAAAGAACTGTTTAAAGAAAACAGAAATAAAAGTTATCCTTGCTTAAACTTTATTGATTTCTGCTGTAGATATCATAATTTGTCCAAATTTGTGAAAATCAAATCGTATATGGTTTCCTCAAAGGCGGAAAACATCTTAAAAATAGCGCTGTTGGTGCCAACTGTAACAACTATGGCCGTGCTATTGTTAATATTATTATTAATATTGTTGCTGAAAATAAACGTATATTATCACTGTCGAATGAAAATGATAAATGCGTAATACTTGTCCACCTCCATGATCTAGGTAGTAGTCTGCTTTCTTCAAAACTGAAAATGCGCTAAAGTCTGTTCCATTTAGCTTTGCCCTGTATCTCTTAACGGACACGCGCAGTAACCTCTGATTAACTGCTGTCGTGGAATAGGTTGTGTGCAATACAACGTTACTTAACCTGATAATTTACCTTAATATATTCGAAGATAATTTACATCATCATAACGTATGAATTAAATATATAAGTAACAGAGTTAATGCATCTAAATGCATGTAAATTCTTAGCAAAAAATAGGTGGGAGGATCCTTCAGTTTAAACCTGCCTCTCAGAATGAGAAAGCACGTGCATCTATCATGACAATGTGTTTATATAGCTTTGATCGCCTATCCTTGCACTGCACACGGCTTGTTTGCCACAATGTGAAGGTGTATATTAGCCAACCAGGGGAAAGGGGAAGGAAACGCAGCGTGGAAGAATACATGTCTGCGGGGCAAGGTTATTCGAAACGGGGTTTAGTCGGATGAATTACCTGGATAATGTTTTTCCACGATTTTTTCCTTGTTCTCATAAGTTAAACATTGGGTAATTCTCAGCTAATGGACCCTGGGCAACGGTGCATAAATATTTATTAGATGAGCATGATATACAGTAAATCTAAAGATAGGGATGAATTTTTTGTTACTTACTATTCACATACATACATATAAATGACAGCCTTTTTTGTCCCATCAGCTTCCGTTGCCTTGCAGTCCTAAGAGTCGCCGTAGTCATCATCATCATCATTATCATCAACTTCTTCTTCTTTGCTATCGTTATCATCATTTTCGTTAGCGTCACTTGTTTGATACCGTTCTACAAAGATAGACGTATCTTGCTGTTTTTGCTCTGCTCCATTTTCATATTTAAATTTATGAGTATCTCTTTTTCTTACTTGATTTAATCGTTATAATAGTCATTATAATAACCAGCATTATCATTCTCATATTTTATTCTCATGCTATTATATCCATCGATTATTTACATGTGGTTAATAAATTCTGCCAAAAAAGCCGGCCCTCGTAGCCGTGGTCGCTAAGGGTCGCGAGTTCGAGTCCCGCCATGGGATGGGTGTTTGTGTGTGTATGTGTGTTGTGTAATTGCAGTGATAAGCGATAACGAAAACAGTAAAAACACAGTATCAAAAACTGGATAAAAAACAAGGGTAAAAAAAATCTGATGTGTTACACTCACATGACTTTCTCTACTCTTGTACAAACTATTTTTACAAACGGTTATTCTCCATCTACTTCATGTTAATCGAGATAAACATTTGCAGACTATCTTATTGCTAATTTTCTTGTAGATGTAAGGGGAAAATATATTTACAAGGGCAATATAGAAAAACAGTAGCCTTTAAGCACATACATATCTCTTAATAGCTGGTTGCTAGGTGCAGCACCATTCCCTTTACCAGAGATTATAACTCTTTGCATATCCAAGACAAAAAAATGAATAACGAATTCCCATTTGAGAAAATAAGTATTGAAAAATTTAAGGGAATAACAAGCAATATCTCAAAAATGGTTCACTCAACAACAAAAATGTGTATGATATAAATTGTGTATTTTAACGCGATCTACATTTTTTGTGTAGTAAAATTTATTCTATCTCTTATGGTTTACCAGTTATGCAAAAGCCGTTCACAATGGAGAGTACTTTTGGAGACATTCCCAGAAAGTTCAAGATATAAATTTTATTTGTCATCAAAACATCTTAAACATATGATATTTTAATCAAAATCGTTAGAGCCATGTTTGAGAAAATTAAAGTTTTCGAAAAATGTTCCATGTAAAGGGTACTTTGGGGTGGGGAGATTTTCTTGAAAACCTTCGTGTCGCATCTCTGGAAGATACTGAACCTAAATACCAAGTTTGGTGTTTATCCGACTGTTCGTTTCTGAGTTATGCTGTTCACAGACAGACAGACACACAGACACACACACGGACATGTTTCCAAAAATGCTTTTTTTGGATTCAGGGGGTCTTAAAACATGTATATCTAGTGAAATCTCGGTATCGAATTTTTGGGTGGAATACAATACTCCCCTACTTACTGTACGTAGTAGAGAAAGTAAAAAGAACAGCATGACTTCGATATTTGCAGCAAGAGGCTCACAATTCCATGAAAAATATTGGAGCTTGAGTGAAATGAATGCTGACAGAAATGCATGGTTGCTCATTTAAATATGTGGCATGTTCTACCAAATGAAAAGCAATCAAAATAACTCTTTAAATAACGTTAATATTTTTCTTCTCAGAGAGGAGCCCACTGGTACTGTAACGGAGATAAAATTGCAGGTCTTGCAACTTTGAATCCAATAAGACACATTAATCAAACTAAGCATAAAATATTTTGTAAAAATATAGACTAGTATTTGAACTTATTTGATGTACAACTCTTAAGATCAATACACAAGTTATACCATTGTAATGGGTGTCCCTAGTAACGCGGTTCTAAAGATTGAGCTACATCTCACGCTAGGAGAAACACCTTTTAAGGATAACGATGATGATATCACAACAAGGACAAATCAGTAGATAAAGTATTATTTATGATATTATTTCTAAAAATACTTTGAGAATAATAAAAAATGCGAAATAAAATTAAAGACAGGGGCTGTAACACAGATTTCAGATTCTGTTTTTTTACTTTCTCTACTACGTATAGTAAGTAGGGGAAGTATTGCATTCCACCCAAAAATTCGATACCGAGATTTCGCCGGAAATACATGTTTTGAGACCTCCTGAATCCAAAAAAAGCATTTCTGGAAACATGTCCGTGTGTGTGTCTGTGTGTGTGTGTGTGTGTGTGTGTGTGTCTGTGTGTGTGTCTGTGAACAGCATAACTCAAAAACGAACAGTCGGATAAGCACCAAACTTGGTATTTAGGTTCAGTATCTTCCAGAGATGCGACACGAAGGTTTTCAAGAAAATCCCCCCACCCCAGACTACCCTTTACATGGAACATTTTTCGAAAATTTTAATTTTCTCAAAAATGGCTCTAACGATTTTGATCAAAATATCATATGTTTAAGATAATGTCATGAGAAATGAAATGTATATCTCGAATTTTCTGGGAATGTCTCCAAAAGTATTCTTCATTGTGAACGACTTTTGCATAACTGGTAAACCATAAGAGATAGACAAAATGTTACTACACAAAAAATGTAGATCGCGTTAAAATACAGAACTTATGTCATATACATTTCTTTTGTTGAGTGAACCGTTTTCGAGATATTGCTTGTTATTTCATTAAATTTTCCAATACTTATACTTTTTCTCAAATTCGTTATTCATTTTTTTTATGTCCTGGACATGCAAAGAGAATGGAATGCGCCACATAGCAACCAGCATTAAAATATTTGACTATCGCTTAAAAGCTACCATATTCCCCTTGCTTCTACAAGAAAATTACCAATAAGATTGACATCTCGATATCTCGATTAACATAAAGCATATGGAGAATAAGCGTTTGTAAAAATAGTTTGTACAAGAGTAGAGAAAGTCATGTGAGTGTAACACATCAGATTTTTTAAACGGCAACAAACGTTAGACTGAGACATATCTCAAACTTACTAAGCTAAATGCATTATGTAATGCCTTATACATACTTACTTGTATGTACATGTAGCTAATAATAGCAAATAAATATTTAACAATTTAAGTTACATTTACTTCGATTGCTTTTGATTGGGTAGGTGTTCGTTTTTAAACAAGTTCCGTATTTCATGTTTCTACGAGTACGGTACAAAATAAATTACTTAATTTGCACACCCTATGTTTACAAAATGAGGAGGAGAATATTATTTGAATGTGAACAGAATTCCGCTACTACCTCTTGACATTTCGGGACGGAGCTGCGTCGCGAAAGCTTACTAGAGGTAGCGGGACGGAATTCGAATAGCCCCTTACTAGTTAAATTTTCAAGAATTTAAGGTTCTTTCTTTCTTGGATCTAAAACACGGAAGTTAGAATACAGTGCCAAAGAGAACTGGTGGAACAAGCATGCCATTTTCGAAATTTCACGAATACATTAGGTTTTGCGTATGGGGTAGGATACTAGCGAGGGTAGTTCATAAAATGAGATTTACAATCGTTTTATAATTGCATTTCACCTCATATATCCTTTTTAAGTCTATATTATATGAGAGCTATTTAACAACCTTTTATTGTCGTTTCCTTCCTCTATCTAATTTCCAAAGGCAGTGCACATTTCGTGTATCATATTGACTACATAGTATTTGCTGCACTGAAGGCCTTTCATGTTTCCTAGTAGGTACCGATAACCCAACCTGTTTTTACAACTCGTGATAATGACCTGAAAAAAACCTCAAGAAGTCAGCACCCTGGCCATAATGAGCAGTTAGAATGCGAAATGTTGCCGAGGACCTCTGTACTGACATATTAGTGATAACAGGTAAGAAAATGCATTATTTATTTTAATTATTTGCAGGAAATAAATGCTAAGAGTCTCAAAACAATAGTTTAAAAAGAAGAAAACAAATAAAATGAATTCCTTTTTAAAAACGCAATGTTTAAGAGGATATGTATGCCAAAATGTTAACAAATACAGAGGTTTTAAATTAAGGATTATGATTTCAATTAGACCTTTAGGTTTTATTTTGTGGAAGAAATCCTTAAAAAAAATCTGATTCGATACATTCGCATGACCTTCTCCACCCTCGATCGTTTATTAGTGGGTGTACAAACTATTCTTATTAAAGCTTATTTTTCTGTCTAATACATTTAAATCCAGATAATCCTTTGCGGAAATAGCTACATTACACATTTCGTTATAGACGCAAACGGAACAGTAATAGTCAAATGTTTCAAGAACTGCACGCTACGAGCGCGAGAAACAACTGAACGTTGGCAGGACTTTAAGATAATGACCAAGTAATGAACAATTCGAACCTTTAATAAAGGATATCTTAGAAATGGTTGATGCGACAAAAAAGACTGATATGGAATAAATTGTGTGTTTTAAAGAGATCTACATATTTTGTGTAGTACGTTTTCGTCTATCGCTTAAGGTTTACCAGTTATATACGCTGGGCCAAAGAAATGGGAAATTTTGAAATACGGAAATGAAACTTTAGATGTTGTATTACATTATCTTTTATTATATGAAAATATACAACATAGTGTGCCATGTAATCATTACTTCTTGAAAATGACGTCCTTCAAATGCCCTCCACCACTGTGCACACGTTTTTGCAATCACTTTTTTAAGTTTCTCATCACTCCTTGCAACATTTCGATTGCAAGGTTTCAATTTCTTCACGAATTGCTCTCTTCAGTTTTTACTTTCTCTACTACGTATAGTAAGTAGGGGAAGTATTGTATACCACCCAAAAATTCGATACCGAGATTTCACCGGAAATATATGTTTTGGGACCCCCTGAATCCAAAAAGAGCATTTTTGGAAACATGTCCGTGTGTGTGTCTGTCTGTGTGTCTGTGTGTCTGTGAACAGCATAACTCAGAAACGAACAGTCGGATAAACACCAAACTTGGTATTCAGGTTCAGTATCTTCCAGAGATGCGACACGAAGGTTTTCAAGAAAATCCCCCCCCACCCCAGACTACCCTTTACATGGAACATTTTTCGAAAATTTTAATTTTCTCAAAAACGGCTCTAACGATTTTGATTAAACTATCATATGTTTAAGATATTGTCATGACAAATAAAATGTATATCTCGAATTTTCTGGCAATGTCTCTAAAAGTGTTCTTCATTATGAACGACTTTTTCATAACTGGTAAACCATAAGAGATAGACAAAAGTTTACTACACAAAAAATGTAGATCGCGTTAAAATACACAATTTATGTCATATACATTTCTTTTGTTGAGTGAACCGTTTGCGAGATATTGCTTGTTATTACCTTAAATTTTCCAATACTTATACTTTTTCTCAAATTCGTTATTCATTTTTTTATGTCCTGGACATGCAAAGAGAATGAAATGCGCCACATAGCAACCAGCTCTTAAAATATTTGACTATCGCTTAAAACTTACGATATTCCCCTTGCATCTACAAGAAAATTATCAATAAGATTAACATCTCGATATCTCGATTAACATGAAGCATATGGAGAATAGACGTTTGTAAAATTAGTTTGTACAAGAGTAGAGAAAGTCATGTGAGTGTAACACATCAGATTTTTTTATGTCCTGGACATGCAAAGAGAATGGAATGCGCCACATAGCAACCAGCGTTAAAATATTTGACTATCGCTTAAAACCTACCATATTCCCCTTGCATCTACAAGAAAATTACCAATAAGATTGACATCTCGATTAACATGAAGCATATGGAGAATAAGCGTTTGTAAAAATAGTTTGTACAAGAGTAGAGAAAGTCATGTGAGTGTAACACATCAGATTTTTTTTAATGTTTTGCGGTTTGTTTGCGTTACTTTACTTTTTAGGTATCCCCATAAAAAGAAATCACATGCTGTTAAGTCGGCGATCGTGCAGGCCAAGGAATGTCACCATTTCTTGATATGACATGATTTCAAACAAATTTCGCAATTCCATTATATAAATGCATGTTGTATGTGCTGTTGCACCGTCTTGTTGAAACTAAGTCGTGATGCGAAAATGTCTTCTTCTCAGTTGATCACGTAAGAAATTTTGAATCATAGTGACATAACGAGCTGCATTCACAGTTTGTGCGCGACCGTTGGCATCCTCAAAGAAATGTGGTGCAATAATTCCTTTAGAAAGCAGAGCACTCCAAACCGTTACCTTTTCTGAATATAGGGACCGCTCATGAAGTTGCCGTGGGTTTTCCTGGGCATGATACCGAAAGTTCTGCTTATTTACGAAGCCATTCAAATGAAAGTGGGCTTCATCAAACAACCATAAATCAGAAATAATATCATCATTTTCGATTTCATTGAAAAATCTTTCACAAAAAATATATTTAAGTTCGGATGATTCAATTTATGTACAATTAGCAACTTTCATGGGTGAAACTTTAAATTGTTAGTCAGTATTCGTCGTACACTGGAACGGTGCATGTTAAGTGTCAGAGAATGTCTTCTGACCGAACGCGTCGGACTATACACTAAAGCAACTCTAACAGTCTCTATATTTTCAGGAGTACGGACATATTTTAGTTTACATGAGGTTTCTTCTTTAGTGTTGAGCCTGTTTTCTCTGAATTGCGAACCCAGGTCTTAACTGCACGAGCAGAGGACACGGGATCATGAAGAGTTGAAAGTGGCAGCGAAACTCCCTACGAACAGCTTGGACGCATTATCCATTTAGATAAGATTTTATAGCAAATCCTCGTTGCTCACCAGTCCAAATTTTCATGTTTAATAAATTCCAACAATCTGTCTAAACAATAGCATGAATCTAAGCCTTCTTAAAAACTTCATGTATCAACATCAAAATTAAAAATTCCGGGTTCTTTGGCCCATCCTACAGAAGATTATACAAAATTTCTTCCAAATGAAGTGGACTTCAGCGTCTATTCCCAGAAAATTCGAGATATACATTTTATTTGTCATGTAGATATCTTTAATTAATAGTATTTTAATCAAAATCGTTTTAGCCAATTTTTTAGAAAATCAAAAACTTCGAAAAATCTTCCATGTAAAGGGTAGTCTAGGGTGGAGGAATTTTCTTGAAAGTCTTCCAAGGTACTTTGGAATGTACTTACCGTAAACACTGTTTGGTATTTAACTGAATTTTCGTTTTTGAGCTATGCTTTTCACAGACGGACAGCCGGACCCCTTTTTAACTTTAAAACTTGATATTTCTTTTCCTCCGCTAGCTAATACTGGCTATATCCATAGTCTGCATACCCCTCGCTCTCTTGCTGCTGTTTTCCTCTCACCTGCTTCCTCTCTCTAGCTGCCTTGGCAAATCTTTATACCGCTTACGAAGGCCATTTTTCTGTCTACTTGAAAATGTTATTTTTGGATTCAGGAGGCCTTAAAACGGTATTTTTGGTGAAATCTCGATATCGAATATTTAGGTGGAACACAATACTTCTCCTACTTACATACGTGTAAAGAAAGTAAAAATCTGATCTATTACATTCACATGACTTTCTCTACCCTCTGTCGTTTATTAGTGGCTATACAAACTATTCTTACAGCTTATTTTTCTGTATAATCCATTTTAATCCAAATAAGCCTTTCCAGAAAGAGCTACATTACATATTTCGTTATGGATACAAAGGGAACAGCGATAGTCAAATGTTTAAGAACTGGATGCTATACTTGCCTTAAACTTTCATACTGTTTCCATGAAATCGAGAAACAAGAGAATGTTGACAGGACTTAAGAGAATGACCAAGAAATGAACAATGCGAACCTTTAAAAGCAGATATCTCAGAAGTGGCTAATGTCACAAAAAGCTTATTTCGGATAAATTGTATGTTTTAAACCGATCTACATTTTTTGTAAGTACATTTACATCTATCGCTTAAGGATTACCAGTTATACAACATTATACACATTATACAAAATTTCTTTTAAGTGACGTGGACTTCACGGACTATTCCCAAAAAATTCAAGATATATATTGTATTTGCAATGTAAATATGTTTAATATATGATATTTTAACCAAAATCATTAGAGCTATTTTTTTAGAAAATAAAATTTTTCGAAAAATGTCCGAGATAAAGGGTAGTCTGGGGTGGGGGATTTTCTTGAAAATATTCGTGCCGTATCTTTGGAAGGTTTTGAACCGAAATACCAATTGTGGTATTTTCCGAAGTTTTCCTTTTTGAGTTCTACTGTTCACAGACACACACACGGACATTTTTCTAAAAATGCTTTTTTGGATTCAGTGTGCCTCAAAGCATGTATTTCATGTGAAATACGGTATCAAATTTTTGGGTGGAATTCAATAACTTCTCAACCTACTATGCACACCTCAAGGACCCCCCCCCCCAAAAAAAAATCGTTTCCGCGGCCGTCTCGGGGTGCATGCTTTTAGCTTCGTTATATTTTCAACTTTCATATTGTGTCCTAACTGCTGAATATGGGCTGACCGCCGAGCGGTTATAGACATATACGTAGTATTGAGACATGCCGAGGTTCGTATCACGACCATGATTTTTCTTTGTTTTTTTATGTAGAAAAACGCAATGCTTATTGTGCATATTATAATATAGTTTCCAATTGCTAAGGCTTATTTCATTTCAAGACATTTATGCTCACACATATAAACTGAAACACTCTCCGTTATCAAACTAAATATGAAATAAGTAAATATTATATTCCTAAATGGAAAAACAACTAAAATAGAAATCAACCTAATATCGGGCGTGGAAATCCTCTACTTCTATTACTGTCCTCATTCTACGGGGCATAGATTATATCAAATGCCTAGTCAAATTTTCACGAGAGGATACTTCCTCCCAAGCATCCTGAATTTGATCGCACATAACCTCTTTTGCCTTCCGTTGTCTTGCAGACCAATTTAACTCCAAAACTTTCTTCAACGCTGCCCACGCGCCCTTTTATCTTTTATTTTCTCTACCACGTACATAGCAGGTAGAGAAGGTATTGCATTCTACCCGAAAATTCTATATCGAGATTTCATCGGAAATACATGTTTAAGGACCCCTAAATCAAAAAAAAAGGTCCAATTGTGTTTCTGTGTGGGTGTGAGTGCTATGTGTCTGTAAACAGGACAACTCAAAAACGAAAAATTGGATAAATAACAAGCTTGGTATATAGCTTCAGTATCTTCCAAAGATGCGACACGAAGATTTTCAAGAAAATTCCCCACCCCAAACTACCATTTGCATGGAAAATATTTCGAAATTATTTATTTCCTGAAAAATGGCTCTAACGATTTTGATTAAAATACCATGTATATTAAAGATATTTACATGACAAATAAAATCTATATCTTGAATTATCTGGGAATAACATGTGAAGTCCTCTTCATTCGGAAGAAGTTTTATATAATTTATTTCAAATAACTTTTTATAGCATTAGCCATTTCCAAGATATCCGTTATTAAAAGTTGGAATTGTTCATTTCTTGATCATTCTGTTAAAGTCCTGTCAACATTCAATCGTTTCTCACGATAGTATGGAATTTTAAGGCCAGCATATAGCGTCCAGTTCTTAAACATTTGACTGTTGCTGTTCCCTTTCTCTCTATAACGAAATGTGTAATGTAGCTGTTTCTGTAAAGGTTTACTTGCATTAAAATATATAGACAGAAAAATAAGCTTTAGTAAGAGTGGTTTGTATATACACTAAGAAACGATAGGAGGTAGAGAAGTTCATGTGAATGTAACACATCATTTTTGTTTTGTTTTGACTCCTAAGAGCTATTTATAAGTGCAAAGCAAGGACCTTTGGGTACTGTACCTCACCTGTTTGTATTTTTATTTCTCTATTACGTATTTACAGTAAATAGAGGAAGTATTGTGTTCTACCCAAAAATTCAATTTCGATGTTTCCCTGGAAATAGTGTTTTGAGGCTGCCTAATCAAAAAAGCATTTTTAGAAAAAGGACCGAAACAGAAAAGTAGGATAGTTACCAAACTTGTTATTTAATTTGAGCATGTTTCAAGCATCCAACACTGAGATTTTAAATAAAATCTCACACCTCAAGTATCCTTTACATTAAAATCTTTGGAAATGTTTTGTTTTCTCTAAAATGGCTCTAACGATTTTGATTAAAGTAGTATATGTTTAAGATATTTACATGAAAAATAAATGCATATCTTGAATTTTCTAGGAATAGCCTTTGATGCCCTCTTCATTCGGAAGGAATTTTGTGTAATTTTGTATAAGTGGCAAAGTTATGAGATAAAAAAAAGTGCTACAAAAAATAAACAAACAAAGAAAATGTAGATCTCAATAAAACAATCAATTTGTTTCAAATTACATTTTCGTGGCATCAACCATTTCTGAAATATCCGTTATTGCTGGTTTGAAGTTTCATTACTTTTGCTATTTGTAGTGCTCTTCTCGCCATTTAGTTCTTTCTCGTGATGTCATGGAAAGAGCATGGAAATTTAAGGGCAGCATATGGCGTCCCGCCTTTAAACGTCTATCAATTCGGCTTGTTTTAGTCCCCTTAGCCACAACGAAATGCATAGTGAAACTATTTCTGCAAAGGTTTATCTCAATAATAAACTTTCCTAGGAGTAGTCTGTAGTAGTTTTATAAAAATAAACAATAGTGAGTAGAGAAAGCGATATGAGTGTAATATATCAGATATTTCTGTTTTACTTTTTCTACCACCTACCTATAGCAGGCAAGAGGAAATGCTGTATTCCATCCAAAAATTCGATATCGAGATTTCACCGGAAATACAAGTTTTGCAATTTCCTAAACCCTCAAAAACAATTTTTACAAGATGGTCCGTGTATGTATATACGTGCGTGTGTCCATCCGTGTGTCTGTCCGTCTCGTCTCTCTATCTGTATGTCTGTCTATGAACAGCATAACTCAAAAATGAAAATCCCTACCCCATACTACCCTTTAAAAGGAAAAACTTCTGTTATTTTTTGACTTATAAAAAACGGCTCTAACCATTTTGATCCAATATCACAAAGTTTAACATATTGACATATTAAGATATTGAATATTCTGTGAACTCCTCTTTATTTGATTCATTTTTGTATTTGTAAAACAAGAAACTCTTAACAGATAGGCGTAACGCAGTACGGAAAAGGTATAGAGTTCATTAATATACACAATTTCAATAAAATACATTGTTTCGTAGCGTTTGCTGATTTCGAAATATTCCATGTTGCCACTTAATGAACAAGCTTGAAAGTTTGCGTTCTTCCTTTTTCTCCCCTTTATTTTCTTTCCATCGAAAAAACTTGCTATTAGAATCAACATTTGAATGCTGCTTCAGAATGTTTAAACCTTCTTGCTTGTAAAAGCGGGTTTTCGTCGTTCTCTGTTATTCCTCTGGCATGTTGCAGTTGTCTGTTTGTCCGTGCCCTGGTTTCTGGTGCCGTTGTCCTCACTACAACACGCTACATACATAATGCAAGAATTTCCTGATAGTTTGCTAGGTTATATTTGTGAAATAAGAATAATTATTGCTGCTGAGAAGTGAAGAACCTTACCGAAAACACGTCTGTTAAAAATTACAGAAGAAATAGCAGAAATATTCTACCACATTCGATTTAAGATGCTCTAGGAAGATGAAAACATTCAATACGGCGAAGAATGTTTTTGAACGATTTGCAACCTACTTTAAAGAGATTGGCAATAGCTTGAGCCTCTTGTATTTTATCTGATAGAGGATAAAGGGGAAATAAATGAATCTAGAGTATTTTTAACATCCCTCCCCGGGAAGGGGTACCAGCTGGCCATCGTAGCGCCAAGGAAAAATCTCCACTGTTCCGGCGCAATGCACCAAACGCTGTCGCCTCGCCTGGTGTTATAACCCTGAAACAGATGAAGGTGAATGATGGGAACAGAAATTGAAGGCCAGGAAATTCATGGTAAAAGAGGAACAACCCAAGCATTCGCCCACCAACATGAAAAAACCACGAAAACACCCTAAATAAGAATAAGCAGCCCTAAGGAAATTGAATCCGGGACCTCCTGAACGCGAGCCTTACATATTACCATGGAGATATCTCGTTCGGTATGCAAGTCTAGAATCGTTTCAAGTATGTGGGTATATATTGTTTATAGGGATTGTAAAGGTAGTAATAATTTTCACTTATTTATTTACAATTAAGAACGGCAAATGTTTGTTGTAGCTAATATAATTCTTTGCATAAGCTGCAGATTCCACTTCACATAATTCTGATAGAGAAACATGCAGTATCCGGGATTATTAAATGAACATCCTGAAATCATTTATAAACTGGAAGATAACTAAGATGGATAGCGTGATGGTTTAATTTTATCTTTCGCGAAATTGGAAAAGCTTTCGTAAAAGTCACAGCGAAATACTGGAGTTGCAGCATGAAAGTAACTCGTAGGCAATTACATCAACTTTTCCTCTACCCCAAACCTAAACGCCTATTGGTCTAATAATCATTTGGTAAAACAAATTGATGCGAAGCTTTTTAATCTAGATTTGGCAGAAAATATAAATAGCTTCATTATTACAACGGGTTTGTAGGATATGTATATTAATGTATTTAGTTGCATTAAAATCAGCAGCTGATAAAGTGTTGCTCTCTAAATGCAGGTTAAACCCGACCATTGGTAAAAATCTGATTCTTAACCAAAAGTGCCACCCTTCTTTGCATCATCCATTAAAAACTCTGGTGTGCTGCATAAACATTAATTTCTGTACCCACTCTTCTACAAGCTATTTTTATAACCGCTTATTCTTCTGTCTACTTCTTGCCAATCAAGATAAACTTTCATTACACATTTGCAAGTTTTCTTGTAGGCATAAGAAGGATACTGTAGGCTAAAGCGATTGTCAGATTTTTAAAAAGCGAATCACTATGTGATGCTCTTTGCACGACAACGAGAAAAAACGTATATGGATATACCACGTGAAAAAAGTATAGGAATTTGAAAATTCAACAATGACAAAACAATATCTTGGAAATGGTTAACGCCACAAAATACTTATTTAAATGTTGTGCTTTAATGATATATATATATATATATATATTCATATTTTGTGTGATAAGATGTTGTCTATCTCTTACGGTTTACCAGTGATCGTAATTATTGACGGGCATATACAAATAACTAAATAAAGAAATAACAGTAACATAGATAAATAATTTCTGTATATTAAATCAGTGTATAATGTAACAAGTTTGACTTAAAATGTTTGTCCGTAAAGATGAAGGTAATTAGGAGTCAGGCTAACGAAACTCAATAATGAGCCAAGTAGGATATATAGAGGAATTCGAGCACAGTTTTTTGCGTTTATATGGGAAAGGATAGGGAAAACGAAGGTAGATGCTAGGTTGAGAGAGTCTTCAAGGAGGAAAATGCGTTTATATGGGAGAGATAGGGAATACGAGGACTGACGCTAGGCTAGACAGTGGTAGGAGGGGAGTGCGCTTTATATGAGACAGATAGGGAATACGTGGAGGGTGCTAGGCTAGACAGAGGCTGAGTAATGTATGGTTTATATGAGCGGTATAGGAAAACGATGAGAGGTGTTAGACTAGACAGGGCTTGAAACGTAGTGCATGGTTTATATGAGAGATATAGGAAAACGAGGAAAGGTGTTAGGCTAGGTAGAAGTCGAGGAGTAGAGTAAGGTTTATATGAGAAGTATAGGAAAACGAGGAGAGGTATTAGGTTAGGAGAATTGAGTTTGTGTTTATAAGGAGAGACGAGAAAACGGAGAGAGATCCTATGCTAGGATAGACAGGTGTTAAAGTTAGGTTAGATAGGAAACCAAGGAGTGATACTCAGCTAGAGGGGGGGCAGGAGGGAATGAGCTTTTGAGAGGTAGGGGATACGGGGAGTGGTGTTAGACTAGACAGGGCTTGAAACGTAGGGCATGGTTTATATATATGAGAAGTATAGGGACAGGAAGAGGGGTGCTAGGCTAGACAGAGGTTGAGGAGTAGAGTATAGTTTATATGAGAGGTATAGGAAAACGAGGAGAGGAGTTAGACTAGACAGAGTTCGAGGAGCAGAGTATGGTTTATGTGAGAGTCATAGGTAAACGAGAGAGGCGTTAGGCTAGACAGAGCTAGAGGAGTAGAGTATGGTTTATATGAGAGGTATAGGAACAGGAGGAGAGGTGTTAGGCTAGACAGGTAGTGTAGCAGTAGGAATATGGACTTATATACAGGAGAGATAGGGAATAGGAGGTGCTAGACTTGAAAGCGACTTTAGACGTGAACATAGTGGTCAATGTTCTAGACATGCCCATCACGTAACCTATTCAGGGAAAAGGTGACTCGTTCAGGGGAAAAAGGTGACTGCTCAGGGAAAAAGTTGACTAGCAAAGGGAAAAACGTAACCAGCAAAGGGAAAAAGGCGACCAGCAAAGGGAAAAATGTGACCAGCAAAGGGAAAAAGGTGACCAGCAAAGGGAAAAAGGCGACATGCAACGGGAAAAAGGTGACCAGTAAAGGGAAAAATGTCACCAGCAAAGGGAAAAAGGCGACCACCAAAGGGAAAAAGGTGAGCCATAAAGGGAAAAAGGTGACCTGCAACGGGAAAAGCTAACCCACTAACACTAACAGGTAAGTAATTCAGGTAGTATTGCAAGAGGCTGACTGGATCATAGCAGTGTATGATTTCACAGGTAATTCAGCTAGTATCGTATGCATTTAGGCTAATTCGTCTAGTAACACAGGATAGATTCCAGATGCTAACTGCATCATGGCTCTGCATGATTTCACAGATAATTCAGCTAGTATCGTAGGTATTTAGGCTAATTCAGCTAGTATCACAAGAGGATAGATTCTAGGGTTGGGTATAGCATAGTTTCATATTTCACAGGTAATTCAGAGGGTATCGTAGGTATTTAGGATAATTCAAGTAACATAGGTGTTTAGAGTAATTAAGCAAGCAAGGGTAGGTTACAGGGGTTGGTTATAACCTAGCTTCGTATTTCACAGATAGTTCAGGTAATATCGTAAGTATTTGAGGTAATCGACAGAGCTTCACAGATATTATTGATAATTTCGATCAGAGATTTGTATCACAGCTATTTAAGGTAAATGCAGATGATTCAGGTTGTATCAATGGTATTTGAGTCATTTTAACAGGTAATTCAGATAGTATCACAGGTGCTCGTGCTAATTTAGAGCAGGAATTCGTATCAGAGCTAGTTAAGGTAATTTCACATGATTCGGGTAGTATCACAGGTATTTAAATCATTTTCATAGCCAATTCAGCTAGTATCGTGAGCATTTAAGCTAATTCAGCTAGTATCACAGGAGGCTAGATTCCAGAGGCTAACTGCATCATAGCTATGCATGATTTCACAGCTAATTCAGCTAGTATCGTAGGTATTTAGGCTAATTCAGGTAGTATCACAGGAGGCTAGATTCCAGGGTTGGGTATAGCATAGTTTCATATTTCAAGGTAATTCAGAGGGTATCGTAGGTATTTAGGATAATTCAAGTAACATAGGTGCTTAGAGTAATTAAGCAAGCATTACAGGAGGGTAGGTTCCAGGGGTTGGTTATAGCCTAGTTTCGTATTTTACAGATAGTTCAGGTAATATCATAAGTATTTGGATAATCAGCATAGTTTCACAGATGCTCGTAATAATTTCGATCAGAGATTTGTATCACGGCTATTTAAGGTAAATGCAGCTGATTCAGGTTGTATCAATGGTATTTGAGTCATTTTAATAGGCAATTCTGATAGTATCACAGGTGCTGGTACTAATTTAGAGCAGGAATTCGTATCTGAGCTATTTAATGTAATTTCACACGATTCGGGTAGTATCACAGGTATTTAAGTCATTTTAACAGGCAATTCAACTAGTATCACAGGTACTCATGGTAATATAGAGAGTAATTCGATTATAAAACTTTTCTCATCCAACGTTACAACAATTTATATACTTTTTTCTAAATCTTACAAATTTTTATGTGTTAAACAGTTATTGTACGATGCGGAGAGGGATAAACTGCATATTGGTTCACAAATTGAAAAGCTTTACGTCAACATACCTTTATTTTAGTTCGTTATAGATGTCTCTCCCCTTTTATCTAGGCTTGAGACTAGCACTAGGATTGCTCCTAATGGCAGGGTTACCACCTTCCCTTCCATCTTCTTCTTTCTTCATCAGGCGTCAGCTATCTGCATATACAGCACACAGATACCTTCTGTTTTAAGATTGTAGACTCACTAGAAAATCTTTATCTTTAACTTACATTCTTTTAAGCACTGTTTGTAATGGCGTAATGTCCATACGCATATGTTGTTATCCCGTCCTCAGCAATAATTCTTTTATCATCAAACGGAGTCAATGCAATTTTATTCACTTGTACTGTAGCAAGGGCATGCTTTCGTGATAGGATCAGATTCATAGGTGTTCTGATGATTTCACTGGTTTTAAGACAGTCTGTATAGCTGTCAAACGAAATGTACTGCTTAATAGCGCTACGTTTTATACCTTTAATCTTTTTTATCATTGACCCTTGAATATCTAAGGCATACATCTTAGGACGTAGTCCAACAAAGCGTAGGATGATTTTGCTATTAGCCTCATCTTTAAATTTTCCCAATACCTTCTTGTTCTGAGTAGAGTAACATATATGGTTGGCAGGGTAATCAGCTGTATCGAGATGCTCAAGAAAACGTAGCTTGTCCTGGTACACATCTTCAGTTGTTACACGATGAATGAACGAATCAGTGTCCATATACATAAGCTTCAGGTTTTCAGCTCCATAATAAGGCAACAAAACGTCGTAATGATAGTTATACATTAATGTCTTGGAGATGTCCAACACACTCATACCAATGTATATAGGCTTGTTGAATACAATCTGACGAGAGGCCATATGTACAGCAGCTAGATTATCAGCATATATCGTCCTGTCGATAAACGTAGGCTTGGCGATCAGCTTCTCTAGAGTTTTTTCATTGGTCACCAGTCGTATATCCATACGGTTACGCAGGTTCTCCATAGTTTTTCCAAACATAGCGTTGTTAAAGAGCTTGTAGAGATCCTTCTCGAAATCATTTGCAGCTTGTTGTCGTAGCCTGTTGTTAAATTCCACATAAGGTTTCAACCACTGAGACTGTCGGAATTGTAGCACACGATGGATTTTTGTTAGTCGTAGTCCATGACTAAGAGCTTGCTTCAAAGCCATGTAATGCACTACATACTTCTTTCGAGGTCCAAGATGAGGTATCAGTTTCTTTGTAGATGATTCCAATGGTTTCATACACTCTGGCAGGAAAGGTAGATCGTTGTGTAGATCGTGAAGTTCTGCAGGATACTCGATGTCGACTTCTAATATGTACCCATGAGGATCATCTTCTTGTAGTGTTTCTAAGTTGATTTCTTCAGGTGACACCCACTGAAATCCACCAAAAGGAAGGGCGTGACACATTGCCCACCCATATTGGTTATTTGCGTCCTCGTATGTGATAAATTGGGTTGGTCTCGTCGGATCAAACTTCTCCATATAAGTGTTATTAGCCTCAGCATACCGATGAGAAACTTGGCATAAACCTCCTCTTATACCTGATTCCACCATGAGTAGTTGATCATAATCTTGTAACAGCTCTAACTTAATTCCAGTATACAGTAACATAGCGTCCCATGTTAGACCTGGAGAGGTAAAATAATGGGCGGGATCGACTTTGTGTGTTTTAAGGGTTTGCTCTCTGAACGTCTCAAAGACGTCAGCTAGAAGAAGTACATCCGAAGTTAAGTAGAGATCGCTGTACTCTCCCAGGTTTCTCACATTAAACAGCTCCCATACATTTCTAGCATGATCGTAGTCAGCATCAGTAATTTCTTCTTCATTTAATCTATTGTAGAAGGAGTCCTTAGGAGGCAAGCAGGTCTCGTTCAGGGCATCCCATGACGTAACAAAATCATATGGAAATACACCCTTACGGGTCATCAACTTCAATTTGTCTTCTCCAAAGTACTTTAGCGTTTCAGGATACGAGGTTAGATTTTTTACCAACTTATCCAAGCTTGTACTGAGGAATCGGAAGCTATCCACAAATCGAAGCTTTATATCTCCTACATACTTGGTGAATGAGATATAGCTTTCTTCAGAGTTAGGAATTACCTCCACACGTTCACTTGTACAACCCAGCTCCTTAACAATGAAATGAGAGTCATATCCGCTAAGGTTATGCATGAAGACTGGTATATATTTAGGTGTTTTGCAGGCTAAATTACATTCATTATGAAGACTTCCACGATATTCACCGCTGATGTGATCATGGTCGCGTACTTTATAGTTCTCTTCTGTAAAGGGTTTTCTACACAAGTAGCATGTCGTAGAAGACTCGAAATCCTTTTGCTGTTGATCCGTAAGTTTCAGAGGCTTAGCAGATTTGTATATATTACCAATCATTTTTGCAAGAGATGTCAGGTACAGCATAAACTTCTGAGCAGCATCAGCACCACGATACACATAGGGATGCTTAGGAAGATCAGTTTCGAGATGTTGAACACTGGATGTAGGTTTCACGTAAACACAGAAGCTCATTGGTGTGTGCTCTTGATAAGGTGTTGTATAGGAAGTTTCAGGATTGGGTGTACACGTATGGCATGGAGTGAGAATACTCTCAAAATCAGCATAGATGACATAAGGTACTTTCAGCATCCTCTCAACATTTTTAAACTGTGCAATTGCTTTCTCCTTGCTAGGCATAACAACCCTTGCAACACCATGTTGAATACAGACGGCTGCATGTTCTTGTAGTTTTTCCAGTCCACTTCGTCCATATCGATTATCAAAATGTGTAAAACAGCGCTTGCAGGTATAAACACGTTCATTACATTTAGTTTTCTGGCGTCGAACGAGCTTCTCAAAATTCCTTATATACACGTAGTGATGTTTTCCACTGCTATCATTCAATAGTAGCAGGTCGCGATGTTCAGGTAGTTCAATATCAGCAACCTTTATCGGATACACTTCATGCTTCTCATCCAGCCCGAAAACGTTAATAGACATATTGTTAAGCTTCTCAAATTTAGGTATTTGAGAAAGTGGAGTAGGGTAGGAAACACAGCTGAAGTCGTACTTGTCTTGAAGTTGTTTGTATTTGTTCACACGCTGTGCATTCTTCCCTATGAATTTAGCTAATACAGAGTACATGAAACATTTCTCGTCGCTAAAGTTCTGGATGTTTATACACGCTTCTTTAGCTCCGACAGATGGTGGTAGTGGTATGTAGCTACTTCCTCGTAACGGGTTGTACTTGTTGATACGAAGTCGAACTCCTTCCACAGCAAGCAAAGCCCAGCTGCTACCCTTAAGCTGAGACTCCTCCATTTCAGTCACCAATTTCTTGAATTTCACTTCCATCGCTGACTCCAGATCAGTTTCCAGGAAAACAGCTTGATTCCGTGTTTTAAATGTTTTGTCACAGGTTTCTCCAATACTGTTAACAAATCGACACTCAGCCAGCAGATTAATTTTAACACTCTTATGAATGCTAAGCTCTTTATGCACAGCCTGGATTATACGTTGTTTTGCCTCTTGCAGATACATATTTAGGTCCTTAGCTGATTCGCATCGTATAAAATACGATTTCAATCGTCCTTCGAATGAAGTTTCGTATTCTTTCATATCACAGTCCTCCATTGTTGACAGTAACTGATGTTTAGTTGGCTCCAATCTTCTTTTCTTCTGAGGGCTGCTTATTTCACATATATCTTCGTGTCGCTGTCCCTTATAACAATCTTTGAAGGTTACATTACAATGTTTACATTTGAAGAGCTTCTTGCAGCTCATCTCGTGTCTTCTCTTGTCATAACCTCGGAGGAACTTCTTCCCACATTTTCCGCACGCATATCCAGTAGCGCTTGGAATAATATCCTTATACGCTGAGTTATTCATCTTTATTCTTGATGTAATAACGTATTAATCACTGATCAATGAAATGTAGACCTCTTCACCTTGACACCACTTTAGAAAGCTGATTATTCTTGGAGAGAACACGATGTTAACACCTCAAGACTAATTAGCACAATGAAGTCCAATGCCCTAGATCACCATATTTATAGAGGGAGCACGAAACTTTTAGATCAATCATAAACTCGTTCCATAACCACCTGTATATGATCGCTCAACGTGTACTAACCCCCAGCCATATAACCTCAAGTCTAGAGACAGGATGTTTATGACGTCACACCCAGAGACAGGATGTCTGGTAGCATCAAACACGTTTAAACTCGTCTCATAACTACCTGCTTATGCTGTCACACCAGCAAGAGAAGTATTCCCACACGCTCATTCAGACATATATTTCAAATTCAATCCCACCACCACCATCACCACCTATTGTACCAAGGTTAATTCAAGCTGTATTATCACAATACTTAAAAGTAAAAGCTTAAAAGGAAACCTAGAAGATTTTCCCCCTTATTTACTTAATTATTTCATGTTTTTATTCCCTTTTCAATTCTTCCTTTCCATCTTCTCACAGAAAGACCATTACATTTCACTACAATCATGAGAAAAGCAATTTTTCCAGAGTTACACAGATTCTAAGCTTCTAAATCGAACCCGGTAATACTTTTAATAAATGTATTTTAGCTCCCCAATATCAGCATCTACCATTTAATCTTTACTCGAACCTGATATGATCCATAAGCTTGAAGATATATGAAATCACCCTTCGGGATTCGATCTGAGTACTTTAAAGTAATATTTGTCACGATAACGATATTTAAGGACTAGATACTCTGTTTGCGTTTACCTTGACATGTCTATCTAAATTAAATTACGAGTTATTAAATGTTTGCAAGTAAATTTCATTGAATCGGTATTCGAACCCAGAACACCAGGAACAAAATAATTTATAATATTAGTCTGACATGTTAAACAAAGCTGTATGCAGTTACATCATCGATCTAAGTGATATATTCTAGTGCACAGAGGAAAATTAAGGAAGTCATTAAAAGATGGGGAATCGAACCAAGCACAACTGATTGACAATTATATACAGCATTAATCACACAGTACAGAACCTATCAATCATGCTTTGGTCCACTCCTCTACCTCACTTAGTTCCCGAGATAATGAAAATTTTAAAATTAGGATCGAACCCAGGACGTCAGGTATCTAATTACACATCTAAAAGATACTACCTAATAACATAAACGCAATAAAGTTTATTTGGCGTCTTTATCCTAAGTCGTTTAACAGTTATTAAATTTGTAAGTAAATTCCATCGAATCAGTATTCGAACCCAGAACACCAAGAACAAAATAATTTATAATATGAGTTTGGTATGTTTAAAGGTGCTGTATGTAGTTACAGCATCAATCTAAGTGATATTTTCTAGAGTATAGAGAAAAATTAAGGAAGTCATTAAAAAATCGGGATTCGAACTAGAGACAACTGATTGAAAATTATATACAGCATTAATCACACAGTACAGAACCTATCAATCATGCTTTGGTCCACTCCTCTACCTCACTTAGTTCCCGAGATAATGAAAATTTTAAAATTAGGATCGAACCCAGGACGTCAGGTATCTAATTACACATCCACAAGATACTACCTAATAACATAAACGCAATAAAGTTTATTTGGTGTCTTTATTGTAATTAGTTTAGGAGTTATTAAATTTATAATTAAATTACATTTTATCAGTATTCGAACCCAGAACAACAGAAACAAAATTATTTACAATATTAGTTTGATATGTTTAAAGGTGCTGTATGCAGTTACAGCATCAATCTAAGTGATATTTTCTAGAGTATAGAGAAAAATTAAGGAAGTCATTAAAAAATCGGGATTCGAACTAGAGACAACTGATTGAAAATTATATACAGTATTAATTACACATTATAACAGCTATCAAACATGCTTTGGTACATTCCGCTAACTTTCTTAGTTTCCGAGATAATCGAGATTTAAGAATTAAGGATCGAACCCTGGACACCAGGTACCAAAATATACATTTACAAGAAACTACCTAATGACTTTAATGTAATAAAGTTTATTTGGCGTCTTTATCTTAATTAGTCTCCGAGCTATTAGAAGATGAATTTGTAATCACTCGTAGGGATTCGAACCCAGGCATCCCGGTCAACTTGGAACAATACCCTAATGACGCGGCGCATTCCAAAGAATTGATTAGTTTTTATCCCAAAGTTGTATCTCTTTTCATTCAGGAGATATAAGCGATTAAACAGTAGATATAACATGGCGACTTGAGAACAATGGGCTATTAACACAGAGAGATGCCGACATCTGATAAAAGTTCTTTTGATCTATGCCGGCATGCCCCGCCCATATTATATCTACTGTTTAATCGCTTATATCTCCTGAATGAAAAGAGATACAACTTTGGGATAAAAACTAATCAATTCTTTGGAATGCGCCGCGTCATTAGGGTATTGTTCCAAGTTGACCGGGATGCCTGGGTTCGAATCCCTACGAGTGATTACAAATTCATCTTCTAATAGCTCGGAGACTAATTAAGATAAAGACGCCAAATAAACTTTATTACATTAAAGTCATTAGGTAGTTTCTTGTAAATGTATATTTTGGTACCTGGTGTCCAGGGTTCGATCCTTAATTCTTAAATCTCGATTATCTCGGAAACTAAGTAAGTTAGCGGAATGTACCAAAGCATGTTTGATAGCTGTTATAATGTGTAATTAATACTGTATATAATTTTCAATCAGTTGTCTCTAGTTCGAATCCCGATTTTTTAATGACTTCCTTAATTTTTCTCTATACTCTAGAAAATATCACTTAGATTGATGCTGTAACTGCATACAGCACCTTTAAACATATCAAACTAATATTGTAAATAATTTTGTTTCTGTTGTTCTGGGTTCGAATACTGATAAAATGTAATTTAATTATAAATTTAATAACTCCTAAACTAATTACAATAAAGACACCAAATAAACTTTATTGCGTTTATGTTATTAGGTAGTATCTTGTGGATGTGTAATTAGATACCTGACGTCCTGGGTTCGATCCTAATTTTAAAATTTTCATTATCTCGGGAACTAAGTGAGGTAGAGGAGTGGACCAAAGCATGATTGATAGGTTCTGTACTGTGTGATTAATGCTGTATATAATTTTCAATCAGTTGTCTCTAGTTCGAATCCCGATTTTTTAATGACTTCCTTAATTTTTCTCTATACTCTAGAAAATATCACTTAGATTGATGCTGTAACTACATACAGCACCTTTAAACATACCAAACTCATATTATAAATTATTTTGTTCTTGGTGTTCTGGGTTCGAATACTGATTCGATGGAATTTACTTACAAATTTAATAACTGTTAAACGACTTAGGATAAAGACGCCAAATAAACTTTATTGCGTTTATGTTATTAGGTAGTATCTTTTAGATGTGTAATTAGATACCTGACGTCCTGGGTTCGATCCTAATTTTAAAATTTTCATTATCTCGGGAACTAAGTGAGGTAGAGGAGTGGACCAAAGCATGATTGATAGGTTCTGTACTGTGTGATTAATGCTGTATATAATTGTCAATCAGTTGTGCTTGGTTCGATTCCCCATCTTTTAATGACTTCCTTAATTTTCCTCTGTGCACTAGAATATATCACTTAGATCGATGATGTAACTGCATACAGCTTTGTTTAACATGTCAGACTAATATTATAAATTATTTTGTTCCTGGTGTTCTGGGTTCGAATACCGATTCAATGAAATTTACTTGCAAACATTTAATAACTCGTAATTTAATTTAGATAGACATGTCAAGGTAAACGCAAACAGAGTATCTAGTCCTTAAATATCGTTATCGTGACAAATATTACTTTAAAGTACTCAGATCGAATCCCGAAGGGTGATTTCATATATCTTCAAGCTTATGGATCATATCAGGTTCGAGTAAAGATTAAATGGTAGATGCTGATATTGGGGAGCTAAAATACATTTATTAAAAGTATTACCGGGTTCGATTTAGAAGCTTAGAATCTGTGTAACTCTGGAAAAATTGCTTTTCTCATGATTGTAGTGAAATGTAATGGTCTTTCTGTGAGAAGATGGAAAGGAAGAATTGAAAAGGGAATAAAAACATGAAATAATTAAGTAAATAAGGGGGAAAATCTTCTAGGTTTCCTTTTAAGCTTTTACTTTTAAGTATTGTGATAATACAGCTTGAATTAACCTTGGTACAATAGGTGGTGATGGTGGTGGTGGGATTGAATTTGAAATATATGTCTGAATGAGCGTGCGGGAATACTTCTCTTGCTGGTGTGACAGCATAAGCAGGTAGTTATGAGACGAGTTTAAACGTGTTTGATGCTGCCAGACATCCTGTCTCTGGGTGTGACGTCATAAACATCTTGTCTCTAGACTTGAGGTTATATGGCTGGGGGTTAGTACACGTTGAGCGATCATATACAGGTGGTTATGGAACGAGTTTATGATTGATCTAAAAGGTTCGTGCTCCCTCTATAAATATGGTGATCTAGGGCATTGGACTTCATTGTGCTAATTAGTCTTGAGGTGTTAACATCGTGTTCTCTCCAAGAATAATCAGCTTTCTAAAGTGGTGTCAAGGTGAAGAGGTCTACATTTCATTGATCAGTGATTAATACGTTATTACATCAAGAATAAAGATGAATAACTCAGCGTATAAGGATATTATTCCAAGCGCTACTGGATATGCATGCGGAAAATGTGGGAAGAAGTTCCTCCGAGGTTATGACAAGAGAAGACACGAGATGAGCTGCAAGAAGCTCTTCAAATGTAAACATTGTAATGTAACCTTCAAAGATTGTTATAAGGGACAGCGACACGAAGATATATGTGAAATAAGCAGCCCTCAGAAGAAAAGAAGATTGGAGCCAACTAAACATCAGTTACTGTCAACAATGGAGGACTGTGATATGAAAGAATACGAAACTTCATTCGAAGGACGATTGAAATCGTATTTTATACGATGCGAATCAGCTAAGGACCTAAATATGTATCTGCAAGAGGCAAAACAACGTATAATCCAGGCTGTGCATAAAGAGCTTAGCATTCATAAGAGTGTTAAAATTAATCTGCTGGCTGAGTGTCGATTTGTTAACAGTATTGGAGAAACCTGTGACAAAACATTTAAAACACGGAATCAAGCTGTTTTCCTGGAAACTGATCTGGAGTCAGCGATGGAAGTGAAATTCAAGAAATTGGTGACTGAAATGGAGGAGTCTCAGCTTAAGGGTAGCAGCTGGGCTTTGCTTGCTGTGGAAGGAGTTCGACTTCGTATCAACAAGTACAACCCGTTACGAGGAAGTAGCTACATACCACTACCACCATCTGTCGGAGCTAAAGAAGCGTGTATAAACATCCAGAACTTTAGCGACGAGAAATGTTTCATGTACTCTGTATTAGCTAAATTCATAGGGAAGAATGCACAGCGTGTGAACAAATACAAACAACTTCAAGACAAGTACGACTTCAGCTGTGTTTCCTACCCTACTCCACTTTCTCAAATACCTAAATTTGAGAAGCTTAACAATATGTCTATTAACGTTTTCGGGCTGGATGAGAAGCATGAAGTGTATCCGATAAAGGTTGCTGATATTGAACTACCTGAACATCGCGACCTGCTACTATTGAATGATAGCAGTGGAAAACATCACTACGTGTATATAAGGAATTTTGAGAAGCTCGTTCGACGCCAGAAAACTAAATGTAATGAACGTGTTTATACCTGCAAGCGCTGTTTTACACATTTTGATAATCGATATGGACGAAGTGGACTGGAAAAACTACAAGAACATGCAGCCGTCTGTATTCAACATGGTGTTGCAAGGGTTGTTATGCCTAGCAAGGAGAAAGCAATTGCACAGTTTAAAAATGTTGAGAGGATGCTGAAAGTACCTTATGTCATCTATGCTGATTTTGAGAGTATTCTCACTCCATGCCATACGTGTACACCCAATCCTGAAACTTCCTATACAACACCTTATCAAGAGCACACACCAATGAGCTTCTGTGTTTACGTGAAACCTACATCCAGTGTTCAACATCTCGAAACTGATCTTCCTAAGCATCCCTATGTGTATCGTGGTGCTGATGCTGCTCAGAAGTTTATGCTGTACCTGACATCTCTTGCAAAAATGATTGGTAATATATACAAATCTGCTAAGCCTCTGAAACTTACGGATCAACAGCAAAAGGATTTCGAGTCTTCTACGACATGCTACTTGTGTAGAAAACCCTTTACAGAAGAGAACTATAAAGTACGCGACCATGATCACATCAGCGGTGAATATCGTGGAAGTCTTCATAATGAATGTAATTTAGCCTGCAAAACACCTAAATATATACCAGTCTTCATGCATAACCTTAGCGGATATGACTCTCATTTCATTGTTAAGGAGCTGGGTTGTACAAGTGAACGTGTGGAGGTAATTCCTAACTCTGAAGAAAGCTATATCTCATTCACCAAGTATGTAGGAGATATAAAGCTTCGATTTGTGGATAGCTTCCGATTCCTCAGTACAAGCTTGGATAAGTTGGTAAAAAATCTAACCTCGTATCCTGAAACGCTAAAGTACTTTGGAGAAGACAAATTGAAGTTGATGACCCGTAAGGGTGTATTTCCATATGATTTTGTTACGTCATGGGATGCCCTGAACGAGACCTGCTTGCCTCCTAAGGACTCCTTCTACAATAGATTAAATGAAGAAGAAATTACTGATGCTGACTACGATCATGCTAGAAATGTATGGGAGCTGTTTAATGTGAGAAACCTGGGAGAGTACAGCGATCTCTACTTAACTTCGGATGTACTTCTTCTAGCTGACGTCTTTGAGACGTTCAGAGAGCAAACCCTTAAAACACACAAAGTCGATCCCGCCCATTATTTTACCTCTCCAGGTCTAACATGGGACGCTATGTTACTGTATACTGGAATTAAGTTAGAGCTGTTACAAGATTATGATCAACTACTCATGGTGGAATCAGGTATAAGAGGAGGTTTATGCCAAGTTTCTCATCGGTATGCTGAGGCTAATAACACTTATATGGAGAAGTTTGATCCGACGAGACCAACCCAATTTATCACATACGAGGACGCAAATAACCAATATGGGTGGGCAATGTGTCACGCCCTTCCTTTTGGTGGATTTCAGTGGGTGTCACCTGAAGAAATCAACTTAGAAACACTACAAGAAGATGATCCTCATGGGTACATATTAGAAGTCGACATCGAGTATCCTGCAGAACTTCACGATCTACACAACGATCTACCTTTCCTGCCAGAGTGTATGAAACCATTGGAATCATCTACAAAGAAACTGATACCTCATCTTGGACCTCGAAAGAAGTATGTAGTGCATTACATGGCTTTGAAGCAAGCTCTTAGTCATGGACTACGACTAACAAAAATCCATCGTGTGCTACAATTCCGACAGTCTCAGTGGTTGAAACCTTATGTGGAATTTAACAACAGGCTACGACAACAAGCTGCAAATGATTTCGAGAAGGATCTCTACAAGCTCTTTAACAACGCTATGTTTGGAAAAACTATGGAGAACCTGCGTAACCGTATGGATATACGACTGGTGACCAATGAAAAAACTCTAGAGAAGCTGATCGCCAAGCCTACGTTTATCGACAGGACGATATATGCTGATAATCTAGCTGCTGTACATATGGCCTCTCGTCAGATTGTATTCAACAAGCCTATATACATTGGTATGAGTGTGTTGGACATCTCCAAGATATTAATGTATAACTATCATTACGACGTTTTGTTGCCTTATTATGGAGCTGAAAACCTGAAGCTTATGTATATGGACACTGATTCGTTCATTCATCGTGTAACAACTGAAGATGTGTACCAGGACAAGCTACGTTTTCTTGAGCATCTCGATACAGCTGATTACCCTGCCAACCATATATGTTACTCTACTCAGAACAAGAAGGTATTGGGAAAATTTAAAGATGAGGCTAATAGCAAAATCATCCTACGCTTTGTTGGACTACGTCCTAAGATGTATGCCTTAGATATTCAAGGGTCAATGATAAAAAAGATTAAAGGTATAAAACGTAGCGCTATTAAGCAGTACATTTCGTTTGACAGCTATACAGACTGTCTTAAAACCAGTGAAATCATCAGAACACCTATGAATCTGATCCTATCACGAAAGCATGCCCTTGCTACAGTACAAGTGAATAAAATTGCATTGACTCCGTTTGATGATAAAAGAATTATTGCTGAGGACGGGATAACAACATATGCGTATGGACATTACGCCATTACAAACAGTGCTTAAAAGAATGTAAGTTAAAGATAAAGATTTTCTAGTGAGTCTACAATCTTAAAACAGAAGGTATCTGTGTGCTGTATATGCAGATAGCTGACGCCTGATGAAGAAAGAAGAAGATGGAAGGGAAGGTGGTAACCCTGCCATTAGGAGCAATCCTAGTGCTAGTCTCAAGCCTAGATAAAAGGGGAGAGACATCTATAACGAACTAAAATAAAGGTATGTTGACGTAAAGCTTTTCAATTTGTGAACCAATATGCAGTTTATCCCTCTCCGCATCGTACAATAACTGTTTAACACATAAAAATTTGTAAGATTTAGAAAAAAGTATATAAATTGTTGTAACGTTGGATGAGAAAAGTTTTATAATCGAATTACTCTCTATATTACCATGAGTACCTGTGATACTAGTTGAATTGCCTGTTAAAATGACTTAAATACCTGTGATACTACCCGAATCGTGTGAAATTACATTAAATAGCTCAGATACGAATTCCTGCTCTAAATTAGTACCAGCACCTGTGATACTATCAGAATTGCCTATTAAAATGACTCAAATACCATTGATACAACCTGAATCAGCTGCATTTACCTTAAATAGCCGTGATACAAATCTCTGATCGAAATTATTACGAGCATCTGTGAAACTATGCTGATTATCCAAATACTTATGATATTACCTGAACTATCTGTAAAATACGAAACTAGGCTATAACCAACCCCTGGAACCTACCCTCCTGTAATGCTTGCTTAATTACTCTAAGCACCTATGTTACTTGAATTATCCTAAATACCTACGATACCCTCTGAATTACCTTGAAATATGAAACTATGCTATACCCAACCCTGGAATCTAGCCTCCTGTGATACTACCTGAATTAGCCTAAATACCTACGATACTAGCTGAATTAGCTGTGAAATCATGCATAGCTATGATGCAGTTAGCCTCTGGAATCTAGCCTCCTGTGATACTAGCTGAATTAGCTTAAATGCTCACGATACTAGCTGAATTGGCTATGAAAATGATTTAAATACCTGTGATACTACCCGAATCATGTGAAATTACCTTAACTAGCTCTGATACGAATTCCTGCTCTAAATTAGCACGAGCACCTGTGATACTATCTGAATTACCTGTTAAAATGACTCAAATACCATTGATACAACCTGAATCATCTGCATTTACCTTAAATAGCTGTGATACAAATCTCTGATCGAAATTATCAATAATATCTGTGAAGCTCTGTCGATTACCTCAAATACTTACGATATTACCTGAACTATCTGTGAAATACGAAGCTAGGTTATAACCAACCCCTGTAACCTACCCTTGCTTGCTTAATTACTCTAAACACCTATGTTACTTGAATTATCCTAAATACCTACGATACCCTCTGAATTACCTGTGAAATATGAAACTATGCTATACCCAACCCTAGAATCTATCCTCTTGTGATACTAGCTGAATTAGCCTAAATACCTACGATACTAGCTGAATTATCTGTGAAATCATGCAGAGCCATGATGCAGTTAGCATCTGGAATCTATCCTGTGTTACTAGACGAATTAGCCTAAATGCATACGATACTAGCTGAATTACCTGTGAAATCATACACTGCTATGATCCAGTCAGCCTCTTGCAATACTACCTGAATTACTTACCTGTTAGTGTTAGTGGGTTAGCTTTTCCCGTTGCAGGTCACCTTTTTCCCTTTATGGCTCACCTTTTTCCCTTTGGTGGTCGCCTTTTTCCCTTTGCTGGTGACATTTTTCCCTTTACTGGTCACCTTTTTCCCGTTGCATGTCGCCTTTTTCCCTTTGCTGGTCACCTTTTTCCCTTTGCTGGTCACATTTTTCCCTTTGCTGGTCGCCTTTTTCCCTTTGCTGGTTACGTTTTTCCCTTTGCTAGTCAACTTTTTCCCTGAGCAGTCACCTTTTTCCCCTGAACGAGTCACCTTTTCCCTGAATAGGTTACGTGATGGGCATGTCTAGAACATTGACCACTATGTTCACGTCTAAAGTCGCTTTCAAGTCTAGCACCTCCTATTCCCTATCTCTCCTGTATATAAGTCCATATTCCTACTGCTACACTACCTGTCTAGCCTAACACCTCTCCTCCTGTTCCTATACCTCTCATATAAACCATACTCTACTCCTCTAGCTCTGTCTAGCCTAACGCCTCTCTCGTTTACCTATGACTCTCACATAAACCATACTCTGCTCCTCGAACTCTGTCTAGTCTAACTCCTCTCCTCGTTTTCCTATACCTCTCATATAAACTATACTCTACTCCTCAACCTCTGTCTAGCCTAGCACCCCTCTTCCTGTCCCTATACTTCTCATATATATAAACCATGCCCTACGTTTCAAGCCCTGTCTAGTCTAACACCACTCCCCGTATCCCCTACCTCTCAAAAGCTCATTCCCTCCTGCCCCCCCTCTAGCTGAGTATCACTCCTTGGTTTCCTATCTAACCTAACTTTAACACCTGTCTATCCTAGCATAGGATCTCTCTCCGTTTTCTCGTCTCTCCTTATAAACACAAACTCAATTCTCCTAACCTAATACCTCTCCTCGTTTTCCTATACTTCTCATATAAACCTTACTCTACTCCTCGACTTCTACCTAGCCTAACACCTTTCCTCGTTTTCCTATATCTCTCATATAAACCATGCACTACGTTTCAAGCCCTGTCTAGTCTAACACCTCTCATCGTTTTCCTATACCGCTCATATAAACCATACATTACTCAGCCTCTGTCTAGCCTAGCACCCTCCACGTATTCCCTATCTGTCTCATATAAAGCGCACTCCCCTCCTACCACTGTCTAGCCTAGCGTCAGTCCTCGTATTCCCTATCTCTCCCATATAAACGCATTTTCCTCCTTGAAGACTCTCTCAACCTAGCATCTACCTTCGTTTTCCCTATCCTTTCCCATATAAACGCAAAAAACTGTGCTCGAATTCCTCTATATATCCTACTGAGCCATGTAAGAAAGACGTTAGCAACAGCCGAAGGAGCAAACACGTTAGGCATAAAAGTTCTGGGAACGCAGCTCCGAGGTAAATTCAATACGTTTGCAGTCACGTAGGCAAACATTCTGGCAAATAAGAAGGCACTTACATTCTGAAAATTTAGCCAAGCCCCTAGTAATATTGTCACATTTTGATACTTAGCGTTTCGAGATTTGGCAACGCATAAGGTAGAATTTTGGGGGTAATTCTAGTGTTGGCGTGGCTTAAGTAATAAGAAGACGTGTTACTTTTCTCTGCTATCGTAACTTGTAAGGACCGACGCTCGTGCACACAGTTGTGCACACATTAGTTACTCTCCCTTTGGTACCGCCAGCGGTACTTGCTCGTTCGAAGTTTTAAGCGACCAGTGACGCGTTTGATGATTAGCGGCTAGCGCGAAGGATCTTGCCGGAAAGCATTTTAGCGACTCACGGCAGGTCACGCTTCCAGTTTCTTTTATTGCGGGAACAATTATTTCCAACCGTAACTTTAATACTGCAGAAGTTAGCAAGTATAGCAATTAAATTGTTATAGTTTCGAGTGCAAGAATTCAGAGACAGTCTATTTCTTCATCTCAGACGATCGGCAACTCGCTTTAATAACTCAAATGGTATTTCACAATAAATTCCTCAGTCAATTTAAACTGGTGCTGTCCTTCACATACATCCATGCATACCCTGAGGGAAAGAACTCATAGCTCTATCACCGGAGCAGCCGGCAGCACAATCAACATCAGCATTGGAGAAAACGTGAAAAGGTGGCAACTATATTCCTGCTTCAAATTGTCGCACCATCGCGGCACTTTACACTCAGCTTCACCAATTATACAAATGTCATTCAGAATGAAAATGATTTCACAGGCTATTCTCAGAAAATTCAAGATATACATTTTATTTGTCATGCAAATGTCTTAAACATGAAGTATTGTAATCAAAATTACTAGAGCCATTTTTGACAAAAAGAAACAAATGAACATTCCTTTAAAGGGTGATTTGTGGTAGGGGATATTCTTTAAAATTTTTGTGTCGCATTCTTGGAATACGCTGAGCTTAACTACCAAGTTTGGTATTTAACCAACTTTTCGTTTTTGAGTTATGCTATTTATAGACCTACAGAGACGCACACATGCGCGCGCGGACGGTATTCTAAAGATGTTCTTTTTCTATTGAGCATTTTTAGAAATCATAAAAACGCCTTTCGGTGAAATCTCGGAATCGGATTTTTGGGTGGAATGCAATACTTCCTTTACTTACTATAGGTAAGTAGTAGAGAAAGTGAAATATTATTGCATTAAGTCATAACATTAGAATTCATCGCGGCTGTTCAAACTTGTTTTGACTAACACAACCTGATTTTCGTAAAACAGGACAACATATGCAATACAATTACATTCGTAAGCGGTTGCCCTTGCTTAAAAATTAACTCGAGCGTAAAGCAGTGATAAAGTAAATTTGAATGGTAATGACCAGGACCCGGAATTTGAATGACCTAAAAACATATAAAAAATTATCAATAAAATGATCAAAAATCAATAAAGTTATTTAAAAATTACTTTAAAACGTTGACTTCATTTCAGATTATGAGAGTACAGCACAATTATTACTTCTGTAGCGTTAGAACTGAAATTAAAAATTAATATTAACTTAAACTCTCGAACTTGTATGTACTAGGATGAAGAATGTATAAAAAAATCTTACCTTCTTCAGAATTATTGCAGTAGGTAACTGTAGCATACGCAGGTTCTCGAAAGTTAGGGAACGCCTCTTGTCGGAAAGTACATTTTTGCACTGTGAAAAAACCCCTTTCCACATCCGCTGATACAACTGGAGCATACTTGAAATACGCTAAGTCACTGGCAGCGACTTCTTCAATGCAGGAAGTATCAAATGTTTCGCCACTTAGCACTTGAGAAATGCGACACAAAGTTTTGTATCTAGAGTTTTATCAAGAACATTTCACTTTCTTATATATCTTTATTCCAACTTCTTCTCTACATGTTTCAAATCAGATGCTATTTTGTTAACTAGAGCTAGAGAACTTTCCAGACTTGCACTATCTCCTGTATACATGTAATTCCTTGAGCTAAGGAATTGAAATTTGCCTTTATGAAGGCTAGCTGTCCTTCAAATTGACTGTTTGAAAATAGTGTTTTAGCCGTATCAATCGCAGTAGCATCGTCCGGATTCAGTGTTTCGATAACACGTTTCACCATCTAGAAATGATCGCAATAATAAATTGGTAAATCTATCCAGGTGTCCCATCGGGTGATGATAGGTTCTGGTGGGAGTGGAATACCGGGAGCCATGGACCTGAAGAGTAATTTAGAGTGGGAGTCTTGACAAACATTTTCTTCGTGTGTCAAAACCCTAGGCAATCCACTTGAGAAAAATGTGCTCTAACTTGCTCTGCTACCCTATGCATAGCGAGTGCTAAGCAAGTAATGTGCACCATTTTCGGGTAAACAGCTTGTATTGACTTTTCTGCTTTCACAATGTATGCAGCTGCGTCAGTCACTAAAAGCAAGACGTCATCATTTCTGGTCCCCGCAGATCACAACAAAAACATACATTTTTCAAGGAGTCCACAAATTGTGGAGTGATTAACAGTTTCTAATACCTCACTTGTAAGCAGAAACACTTCACCTGGACTGTCGATCTCTAATATACCATGATTATGTTAGCTACATAACGATTTTGTACATCACTCGTTTCGTCAATGGATACGAAAACCTTCTTTCCATGTACTTTTCCCCATATCTTGCTAATGGTGTTGTCGTAACATCGTGAGAGATAGTTCTTCCGAAGAAGTTCTTCCGTCTGGAATAGGACGTCCGAAATGTAGTTCTTCAATTTAGAATTGTTCAATGCAAAAAAAGGATGTTTACAGAAACTAAAGCTTCACAAAGGTCTCTGTAATAATCCCACGATTTATTCTCCTCCATGGATACACTATGTTGCAGTAAAAGTCGCGTGAATTTCTTCTTACTTGCGAAAAAGTATATAAGCATATACGGTAGTGACGTATAGAAGTAAATGCTTATCACGACCACATGCTGCCGAACAGTGAGTTTTCTTTCGGCTAATACTTTTGTTTCGCATATCTTACAAAATAATTCTCACCGTACGTGGAGAAAACATCATCTCCAAATTCAGATACAATTTAGATGGCTTTATTTTAAACATAGTACAATCCTCCCACTAATGTCCCTGATTCGAACTTCATATAGGTAAGACAAAAACCGTGCTGATAGCTAACTGCAATTCACACTCATCTCTATGGGGATATAACAACCTCAATGCTACGGGCAACGTTTTTTAATATTTTATCCATTCCTCAATAATGGAAGTAATATACAATCCAAATGATACCGCCATTTATCTACCACACAGAATCATGCACAACTCCTGATATTCTGTTGGTATCCTCAGATATAAAAGTCAAATACAAAAGGAAAATTTTAGATGACCCTGGATCAGGACATAGAGTAATCATTGCAACAATTACATTGGATAAGACGGCTGAAAATACCCAACCAGAGCACACCTCTAGCAACTTCAAAAAAGTAAACTGATCTGAATACTCTAATAAAATAGAACATGGGAGTGAAACAACTTTGAAACAAAACATCACTTCTTCTAACAAACTAAACAAATTATTGTGCTCAATGATCATAAAGACAGCAAAGGTGTTGTATACCCAGGGGAACAACCAAAATATACACTACGTGATCAAAAGTATCCGGACACCTGGTTGAAAATGATGTAAAAGTTCGTGGTGCCCTCCATCGGTAATCCTGGAAATCAATATAGTGTTGGCCCACTCTTAGCCTTGATGACAGCGTTCACTCTTGCAGGCATACTTTCAATCAGGTGCTGGAAGGTTTCTTGAGGAATGGCAGCCCATTCTTCACGGAGTGCGGAACTGAGGAGAGGTATCGATGTAGTTCTGTGAGGCCTGGCACGAAGTTGGCATTCCAAAGCATCCCAAAGGTGTTCTATAGGATTCAAGACAGGACTCTGTGCAGGCCAGGCCATTACAGGGATATTATTGTCGTGTAACCACTCTGCCACAGCCCGTGTAGTATGAACAGGTGGTCGATCGTGTTGAAAGATGCAATCGCCATCCCCGAATTGCTCTTCAACAGTGGGAAGCAAGAAGGTGCTTAAAATGTAAATGTAGGTCTGCGCTGTGATCGTGCCACGCAAAACAAGGGGTGCAAGCCCCCTCCAGGAAAAACACGACCAAACCATAACACTACCACCACCACCACCACACGCTGGCAGATGACGTTCACCGGGCATTCGTCATACCCACACCCTGCCTTCGGATCGCCACATTGTGTACCGTGATTCGTCACTCCACAGAACGTTTTGCCACTGTTCAATCGTATAATGTTGACGCTCCTTACACCAAGTGAGGCGTCGTTTGGCATTTTCCTGCGTGATGTGTGGCTTGTGAGCAGCCGCTCGACCATGGAATCCAAGGTTTCTCACCTCACGCCTAACTGTCATAGTATTTGGAGTGGATCCTGATGCAGTTTGGAATTCCTGTATGATGGTCTGGATAGATGTCTGCCTATTACTCTTTACGACCTTCTTCAAATGTCGGCGGTCTCTGTCAGTCAACAGACGAGGTCGGACTGTACGCTTTTGTGCAGGTCCCTTCATGTTTCCACTTCACTATCACATAAGAAAAAGTGGACTTAGGGATGTTTAGGAGTGTGAAAATCTCGCGTACAGACTTCTGACACAAGTGACACCCAATCACCTGACCACGTTCGAGGTCCGTGAGTTCCACGGAGCGTCCCATTCTGCTATTTGATGATGTCTAATGACTATTGTGGTCGCGGATAATGAGTACCAGGCAGCAGGTGGCAGCACAATGCACCTAAGATGAAAAACGTATGTTTGTGGGGTGTCCGGATACTTTTGATCACATAGTGTACAAAAGCTTTTGCTCAAAGGAACCAGAAATCTTGAAAATGAACAGAAACTTGTCAAGAAAGAAATTCAAAAAGTGTAAACAAAGAGTACATGTAATTGAATGGAGAAAGAAAGCAGCAGAGTTTAAAAAGGAATTAGATACTTCAAGCCAAGCGAACAACATATAATAACTTTATAATGAAAATAGACTACATGGACAGCATGTAGTCTAGACAATAGAAAAAAAATAAAAGGTCCACAAATATATCAACAAATTAAAATCCAATATGAATGTAAATAAAGAACCAATTCTACATAATGGAAAAGCCTTAACTTGTGATATAAAGATACTGCAGCAACTTTTAACACATGCTACACCACCAAATATCAAATCCCAAATCATAAAAAGAAACCAAGAGAGATACATATAAAAGCATTGAAATTGCTGCTAAAGATACCAGTAACCTTCTGCCCATATTCACGGACCCCTACACAGCTGATGAACTTAATACAGCATTATGGGCACTGAAAAACAAAAAATATCCTGGACCAGTTAAAATTCACCCAGAATTCATAAAAAATCTGGAAGAAAATGGAAGGAAGAACCTCCTACAGATATGTAACCTTTCGTTGACCACTTCAGTTCCGGTAGAATGGAAAAAGGCAATCATAATCTCAATTCTGAAGAAAAATAAACAAGCAAATAATGTTAACAACTAATCACCCAATTTCTCTCACCAGTGTTATCAGTAAATTCATGCAACGCATGGTGTCTGCAAGATTAAGTTGGTATTTAGAATCTTATAATTCAACAACACTTAAAAAAGCTAGTTTCAGAGAAAACCATTCAACAGACAAGCAGATCATGACAATTAGTCAGGACATAAAGGAAGTATTCAATCGTCAAGAGGACACAGCTGCCATTTTGTCGACTTCCAAAAAGCATATGATTCAGATGTAAATTGCTTGAAAAGTTGCAAGTCATTGATATTCGCGCAAACATGCTAACTGGCTCTCCCATTTACTTACAAGTATTCTGTGCTACAAGGTATCGAGGTACACTATCAAGCTACAACCATATCTTGGCTTACCCCAGGATACACTCCTTAGCACAACTTTGTTTAATATTTATGTAAATGATTTACTTGGAATACTCGAGACAGTAAAAGTGAAGACAGCACTGTTTGCTAATGACATCATTATCTGGTCATCAGATAAGCACAAACGTTACAAAAACCTGCAAAGGAACCTAGATGCTAGCCTAACAGAGGTTCATAAATGGAACGATAACAATTTAATGTGTATCAACACTGAGAAAGCAGTCTTCCAAATCTTTTCATTGGGATGGAAAGAGGGAAAAACAGATCTAAACTACAATGGAACCCCTCCTACTCAGACCAATTCCACCACATATCTGCGAGTTGTCTTAGATTGTAAACTATCATGGAAAAACCACATAAAAGAGTGTGTGAGAAGGCCAAGAAAAGACTCAGCATCCTCAAAACATTAGTTGTTACCAAGCGAGGCAGTTCCAGAAGAACTCTTAGTTTAAGTTACTGTGGTGAACTACAGTACTGTGGTGAAATTCTTATCACAGCACCCAGAATGAGAGAAACTATAACAGTGCAAAACTATGCCTTAGGAATAATAACCGGAACAATTAAAACCACTCCAGTAGAACCTCTGGGAATTTTAACACAAAATTACCCGATTTATCTCGCTCTACAACAAAAACATTTCTACAATATGAGAAATTAGTAAGATTCCCTAAGGTATACGGAAGAATAAAGCTACATTAACCGAAAACTAAACACTCAAGCTACGTTTTTGGAGAAAGTCTATGAGCTAGAAACAGCACTGCAAGTACCAATAAACTGGGAAATTATTACTGCTAGAGAAAATTCCCTAACTCTCATATATATCTCCAACAAACTTGGATTAATAGAAAAGATAGACAAAAAGTTTGAATATGACGTAAATTATCTAAAGTCAATAACATTAGAAACTATTCCCACATTGCACCCCTCAGAAGAGTGGCTTCATGTATATACAGATGGTTCACTCACAGATAGCAAGACAGGTGCTGCAGCAGGTGGAACAAGTCCCCTGTTTTCCTTTTACCAGCATGCAGGAAAGGTTACAACAAATTTTGATGGTGAAATACGTGCCACAAAAGTCTCCCTCCAAAATCTACTAGCAAGGAACAACACACTCCAGAAAATAGCGATCTCCTCCTGCTCAGAGCAGCTATACAAGCGGTTTGTTGGCCAAGATCCTCTCATACAAAAGAGTACCACAGTATTATTTCACAACTCCTCAATTCCAGTACACTTGTTACACTCCAGTGGATACCCTCCCACTGTGGAACCCCTGGCAAAGAAGCAGCAGATCTTCTGGCGAAGAAAAGGTCTTTCATAAAACTATTACCAACCTCTAAACCAAATCGTACACTTCAGTAAAACGTCTTATAGAAGAAGCACTTCAAGCCGCTAACAATTCGTTCCACGATTTTAACAAGTGCAATAAAGCTGCGGATTGTGGTAGACAGGGATTCGGTGAGTTCTTCAAATAAAAATCAGTAGAATCCTTCAGTGTGTAACTCTTATTTAATAATGGGAGACAATCAAAGAACATTTTATATTTTAATGATTACCGATCAGTCATCATTACTTTCTTCAGGAAAAAAAAATGCTGGTTTTCTATTTTCCTTCCAGTAAACATTTAATATTCTAATGATTACAGTTCAGCAATCACTTGCCTTTCCCAGCATTTGCTTAAAACAATGTTAAATTTGCTGAAAAGCTTAGGTTGTAAAAGAAACTAGATTTTCTATGTATTCGTTAGAAGTAAATATTTAAAGGCAGGAGGGATATAATTCCCGAAGATTCCAAGGAGCTCCCGAGAGCTCGAAAAAGAAAGTTTGAAGCCGTTCTGAAATTTTTTTCTATCAAAACCGACAAAATAAGAGGAGAGGCATTACGTCCTAGTAGAAAATAAGCTTTTATTACGTAATTTAGGCAATTCATACTTCAAGGTGAGCAAGTATATACGCTTTTGAACAGAGACAATTAAGCAAAAGAAGATGATGGATAAAGTTTCCAACAGTAGCAGTCAAAATTCAGGTAATAATACTATTTCGGAAATGCATACACATATTATGAAAATAATTATGTATTTAGGTCTGTATTTGGTATTTTAATGCTTTACATTCTGGTAAGCTTTTGTAACAGAGCCTTCAATTGAAGGAAGCAGAACTTTTCAATAAAGTCTTTCTCTCTTAAGTACTTACTGTAAGTACTGCACACATAAGAATAGTGAAATGTTTTTCCAAGCATTGTTATTTGTGTAATTTGTGGTGTTTAGGAAAGAATAATTATTTAATTGCTTTATTAATATTATTTTTATTAGCATACAAGGAATATTTACAAATGAGGGCTGTTAAACACATTTATAATTCACTGCCTATGTGGTCTGGTGTTTAGCACGTTAGCTTCCCAATCCAGAGATCATGGGTTAGACTCTCGGCTGGAAGATGGAGATATTTCTTTAGCCAGAATTTTTCTCAGAGGCCCCCTTATCAGGCTTGAGGTTCTTTTACGTACTGTAAATCTACGGCACGGGACCACGGCTTTACTTCCCTTCCGAAGGAAGCCCATGCTAAAGATTTTTACGCCCGAAAAAATCCATCGCCCTTCGCGGGGTTTGAACCCGTGATCTCGGGATCTAGAGGCTGGCAATGTATCACCAGGATGGATGACCACGATGTGACGTTCGATGTTAAAAGCGGCATATAAATCGAATTGTTTTGCGTTGACAGTGCAAGTCTTTTAAACCCGTTTATAAAGTAGTACTCTAAAAATTAATGTCTGCGCATTCTACTGAAATATCTACGTTTGAAGAAAACAAACCGGATGATATTGGAATTATCGGAAGGAAAACTAGGAATCCACAAACTCCTGAACGTAAACAGAATGTCCTAGATCAACCCTAGATACCACTTTTGGATGCTGAGGGGCAATATTGGTGTATCGTGATGAACTTTGCAAGTTCTCGGATGAATTACAAACAAATCTGTCAGCCGGAAAGGTAGAATCAGACGACTGAAAAATGCAATGCCATCGCCGGCACTGAATTTTTCAGTTGCCTGATTCTACCTTTCCAACTTTGTCCAACAAACGGCTTGTGTAGAACAATTAATTCCAAATCTGTTATCCGTTTGCACAGTCCTGCAGATTTTGTAGCAATCGTTGTCTTACAAAAGGACACCTTCTGAAGTTGTCTGAGTTTAAAGAACATCCTTCATACTTGCTTGGTGCTAAGGAACTTAATAAATTAAAATCACGACTTAACCCAGCAAATCTGATCACACAGTAGCTCCAATAGAAGCATTTGCAAACAATGTTTATCCTGTTTGTCGCTTGCTGGAAAATACTTTCGCATTAGGCAAATAAACTATGATGCTAGATAGAAATTATACTTTGGGTTCAGAGACAAAAAGTTACATGTGTGGAAATAGCATACGATGCATTAAAGGAACTAAACACTGAAAACATAGCATTGTCATGGAGGAGTGATTGTTGCTGCTGCAGAACCACTGGATCAAGGGTAGTCTTGCCTCCCTTAAAAGTCAGAGCTGTTCCAGAATGCAACTCTTTATTCGAATCTGGACTGATGCGCATTTAGTACCTTTAGTTCCTGATCTGGAATAATTAATGTTCATTAATGAAATTTTTTAAGCCACGTCTTCTCTTCATATCCGCTTTCTATGGTCTTCCTCCTCTTATTTTCTGAAATGCAAACAACTTAACCTGTTGAAATGTTCGTGATAACATTGGCGACTGCCTCTGCGGCCGAATGGTCAGCGTTCTGACTTCTGAGCCCAGAGGTCCCGGGTACGATTCCCGACTGGGGTGGTGAATGTTATCCTCACGGAGTCTAGAAGTATGAATGTGAGAGAATGTTAGCGTATTTAATGTTAAAAAACGATAAAAATCAACGTTAACAAACCCTGCAGTTCACAACATAATCAGTTGTTTCTCAAGTCAAAGCCCCAATATGACCAAAATTAAATGGGACTATAGAAATGAAACAGCAGTAAAAAAAATCTGATGTATACATTCACATGACTTTCTATGCCCTCTATCATTTATTAGTGGCTACATAAACTATTCTTACTAAAGCTCGTTTTTCTATCTAGTGCATTCTAATCCAAATTATCCTCTGCAGAAATACCTACGTTACGCATTTTCTTGTAGATACAAAGGGAACAGCGATAGTCAAATGTTTAAGAACTGGACGTTATATACTGGCCTTAAAATTACATATCATTTCCAAGCAACCTTGAGAAAGAACTGGATGTTAACAAGACTTTAAGAGAATGACCAATTCTAACCTTTAATAACGGATATCAGAGAACTGGCTTATGTCGGAAAAAGAAAGAAAAACAAAACTCATTCCTTCCGAATGAAGAGGACTTCATAGGCTATTCCCAGAAAATTCGAGAAACACATTTTGTTTTACATATCTTTCATATATAGTATTTTAATCAAAGTCGTTAGAGCTATTTTTTTAGAAAATCGAAACTTTCGAAAACCTTTCCATGTAAAGGATAGTTTGGGGTGGGGGAATTTTCTTGAACATCTTGCTGTCGCATCTTTGGAAGATACTGAACCTAAACACCAATTTGATATTTATCCAACGTTTCGTTTTTGAGTTACGCTGTTCACACACACACACACACACGCACAGGACATGTTTCTAAAAATGCTTTATTCGGATTAAGGGGCCTCAAAACGTGCATTTCTGGTGAAATCTCTATATCAACTTTTTAGTGAAATACAATACCTCCTCTACCTACTAGGTATGTGGTAGAGAAAATAAAAAGTCTGCATTTTATTATTAGACCCTTTCTTCTGATAATAGTAAATCTTTGTCGCTGAAATGAGAATTCTAATGTTCACTATGATATGGTAGTGATTCAGATGTTGGATTATGTAGCGTATACGGTAACTTAATAACCGTTAGCACGCTAAGTTTGACATTGGCTTGGTGTTTCTTCTCTAGATTTACCCTAGAAATCCTTAACATGGCTTCCTTCGGAAGGGAAGTAAAGCCGGTGGCCCCGTGTAGTTTTATGGCACGCAAAAGAACCTCAAGTCTGATAAAGAGGCCCCTGAGCGAAATTTCCCAATATAAAATGGGACGCTAAGAAACATAGCTGTTAAAGAGAATCCATAAATATAAACTCAATTCAATTTTTTGATGTCACCTCTGAACTTCTGATCTGTCTTAAATTATTTATCTAGGACTCTTCAATGAGTATTTTTCGCTTTCTTCATTAATAGCTTACATATACTAATTTATAAGCGTTATTAAATTGAAGTACTAAAACTCTGCCAGATTTTTATTTTAAATCAGGATTCATTTGCGGTATGGTGATAAAAACATACTGAAATCGCGATATGAGTACATACTCGCATAAAAGACAAGATATGTATTTGTCCACCGACAACTTGGGAAAATCTCTTCTTGTTAAAATGATCTAAAGAGCCTGCAAATTCCCTCCGTGTCTACGTTTAAAAGGTGGTCTACTTCTTAAAGACCAAAATGGTAACGAAGACACGCTGTCTCTTGTTCGTTTATATCTCACTATCGCCACTTTCGTTTATATGATTATCATGAAACACAAGGATTTCTACTTCTCTAATGCTCCTATGTGCTCTTTGCACGAAGTACAACAGCGCAATCTCTCTCTTTCTCTCTTGTTTTCCTTTTTTCTTTTTCTTTCTTTTGGAGAGAAGATAGCCTATGGCAGCTCAAGTTTTAGCTAGTAGTTAGTGTTTTATTTTTTTCCACTGCTGACCTTGGAGCAGTCACTTTCCTTGGCTGCAAATAAAGAGAGCAATTCTATTAGCAACTTTGGTTTCGTTTCTGAATGGCTATGACCGTGATTCTGTGACAGGCAAGTCCTGTTTTGAAGGGATTAGCCAGAAAGCTCATCTCACTCGCTGGTGCGTTTTGGTTAGTCCATATGTTGACCTTGAGGGAATATATTATTTTCGTTTGCTTCCTAATAATTTTTTTACAGAAACCGTCTCTAGAGCAGCATATACGTTTATTTTCTCTAGAGCTTATCAAGGTAAGAGAAAAACATTCGAACCAAAAATTCTGGTATCAAGATTTCACTACACATTCAACATTTGGGACTTCCTAAATCCAAAGAAGGCAACCTATAAAAATTCTCGTGTGTGTTTGGTGGGGGCCGCAGGCACGTGCATGGTGTCTGTGAAATAACTCAAAAACGAAAAGTTGGATACTTTCAGAACTGAGTTCATCATCCTTTATGGACCAATATTTTGCAGACATCCCCAAACCCAAACCATTTTTACATGTAAAACATGTTGTTATTCTTTATTTTTTCAAGGCCATGTCTAAAGATTTTGACTACATTTAAAATTGAGTTTTATATTCATGGACGCTCTTTAACTACTATGGTCCGTAGTGCCCCATTCTATATTGGGCGTGTGACACCGGAAATTTTGCTCAGAGGCCTCTTTATCAAGCTTGAGGTTCGTTTACGTGTCCTAAATGCACGACACGGGACCACCGGCTTTACTTCCCTTCCAAGGGAAGTCATGCTAAGGAGTTTTACGCCCGGAGAAATCAATCGACCTCCGCCGGGTTTGAATCCGTGACCTCAGGAAGCAGAGGTACCCTTTGACCACGGAGGACGACATTTTTTATTTATTTGTTCATTTTGACTAAGTGCCTGCAGGTCTAAAATATTGTCTGGAGAATAAGATGTATATGCTGAAATTTCTATAAATAGCCAGTGAAGTCCTCTTCTTTGTCATTGAATTGCTGTACCCCTAAAGATCGGCAGCTGAAGTGCTAAATCTTAACTGCCCCCTTTGCGTTTTTTACGTAGGGAATGGGGCATCAACGAATCTGACAATACAGTCTCCCCTTTCTTGTTACAATGTATAAAACATTTCTCCTCTTTATTTCTCTATTGTGTTTATTCTTTTTGTTTCAATTATCTCGCTACCTTCGACTACTCCTGCAATATCGATGGCTTTCATTCAATTGGTAAGTTGCGTAAGGGAAAGTTGAAACTAAAATATGCGCTCTCTCTCTCTCTCACACACACACACACACATACGTATTCAGGCTTTCATTTACAATTTACTCCTTGAGCAGATTCTGAATTATATTATTTGAACAAATATGTCTCCTGCACTCAAAGTCTTGACAGAGACGTCTAAACTTCGAATCCAGCATGACCATTACAAAACTGACTGATTTGCTCTCCTGGCTCAACCCGAAGCTCCCACTCGTGCCATTGCGTTAACTGTGGACGTTCTCTACCTACCTATCAATCTGTCTGTCAGCAAGCTGTATAGTTTTGTATATGCTCATGCGAGGTTTCAAAAATCGTTTTAGAACTTCTTTTTCTAGGGTGTTAGTAACAATTAAAATATAAGTAACAGGTTTATAATACAACTTTTGATGCTTCTTATGATTTTTATACGTTTGATGATGTTTTGTATGCATGATAACCAAAAATAAAATTTGGAGAAAAGAGGCATTTTTTCGCACCTTTTTCCCTTTTTTTTGGGACTTTTACCCGTTATTGGCACCTTTATCCCATTTTCCCCGAACCATGCCCATAATCCCCTTTTCCCCCCTTTTTTCTTTCAAGTTTCATTCCAATTTATTCTTTAACTTTCAATTAATGTCTCCTCAGCTTGCTGTGTACATGCGAATAGTAAGCCTACCTCTTTCAGTACACGCCACGCGGGAATTGAAAGCACACCCGCAACAATGGAAAATAATTGTGTGTTCGACGAAAACCTCTTTCTCTCGCTTTACCGCTATAAAGTAGCCCGCAATAATGCAATTGACAATGAGTGATTCTATCCCACCAGAATCAGTAGCCTGCTGTTCGTGAATGTGAGTTTGTTACTGTGAGAGACGTCATCTGTTTGCGTAGAGGCGAAGGCTGGGCACGCAGAGACGGCAGTAACCTCACCCGCGCAGTTCAGAGAATTAGTATTAAGACTGGGTTCTGCTCGAAACTACTAGAAATCGCTGAGACTGAAGTTCCAGCATGAATGAGAACATTTTGGTAATTGTTGCGGTGTTATAAGAGAATGTGGACAGCGAATGGGCGCAAGAGTGAGTTGTGTGACAGTCGCTTGTGTTAGCAAGTGAACTAGTGTTAGCAACGAGTGTACTAGTACTGGATTTTACCATGCCAAAGGTGTCCAGTGCTCGATTTATTGTTCTGGCTGAGGAATTCAAACAAGATTTCATAGACACTGATGGAACTGTTATGCGATGTACTATTTGTGATTCAGGAATTTTGTTAGATGGAAAACACCAGCGAGAGCGCATCAAACAACACATTTCCAGCTCTAAGCATCAAATGAACAAGTCTCTACAAGTAAACAAATCACGGCAACCTCTGTTACGAAATGCGTTTCAACAGAGTTCTTCAAAAAGCCAAAATTTGAAGGAATTAAACATTGATTTGTGTGCAGCTCTTACACATCCAGGAACTCCAATCAATAAGGTGAACCATCCAGCCTTCAAGGGATTTCTTGAAAAATACACAAAGATGTCAATGCCCGATGAGAGTACTTTGAGAAAAAATCTGATGTGTTACACTCATATGACTTTCTCTACTCCTGTACAAACTATTTTTACAAACGCTTATTCTCCATAAGCTTCATATTAATCGAAATATCGAGATGTTAATCTTATTGCTAATTTTGTTGTAGATTGTAGCGGGGCTGTTTGGGTAATGGGTTGGTTCTTGGTGTTGGGTTGGTTATTCGGAAGGATTGAAGTTGCTGCCGGCTACTCAGGTAGAGGAATGTTGGTTGTGGGACTCTTACCTCAAGGAGTGTGAATGGGAGATGAATGATGTTCATTGTTCTCCTCTCAGATAGCCCGTTTTATTGAAGCTCCACACTGTTGTCCTCGTCCGAATACCCTTCACACAAGGCGCGGTTCTGCCTATCAGCCCCTGCTATTGTTAACGTGCTTTACCCTTTCTTAAGTACCTTGAGAAGTTGAAATATGTTACGACGTTGACTTGACTTTTGTTATTTCCCAGCTACCCTTTACTCACTTTTACTTTACATTAATTTTCAATTACATAAAGACTTAATTTCAGACATCTACACTGTTTCCCTCTCTTATATGAAATGCTTTGACTTTCTACATCTATCTTGCTACCCTGGGCGACACGAAGTGTCTTAACATCTCTACTTCTTCCCTCACGTCACGACACGAAGTCAACTCTCCTTCACCAAAGTACGACACGAAGTGAAGCATCTTACACACGTCTGAAAATCGCTCTCCGTCACAGATAATTTTCTATTTCACGCCTCTTTTCTAGTTTCGATCTATCTTTTTACTATGCACGTGACTTTTATCATTTCTTATTGGTCACCTATCTAAATTTTTCCCCGTTTTCCATTGGCTCTTAATATCGTTGCTCTGACCTCGTCCGCGTCTGCCATTTACACCTTATGTTCGCTTGACTGAATTTTCTGTGCGCTTGACTGAATTCGATTTCCGTTCCCTTGTCTTCGCTTCCTGCAAGTTCCAACAGATTTCTATAGGACTTTAAGCGTTTGCTAATGTGTCTTTTCCTGTACGTTCCTAAGCCTTCCATCCTTTTTACAGTTTTCGCCAAGTCTCTTCGTTCTAAAATACACGTTTTCTACATTTTATTTCAGGTTCTGATTATTTATTCGTATCTGCTCTTTACTTTATTTCTCTCGTTATGATTTTATTCCCCTCTTTTCTAATTCTTAATATTCTCTTTTATTCTTCCATCTTATTGGTATTCCCCTCATTATTTTGATTACTAATATTCATATTATGGTTATTATTATTATTATTATTATTATTATTATTCGGGCGGATCTTATCACTTCAAGATGCAAGGGGAATTGGTAGGATTTAAGCGATAGCCAAATGTTTTAAGAGCTGGTTGCTATGTGGAGTATTCCATTCTCTTTGCATTACCAGGACAAAATAAAATCTGATGTGTTACACTCACATGACTTTCTCTACTCTTCTACAAATTATTTTTACAAACGCTTGTTCTCCATATGCTTCATGTTAATCGAGATATCGAGATGTTAATCTTATTGGTAATTTTCTTGTAGATGCAAGGGGAATATGGTAGGCTTTAAGCGATAGTCAAATATTTTAAGAGCTGGTTGCTATGTGGAGTATTTCATTCTCTTTGCATTACCAGGACAAAAACAAAACGAATTCCCATTTGAGAAAAAGCATAGAGATAAAGAAAATATTTTTACTGAGCGTGATATCTAAGGCGGTAAAGTCTGTGGCCCGCATTCGGAAGGTCCTGGGTTCAAATCCCGTAAAGTATTGGAAAATTTAAGGGAATAACAAGCAATATCTCGAAAATGGTTCACTCAACAAAAAATGTATGCCATAAATTGTGTATTTTAACGCGATCTACATTTTTTGTGCAGTAAAATTTTGTCTATCTCTTATGGTTTACCAGTTATGCAAAAGTCGTTCACAATGAAGAATACTTTTGGAGACATTTCCAGAAAACTCCAGATATGCATTTTATTTGCCATGAAAATATCTTAAACATATATTTTAATAAAAATCGTTAGAGCCGTTTTTGAGAAAATTAAAATTTTCGAAAAATGTTCCATGTAAAGGATAATCTGGGGTCGGGATTTTCTTGAAAACCTTCGTGTCGCATCTCTGGAAGATACTGAACCTAGATACCAAGTTTGGTGTTTATCCGACTGTTCGTTTCTGAGTTATGCTGTTCACAGACACATAGACACACACACGGACATGTTTCCAAAAATGCTTTTTTTTGGATTCAAGGGGCCTCAAAACATATTTCCGGTGAAATCACGGTATCGAATTTTTGGGTGGAATACAATACTTCCCCTACTTACTATACGTAGTAGAGAAAGTAAAAATTATATGGAGCCTGTTTACCAAGAAACCATAGAAAGAACCAAGGAGAAAGTGTCTGATTGCGATTTGGGAATCATTGTGGATGTAGCCATAGACTCAATGGAACGATATGTTTTGAACATTTTAGTTTTTCCCTTAGCAGGGGAGAAAGTTAAGCCCATGTTGTTAAAAATGTACGAGCTGCAGAAAGCCAATGCCAGTACAGTAATGCAATCCATTATGAACTTCTGCCAAAAACTCTGGCCTACTGGTATCGAGTTTAAAAAAAACTTCTTGTGGTTACGGAACAGGCTCCATACATGGTTTCAGCTGTTAACCAATTGAAGCCTTTATTTCCTACCTTGAAGCACGTGACATGCTTAGCTCATACCCTTCACAGGGTTTGTGAATCTATAAGGAATGAATACGACATCGCAAATCAATTCATCTCTGCCCTGAAGAAGATTCTACTGAAAGCTCAGACCTTGTTGTTTACTACAGGGAAATCCCTGGCCTGCCCCTTCCAAATTTCCCGTCAGTACTCGCTGGGGATCTTGGATTGAGTGTGCTGCTATGTTGTGCGAGAGTTTTGACAAAATTAAAGAGTTTGTGCTTTCTTTGGACCCATCCGACGCAGGTGCAATTTCCAAGGCACAGCAACTTCTGTTACCGGAGAAAATACATAATCTGCAGAGAGAACTATATTGTGTCCATAGTTACAAGTACCTGCCTGCAGCTATTAAATGATTGGAAGAACAAGGAAAAGGAAAAACAACGGGATATTTTTACTTCGTAAGGGAGCAATCTAGTCTTCAGAAGAATCCAGTCATTGAGGAACTCGCCTCATCTGTTGAGTTACCATTCCGAGTGAATACAAGGTTTGCCCTACTGGTTTCTGTGGATGTTGAAAGAAACTTTGACATCTACAAAGGCATTCTATCCCCTAATAGAAACAGACTTACATTTAAAAATGTAGAGATGCTTAATGTCTTGAAGTACAACAGCTTCATGTTTTTTCCTTCTTTTGATGAACGATAATTTGATGTACTTGTTTGTAGTTCAATAAATTAGAATATAGGAAAGAAAAATCGTTGAATTAGTTATGGGAATGCACAACTAAAATTAACCCAAAATCTAAAAAATCTAAAAAAAAGAAAAAAAATTTATGTTCCCAAAAAATTCTCCATTGCTTGCAATTTTAGAATCCACTGTTAGCTTTGACCTAGCGAACGCTTCAGGATAGTTACGAGACTTCTTAAATACCCTTGCGCGTTTGGTTGCTAGCTGTTTATATATTTAAAATTTCATTTTAAGGCGTTTCTTCTTTTCAGCATTTCTGCATATTCAAAATGTTCCACACGATGCAGTTTTCATCCATTCATATTGAAATTTTTTATACGTATTTCAAAACCCCAAATAAATAAAACTGTCATATCATTTTTCTGTGTAATGAATACTTTTTGAACTACTAATTTTTTATGATAGCAATGTATACAAAAAAACGAAAAAAATGCAAATACAAAACTGTAAAACTTTTTTCCTCTTAAACTAAGAATGGTAGAAAAAAAATTATGACAGATTTGTAGTTCCTTGACATAGAAGCAACATAGGCTTTTCTTTTTAGAAAAATGCATTTTGCATATACCCGCAGTTTTATATTTTAAAAATTAATAAATTGAAAACTAATTAAGATTTTGGATTGGAATTCACAAAACAATTATATCTAAAGAAGACTGACATGTGGTTAAAATTTCAGCCCAATTGAATGGATAGTTTAGAAAATAGCAATTTCAGTTGTGCATCCCCTTAAATAAACCAGCACCTTATTGTCCCTTGTTTCACTTTATTTGAGCACCTCTTCCCTTCCTTTTTTCATCTGAAATTTGCACCTAAAAACCCTAACCCTGGTTATAACGTTTTAATAGTGTATAGTTCCATCATAGAACTCTATAATAAGTTGAATATTTCTATCTATTTTCTTTTAAATTTTGTGTTCCATTATGGACGTCCTCCTTTTAGAGAAGAAAACTAGTGTAACATATTATTTACGATTAGGATTCAACGCGGAAAAGGACTTAGCACGTCGACCTACGTAAATCTTCTGTACCTATGCCTCGGACGGGGCGCTCCCGCGGAGGGAGGAATGAGGTGAGAGGAGGCAGAGGTGGCCGGGCCAGGGGCCACGACAGGCAGAGGGCAGGGTCCCTACCATTTACAGATTGAAACTCCACGGGTAGGCATTGGTGCAACCGGCTCCCCTACCCCCTGTGAGCTTATACATATCCTGGGTAGCCCGGAACCGGAGACCGCCCCCATTCCGGGGGACGAAGGTTCCGTTTTCCCCTGCCATGCACACCTCGAAACCTCCCACCGACACGCACAACCCTGAAAGAAACCAAGCGGATGGAAGGTGAAGTGAAATGAGAACGGAGACGAAATGGAGGAACAGGACATTCGGAGGAGTTAATGATCCCTAGCGACTCGGGGAAACCCTCGAAAAAACCCATGAGTCAGGGAGGTCGGTCATGGGAGTCGAACCCAAGACCTCCTGAATGCGTGCCACATGCGTTACCACCTGAGCCATCCCGCTCGATAACTTATTATAGCCAATGCTCTAAATGTGATGCAACATATTAGCGAAATAATAACCTATTAACGTGTAACATGTATGTATATTACTCGTACAACTTCCATGGTAATCGTTTGGCTATTCTTGAGAAGAGAGATAACACCCGCAAAAAATGAGATTCGGTGTAATCCTGACATTTCATCCTCAAAACTTTTATGATAGCCTTGTTGTTTAATTTTCTCCATCAGATACTTTCTCTTCTTTGTTTGCAATGTACTTACTTTGCATCAAACGTGATGTAAGCACCTAGCGTATATTTACTGGCAGTAGTAAATTTTACAGGCTTGCAGAATCCGATGATGAGGCAACACAAGATGATACCAAAACTGCCGCTGTATTCATACTTGGGAAATATAATGCTGTTGTGTATCTAACCTGCTAGATGGATTAATGATAGAGCAACAGAAACCTTGATCCTGTCTTGTTACAACACTAAAGAATCTACAACTTTTTATGTAATGCATGAACAACAAAGTTGTTCCGATTCTGGATCACTGCTTGTGAGCCGAGTAAGGCATTTTAATTGGAAAACTTCGCCTTCCTTCCTTCCTTCCTGAAGGTTAAATATTTCATACTGTGACGATTATCTGTAGGACCTTTGCTTCCAAATCTGTATATACTAGAAAATGGTCTCAGTTGCGGATCACCTTCCTCTATCTTCTGATTTATTCTTACTTATTTAATCCAAAAGACTTTTTGTGATGTATCGTAGTGAATAGACAGAAGAATTGTGATCACTCAGCTGGTCTTAATGATACGCTTTCCTCGACGATAGGTGATCGCCTATATTTCCAGATTTACATTACTGCATACTTTATGCTAGTTATGAAGGGCGGGTTCATTTCGCGAACAATTAGGACGTTTAAATTCACCCATTACAAGCACTTCACCAGGTAAAAACACGCGTCGTCATATTTGCCATTATGCATCTTGCATTCGATTCATTTGGAAGTTTAAGGTTGAATACAAAGCTGTTTAGTTATGAAAAGTAAAACTGATATTTTTATTACGGTTTATTTTCGGCACTGTCTTTGTGCCCAGCTGTCGTCGAGGAGAGTACTTAGGTAATGCAGATGGTCGGCGCAAAGGACGATAGCTCTTATACATGAACTGATGTTTGAGAAGGCAACATTCTTGGTGTAAGAGGGTATCTCATCGAAATCTGTCATTTATGAGAACTGAGAAAAACCTGAAAAAGAATCTCGGTGGCAAAACGATCCTGATGGGATTCGAATCGTGGGTCTACTATTCACGAGTCTTATGTCTTAACCTCCTAGGTGACCTGCTTCCCACCCCTCTATTTTAGCTATTCTGTGATGTTATTATGACAGAATATAAATGAACCAAATTCTCAGTGCAGAATTAAGTTGCATTCAGCAGGAGATGAAATTCAAAACGCAAGGTTTATTTATTCGTAGAAGTAATTTATTGCCGTGTTTATTCATTCATTATCTGTTTACCCTCCTCTTATGTAGGACTTACACCCCCAGGACTTACAAGCGGGTGCCTGGGGTCAGAGGCCCGTCGAGGAGCAGACACTCATGGATCAGACAGAGCATCCAGGATGGGTGATCAGCCCGATGCCTGGTATGGGATGAAGGAAGTAGATGAAACGAAATGTTGGTGAAATGTATGAAAGGAAAGGAATGGCGGGGGAAACCGGAGAACCCGGAGAAAACCCGCCCAGACGCCGCTTCGTCCACCACAAATCCCACATGCAGGTCCCTGAGATTGAACCCGGGCCGCCTCGATGGGAGGCGAGTGGTCTAACCACTCGGCCACGGCGCCGCCTTATTGCCGTGTTTAGCGTTTCTATTTTGACGGTACTACAACTTTGCCTCGTGTTAAACAGCTTCTCATTAATTTTGACAGGTACTTAAACTTCTTATACAGTGTGATTATAGCACACAATTTAAATAAGTTTCGCGAGCTATTATGATATAACTAGAAGATAATTCTCTCCTTTATGGATCCTTGGAAGGATATTATATGCACATTCTATGAATTAATAGGAACGAACTGTGTGCTCACTATAATTATTTGAGAGTTTCTTCTTAATTTTAAATCTAAAAATTGGGAAAATAATTAACTTGCGCAGTTTTGTATGACGAAAGAAAGACTAGGCACTTCTCCTAGTGCAGTATTAAGGATGATCTGTTTAGCTAAGACGGGCATAATGCTCGTATCAATCTTCAAGTTGGGGAAGCTCAGCGGTACTGAATTTGAATTTAGACCTAAATTATTGTTTCTAGGCATCTCAAAATCATAGTCTTAAATGAAAAATTTCAGCTTTTAGATTTGTTCATTGGAATAGGGATATCACAATGAAAGTAACATATAAATCTTGCTGTCTTTACTGCCAATGGCACTTTTTTCTGTTTTAAATAAATGTTCCTACTCTTAGGTGGTTTAACATTTTTTTCTTACCTCGCCTCCCATGGTCGGGCGCCAACTCATGACACTTTTGTTGCAGAATCACCTTTGGTAGCACACTTACTAGCCATATCGCCTTATAAGGACAGTATTGTACAAATATCACCACAACCAAAACTATCTTCACTGGAAGGTAGCAAAACACAACATGAAAATCCACCCGTTGCTCATACAAACGCACACAAATATTATAATGTTATAAATAATATATATTTTATGTTCTCCTCCGTGGTCTAGGGGTACCATGCTAGCCTCTAGTTCCTGCGGTCGCGGTTCAAACCCAGCGGAGGGTGATGGATTGTTTTCGGGCGTGAAAATCCTTAGCATGGTTTCCTCCGGAAGGGAAGTAAAGCCGGTGGTCCCGTGTCGTACATTTACGACACGTAAAAGAACCTCAAACCTGATATACAGAGGCCTCTGAACAAAACTTCCGGTCTTTTACGCCCAATATAGAACGGAACGCTAAGAACCATATAGTTAAAGAACGTCATACATAAAACCCAATTTAATTTTGCACATAAATATGAGAAAAGTTAATAGCAAAATGATCGTCACATCGCGGTAACGTAGAGAACTCAGTATAACCTGTAACTCAGACGTCTGCTGCAGCTGTGTAGTGTCCTTAGGTATATGATACAGGATGTTTGGTTGTCCTGTAAATCTATACTCTTGTAACTTTCTTTTCTTATTCAGGTTGTACTTTTACTTTCTCTACCACCTACCTATAGTAAATAAAGGAAGTACTGCATTCCACCCAAAATTTCGCTACCGAGATTTCACCGGAAATAAATCCTTTAAGCTCCCTGAACCCAAAATAATCATTTTTAGAATAAAATGTCTGTTTATTTGTTTTTATTCTGTCTGTGAACAGTGTAGCTTAAAACCGAAAAGTCAGTTAAATACCAAACTTGGTATTTACGTTCTGCATCTTCCAAGCATGCCACAAGAGGGTTTTCAAGAACATTCTTCCATCCCAAACATGAAAAATGCTTCATTATGTTTTATTTCCTCAAAAATTGCTTTAACGAGTGATTAAAATACAATTATTTGAGATATTTTCATTCACACAAGACAGCATATCTTCAATTTTCTCGGAATAACCTGTGAAATTCTCTTCATTCTGTATTACTTTTGTACAGTTTCTAAACCTAAGGGAGATAGAAAGAGAGAGGGAGAGAGAGAGAGAGAAAAAGAATCTTAGTACAGAAAAAAATGTAGATATCGCTAAAGCAGACACTTCATATTAAATAACTTCTTTTTGTGATGTTTATCATATTCGAGATATTCTTTGTACTGATTTGGATTTTCAAACATTTATCTATACTTTGTCAAGAGGTAAGGTCCCTATTCGTTTTTTCTCGTGGTCACGCAAACAATATGGAAATTTAAGGCCATCACATAGTGGTGTGCTTTTTAAAATTCTGACTATTATTTTAGTCTACTTTATGCTTCTTATACGAATGTACAACGAATATACGAATGGACAACGAATCTACAAATGAAAGTTTATCTGGATTGATAAGAATTAGACAGAAATATAAGTTTTTGTGTGAATAGTTTGTAGAAGAATGGGTAGAAAAAGTATTGTAAATACATTACATAAGTTTTTTATGTAGGAATAAGTGTATGAACTGAAAATAAGGTGAAATAAAATATTGATTACAAGAAAAAGGTTAATGTCTACTTACACTGCTGTAAACAAAAGTTTGGGTTACAATATGTTACTATGCATTTCTCAATATTTTTTGTGGATAAAACTTTGTTTTCAAGCAGAATGGGTTTGTACCGATATGCAAATGCGACGATTCTTGACAATGGGAGTTAGAGACAGACTTCATTCGCTTTCAGATGAAATTTCAGCACAACACAAAATAGAATTATACTTCCAAATATGTCGCTGTCTAACACAGTGAATTCTAAGATTCTTTCAAAGATTTCGTTCGGTTCATTCAGCTCACACAATAGTCTTTGCAAGCACTATTGATGCTGTCGCTGATGAAGCAGCTTATAGCTTAGAAATTCAAATCCCCCTAAGCGGTGAGGCGTATGAATATAAATATTTCAAAAATAAAATGTCACAATTGCAATGAGTATGAAATGTCTAAAAAGGCGACTTTAGGCATTCACAAAGGAAATAAGAGCAAATTCATCAAATAGTCAATTACAGGCACTATAAAAAAATACGGCGTTAGTATTTTTATAATAGAAACGGGTTTCTGAACGGAATAAACCAGCAAATAGGCAAACGCCGCTTCATACTAATACTAATTAAATGCATTAATGCTTACTGGTAAACACTATCTTTTTGTCTTCTACTCGACAATTGCAGAATAAACTTGCGGCACCCTGTGCAAGCAGCAGAGGAACGGAGAAGTTAAATTCAGATAACCGAGCGACATGACTCTGCGGTAACGCATTCGGGAGGTCCAGGTTAGATTCCCGATAGCCGCCCACTCTGACCGTGGGTTTTCCGTGTTTTTTTGGGGTTGACAAAGGCGAATGCTGGAGTGGTGTATTCTACCATGGATTTCCTCCCCCTCATGTCATTCCCCTTTCATGACTCTAGGGCTATAGTTCGGTCGGTGTTGGACAGATGGCGCTGAGGCTTGCGATTTGGAGCTTCTCAGCCCTGCTATAGGGAAGCCTCCACTGCTGGATTGTGTTTGCCCGGTCCCACTAGAGGGACGTCTACGATTGACCCTACCGTGTCTGGGTAGTCAAGCCTGGAACTATAGGGTAGTTAAATTATATTCGAACCTACTCGCGGCCTCTCACTACTGCGCGAGACAGACGGCAGTCGCCGGAGAAATTACTCCGGCAGAGGTGGACTAAAATCCTTAGCTTATAATAGATGCTGGAAATGTTGACCTTCTGCTCCCAACAGGCAGCATATCTCGTGTAAATATTCTCGCTCACTCTCCGAAGCTCACCAGCAGGTATTCTTGTGATTTCTTGCACAATGTTTTCTCTAAGTTCCTGTAGTGTGCGAGGATTGGAACGATACACTTTGTTTTTTAAGGAACCTCATAAATAAAACCCACAACTCGTTAGGTCAGGAGTACGAGGGGGCCACAAATCAACACTAATTACAGTAGACCCTCGTTTAAGCGAATTCCAAGGGACGGAACAATAGCCAATTCGGTTTAACGTATTTCGAATTAGCGAGGTTTTGTAAAAATAGTCCCGTATTATCCAAAATGGTAAAATACGACTGTTGAGTTCACTTTCTCTCTTGTTATGCGTACCAACGAATGAGGGTGTTCCACTTCTAAGAAAAATTAGAAATAACTGTTGTATACGGTATATCTGAAATTTGTTTAATTGAGTAGGTATACTGTCAAATGCTTGTAATTGTTTTCAAAACAGTACTATTTGGAACAATATTGTACTCATTGAACTGTGAGTCGCGTAATACAACAAACAATAACCTTAAGAATCACTTTAAATATACCGTTCTTTTAACATTAAGTTTTAATCGGAACGCATGTTTTAGTTACAACTCTTATCCATTACACATTTTAGTTCTATAATTTGAAAAAATCACTAATTGTTGTTTGGCGAACCGTTGGTCGTGATATTATGGCACTCTGAAGATACCACATCCACGTCAGCCTGAAATGCCATGGAGACATCAGAAGTGGCAGCAAATCTCTCGAGAACAGAAATTGCAGCAGCAACTTCAGCGCGGGGTCGTATCTTCATGTTCCACCTCAGAAGATGACAGTAAAGAATTATCATTCTCTTCGGCATCATCACCAGATGACTGGTTTTTCAACAGCACAGATGATGTTGTCTACGTATGTCCATTCTTCCATAATAAGGTACAGGAGGCCAACAACCGGGTGTAAGCGAGTAGAAGAACATTATCAGAATCCCAATTGTATCCACATTATAAGTTCAGATGTCCATCATCGGTTTCCTGTTCAGTTTCCGCGGCGTTATCAGTTTCTGTCCAGGTCTTCTTAAAGCAGTTAGTTATGGTGTCTGTTGTAACTTCATCCCAAACAGCAGATAGCTTGCAGTACATTCCAACGTGGAACTGTTTCTTGTAGTTCTATTGCACTGATGGCAGCCTTAACCAGTCAGCGTCTGTAATTACGCTTCATTGAAGCGATTATTCCTTGATCCAATGGTTGCAGAGGCTCGTGGTGTTAGCTAGTAAGAAGACAGCTTCTATGTTTGGAAGTTCCAGGTCATCGAACTGATGTGCCGAGCAGCGGTCCAAAATTAGCAAAATGTTCCTCTTTCTCGCAGTCATTTGTTGTTGAATCTTCAAGAGATTTGGTTATTCAAGATTTATTGTTATTCTCGTACTGACTTGGCAGATTGAATAGGTTGACATTTTTAAAACAACGTGGATTTTTGTTTTTTCCAATCACTAATGGTTTGAGCTTCCAAGAACCATCTGAATTACAATACAAGACCACCGTCAGTCTCTCCTTGCTGCATTTTCCTCCACGCCATTTTCCGCCTTTGGCGCGTAGTGTTTTTTCAGGCATCAAGTTGCTTCACCCATATTAAACACATTTCTTGGATGATGAGAGAACTTAAGATTGAAACTCCCGCGGCCACTCAATGGCGTCTTCCTGGTTTATGTGCCTCCCTACAGACACTGACAGCACTGATTTTATGCCTCTTCTGAAAACGTCATAGCCATCCCTCAGAAGACACAAACCTAGAAATTCCTTCTTTTCTTGAGGATTTCCCGATAGTTTTTTTGAAGCATGGGGCCGGACGGCGAAAAAGAAAATTGAGAAAAATTATGTGAAATGCATAACAGAAAATACCGTAGTACACAGCACAACATACATATTCGGTTTAAACGAGGAATAACGTGTGGTATATGTAATGAGGGGACCAAATTTTAGTTCGTAGTACGAATTATCCGAAATTTGGTTTAAGTGGTAGATTTTTCCATGTAATTTGGCAAGGACCGAGCAGCTACTACGGATTGACCGAGTTTTCGGTTTATCCTATTTCGAATTAACGAGGGTCTACTGTATTCTGTCATCAAACACCTCTCTTATTGCACGTAATGATTCGGCAGCCGTATATGCTGTTGCAGAATCTTGCTGGAACCAACCATACGATTTCTCTTCTTCTGTCAAGCGATTGTAAAATTAACATTTACACGAGATATGCTGCCTGTTTGAGAGCAGAAGGTCAACATTTCCAGCATTTATTATAAGGTAAGGATTTTAGTCCGCCTCTGCCGGCGTAATTTCTCCGGCGACTGCCGGCTGTCTCACTCAGTAGAGAGAGGCCGCGAGTGGGTTCGAATATAATTTAACTACTCTATATTACGGAACTTTGCACGTCTCTATCGACTTGCGCCAGCCAGCTATGCAGCCCATACGTCTCCTGCGGTTCCCTCACCCATTCGTTCCTCCCAGGGGTGTACGTACAAAATATCCATTGCGGGTCGAGGCGCTAGCTTTATTAACTAGTCCTATCCTTTACTATCCTACATTTAGATAGGCATAGACACCTATCTTCAAAATATATTACTTATTACTGTAATAAAATGCACAATGAACCATTATTGCACCATATAGTGAGTTCAAGCTATTTGGTTTCGTTTATAAGAGAGAAAACTCTATTTTTATTTCATTCTTTCGTGAATTTATGAAACCATTCATTTAACTGATAGATGCTCTATGCCACTAGCAGTGTGTAGGCTAAGTTTGGCGATTTAAAGAGAACAGTTCAACGACATCGTAAGGGCTCGAAGCACGGATGTTCGACTTTCCCTACTAATGTCCTGCAAATAAACTACCATGGCGTGGTAGTTTATTTGCACTTTCTCGTCCTATTTCATATGTATCCCGGTAGGCCTTCAAGACGGTTTCAGTTACCAGGATTCATATCTCAAAGGCGATTTGCAATGTTTCAAGTACTTTTTTTCATTTCCGACCTTGTGGTTAATTTGTTTTGATAATTCTTCCTTTACATTAACTGTTTTAGGCTAAAGCTGGTGAATTGAATCAAACTTAGAACATTTAGTACCAAGGTGGAGACTCGAACTCGGATTTTTGCCTGTTATGAAGATTTTCATGAATTTGGGAGCTGTCCATTTGCAATGAAGTTATTATCATTTGAAAATTTTCACTGACTTCTCAAACACACACACACACACATATATATATATATAGTTTATATATATATATATATATAGTTTATATCAACTATATATATATAGTTTGATTTTGTACTCATCTATTGAATGAATATGCAGTTAGCAGTGCTATTTTATGGCACGAGGACGGAGCTTATCTTCCTGATAAACGTTAGTAACCGTACTTTTACCAGTAGGTGAGTGCTATCGAATGCAGCCCGTACCAGCTGTTGTCACTTTTATCTGCAAACTTTCATGTTTAAAAAGCTCATTCATTATTTAAAAATGTCTGCTGCATTAGTATGTTATGTTTAGCTCCAGAAACATTATTAAACTAACACAGCGTTAGCAATTAATTTCGTTACAAATGCTGACAGGTAAACTGCGCGTGCTAGTTCAACAGTATATGAAGTTAACCGACCGACTGACCGAGGGTTAAGCAGACTAGCACCCAAGAAAACGCCAGCGTATAGCATTGATCTCTGACCACGATGTCCTTTGTGAGCGAAAACAAAATATGCAGTGGTAATGTTGTAGACCCTATCTGACTGAAGATGTTGGGTTAGTTTACTTTAGATTGGCATTAATTTATAAGTGACTACAGATCAATGAGACCGATTAGTTCATTGTAGTGAAATATAATTTAAAGAATAATCAAAAGAAATTTATAACCGTAGTAATGTTTTACTAATCTTGTCGCTATAAATCTTAATGCTTAATATTAATTAATAGCATAATACATAGTTTAATTTTATTACATGGAAAGTAGTTTGAATGCGTAAAACACTTTTTAATATGCTGATATTATGTTTAGGGACTGAAAGAGTATTTTCTTGCCTGCTTCATCACTGCACCTATTTTAGGTACCTAGAGCTGGTTTTTAATCGCAAAAAATCCGATGTTTTACAAACGATGTATTCATTTTGTGACCTACTTGTTTAACGATCATATTCTGGATTGTTTTCCTATAAATATGCTTGTTATTATAACAGTAGTTTTCAAACAACCATTAGTTTTTATAATAATCAGAATGAATTTTGAATTACTTCTCAGAAATAATAGAGAAAACGTTTCTCACGATATAGTTAAGTTCAAACATTCAGTTATTTGCATAACATTCCGTACAGCAGTAAATGTAATTGAGGTGTTTTAATCCACCAAATTCAATACAAAAATCAAAATATAATGCATAAAATATGTTGAGATCTTCATATCACATTTATTCTAAAGTGCCCGTTCAAATATATTTTACAATTCAACTTGCACAGACATTTCCCTAATAATAAAGGTGCTATTGACATGTGATCGGATTTCTGCTACATATAAGATTTTTCAGCATGCCTGTTTTTAATTTTCTTATGTCGTAAGTGGCATGTAATAAAACGTTTTTATTCAGGTAGTATTAGTAAACATTTTCATTTCCAAATATTGTGATATGAGAAAAATGAATCTGAAAGAATCTCAGCCAGGAAAGACAATTCTTTATTTAATATTAAAGACATCCGTGGAGTATTGAAGCGTAAATAAAATGGAAGTGAACAAATTATATTAAAATTACGACCATCAATGTCTACACGCGGCAACACTGAAAAACGAATTCCTTGAAATAACTCTGGAGTGACTGCATAAAACATCAAATGCTGAAAAATCCTAGCGACGAAACTCGTTTCTCTACAGATAAGAGACTCAAATAAATGGCTTGTGATATAAATATTTAGTGTTGTTTCCACATCTTGCACGCAATCAAGGTCTATACACCTAATACGAAACCGTTTCTACAGAAACGTTTATACTCGTATATGTTATATGAATTGTGTAGTGTATTAAAAGATAGTCCTAAAACGGAAGTGGGTGGCGGCTAGAGAAAGTCGTATAGCAAGGTTGACAACCAGTATCCCTTGCCAAATGTTTGGACTGGGGTTACTGTAGAATATGTACGAATCAAGATCCACAACCTAATTCGAAACCGTTTCTAGATAAACGTTGATATATATTTTATATGGATTGTGTGATGTACGAGTATTAAGAGATACTTCTGAAACGCAAATGGGTAGCGGTTAGATGCAGTCGTGTAGCAAGGTTGACAGTACCCTAGCCAAACGTTTCTTACTCCGGTGTGAAAGCACAAATATTACAGTATTTATCGCATATGTATATAAAAATGATAAAATAATTTCCTTTATTCTTTCCGCTGCTATCTGTGATAGAATATATACGAGAGCTAAACGGGTGCTTGAAGCACTAATGTTGCATATTGTGCCTGAATTGGCACCTTTTATACACAGAGATGCACGGCTGTATATTAGGTACGGACGAACGGAGGAGCTTCCCGCAACCAGGACAGGGCACCGAAAGTAGGTCGCAACGGATCTTTTTATTATACTGTGGCCCCTGGAGGGAGGATAAGAAGAGATCCGAAGGATGACCAGATCCGGATGATAAGCGCGAGCATAAACGTCCCTAACGTTTCCAGATAGAACGCACACGACATCACCGAACCCCCCGCGGTCCTCCTGGGGCAGGGCCCACTCGGAGGTGAGACCTAAGTGAGCAGTCCCGCAACGACGCCAGGGAAGAAACCTCTAGAGCGCACAGTCACCGCCCAGCCGCAACCTGCCGAACACCGTCGCCTGGTCCTGCAACCCTGAAACACATGACAAGGAAGATGAGTACAGGAAATGAGGAACAGGGGAGTCGTGATAGAAGAGGAACTACCCGAGTATTCCCTTGCCGACTAAGGGAAACAACGAAAAATCTATGGGTCAGAGTGAGCGGTCGGCGGGGATCGAACCCAGGATCTCCCGAATGCGAGTCGCACACATTACCGCGGCGCCATCTCGCTTGGTCTGTACAATATTAGAGTGTGTACTGAAAGCAAGGTTAGCGAATATTTATCACAATCAGAAGACCGTAAATAGAAAAATTAACCTTTTGTGTGAATAATGTATGGAAATAAAGGAAAATGGAAGAGAAAGTTGTGTGACTGTTACTCATCAGATAGATATGTATAATAATGAGAGGCCTGAAACAGGATAGGCATTTTGGAAATGTCAGAGAGGAATTTTGACTTTATCTAAAATATCTGAGAACCAAAGCATTTCCTCGCATTCTTATATTAGGAGCAATATAGGCCCTCCAGCGCACTAGAAAATTAGATATGGTTATTCTGAAGTACCCAGTGAGAGGACAAAGTTCCGTGCTCTGTAAATTGCATAGCGCCTAAGTAACGGTTAGACTTAGCAGTAGACAAGCAGCCCTTATCCCTCATGCCATGTTTTCTTATCATTTTACTGTTGGCATTGAACCTCCAAGGTTTGTCATGCGCGTGTTACGCCAAGGGTTTTCAACAAAGCATTTAGCTTATTACTATCATTGCTATCAGTGCTGATGGTGTTACTATTATTTTGATTTGTTAACGATCGCAATACAGACAAGTCTTTTAAATAGTTATGTTCTTCATTACATCGTTATGAATAAATACCCGTTCTGCTGTTCATAACAAGAAATAATACCCAAATTTAAAAAAATGTATTTCAATGAATATAAGAACGGAATTAATTGTTCTTCCACACAAGTCGTGTGTTGGACAAGGTTGGAAACCTAAAATCAGACAGCTGAAAAATTCAATGCCATAGTCGGGATGTGAACCACGAATCTCCCGGTCGCCGTCCGGTTGCTCTAACTACTGAGATACCGTGGCAAAATGCCGTCATGACATTAAATTCTCCAACTGATTCGTATTTTAAAGAACTTACAACATTGTAAGTCGCCATTGGGGTATGACATCTCAATACAATTTGAGATCTCCTTGTGGTTTACCGGGAAATATGTGAATCAGTTGGGGACTTTAATGCGGTGTGGGACGGAAACCGGGAGATCCCTGGTTCAAATCCGGCTATGGCACTGAATTTTTCAGCGTTTTATTCTACCTTTCCAATATGAGAACTCTTTTAAAGCATATTTTTGGTAAAAAGTGTATGAAAATGAACAGTATTTATTCAGTCAAAAATAAATGAAAATGTATAATTAAATTAGGGAACAGAGCGGGATGGCTCAGGCAGTAACGTCGTGGCCCGTATTCTGGAGGTCCCGGGTTCAATCTAGCCCAAGGTGAATGCTGATTTGGACAATTTAATCGCGAATTTTTCTATCATCCCTTTCATCACCACATTTAATTTCCTTCTTCTTCACTGCCATACCAGTCATTGAGCTCGTCACCCATCTGGATATGCTATGATGCAGAGTTCGCTTGATCCTCGACAGGCTACTGATCCAAGGCATAGGCTTTCAGGTTCTTGGGGATCTAAGCCCTACGAAGAGGAGGGCAATCCGTTAAAGAAGAAGAATTATTAGTGAGCACCACCTGTGGAGGCTTATGCAGTAAAGGCGGGCGTCAAACAGTACCTGGTATTGAACTTCAGTATCTTTCAAGGATACGAATACGACCGAAGGTTTTCAAGAAAATTATCCCACCCCAGGCTACCCTTTACATGGAAAGATAGCTCTAACCATTTTGATTAAAATACCTTGTGTTTAAAATATCTGCATGACAAACGAAACGTGTCTTAAATTTTCTGCGAATAGCCTGTAAAATCCGTTTCGTTCTGAATGACTTTTGTATGACAGAGAGCAAAATCTTACTGCGCAGAAAATTAATATCTCGTTAAAACACATAGTTTACGTCAAATAAATAGTTGCTGTGTTGTGAAGCATTTGCAAGATAAACTTTGGTTTGAATTTTCAAATACTTACATTCTTTTAGTTTCTTGCTATTCGATTTTTCTCGTGATAATGCAATGAGCATGGAATTTCCAAGCCATTGTGACCAGCCTTTTAAAAATCTGACTTTCGCTTTAGCCTACTTTATATTTCTTATACTTACAGCGAAATTAAAGTTTATCTCGGTTAATTAGAAGTAAATATAAATATAAGCTTTTGTAATAATAATTTGTAGAAGAGAAAGTCATGTGAGTCGAACACCTAAGATTTTCTTAATTTTAAGTAACTAGGAAGGCATAAGATAGAATAAACTTACTGCAAGGAAAATGTGAATATCATATGCATTCACATTATATATATGTATATAATAATAATAATAATAATAATAATAATAATAATAATAATAATAATAATAATAATAATAATAATAATAATAATAATAATAATAATAATAATAATTTAAAAAAAAGAAATTCGTGGCATTAATAATCCCCGAAACATTGACTGCTGTTTGTTTCATTCTTCCAATACTCTCAAATGTTAAATGGCCATTCTTTTATTTCTCACGAGTACATGCAAAAGTCTTGTAATATCATGCTAGGATGTTCACCAATATTTTAATACTTGACTCACCTTACACTGTGCTGCTATAGTAAAATATACCCTATTGTACTCTGTGTACGCACTTTAATAATAATTTACAGAAAACAAATTGAGAACCGGATTATGTACGACTAGTTTATAGAGTAGGTATGAAAATAAAGTGTAGATAAAATCATGTGGGCGTTACACCTCAAATATATTCTTGTAAATGTTTAATGAAAAGCCTTCACCAGTAGTATAATGATTAAAGTTTTGAAGTATTTTAGTTTTAAGAAATGGGCTCTTATCTAAGTAAGTTTCTCTCCCCTCTCTCTCTCTCTTCTATGCACAGCAAGCTATATTTTAATATTTTCTGTATTTCAAGACATTCGCTCTTTTTTTTTTGTCTTTTCTTTCTTAGCTTGTTTTTTCACGTTAACTAATATTAAATAATAACCTACTAGCCCACCTCCGTGATGTGAGGGTAAAGGTACTGACGAACGGAAGGGGCCCCCGAAACCGGGGCAGAGCAAGGAATACACGTCATCCGGACCCTTGTGCTTCTACCGTGACTCCTGAGAGGGAGGGGAGAGACCCGAAGGGCGACCAGATTCGTATGACGACGGGCGCAAGCATAGACGAGGTCCCTAATGCTTCCAGATTGAACGCCTCCAACGCCACCCGAGCCCACCACTGGGCCCCGAGACTCCCGGGAGTCATCGAAGGAGCGCCTGCGCGAAACCCCCAGAAGCGGTATTCAAGCGTGCGGTCCCTGGACGACGTCGGGAAGAAACCTGCACAAAGCACATAGCCACTGACCAGCCGCAACCCGCCGAACGCCGTCGCCTGGTCCTACAGCCCTGAAACAGATAAGGGAGATAATGGGTACAGGAAATGAGGAGCACGAGAATGTAGTAAAAGATGAACATCCCAGCATTTGGCTGCCGATTCGGGGGAACCACGAAAAACCCATGGGTCAGAATGGGCAGGCGCCGGGGATCAAACCCGAGACTTCCCTGCGACTCGCACACCTTACCTCGCTCGGTTGGTGTGGGGTAGTGTGTCTGCCTCATATTCAGGAGGTCCCGAGTTCAATCTCGGTTAGGGTGAGGTTTTTTGGGGTTTTCCCTTATTCTGAAAGGTAACTTCAAGTTCTGTGAACACCGGGCCCAACATCTTTTCACCCATTTCATTTAATCATCGTCTGATATGACCTACCCGGTTAAAGGACGTTAAATTGCAAAAGAGTAATCTACTAGATGACAAGTGCCTATAAACTGAAGAATTTTGATAGACGAGAAAGAAGACGTAACGCATATCACTCATCTGCTGGTCACGTCTTAATGATGGTAGTGATCCGTGAGTGGTGGAGCGTGAAGTGCTGTGATTAGTACCGGTTTTAAATGACACATAATATTATTATTATTATTATTATTATTATTATTATTATTATTATTATTATTATTATTATTGGTTTTAAATAATTCAAACCGTGTATGCGGAGAGTTTCGAAACTGTCCATGTTTTAAACATTATTTGCATTCCATAGTTTTTTTTCTTTTTCTCATTTAAAACTACAGGGTCAGCAGAAGAGTTTGTTTTCCACAGCTACAGAGTCGAAGCTTGCCTGTACATCACTAGGTGCGGATATGCCTCCTATAATTATCAGATGCCAGGGAGTGGTCTATCGCTTATTACAATGTCTTGTCTTTCGTGCAAATGAACGTGGCCGAAAATGTTAAAAATAAACAGTAGAATTCCATTTATTTACACGAACCCATGGACTGGTAGGTAGGTACCTGTCGAAGTGAATGTCTAACACAAGAAACCATCCATGTGTCACAGACACAAAACCTAGCCAAAATATTATAGATAAACAAAGAAAGAATAGAAAATGCTAACACTGGCCTCCATATAACGCTTTAGAGAAATATAAACAAGGAAAGAAAGAAAAACACATGCTTTTTTTCCTTTCACTGTTATCCCCGTTAACAGCAGTAACGTAAAATAAACAGAGTAATAATAACAATAATAATAATGATCGCTACGGCACTGGTGGTGATACACAGTCTGTATTACACTATATATATATATATATATATATATATATATATATATATATTGGTTATGGTATTCGTTCTAAAGCTAAAGCCATGTTGTATATACAGTAATTTCCTACAACAAACTAAAACTCGTAAACCGTGTTTCTTATCTATTATAGCTCAAATCTTTATAATAGAGATAGGATGTTTATTTCGCTTTACGTCTGACGTTTGCACTGTGTACTCATGAGAGAGAAACTTGCACTCGACCACAGAACAGCAAACTAGGCCTCTCTTCGACCACTCGCTCGCTCGAAATTCGCCCCCTACCCGTCTGTAGACAGGAGCGACTCCAACGCCTACCACATGCACTAACTGCACGGGCCAGTAGCGCTCACGGCATAAATACAAATTATATGGAGAAAATGGTCAAATATGAAATACTTCCGCTTGTGCCGCAACAAAACAATCGGCACACGTTGTAAACCAAATTAAGTTCAGTGTCCTACATTTTTTTTTATATTGAAAGTAAAAAATGGTAATGACAGTTACTATCTACAAATTTAAACAGAACAACTCATAGAGGATTCTGTAACATATCGGTTCAAAGATATATTGGGGCATAAAGACATACTCTAATGCGAAAATGCCTTTTCTGCGAATCATCAAATATGCAACACGCGCTGCGTCACTTTTTAGTAAATGAAAAACAAATGGATAGCCAGCTCGAGTCCAAATGACTTGCGCGTCCTGTTTTCGCCTATCTACCCGAATGTAACAAGTATAGTTAAAGCGTGAATAAATAAATATATAAATAAAAAAATACACGAAACCTTCAGATATTTGATAATAAACAAAATGTTGATGCGTTATATTTACATACATTTTTCTAGCCATTACATTTTGTTTTTCTCTCTTCCACAAACAAGTTTTACAAAAGCTTAGTTTTTTTACGTCATGTTAATTGAGATAAACAGAGCGAAATGGTTCAGGCGGCAACGTCTGTGGCTCGCATTCGGGACGTCCCGGGATCGATCCCGACATTCACCCAGTCTGACCCATGGTTTTTTTCGGGTTTTCCCGAGTAGTCAGGCGGATGCTGGAGTAGTTTCTTTCAGTTCCCGAATTTCCTCTCCCTACATTTCGTTCCATCCATCATTTCATTCACTCTTCATTTTTCAGGGTGAGAAGTGTCGACGATGGTGTTTCGATGCAGCCAGTATGGTAGGGGAAAAGGATGCTCTCTGTGAATTCTCTCCGTCTCTCGGTTTTTAGCTGGCTGCCGGGGGTATCCGAACCCCCTTGAGGGGCGTTAGACTCCCTCTGTGTGTGGAGTGAGGTCCCCGGTCTGCCTGTTCGTTTCTTGGGGCGTCTACTTCTGGAAACTTAGGGACCTTGTCATCGCTGTACCGTCACTCCTGCATCCGACCACCCGGTGTCTCCTTTCGCCTCATCATTCCTCCCAGGTACGCCTCGTGGGACGTAGGTATAATATCCCCTCTGGATCGGTGCCGAGTCCCCTCCGTAACGGAAGATAACATAATTGAGATAAACCTCTGCAGGAATGGTTCCATTTTACATTTTGTTGTAGGTACAAAGGTGACACAGGAGGCTGCTCAGGACTCAGATCTTTATATGTTGGTTGAAATTACACACTCTTTCCATGACATCGCGAGAAACAACTGAATGGTGATCACTACAAAAAATAACAAAAGTATTGAAAAATTCAAACCAATAACGAATATCTCGGAAATGGTTGGTAACAATGCTGAGCGAAGGTCTACCAGGATAAGAGCCGGAACCCAAGTCCCCCTTCGATACCCAGTGTCCAGCGCCAACCGAGTGGCTCTCCAAACCGTGGGAGGTTTCCCATGAGGCCAATATCTGGTTTCCTAAAAACGTCCCCCGCTTGCGCGGAGATGGAGGTGGATACGCCACTTACGCGCGTCATCCCGAAGGGGAGACTACCGATAACCTCGGTCGGGCCGACAGCATTCTGTAACACAAACAATTATTTTAAATAAACTGTGTATTTTAAACAGAACTAGTTGTTCTGTGTAGTGAGTTTTGTCTAGTTCTTATGACTTGCCAGTTATTATACAAACTTTATTCTGAATGAACAGGACTTCACAAGGTATTCCCAGAAAATTGAAAATACGCATTTTATTAATCATGTAATTATTTTAAGCATATGTTATTTTAATCAAAATTGTTATAGCCATTTTTGAGAAAACCAAAAATAACAACAAAAGGTTCCATGTAATCAGACAGTTTGGTATGGTGAGATTTCCATGATAATCTTCGTGTCGTATCTTTGGAAGATGCTGAAACTTAAAAACCAAATTTGGTATTTATCCGTCTTTCGGTTTTGAGTCATATTGTTCACAAACAGACAGACAGAAACACCAGGACATTTTTCTAAGAAAGCTTTCCTGTTTGTGTGCAAAATAGCTTGAAACAGATTTGTTAATTGCTTATTCTGTCACCTACTTATAATTATATGCATTCCACCCATAGCTTTGGTGTCGAGATTTCACCGAAAATGCATCTGAATCTAAACGGAAAATTTAAACCTGATTTAAATCACGACTTTTCGAAAACTTTCATTTTTATGCACAAAATATTTTATAATTATGCAAAGCCAAAATATACCGAGCGGATTGCTCAGCCGGTAAAGCCTGTGGCCCGCATTCAGGAAGTCGTGGGTTCGATTCCCGTGGCTGACATTCCGGAACCATGGGTTTTTTCGAGAGTTTCCCCAGGTCGCTAGGCAATGCTGGGAAGGATAATTAAGTCTCCCGAAATCCATGTCCCTCCATTTCCCCTCCATTCTCATTTCACTTCACCTTTCACCCGCTTGATCTCTTTTAGGATTGTACATGTCGACGGGAGGTATCGGCGTGTGCATGTTAGGGAAAAGGATGCTATGTGAAAACCTTCGTCCCTAGGAATGGGGGCAGTCTACGGGTTCCGGGTCCCCAGGGGGTGTGTAAGCCCACAGAAGGGGAGGGAAGCCGGTTGCACCAGTACCCATCCGAGGAGCTTAAATCTGTAAATGGTAGGGACCCTGTCCTCTGTCTGTCGTGGCCTCAGTTCCGGACGCCCTCTGTATTCTCTCACCTCATCCTCACTCCCGGGGGCACTCCATCCGGAGCATAGGTACAAAAGATCTATGTAGATCGACGTGTCAAGTCCTCCGCGTTGAATCCTAATCTAATCCTAAGCCAAAATATAATTTTAATACCATAAAAACAGTATTTTAGTACAAATCAATTACAAAACATTAATTCAGGTTAGTTGAAAGCTGTAGATTCCCCTGGCCCCCAAAGACATCGGTGTATCTTACAACAGGTGTTTCCAATTTTGACTTGAGAAGCCCTTTCAGAATCAACTCAATGGTGGAGTCCCTTAAGCCTTTCCTATGTCCTACTATCTAATCTGTTTAGGGGAAATGTGGTTAGAGGAGATGCGAAATTCAACTGTGTAACTTTCCGCTACGAATGTAATTTCTAGTTTACTTATTTTGATTCGCCACAACAGAAGCCAAGTTAATGTATGGGGTGGAAATATGGGTGTAGATAGTTCCTGGAAAGTTGTTGATAGAATTAATAGAGCCTCTTGCAAACAGGTTTTAAGTTTACCGACAGCATCTCCAAATGGCGCTGCTGGTAGACACTCAGGCGAAAACAAAATTATCGCGAGGATTATTAAATATGTATTTAAAATTACCACAATGGAAGAGAATGATTTGGTTAAAGAATGCAGTATCCAGAGAAATGAAAGTGGAAAGGATCACAATTTCTTAAAATGCAGTAAGTTCTGCAACAAATAGGCATAGGAAACTCGTGGATTAATAGAATTAACTTAAGATGGAGGTTATTGAAAAATAAGAAAAATTGGGTAGTATGATGAAGAAGAGTTTGTGGCTGTGCGGGGAGATAAAAATAGAACGGGGCAGGAAAAAATACACAAAGCTATGTGGTAAAGTAGGTCGAGAAAGATTGCTTGGACTGGAACCAGAGTTATAAATTAATTTAAAAGGATTTAAGACACAAGGATTGAGTAAAATGTCCAATGTAGGGATACAAACATAGATTTCCATTGTTTACTATATTGCAGTCAAACAAAGTTATGGCGAAACAGGTATGGGGACATAAATTAAATGATTTAGGCGGAGAAGTGTTAATTAGAAAGATTTAAACTGTAAAAGGAGAGAAAAATATAAAAATTGTAGGGAACTATTTGGGCAACATTAGAGAGAAATGGATAAGAGTGATGAGGCAATTAGAGAAGAACAATAGACTAGATACAAGAATAGTATAAGGCAGTAAACATCATGAAATGAAATGAAATTGAGTTTTATTTATGGACGCTCTTTAACTACTATGGTTCTTAGCGTCCCATTCTATATTGGGCGTGAAAGACCGGTAATTTTGCTTAGAGGCCTCTTTATCAGGCTTGAGGTTCTTTTACGTGCCGTAAATATACGGGACCACCGGCTTTACTTCCCTTCCGAAGGAAGCCGTGCTAAGGATTTTGACGCCCGAAAAAATCCATCGCCCTCCGCCGGGTTTGAACCCGCGACCTTGGGAACTAGAGGCTAGCACGGTACCACTAGTGCACGGAGGACGACGTAAACATCATGATGGCCACCAATACACTATAACCCGGAGGTGCGTGTATTCGGACCAAAAGGTGTATGCAAGCATCTTTAGTATAAATTATATGTGTAATTGATTTTATACAATAGCAAGATTTGTATCCAATATTAAAATGAGGAAATAAATATTTATCTAAAAACATCTGATGTGTTACACTCACATGACTTTTTCTACTCTTGTACAAACTATTTATACAAACGCTTATTCTCCATCTCCTTCATGTTAATCGAGATAAACATTTGCAGACTCTATCTTATTGCTAATTTTCTTGTAGATGTAAGGGGAATATATATTTACAAGGGCAATTTGGAAATATAGTAGCCTTTAAGCACATACATATCTCTTAATAGCTGGTTGCTAGGTGCAGCACCATTCCCTTTCCCACAGATTAATACTCTTTGCATATCCAAGACAAAAAAATGAATAACTAATTCCCATTTGAGAAAACAAGTATTGAAAAATTTAAGGGAATAACAAGCAATATCTCGAAAATGGTTCACTCAACAAAAAAAATGTATATGACATAAATTGTGTATTTTAACGCGATCTACATTTTTTGTGTAGTAAAATTTTGTCTATCTCTTATGGTTTACCAGTTATGCAAAAGTCGTTCACAATGAAGAATACTTTTGGAGACATTCCCAGGAAATTCAAGATATAGATACATTTTATTTGTCATCTTAATAAATATCTTAAACATATGATATTTTAATCAAAATCGTTAGAGCCATTTTTGAGAAAATTAACATTTTCGAAAAATGTTCCATGTAAAGGGTACTCTGGGGTGGGGGGATTTTCTTGAAAACCTTCGTGTCGCATCCTTGGAAGATACTGAACCTAAATACCAAGTTTGGTGTTTATCCGACTGTTCGTTTCTGAGTTATGCTGTTCACAGACAGACACACAGACAGACAGACACACACACACACGGACATGTTTCCAAAAATGCTTTTTTGGATTCAGTGGGTCTCAAAACATGTATTTCCGGTGAAATCTCGGTATCGAATTTTTGAGTGGAATACAATACTTCCCCTACTTACTATACGTAGTAGAGAAAGTAAAGATGTATCTATTTTGTTTCTAATTTGGGTTCCTTTATGTTTAATGCCACTTAACTTGTATTTATTTCATTTTCCTGGGGAGGCTGCGAAGTGCTTGAGGAGCCCACAGGGCTTCCGAGTACAACTTGCGATCCCGGCTTCAGGACATTACGGGTTACATAAACCGAGAGAATGCGAGGAATGACACAAACTCTTTCGAATGTGGTTTGTTCCAACTTACATTAGCTTGAAGTTACGGGAACGCGACAAATTGTGATTCCCCCTCTCCCGCTCCTACTTGTCGAGAAAGCATTTAAGGTCAAATTATAATTGTTTGCATAGAGAAAGCAAGATGAATGGGTAAAGAAGAAGGATTAGTGTTAGAGATCAGTTAGCAGAAAACAAACAGGGGTTTGTTGACATGATATGCAGTAGGTAGTATATAATGAGGAGAGGAAGGAGGGGGTTCTCTCTCCTCGCGGCCAACAAGTCCGCTCAGTTGGGTTTTACTGCCATCAACAACGCACGCCTCTGGTAAGTCCTGTTTTATTTACTAGTACAACTGCTAGAAGCCAAGTGTAGTGGAACCGGAAGAGAATTGATAGCGATTTTCATTCCTTTATACTGTAATGATGTTCGATATAGATACAGGTATTTGTTGAGAAATCTGTGATAAAGCACCAGGTGACAGAAACAATCTAGAAGCTTTTGCAAATCACTGAAAGTTTTATAATGTGTAATACTAAGGACAGTTTGTGAGGGTGCTGTGACGATTTTATTTGGAAATTTGGTTGGGAAAATACTCCTGTTGTGAATAAAACTGAATAAAGTATTTCTATTGAAGAGAGGGGACATTCTCTGTAAGAACTGCCAACTCGGATGAAAAATTTATACCCCATTTTACCATTTAGCATTTTCTTCGTATAAGAAATTCTCACATTCTATCTCACTGCGTTTTATTACTACAGCATGTAGCGTAACCACAATGTCTTTTCCTTAAGATCACATCAGATTCTGTAAACATACTCAGAAAACATTTTAGCAATTATGTTATTTAAAGTGGAAGTGTGACGATATTTTCCGCTCCAAAATCATAAATACAAATAACAATAACGTATATGAGGATTGATTCGGAATATTCTATTGGCTTATGCTGGGGCCGTGTGATTCGATTCTGTGCAGTTCTTATCATATCCTATAATGACTATAAAAGTTATACACTAATATTAACACGCATTATCAGAAGTAATGGTACTGTACCGCAGCGATATGAGCTAGCCATGCTGCTTAATAATTCCCATCATTTATTGCCAAAATATATTGAATGAGTATCTGGACATTGAATTCAGCTCGCAAAATAGAATTAAATTGTGTTTTAATCTAAATGCACAAGGTATTTTAAGCGTGAACTCAATCAATTTGTTTAATTTAAAAACCGAACCATTTGATTGACTCTTCTATATCTTTGCTAATATTATAAACGGAGAAATTGAGTGTCTGTGTGTGGTAACTGCAGAGATCACTTAGCTGATTTTTACAATTCTTTCACCATTAAAAAGCACTGTTCTTCCGGTCGATATAGGCTATATAATATTTCCAAAATTTTAAAACGGGCATTTGAGGGGGGGTTATATTCTTGTCACCCAATTTCAATCCCGTTTCGTTGAATATGAATATCAAAGGGTACTCTTGCACTGCCTGCGAATACAGTAATGTTTAATGACTGTCAGCCCAAAGGGGTAAATGAGGAGGCATAAAATGCTTTAAAATTGAGTTATTGGAGCGGGGTAGTTGCGTATCCTATTCATATCACCAAATTTCCATCTGGTTTCGCTGAACTTTGTTGTCGAGGAATATTTTTGACACAATTTTGACAAAACTTAGTATACTTGAGTTTTAAAATCTAGCATAAACATAAGCTACTCTACAACTTTTAACAGCTACCGTTACTCTTATTTTCAATCTCTATTTGAAATATGGATTGAAACTAACATACTTGACATAGATACAAATCAATGCTCTTCGGCCTATCTGGACAAATCATTTTACGCTTAAACTATTGCACCTTATGAAAGTTATAGCCTATGTTACAACGTTCAAGAGCTACCCCCTACCATGTTTTTCAGTCCCTTATGTAGAAATCTGCACTATTCAATCCATCTGATTAAGACATTTCATAATACTATACAACCTGGCAAAAATCGTGGGCTACCTTACAACTCAAAAACTACTAAAGCCTTACTTTCAATCATATTGTATCTGGAAATTTTTTAGCAACTATCCTTATTCTTTATTTCAAACCATTATATAAAAAACCAAACTACTACTTGGCTAGTCGGGGCACGGATTTGTGCACTTAGAGAAAATTATAGGAAATCATGCAACTTAAAAAGCTCCCCCTAGTCATATTTTCAACCCCTTATGTACAAATCTGCAAATTTGAAAACGGAGACAAAACTTTGAACAGCTACGTTTTAGGTAAGAGTAGAAAATCGCTCTTATGCTTATTTTCAACCTCTTACTTACAGAATGTATCCTTGCAATGGTGGATAAGAAAGTCGGTACTTTATCAAGCAAAATATGGCAGTGTTAATTCACTAACACTTAAGTGACCGAGTGGGATGGCTCAGGCGGTAACGTCTGTAACCCCCATTCGGGGGTCCCGGGTTCCATCATCGGCGATCGCTCACTCTGACCCATAGGTTGTTCGGAGGTTTTCCCGGTGTTAGACGAAGCTGGAGTGGTTTCTTTCATCCCCCAAATTTCCTGTCCCTCCATTTCGTTCCACTAATCATTTCATTCATCCTTCATCCCGTTTGATTTGTTTCAGGGTTGGAAGTGTCGGTGATGGTGTTTCGGTGCAGCGTGGCAGGGAAACAGGTTTCTCTCTGTGAACTTTCTCCATCCGTCGATCTTCGGCTGGTTGGCGGGGTATAAGAACCGCCCCTCGGAGGGGATTTGGATCCTGTGTGGGGCGGGGTCCCCGGTCTGCCTGTCCGACTACCGGGGCGTCTTAATCTGGAAACTGTAGGGACCCTGTCATTGCTGCGCCGTCACTCCTGGTTCTGGCCGCCCGGTGTCTCCCTTCCCTCCATCCCGGGGGCGCCCCCTCATGGGGTGTAGGTACAATATCATTCCTGGATCAGTGCTGAATCCCCTCAGTTTCACAATCCAATCCAACATTCAATTGGCAAATGCAGTAACTTGTGTTGCAGAGTGAGCCATAAGATTCCAAACAGGTTGCGCGGTGTTTTTCCTGACCGCGTCCTCGGCGCTCGTTACCGTCTGCCGCTATCATAGAAAGGTACGGATGAAACTATTCACATTTTTAAAACTACTTTTAAAGGCTTTACTTACCAACTTTACGAAAGGAAATGCTGAAACTGGCCACCGTCGTTGTCCATACATTTTTGGCACCTCTTTAAGAAACTATTCTTCACTCGCCGTAGTTCACGTTGAGAAATTTTCTGACGGATATTTTGTTTTAATTCTTCCAGGGTGTGTGGGTTGTCTTGCACACTTTGTTTTAAGTTACTCCGGAGGGGTATTTTATGCACAATATTAGCGGTTGCGCGGTGTTTTTCCACCGGGCGTGTGGAAATATGATAAAAACATAACGCACTGCTGCTATAAACAGTCACGCTGTCGTGTTTTTGCTGTGCAGTGTGAAGTGCAGTATTGAGTTGACAGTGACGTGATGTAGTTCAGTTATTACGAGTTATTTATTATTTTGTCCTGTATTTAGTCACAAAGTATATTATGGCTCAGTATATGTTTTCTACTGCACAACGTGTATTTATTTATGATTCGTATGTGTTAACTCGATCAGCTCACCAAGTGAAAGTATGATTTGCAGAAAGATTTCCAGGGGTAAATGTTCCAGGCCGTACAACAATCCATGAACTTTACAGTAAATTTCAGGCCACAGAAAGTGTTCAGGCTAAGAAATGTAAAAGATGGAGTTCGGTTCTTACCGAAGAAACATTAAACGACATCGGTCGTCGTTTGGAAAATTCCCCCCAAAAATTCCATGATGGATTGTTTCCTAAAGAGGTCCAAAAATGTATGGACAACGACGGTGGGCAGTTTCAGCATTTCCTTTCATAAAGTTGGTAAGTAAAGCCTTTACAAGTAGTTTTAAAAATGTTGTGTGGTTTCATCCGCGCCTTTCTGTGATAGAAGCAGACGGCAACGAGCGCCGAGGACTCGGGCAGGAAAAACACCGCGCAGGCGGTTCGGAGTCTTTTGGCTCACTCTGTAGTAGTGAAGTGCCTTTCGCTATAATAAACATTTGAAAGTAATGTCAAAGTTAGCGGCTTCACACACCGGAGGGAGCTATTTCACATCAGAAGCCTATCTCCTGTTTTAAACTAGTTGTTAACAATCACACCAAACTTATATAGTTTAATCAAATATATTTATTTTTAGTGCATTTTGATTTTCCGTTTTAATATTACCTATATTGTTTGCGCCATCGTTATATGTGAAAAGTGAAGTTATATTGGGAAAGTTTAAGTTCAGTTCCACCTATAAAATTACCTATAAACACTCTAATACTTTATGCTGCTAATTTTCAATTTTGGATACATAATCGAAGTTTTGGTCACGCCATGAAGCCTAAATTGTTCTTTTTAATGTATGTGTGTTTAACTTGTAACTAAACGAATGTGACAATTGTTATTAACCGTAGTACACATAACATGTTTTATTTCCTAATTGATGTATAGGCTATTATGATATATTCCCACTCTCCCCGTAAGTAAATTAAAAGTAACATAAAACCAAATAAATATATATTTAATTTATTATCGATTTTTGTCAAAAAATCCTATAGTTGTTTATAATTACACTTTTCCTGATAATCTTTGTTCTTCTCAAAATTTTAATATGATGAAAACGTAAGGACTTAGGCAAGGACTTCCTTGTTATAGCTCTGTACTTATAAAAGAGTGTATTGCCATGTCTGGTCATCACATAAAATTGCGTAGTTCTAAATTCGAATAGGAATAAGTCTTGAGACTTCATTTGTTTAGTTTCTTGATGTTCAATGAAATATATTCGTCAAAAAATTAGAAGATTAAAACTTAGGGCGTTATTAGATTAAGTATACTTGAATTGCTGTTTTATATAAAATGCCATCTATTCTGCATAGCAAAATAAATATCAAATTTCCGACGAATTAATTGTTCTTCCACAAGCCTGGGGCTTAAAATACTTACAACATTGTAAGTCGCCATTGGGGTATGTCATCTCAATACAATTTGAGATCTCCTTGTGGTTTACCGGGAAAAACTACGAATCAGTTGGAGAATTTAATGTCGTACCGGCATGTTGCCATGGTAGCTCAGTGGTTAGAGACCGGGAGATCCATGGTTCAAATCCCGGCTACGGTATTGAATTTTTCAGTCGTCTGATTCCACCTTTCCATCACAATATCCGCTTACTTTTCTTCTAGTTCGTTCTAGGTGTCCAAAGTATAGCATTTTAAGCATTTACTTATTGTTGGATTTGTAATATTACCACCATAAAATATAATATGTTACATTTCCATTACTTTCTCTACCCCATTCTTCTATAAACTATTCTTACAATGGTTTCACTGCACATTTCATTGTACTTGCAAGGGGGATACAAGAAGTTGCAGCAATAGTCATTTGAAAAGCGGGTCGCTAGAGTTGGCTTTGAAATTCCTCTTTTGGGGTGACTACGAGAAACAATTGAATAACTAACTAGAACTAAAAAAATTAATTGATAAATAAAAAATAAATAATGTATTTAAAAATATCAAACTAATATCGACTACCTCGGAAAAGGTTAATGCCACAAAAAATGTATATCACATAAACTGTATATTTTAACGAGATTTTTTGTGTAGATATCTTTTATGGTTTACCAATTAAACAAAAGTGTAGATAATTAATTCAGAACGAAGAGGACTTAAGCTATGCCCAGAAAATTCAAGATATACATTTTATCTGCCATGAAAATATCTGAAACATTTGGTATTTTAATCAAAATCGTGAGCCACTTTTGAGAAAATAAAAATTAACGAAACACTTTCAGTATACAGTGTAGTTTGCGATGGAGAATTTTCTTAAATAAATCTTCGTGTCGTATCTTTGCAAGATGCTGAAGTTAAATGCCAGCTTTGATGTATATACTACACTTCATTTTTTAGTTAAGCCATTCACAGACACACGGACGTTTTTCTAAAAACGTTCTTTCGATTCAGCGGATCTCAAAACATGTGTTCCCAGTGAAATCTCGATATCAAATTTTTCAGTGGCACACACTATTTCCTCTACTTACTATAGATAAGTAGTAGAGGAAGTACAAATTAGTTTTGGTACTTTTAGTAGGAATATTTTGGGACCAGAAATGTAACAGAAAACTTGTTGGGAGAGGGAATAGGAGGTGTTAGTAGGAGAAAGCTGATTCAGAGAGATATCTCGTCCCTCAGAAGCGTATAGCAAAAGTTGCGAATTCTGTTGTCCATCTGTAAGGCAGAAATTATCTTGCTTGGCACCACTTTTCTTTCTATTATTTATTAGAGTTTTATGAATGCTGTAACAATAGACTTCTACCATAGTTTATATCGAAATAATATTCAAAATTAGTTGTTGCCCACTTCCATGGTGTAGAGATAACGTGCCTGCATTATGCTCGATTGGCCCGAGTGCGATTTTAATATAAGTTGTAGTTTCTTCATATAATGTTTAAGAAAATTGGGTAAATCTAGGCTCAGTGGACCTAGAGGGCATTAAGTTTACTCATCGTCCGATGTGACCTGCTAGCTTAAACGACATAAAAGTTTCTCAAAATAAAGGGGGAGAACATTATATTCTACTTTTCTAAAACTTTTAGAAAATTAATAAAAATCCAAAGAGTAATATCTAAATGACACTTCCGTAGCAAAATTGTGATAATTATTCGCACATATACTCATCTTATTTATTACTTCATAAGTTTTCACCTACCGAGCGAGGTGGTGCCGCGGTAACCTGTGCGACTCGCATTCAGGAAGTTCCGGTTCGAACCCCCGGGGCCGACCAACCTGCCCGAAGGTTTTTTCGCGGTTTTCCTCTGTCGCTTGGTTGGATAATTTCATCCGCGAATTTTCCTATCATCCGTTTCACCACTACTTTTCATTTCCTTCTTCTTCACCCCCATACCAGGCATTGGGCTGATCATTCATCCCGGATGTATTTTGATCCAGAGTTTGCTTGATCTTCCACAGGCTACTGACCTAAGAGATTGACTTGTAAGTCCTGCAAAGAGGAGGAAAATCCGTTAAAGAAAAAGAAGACGTTTTCACCTCAGTTTATTTATTTTGAAATGTAATGGTTATTTTTAATTACATAAAGAGAAATTAAGGTGAGCATTTTTAGTGAATTAAATAACAACATATTCCTTTTAGTGTTATATCCCTGAAATCTTTAAACTTTTCACTAATCCGCTCTCTTTCAGAAAGCGTTTTGTTTAATTTGAGAATAATTTCAAAACGTTCCAATCGTCCCCACAACACACAAATAGGTAACATGCTCTGTATTACTCTAGAATTTCTGCACTAAGAATAGGATTATCAATTAGCTAAAATGTTACTTTAATGAACAGTAACTTAGCAACTGCAATAACGTCTGAGGAGTTTTAATAGTTTTAATTTTCCAGTTTGTATGCTTAGAATTTATTTCCTATTTCTTTTTTTCTCTTTCTTTCTTTCTTTCTTTCTTTCTTTCTTTCTTTCTTTCTTTCTTTTCCTTTCTTTTTTTTCTTCTTTTCTTCTAAGTGCAATTTAATTAGCTGAATTAAGAGTTTCGGTATGTTAATTAAAGGATTTTTGGACATTATGCCCTGGGTGTATAGTATTTCATTCTATAAGGGCCGATAAATGTAAGGCAGCATTGATTTCAAGAGCAACATCCGGCTGGTCCCGTAGCTCAGACGGTAGAGCACCTGCCTGCTGTGCAAGAAGTCCCGAGTTCGATTTCCGGCTGGGGGTGGGAGTTTTTCTCTAACCAAGATTGTTCCCTTTCCTCCTCAGTCTGGAAGTATGAATGAGTGTGAATGTGTGTGTGATGTAAGGATTAAAACCCAAATGTGTAAGAAGTCCACGACTAGAAAATACGAGATAACACCATTGCCAACAGGCAATAAGTTCCAAAGGAAAGGCCGCCGATAAGACCAATGCAGTTAAAAGTGTGGTATAAATGGAACTAAAAAACAGCAACATTGCTTTGCATTACTTTTGCCACCCAACGTCATTTTGAAACCTTAGTATATGTAACTCGAGCGATATATTTTGCTTTCCTTGGCGGATTTCTTTTACTTCCAATTCTATGTAGGTAGGTATCTGCAGCCAACAGTGAGACACATATGCCTCTTTAGATTAAGTTAGCTTTCTTATGATGAACATCTTCAAATTTCATAAGATCTTCAATCTCATTTGTAATAATTACTCTCACGATCGGCTTATTCTGCACTTAGGCACTTAGATATGCCTTCCCAGCATACTAAAAATACAAATAGCTTATAAGCTACTTCATTTATTGCTCACATATTTTATTCTTATGACAAAATAAGGCTTAATGATGCACTCTAGATCAGATTCAGTGTATATAAAATATTTAAACATTGTTTTCGTTATTGTTTCTTGTTTTAGTCTATGAGCAGCATATACTTTTAAACAGATGATATAATGATTTATAATTACTCTTACCATTAACATAGTGTTTGTAATACTACCAGTGCTGCTATTAATTATCAGTTGTGCTACTGTTCCAATCAGCAACACCGTTATTCCTGCCGCTGCTCCACTTGTATTAAATACACCTACCATTACTATTATCAAACCAACACTACCACTAACTTGTCTAACTAATAATGTTAATAATGGCTGCCACTACTATTGCTGCTACCACCGATATTGGTTATCTCCGTCACCTGTACTGTAATACGTAATGCATTTAACGATGCATAAATAAATGCAGACTTAGAAAAATCTGATGTGCTGCATTCGCGTGACTTTCTGTACTAACTCTTCTACAAACTATTTTTATGAAAGCTTGTTCTTCTAGCTTCCCCCCATTTTTGCTGTCCTTAACCTCTTGGGTCAAATCGACGGCTTTGCCTTCGGAACAAATTGCTCATGGGCAATGATGTTTACTCATTTACTGTTACGTTACATTGGGTTTTAATTTGAGTTATCTTTAAATTCACACAAATACACACTCTCTTTCATACTTCCAGACTCTAAAGAGGACTGGGAATAACCCTGACTACAGAAAACCTTCCACCTCTAGCCGGGAATCAAACACGGAACCTCTGGTTTTGGAAACTAGATACTAGGCCCAGAACACAGAGGCAGTCTAACTACTTTTTCTTAACTCAGATAAACTTTCAATTCGTTTGCACATATCGTTATATGATACTGTAGTAAAGCGAGAGAGTTTTAGTGTGTCGCTATGTGGTTGCTTCGAAATTGCATGCTCTTTGTGTGATCACAAGGGGGAAGAAAAAAACGAATAATACTTCCCATTTCAGAAAAGTACAAAAACAAGGAACCGAGCGGGATGGCTCAGGCGGTAAGGTCTGTGGCCCGCATTCGGGAGGTACCCGGTTCAAATCCCATGGACCGACCAATCTGACTGAGGATGTTTCGTGGTTTCCCTCAGCCGCTAAGGTAAAGATCGGATTGGATATTTAATACCATGACCCAAGTTCCACCTTAAGTCTAAAACAGTAGTAAAAATGTAAAATAGGTGGTAATAACACAGGTGTGCTATCACAGACAATGAAAGCGGGTAGACTGGACTGCACCCTAATCCCATCTGCACGGCACGAAGCAAAAGATCCAGTGGACACGTGAGGAAGCAAGATGGCATGGTTACAGGGATGAGACCTAGAAGGCTAACTGTTCGCCTTTCTAAGTGAGGGCGGCAGGTAGACTGGACTGCACCCTAATCCCATCTGCACGGCACGAAGCAAAAGATCCAGTGGACACGTGAGGAAGCAAGATGGCATGGTTACAGGGATGAGACCTAGAAGGCTAACTGTTCGCTTTCTAAGTGAGGGCGGCAGGTAGACTGGACTGCACCCTAATCCCATCTGCACGGCACGAAGCAAAAGATCCAGTGGACACGTGAGGAAGCAAGATGACATGGTTACAGGGATGAGACCTAGAAGGCTAACTGTTCGCCTTTCTAAGTGAGGGCGGCAGGTAGACTGGACTGCACCCTAATGCCATCTGCACGGCACGAAGCAAAAGATCCAGTGGACACGTGAGGAAGCAAGATGGCATGGTTACAGGGATGAGACCTAGAAGGCTAACTGTTCGCCTTTCTAAGTGAGGGCGGCAGGTAGACTGGACTGCACCCTAATGCCATCTGCACGGCACGAAGCAAAAGATCCAGTGGACACGTGAGGAAGCAAGATGACATGGTTACAGGGATGACACCTAGAAGGCTAACTGTTCGCTTTCTAAGTGACGGCGGCAGGTAGACTGGACTGCACCCTAATGCCATCTGCACAGCACGAAGCAAAAGATCCAGTTGACACGTGAGGAAGCAAGATGGCATGGTTACAGGGATGAGACCTAGAAGGCTAACTGTTTGCCTTTCTATGTGAGGGCGGCAGGTGGACTGGACTGCATCCTAATCCCATCTGCACGGCACGAAGCAAAAGATCCAGTGGACACGTGAGGAAGCAAGATGGCATGGTTACAGGGATGAGACCTAGAAGGCTAACTGTTCGCCTTTCTAAGTGAGGGCGGCTGGTAGACTGGACTGTACCCTAATGCCATCTGCACGGCACGAAGCAAAAGATCCAGTGGACACGTGAGGAAGCAAGATGGCATGGTTACAGGGATGAGACCTAGAAGGCTAACTGTTCGCCTTTCTAAGTGAGGGCGGCAGGTAGACTGGACTGCACCCTAATGCCATCTGCACGGCACGAAGCAAAAGATCCAGTGGACACGTGAGGAAGCAAGATGGCATGGTTACACGGATGAGACCTAGAAGGCTAACTGTTCGCCTTTCTAAGTGAGGGCGGCAGGTAGACTGGACTGCACCCTAATGCCATCTGCACGGCACGAAGCAAAAGATCCAGTGGACACGTGAGGAAGCAAGATGGCATGGTTACAGGGATGAGACCTAGAAGGCTAACTGTTCGCCTTTCTAAGTGAGGGCGGCAGGTAGACTGGACTGCACCCTAATGCCATCTGCACGGCACGAAGCAAAAGATCCAGTGGACACGTGAGGAAGCAAGATGGCATGGTTACAGGGATGAGACCTAGAAGGCTAACTGTTCGCCTTTCTAAGTGAGGGCGGCAGGTAGACTGGACTGCACCCTAATCCCATCTGCACGGCACGAAGCAAAAGATCCAGTGGACACGTGAGGAAGCAAGATGGCATGGTTACAGGGATGAGACCTAGAAGGCTAACTGTTCGCCTTTCTAAGTGAGGGCGGCAGGTAGACTGGACTGCACCCTAATGCCATCTGCACGGCACGAAGCAAAAGATCCAGTGGACACGTGAGGAAGCAAGATGGCATGGTTACAGGGATGAGACATAGAAGGCTAACTGTTCGCCTTTCTAAGTGAGGGCGGCAGGTAGACTGGACTGCACCCTAATGCCATCTGCACGGCACGAAGCAAAAGATCCAGTGGACACGTGAGGAAGCAAGATGGCATGGTTACAGGGATGAGACCTAGAAGGCTAACTGTTCGCCTTTCTAAGTGAGGGCAGCAGGTAGACTGGACGGCACCCTAATGCCATCTGCACGGCACGAAGCAAAAGATCCACGTGGACACGTGAGGAAGCAAGATGGGATGGTTACAGGGATGAGACTTAGAAGGCTAACTGTTCGCCTTTCTAAGTGAGGGCGGCAGGTAGACTGGACTGCACCCTAATGCCATCTGCACGGCACGAAGCAAAAGATCCAGTGGACACGTGAGGAAGCAAGATGGCATGGTTACAGGGATGAGACATAGAAGGCTAACTGTTCGCCTTTCTAAGTGAGGGCGGCAGGTAGACTGGACTGCACCCTAATGCCATCTGCACGGCACGAAGCAAAAGATCCAGTGGACACGTGAGGAAGCAAGATGGCATGGTTACAGGGATGAGACCTAGAAGGCTAACTGTTCGCCTTTCTAAGTGAGGGCAGCAGGTAGACTGGACGGCACCCTAATGCCATCTGCACGGCACGAAGCAAAAGATCCACGTGGACACGTGAGGAAGCAAGATGGGATGGTTACAGGGATGAGACTTAGAAGGCTAACTGTTCGCCTTTCTAAGTGAGGGCGGCAGGTAGACTGGACTGCACCCTAATGCCATCTGCACGGCACGAAGCAAAAGATCCACGTGGACACGTGAGGAAGCAAGATGGCATGGTTACAGGGATGAGATCTAGAAGGCTAACTGTTTGCCTTTCTATGTGAGGGCGGCAGGTAGACTGGACGGCACCCTAATGCCATCTGCACGGTACATAGCAGAAAATCCGGCTGCTATGCGCTAGGATCTCTGTGGACAAGTGACGAAGCTAGATGGCATGGTTACAGGGATGAGACCTAGAAGGCTAGCTGTCCGGCTTTCCATGTGAGGGCGGCAGGTAGACTGGACGGTACCCTAATGCCATCTGCACGGTACAAAGCAAAAGATCCGGCTGCTATACGCCAGGGTCTCTGTGGACACGTGAGGAAGCATGATGGCATGGACACAGGGATGAGACCTAGAAGACTTACTGTCCGCCTTTCCATATGAAAGCGGCAGTTAGACTGGACGGCACCCTAATTCCATCTGAACGGCACGAAGGAAGCGAGCGGGATGGCTCAGGCGGTAACGTCTGTGGCCCGCATTCGGGAGGTCCCGGGTCTCTATGTACTAGGGTCTCTGTGGACACGTGACGAAGCAAGATGGTATGGTTACAAGGATGAGACTTAGAAGGCTAACTGTCCGCCTTTCTGTGTGAGGACGGCACCCTAATGCCATCTGCACGGCACGTAGCAGAAGATCCAGTTGTTATGCACTAGGGTCTCTGTGGACACGACGAAACGGGCAGTTACAGGGATGAGACCTAGAAGGCTAACTGTCCGCCACACCTCGATCTAAGGGTTATCCACTAACAGATCCGTCGCGATATGATCCTGTAGTTACAGCGATGTAAAATAAATAGAGTAATAATAATGACAAGGAATATCTCGGAAATGGTTAACTAAAAAAAAGTTATTTGACATAAAGTGTCTGGTTTAATGAGATCTGCACTTTTATGTGTAGTAAGATTTTCTCTATCTCTACGGTTTACCGGTTAAGCAAAAGTCATTCAGAATGAAGAGGACTCCAGAGGTTATTCCCATAAAATTCAAGATACACAATTCATTTGTCATGATTATATCTTAAACATACGGCATTTTAATTCAAAATCATTAGTCATCTTTGAGAAAACAAAATTTTTGAAAAGTTGTCCATATAAAGAGTAGTTTAGGTTGGGAGATTTTCTTGAAAATCTTTGTGTTGCATCCTTGGTAGATGCTGAACTGAAATAGCAAGTTTGGTATTTAACCAGCTTAACGTTTTTGAGTTATGGTGTTCACACAAACACATACACGGACCTTTTTTCTAAAAATGCTCTTTTTGCATTCAGGGAATCTCAAAATGTGTATTTCCCGTGAAATCTCGGTATCCAAATTTTGGATGGAATACAATACTTCCTGTTCTCATTATAGGGAGGCAGCAAAGAAAGTAAAAGTACATTTCGACGAATATCTTTATGGATGCTAACTTAGAGAGGCACAGTTAAGTTATGGAAGTGCATTTAATGTCCAGCTAAGAATATAATAACACGAAGAAGATGAGTTGTAAACCCAGACAAATAACAAAGAACATGTGTTAATAGAAAAACAATAAGTAAATGTTATTTCACATTAATGTAACAATTTCTGTTATTCCATTACATGATCCATATTGCAGGATTATCGCAAGCCGAACACAGATAACCTGTAGGCAGCTAAGCAAGGTGCACATAATTGATTTTCCAAGCTATGGGTTTCGTGTAATTAAGTTTAATTACTGATAAAACCTGAAGAGACGATCAAGATTCTATTTGACTGACCTATCTTTAAAATTAAGAATGATATGACAAAAATCAGTCAATACGCTTCAGACATCATATTATGAATAGACATTCAAGGAGAGATGAGAAAGAAGTAATGAGATTATAACCAATCAAGTGACAAGATAACATGGCTTTGGAGTTACGATAGATACAATGTACAATCACAGCAATGTAGTTGATTCCTGTCCTAAACGTCATGTTCCTCTATAAGATTTATCTCCCGATAGATCATAGGTATAGTATTTATTCAACTCGGAGAATTCTGGGTAATAGGTTGCATACCATAAGTAATTTTACAAGAGAAACAGTCGGACGTTCACTTCATTTATAATAGTGTATCAGTGATTATAAATGCGCTTTAAAAAGTTCGTATGTAGCTTTTCGAAATCCTGTGATCAACATCTGTTGCTCTCCAACACAAATACCAACAAATTTCTTTCCATAAATATATTTATAATTTCTGCTTCTAAAATCTAAATGTGTTAGAAAAATTAAGATGGAGAAAGTGTCATAATGGCAGACTTGACACGAACAGCGAATTCCAAGCGAGATGATATCGACTCTTGGTTTAATCAAGTATGAAACACGTGTTAAGGAGGTAATAAATGTGACAGAAGGGCGATATAAAAACTCATAAAAATGCACACATGTCACGGGTTTTTGCAAGTATGAATGTCGTGAACTCATTCAGTTTCAAAGGTCTCCATAATATAATGGAAAAAAGCTTAAAATAGCGAGCAAAGTATTCATCTTGTAAAAAGTTGGATGTATTATTTTCCTGTTTATTACAAACCATGATACACTACTGATACACTAATGCTGTATTTTGATTCAGGAACTCCTGCGATTGCCTATTTCGTTATTTTAAATTAGTTTGGTAAAAAAATAAAACGCCAAAGAAAGTACCAAAAACCAAATTAACTCCTATTTGATGAGCATTTGAATCGGCAGCCGAGCTCGTTTAATTTCACTTTAACCAGCAGCATCGCAACTGATCAAGGAAATCATTCTGTTAACGGCGGAGTGTGGCGTCGAGTCTACTCAAAGCTGAATGTTTATCCTTGACTTTGTATTGGCCAATGGTATTTTATCGCGGAACTTCATTATAACAAGTGCCCTACAGGTATCTACCGTACGGGGCCAGTGCGCTGGCCTTGTTCTTAAAGATAAATGTACTATTTACTCACGGAAACTAGAGTGTCGTGTTTGGAATGAAAACGATAGAGATCGTTAACATTATGACTGACAGGCTTAATAAAGTGAATTGCCAAGGAACATTAAAGATCTCTGAATATTAATAGCATAATTTCCTCATTTTACAAGCTACTACTTTACTAAAACTATATTTTGACATCTAAGATACTGTACCGTTTCCACATGTGCATATCTACGGCGGCAGGAACAAGGACGCCAAGTCGGACAGCAGCGGTAATACCGTAACGCACAGTATCTAATCGCCGTTGCCGATCGCTTATATTTAGCAGTTTAGATCATGCGAGCTATAACATTCTATAACCAGCATTTTTCTTATCTATTCAAATTTCAGTTTTGTCAAGGTAATGTCAGTGGAAGCGACATATTTATAATAACCCATATAAAATGAATCATATTAATATGTATTCTATGCTGACTTACACCTCGAAGTTTCTCCCTCATTTCTTGTTCCGTAGGAAAAGACGCACATCAGTTTGAGAAATTGAAGATAACATGCGTTGTAATATAGCATATTAACGGAACCACACTAAAGGCCAATAGCTCATTAGAACATTAATGATTTGATAAACACCACTGGAAAAATATGACTGTTACACTCACATGACTTTTCTCCATCCTCTATTATTTATTAGTGGGTACAATTAGGAACAAACTATTTTTATGAACGCCTATTTTTCTCTCTACTTCAGCTTAATTGAAATAAACCTTTGCAGAAATAGCTGCATTACAAATTTTTTTACAGATACAAAGGGAATAGCGATAGTCAAATGTTTTAAGAACTGGACGCTATTTGCTGATCTTAAAATTACATACTCTTTAGAGGTAATCGCGAGAAATAATTTATTGTCGACAGGACTTTAAAAAGACGACACAAGGCATCGAACAATTCGAACCCTTGCATTTTCTGGGAATAGCCTGTGAAGCCCTCTTCATTCGGAAGGGATTTTGTATAGTCTTGTATAACTTGTGTACGTTAAAGAGATAGACTAAAGCGTACTACATAAAAAACACAATTTATTACAAATAACCTTTTTTAGCATAAGCCATTTTCGAGATATCCGTTATTAATGGTTTGAAGTGTTTAATACTTTTATCATTCTTTTGAGGTCCCATTTTCAGTTGTTTCTCAGGATTGTATGGAAAGAGTATGGAATTTTAAGGCCAGCTTATGCCGCCCAGTAGACACATTTCACTATCGTTATTCCCTTTGTATTTATAACTGAATGTGTAATGTAGCGGTTTCTGTGAAGGTTTATCTCGATTAAAATGAAGTAGAAAGAAATATAAGATTTCGTAAGAATCATTTGTAATACCCACTAATAAATGATAGAGGTTAGGGAAAGTCATGTGAATGTAACACATCATTTTCTTTTTTTTGGATTCAGGGGCCCCAAAACATCTTTTTACAGTGAAATCCTGATATAGAATTTTTGGGTGGATTGCAATACTTTCTCTATTTGCTCTATACGTGGTAGAGAAAGTAAAAGAAATGATATATATATGATGTTACATTCACATGATTTTCTCTACCCATTCTTCAACAAACTATGCTTATAAAAGATTTTTCTTCTATCTACTTAAAGTTAATCGAGATAAATATTTGCAGAAATTGTCTTACTGCAGATTTCCTTGTAGGCACAAGGGATTAGGGCTACAAAGTAGGCTTTGCTTTTCGACACATCTTCCCAGTAATTCTCTTTCCAGACAAAATCAGGTTTTAATATCCCGACTGAGAATGGGCCATACCAAGATCACACACAGTTATCTTCTTTCAAAGGACCAACCACCCATCTGCCACCAGTGTAAGATATTGTTAACGACAAAACACACAATCGTGGAATATCCACAATACGATCAGTGGAAACAACACTACCAGATACCCAATGATTTATAAACAGCACTCAAGATAGTTGAATTTTTTAAAAGAATAGATTTATATAAAAGTGTATAATGTTCAATCAATTAGTTATAGTTGCAATGGCTCGACTAGCCCCACCCAAAAACGAATAAGAGTGAGGAGACAAGCAGCCGCTTACGCAGACTTGTGTGCAGCAGGATACCCCGGCCAGACGAAAAGGGACAGCAATGCTAAGATTCAAACCAAAACTCCGAAACGAAGATAGGAATGGAACGGTCCAGGAAATATGTCCCAATATAAACAGTGATATAATTCAAAAGATAACTTTCGCTGGCTTTATTTCACGAAATCCATTAGTATTAACCATCAGTTTTCACCAAATAACGAACATAAAAAAACCCACTAAAGTATTTTCTTATTACACAATTCCTATCAACTAATGACACAAAGTATCTCGAAACGTTTCAAAGTGAAAAAGGAAAAGTTAATCAAACAATTCAAATCATAAATACTAAACCGAAATCCTCATAAATATACTACTAAGAGAAAAATTAAAAAAAAACTTAAATGATCACAGTAAAGCAAACTTTAACTGATCAAAACGGAAAAAAAGATTAATATTAAAAACTGGAAAACAAAGATATCTTATTTAACATTCCCTCTCAAGGATTTCTTAAATTTTGTTTTAAATTTATTGTTTATCAATTTATCTGAGTTAAGCCTATAAGCATGCGGTATCCTCGTGGTGGGGGAGCATAACTCGCAGTGTGTCCGATATATTAATATATGAACTATGGTGATACTGATAATTAACTTGTGGTTTAGTTGTTACTCTTAAAATGTTATTTTTATTTCTTGCCACGGCTGCTGTTATTTGGGTTTTTGGTAGAGCTTGTTTAACTTTCCAGGGTGTGATACGGGAAGTAAGGTAAAAAGTAACAACTCTAACAATGGATTAAGTCAATGAAGAACACTATGCTTTAATGGCACACGCATTTACTGTTTTAGTAATAAGCTACACAGTTACTTAATTTAGTTGGAGCTGTAGAACGGTCGAGCCCTACCACTTTCGGGCGCCAAACTTGCGGTCGCTGAGCAATCAAGTATTTTATACGTGCTCTAGAAATAATTGTAGTATTTATCACACGTTCCTATGGACTTTTAAATTGATAACATTTCAACGTTCCTACTACATTATAAGAAGTAACTAATAACGCCTGCTTCTGAGAGCTTACATGTATGTTATTCACATCGCAGCACTTTATACTCAACCGCCTTGGCTGATGGGGACGCTACAACTAACATTTCTGTACTTAAAGATTTTAAACATATTCTTCCTTAAAATTTCATTGTCTGTCTTCGTTCAGCTTGGAACCTTCCAGAAGACTTACCCGGCTATTGTTCGACGTTTGCAAACATGTGACCTCTCTACAAAAATATGTTGTGTTCGCTTGTCGCCTTTTCTATTTCACAAAGACTCAAGGTCTGGCTTTTATGACTTTCCCGTACAAGTCCTTTATGCCTGAGCCCTAATTCTAACACAAAGATATGTTTGTCAGCTTTTAAAAAGGGTTCCACAGCTCCAGCTCAACACTTGCACATACATAAAACTTATGCCTTAACTTCTATTTCTATAACCAGTATTTTGATTATTAATATTATTTTACATTATAATTCACATTAATATATACATGGCATATATAACCATAGTTACTGTCTCAACCATTAACCATAAATTTTCACCAAATAACGAACATAATCAAAACCCCACACTGAAGTGTTTTCTTATTACAAAATTCTTATCAATTAATAACAGCAAAATACCTCGAAACGTTTCAAAGTGGAAAAGGAAAAATTAATCAAACATTAAGTTAAACAAAATTTAACTTTCAAATCATAAATACTAAACCCAGATCCTCATAAATATACTACAAAGTTTGCAAAAGATACTTTAATAATCAGTAAAGCAAACTTTAACTGATCAAAACAAAAATTAATATTAAAAACTCGAAAACAAATATGGTATATCTAACATTTCCAATTAAGGGTATTTCTAAATTTTGTTTTGAATTTGTTCTTTATCAATTTCTCTCAGTTGGACTTTGGGATCTCGGTTGCTGTTTTGTTATGTTGCATTAAACCGGTGAATCTGTCTTTACCTTGGACGATTCAACCTTACTGTTACGTTTAGCTTCAATGATCACTTGAAAAGTGATATTTTTATAAAAACTAGCATCACACAATAAATGAACTTGCAAGCTCAGAACAATAGTAATAGAAAAGGAAATATTTAATCTCCCAACGTTAAATACCAGTTAATAATTTTTGGGGCTATAAAAAGCAACCATCGGTGCTATCATTTGAAATAGAATTCTACATTTTCGTATACCTTTTTCAGTTCCATACAGTTACAAAACTGGTATTCCAGGAAAGTATTATTTTGCATATTAGAATGTCTTCCGTAGAAGCAACAATTTTATAACAATTTACAAGTGTTACAATAATATGATGCCCAATTCTTCCATGTACAATGGATGCATCTAAATCAACTATGACTCGAAAATAAACATAGAAAATGTGATATGTTCACAAGTTATCATCTTACTTTTCTGATACAGAAAAATGTTGGGAGGAGTGCTGAAATATAAGGTACTTAATCGCACCTGCATTTATCGCGAAAAATCTGTGCCTTCAACTACCATCTATAAAATTTAAGAAAAACAAAATGCACAAGCACACACTTAAAACTATGTATAATGATAGCCAGTCACTTGCGAGTTATCTGAAAAACGATATTTTTCGGTTTCTGCCCTAAACTTCATCCACCCCAACCAAAATACAGGAAACCTGAGGACAAAGCCTACCTTTACTCATGAAGAAATTACAGGCGTCATCAAACGACGCCCTTTTAATAATAACACCGCCAGCAAAATTTAGAAAAAGAACTCTGCTTTTAATTAATCAAATCTTGTCGCTAAAAAAAATCAAAACTGCTAAACATTAGCAAAACTGGCGAACACCAAAATTCAAGAAATGCTCCACTCTCAGAACGAACGTCTGTCCAGTAACCACGTAGTATCTGCAAGGCGGTAAAAACCTCTTCCACCACTCGCATAAGACAAAGCGCCGACCACGCCCTCAATAGATAGAGAGAAAAAAACCAACGACAAAGAGTTAAATGAGCAGATAAACAAAACAGGCTACACAAGTGACTGGATGTATGGATATAACAACAACAACAATAAGTACTACATCCCAACATATCAGCACATAGTGTCACAATTTTATATACTAGTTCGCATGTAAGTGTTTAAAAGTGCCAGTATATTAAATAACCTCATTGTTTTATTGTTAAATATTTAGTTTATAAAAAGTTGTGAAGTCGCGGTATGACTAATATGTTAAAGCGGCTATAAACTTAAAAAAAAGTCTTTTAAGAACAGGTCGCTATATCATGGATCAGTCACTGTGAACAATTGGCCATCACCAAGATGTCATATTTCTTGCTTGCTTTTGATGATTAATCAGCGTCCTTCTTTAACCGGGAAGGTCATATCGTACGGTGAATTAATGAAATGATGCTCAAATCAATGAGTTCGGGGTTCATAGAGCTAAGTTACCCAATATTCGTCTTCTCAGGATAAGGGAACACTCGCCTTAACCGAGATTCGATTTCGGGATCCTTTGAATGGGTGATGGCTTTGAAATCCCGTTCTCTTTGCATGGTCAAGGGGAGAAAGGCGAATGGTGATTTTCCACTTGAAAGTATAAGCATTTGAAAATTCAAATCAATGACAAAGGATATTTCGGAAATAGTTAACGACACAAAATATTTTATTTGACATACATTGTGTGCTTACCAGATCTACATTTTTTATGTAATAATATTTTGTCCACCTCTTACGTTTACCAGTTACGCAAAAGTCATTCAGAATGAAGAGCCCTTCATAGGCTACTTCCCGAAAATTCAATATACTCGCATTTCATTGTCATGAAAATATCTTATGTTATTTTAATAAAAATCATTAGAGCCGATTTTAGAACTATTCTATATGAAGGGTAGTATGGGAGGCAATTTTCTTCAAAATCCTCGTGTCGCATCCTTGGAAGATTCTGAACTGAAATACCAAGTTTGGTATTTAATGACTTTTAGTTCTTGAGTTATGCTGTTTACAGAAACATACACACGGCCCTTTTCTAAAAAAAATTGGGGTTTAGGGGGCCTCAATTCGCATATTCCGGTGAAATCTTGGTATCTAATTTCCGGGTGGAACTCAATACTACTTCTACTTTAATTACATGGTAGAGAAAGTAAAAAGCGTTAAAAAGCTAATAGAATTAACCCAAGAGGTAAAATGCAAAATTACGTCCGATGTAATATAGGGTCTTTCAACAAGAGTGTCTTATCTTTGAACTTGAATAAAACACGTTTTCTATACATGATAGAGGTTTATTTCTTTTTTATTTTGGAACATAATTAATGTCATTACGTATGGAAGAGAACATCAGTTAAGTGACCGTCGCGACTTCGTTGGGTTGCGCGTATACGGTTGACGCAATTTTCAATGACAGAAGAACGTAAATTAGGTCCAACTTCACGAATAACACGCGTGATGTCATTCATAAGATCATTTACTGTTTCTGGCTTGTTGACATAAACTCGAGATTTAACATAAACCCACCAGAAGTAATCCAACGGCGTTAAAGCACGTGACTTCGGGGGGCCAGTTAACATCACCACTGCGGGAAATGATGAAACCTCTGAACTTCTCCTTCAAAAGATCGATTGTTTCGAGAGCAGTATGACATGTGGCACCATCTTGCTGGAACCAGATGTTTCTGAGATCCATACCATCCAATTGAAGCTAAAAATAGTCCCTTATAAGAGCCCGGTATCTTTCTGCATTGGCAGTTATAGCTTCTCCATCTTCATCTTGGAAAAAATATGGACCAATGATTCCACCATACCAAAATCCACACCACACAGTAACCTTTTGGGGATGAAGTGGTCGTTATTGAATCTACATTGGATTGTGATTGCTCCAATAGCGGAAATTTTGTTTGTTAACACACCATCCATCCAAAAGTGGGCTTCGTCGCTGAAGATGATTTTTCAACAAAAATCCGGGTCAGCTTCCAATTGCTCCATAGCCCAGTCAGTGAATACACGGTGCAACCTATGGCCGTTGGGCTTTAGTTCTTGAGTTAACACCATTTTGTATGCGTGAAACTTCCAAGTCCAGATGCAGAATTCCACTGTAACCACATGAAAAAAATGACTGCTGTAACTCAATAACAGCGGCAGCTATCACATGTTAAAGATAGGACACTTGTTGAAAGACCTTATACGTATGATAATTCGCGACGACGAAATCAGCGAACTCTTAATTTCGCCTGTGAAACTAATGGATTGCTGCTCTTTGCCACGTAAGCTTAGGGAATTGCAAACAGTTGAAGTTAGCACTGAATTCATCAGTTGCAGCACAATTTTAGAATGTATCCTGGTGCTCAATGACATACAGTGAAAGGTTTATAAATAAGAGATTTCCTTAACCTTGCGGTCTAAAAATTCTAATGTTACATTTAAATGACTTGATTCACTCTTCTACAAACTATTCTTACAAAAGTCTTTTCATTTATCCACTTCATATTAATCGAGATAAACATTTGTAGAAATAGTTTCATTGCATGTTTCGTTATAAGGGATTCAGGAGGACTGTTTGTGACAGTCAGATCTTTAGAATGTGGGTCGTTATATGCTATCTTTGAAATACCACTCTTTGCATTACTACGGGAAACGATTGGATGACTACTTAGAACTTCAAAATAATTTGAAGTATTTAAAAATTCACGAATAATAACAAATATTTCAGAAATAGTTAATGCTAGAAGCAAATTTATTTCTCATAAAATGCATTTTTTAACGAGATCTGCATTTTTGTGCAGTAAGCTTTTTCTCATCTCTTGTGATTTACAAATTACCCCCGGCGGAGGGCGATGGACCTTTTTGTACGTAAAAATCCTTAGCACGGCTTCCTTCGGAGGGAAAGTAAAGACGGTGGTCCCGTGTCGTAGATTTACGGCACGTGAAAGAACCTCAAGCCTGATAAAGAGGCCTCTGAGCAAAATTTCTGGCCTTTCACGCCCAATATAAAATGGGACGTTAAGAATCATAGTAGTTAAATAGCTTCCATAAATAACTCAGTTTAATTTTCATACAAAATTCAGTCAAGATTCACAGGCTATTCCCAGAGAATATAAGATTTATAGTTTATTTGTCATACAACTATTTTAAACATATGTTACTTTAATTAGAATCGTTATGCATTTTTCAGAAAATAAAAGATACCAAACATTTTCCATGTAAAAGGTGAAGGATTTTCTTGAAAATCATCGTATCGCATCCTTGGAAGGTACTGAACTTAAATACCAACTTTGGTATTCATCACACATTTCGTTTTTGAGGCTTAGCACAGTTGCACGCACATATACCCCCAAACACAAGCGCGCGCAGACCTTTTTCTATTTTTTTTTCTATTCAGGGGCCTCAAATCGTGTATTACCGGTGAAATATTGTAATTGAATTGTTTGATACAATGCAACACTTGTTCTACCTCCTAGGAACGTGGTAGAGGAAGTAAAAATGATAGCTAAATAGTTAATTTAATAAGGCACGAAACACTGCTAAATGTAACAACTTCAACTATTAAATGCTTGCAAGTCTTCTTCATTCCAACATAAGTTCTGCCTCATCCTAGAAGTAGTACATGGAAATAGATTATATATGTTACTACCACAATTTGACATAAAATTCACATTTCTCTACCCATTCACAGTTTATCAGTACCCCGTTAATCGTAACCCTTTAAACTGTAGAGACAGATCCATGAGCACATTGAAAACGTTTACGAGCACTTTTATTCTATCTTTATAGACTTATAGCAAAACGAAAATGTTCGGCAAACCTGCACTTCCAGGTGGGAGTAACAATTCCTACTTGAAGAGGAATGTGGCGGAATCACACTGAGTTTCCGAAATCGTCAGCAGATGTGCTGCAATATTATGGGAAAGTTATAAGTTTCGCTTCAAGTATTTAATTCCCAATGCAGTTATTTCGTGTAGTTTCAGGGAAAATCATGACGTAAAGGAACTAAAAGGGAAACCCACTTGTTTCAATTCTGAATAAAAGAGCGAAATAAAATACATGCGTTAACTTAAACATTTATTTAAGTACACTTAGATTAAAAATGCCATATTAACTCAATAAATAAAATAAAACACTAAATAGGTAAGAGTGGAAGTCTGGTTCAACTTTTCAGCTTAGTGCCTATAAACTGCTAGTGTAAAACACACTTATGAAATACGTACAGTTGTTTCTAATAATAAGAACATGGAATGAAACAAAATAAATTATTTTGTTTGAACGTTTAAAAAAAGAGACTAACAACTAGCCTATCTTAGTTTTATTTAAATATTCAATGAACAACAAAAATAGCATGCAATGTTAGTAACATCATTCATGGCGTGCTCCGAGAGATACCATACCTGCTTGAGATATTCGCGAAGTCACTTCTACAGACCACTGTAGTGACGTCTTTATTCCAACGTAAATTAAAGTTTATCAAAAAAAATAAAGAAAGAAAGAAAGAAAGAAAAGATAAATTGTGTTAAAGTGAGGCGCTTTAGAAAGATAGTGAATATAACAAAAATGCAAATCAGCTACTGTTCTATCATATGTTTCAACAAGACTTACCCTTGTCTTTCCATATATGAACTATAATGTCAAACTGGAGTATAACATTTTCTTTTCTGCCAAAATATTCGGCTAAAATGGTAAGTTTTATTCGTTTCTCTGTACCAATTACTACTTCTACCAGGTATATCGTTCGTATGATAAGCTAATCCTCCCATCCACTTTACGTTAATAATAGTATATAATCTGCCTAGAAATGTTTTCAATTTAAGCAATACTTACATTATTATATTATGATACTCAAGAATTTGGATTTGGCTAACGAGAGGTTTGGAGAAATTATAAAGTTTAAATGACAATCCTCTTCCCGTGTTTAAATGTCCTGAAAAACCAATCCTCCTCTGGATTATGACTCAGCACCCTAAATTAAAACTACACAACCTCCATATATGGGCGATAAAAATTGCTGATGTCAATGTCGCCCTCCGTGGTGTAGTGGTTACCATGCTAACCTTTAGTTCCCAAGGTCGCGGGTTCAAACCCAGCAGAGGGCGATAGATTTTTTTCCCGCATAAAAATCCTTAGCATGGCTTCCTTCGGAAGAGAAGTACAGCCGGTGGCCTCGTGTCGTAAATTTACGGCACGTAAAAGAACCTCAAGGCTGATAAAGAGGGGACTGAGCAAAATTACCGGTCTTTCACGCCCAATATAGAATGAGACGATAAGGACCACCGCAGTTAAAGCGCGTCCTTAAATAAAACCTAATTTAATTTTACTCATGTCAGTACTGCTAATATTCGCAGTCGCACTTATGCTGCTGACATATTGTCTGGTGTTCTTCTACGGTGCATCTGAGGTTTTAAGTCAGTGCTCGCTGTAGACATATATTGTAATCATAGACTGCGTTGCTTTAACGTACTGTGCTTGAGTGTCTTTCATTTACGCTACTTTCTTTGAAGAAAGTCATCCTTATTTAAGGTATTCAATTAAAGGTTATTCATACGCAGAAACACAAAATCGTTTCTCCTTTAAAATTATGAACAAATTATATCATTTCATCTCTCAACGGTTAATTTTCAAAATACTAAGCGTCATTTAAACTAAAGTTGAAATGTATAATAATGTAAGGCTTGGCTAAAAATTAATACACGTTCCCAATTATAACAAAATGCAATGCTTTTTTACCTTAAGGTCGTCATTGAAAGCTCTAGGAGCTCAAAAGTCTTCTCCCGCGGGACCTGCTGCTCTCTTATGATAGTGATTTCGTACCTGAAAAAAATTAAAGCTTCAATTAACTGTATATTTATCAGAAGGTGTTTGGCGCCAGAGGGTTCTTAAGTGGATGACCTCAGATCTTTGATTTCTCTCATTTAAAAATGGATCTTATTCGGAATTTTTATCGCGTTGTGTGGTTCAGAACGATTGCATTAAATGAAATTTTTGATAAATCATAACGAAATATAGAGATATAAACATTAACCATTGCAAGAGAGTATAAAACTGTTGAGGTATTATAGCAACCATTGAAAACAACTTAACTAGTACCGTCCCAAATGATTCTCTAAAACTCCAAATCGGTATATAGGATTTTAGAAACATTGCGGGCTTTCTGGGTCCGTGGCCATTCAGAGTGCGGCAATCTGCGAATCACCACTTAGGATGTTAGGACAGGTCAGCCAACTGAATGCTCTGTGTTGTCAGAGAGTGAGTATTCTTGCTTCCGGCTCTGAGACTGACATGGATAGCCGAGATCGTTAAGACATGGACTCGTGAACAGGTGTGGTGTTTAAATCCTGCCAGGACCTTCCTCCCTGACTGAGGCTTTTCTCGGGTTTTCCTTAGTCTTCATAACTTGCAAGTGCCGGGGCAGTACCCTAAACTTAGGCTTGGAACGTTCACTCCCTAAATTTTCTTTCCCAATTATTTTATTTCATATATTATCTGTGTCCAACACCTGTGGTGCCGTATGCAGTAAGAACAAGAGTTTACTACTACTACTACTACTACTACTACTACTACTACTACTACTACTACTACTACTACTACTACTACTACTACTACTACTACCACTACTACTACTACTACTACTATAAACATAGCGCCTCTGAGAAAGGATCACATTGTGAAGTGTAGGGCAGTTTAGGCAGGGAAAAATAGAAGTTTCTATTAGGAAAGGACTAGCGAGGCGAGGATATGTTGTACTTCATACCTAAGGGCTAGCCAGCATTTCTCACAACACCAATGGAAAAAAAGAAGGTTACGTCATTCACCGCTGCACCCGATGTTACAAGTTCACCGACGCACGACAAGTTCACAACTAGCTTTCCACTGCAGACTCCAACATCCATGCCTGCTCTAACCAAACACCCCAACCATAGGCAGAACAAGCACCTATTCCACAACATAGTCGTGGAGATGTCCCAAGGGACCTGGCAACGGACAATTTCTCGCAGATGCGCAACTGCTACGACGGTCAACAGGTTCTGTAACCGGGGACCTAAGCCTTAGCCCGAATCGTATTACTCGCCATTGCAAACCTGGAAGAAGCTTGGAAGAGCAATCTTCCTTTATTAGGGCACAACTGTCGCAGAAGTCAGCATACAGAAACACCACAAACCATGCTAACGTTGCTCCACTTATGCCATGTCGAAGATACTTGCTCCGCTCCGCGGAGGTGCCACCCTCTTTGCACACGATCTTTGACGCCGACGTCGATACTGCGTCACTTGTAGTGGCTCCTACCACTTCACAGGCCAGGTGAAGTGCCTATAATACCCGAAGCAGGGCCTCATAGTAACAAGTCGTCCTCCGTGGTCTAGGTGTACCATGGTAACCTCTGGTTCCCGAGTTCGCGGGTTCAAACCTGGCGGAGGGCGATGGATTTTTTTCGGGCGTAAAAATCCTTACCATGGCTTCCTTCGGGAGGAAAGTAAAGTCGGTGGTCCCGTATCGTAGATTTACGACACGTAAAGGAACCTCAAGCACGATAAAAGGGCCTCTGAGCAAAATTATCGGTCTTTCACTCCCAATACAGAACGGAAGGCTAAGAACCATAGCAGTTAAAGAGTATCTATAAAAAAGTTCAAATTTATCAATAATCTCATCGATAGTTCCAGCCCAAATCACGGCACAACATAGCAACAATGCTGCCAGTATGTATAGGAAGCGAAAGGACTGCGGGAAGCTGTCCAGGACCTTCATGACGAGTTTAACCTACCATATTATCACACTGGGAGAGAGAATTTGGAACACATTGGAATCCCTCGTGAACGTCATCGAAGACATATTTCGGCTACAGACTGCAACTGAATCATAAGCAGCCCAAACAAATGAACTCATTGGAATCATGAACAAACTTAGCACCATTACCTATACATTGCAGAATCCAAACCGCAGCAGGTTCCGACTTGAAGAAATTCTACGTTACCACCTACAGTAATGCACCACTTCGCAGGACCAGAAGACCGTTCCAAGACAGAATATGAAAGTTTATCGAAAATTCCCTTTGCTTCTGCCCTGAATCCACCATGGTGGCAGGATGGGCTTCGGCAAAGTCTGCCGGCCGGCATCCATTTTTACACTCTGGTTTCCGCACTGTGGACCACCCCACTAACACCGGGAATACAGATGCAGTTACGTGGTAATCGGCGTGTTCACGTTCTCAGCAACGCAGTAGCTACTCGTGGAGTAGTTATTGTCAATTAATGTGTTTAGAACGATTTTTCTGTTCTTGTTTACTTTTATTTTTCCCTTTGCTTTTTATTTTTCTTTTATATTTGATGTAATCTGTTTCTTTGTTTACGCGGGCTAGGAAATACACGGATTATCATCCACACTTGCCATCGGGGATTCAAAAGCCTCGAGTTTTCTAAAATAATCACGGATGTGATAACAGGTGGAGAGAGTAAAATGAAAGGAAAACATCGAGAAGGTGTATTTTATATACACATTCAATAGGTCCCAGTGTTATAGACTATTTTTCTTATAAAGTCAAGCTTTTGGTAAACTACCACCTTCCCACCTTCTAGAACACTCAAAATTGGAAGATAAAAATCATTCTACTCGTACTAGGCAAATTTGAACTACCGACAATCAGAGTGGTAATGTACCTGTGGTACACAGACGGTATGTTGGCCATTTGCACCTAATTAGTAGCATCAGAGTTAGGAAACAGCTGGGTGGAGTGCAGAAAGAGCTAATTTAATAGCTAAGCTTTTGTTTATACATTACTATCCCAAAAGCGTATGGTAAGTATGAGGAAAAATAATAAATTATTAAAGAAGTCATTGAAATAATCAGGCTAAGGCCCAGGGATAACTTAAGAGTGAAGTGAAGTTTACTACCTATGCATCGAGATGGGTGGAGCGAGCGGGTGCTTACCTGTGAGGCCGTGCATAATCCACTTCCTGACTAGAGGTACGAGCAATTCATTTCTGTCTCATTTCGATGTGTGTGTGTGTCCTACTTCATTTTCCACCGTCACTAGTCTGCAATAGCAACTAAGGCAGCACCTTGGCGTCTTTGTTTACATCAGTAGTACTGTGCTTACGGAACTCTATAGTAAGGTTGCACATACTTTGATTGCTAACTTGTCCCGGATCCTTAGCCTGGAAATGACTGTTTTTGAAAAGAAAAAGTGAAAAAAGTTGTTAGTTACATAAAACCCAAAACAATTACTAATTATTTCATCATAGAGATTGCATTTAACCCCTTCATATTTCTTAGCAGAAAGGGGTATGAATCGATACAGAAACGGATATAACACCAAAGAAAGACAGAGAAGAGAAAGAGTGTGGAAACAAGGCACTTCACCATCGCTGCTACCGATACATACTTAAATTTAAAAGTATGCACACTGTTAAATTTAAAAACTCATTTGCTCTTTAAATAAGAGCCATTGGCACAAACCTTAGAACACCTATCTCTTTATTAGAGCGAAATTCTGGAGCTGTGACCTCCACTTGTATAATAAATTCTTCTGTTTTATGACAATCGAAACGCTTACAACGATTTTAATTAAATAATTTGCAGGATTGTGAAAACAAAACCTAATTAAAGTATATTTTTTACAAAACATAAAATAAAGCTTGACCTCCGCTCCAAACTCTGCAAACTTACTTTACTATATCCAGTTTCGAAATGTTTTATGCATAGAGTATGAGAAAAATTATTGGGCGCACTCTGAGAGTAGGACATATTCTCGCCATATGTTTTAGAGTGGAAATCATATGGATAAATATCATGGAGCATGTACGTATCTCCTTGTGTATTGCTCTGTACTCGTATAAAGTACAAAGTGTGCCTAAGGTGTGGCTCAGAGGTAAAGCATTTGCTCTGCAGGAGGTAAACCGCATTTAAGCCTCTGTACAAGTCTTTCAAATTGGTATTGCACTGCTGTAGGACGCAATTCAACCCATACTCCGGCTACGGTTCAAGGTTTCTTGGCACATGCGGAAATTTCAGAACAGCTAGCCTACAAATCATCAGATTGATCCCAATAGTTTCGGACAAAAAATAGAGCAGACATTTGTTTTAAAATGTCAAAATCGTGCATTATTTTCTTGACAGACAGAACATCATTTTGAACAATAAATATTAGAACATAATGGTAAAGCAGTAGGAATTTTATTTCTTTTATCGCCTCGAGTGATGTATTTCACTTCACTCAATTCACAATCGTTCTAAGTGCTACTCCATAGATTACGGGTGGCTTTGTTTAAATCTGTGAAAACAAGTGTGTTTCTTTTCTACGCTGCGTTTATCTTTTGTATTAAGTATTAATTCGCGTATTTCATTTTAACCAGAATAAAACTTTGTATAAATATAGAACAGTAATTTTAATAAATTGGCTCTACGTTTGCCTGTAGAAAGGAAAAGCAATAGTAAAAAATCTGATGTGTTACACTCACATGACTTTCTCTACTCTTGTACAAACTATTTTTACAAACTCTACTCTCTATCTATTTCATATTAATCGAGATAAACATTTGCAGAAACGATCTTTTGACATGCAAAGAGAATTACATTTTACACATAGCGACCCTTGCTTAGTATTTGCAATGATAATATAGAAATACAGTAGCCTTTAAGCATAGACATATCTTTTAATAGCTGGTTGCTAGGTGCAGCACCATTCTCTTTGCCACAGATTAATACTCTTTGCATATCCAAGACAAAAAAAATGAATAACGAATTCCCATTTGGGAAAAAGTATAAGTATTGGAAAATTTAAGGGAATAACAAGCAATATCTCGAAAATGGTTCACTCAAAAAAAATGTATATGACATAAATTGTATATTTTAACGCGATCCACATTTTTTGTGTAGTACAATTTTGTCTATCTCTTATGGTTTAGCGGTTATGCAAAAGTCGTTCACAATGAAGAATACTTTTGGAGACATTACCAGAAAATTCAAGATATACATTTTATTTGCCATGAAAATATCTTAAACATATGATATTTTAATAAAAATCTTTAGAGCCATTTTTGAGAAAATTAAAATTTTCGAAAAAAGTTCCATGTAAAGGGTAATCTGGAGTGGGGGGATTCTCTTGAAAACCTTCTTGTCGCATCTCTGGAAGATACTGAACCTAAATACCAAGTTTGGTGTTTATCCGACTGTTCGTTTCTGAGTTATGCTGTTCACAGACACACACACGGACATGTTGACAAAAATGTTTTGTTTTTTTTTGGATTCAGGAGGTCTGAATTTCCGGTGAAATCTCGGTGTCGAATTTTTGGGTGGAATACAATACTTTCCCTACTTGCTATCCTACGTAGTAGAGAAAGTAAAAAAGGCTCGTGTCATTAGGTGAAGTTCTAATAATCGTCTCCATAGCTATAACGATAATGACCCAAATCACATGACTGAGAAGTTATTCATATGAAAGTAGCTTTAGCGATTGGTGTATATTTTAAGCGTAATGGACAAAACTCGCTATCATAACCATATGTATCAGTAGGAATAATCCGTGTAGGAGAATGGAATGTGTATGTAGTGCACAGATAACTTTCTGGTAATTAAAGTTGAAAAATACTAGTTAGGTATTTATTTTCCAGGATATGAACCTGTTAAAGAGTTCATATCCTGACACGCGATGAAATACCGCATAATTTCAAGGTAACGCACAAGTATTCAGGTATATCCTTGCTGCTTTGTGCGAACTACAACTAATTTATCACATAGATAACATAAAGGTATAGTAGTTTTACCATGGAGGAATTAATTAGCTTATAAGTTTATTCCTCCGCGAGTTTAAATTAAACATTGCCGAAGCTTTTTAAATGTAAAATGTATAGTTTGGTTTCTAACAATGGTAGAGCCTTAGCGCCAAATTCATTTGCACAATTGGGCAGACATATAGGGTTATTCTAAAGCCAGTTCGCTATTTGAAATTGGTGTATGTTATATACATATTAGTTTTGATTACGTATTGATACGGAATCTATGCTTTAAAGAGATTTGGGGTTTATTTTCGTTATACATTTCTTTCAATTTTCATTACTATGGTAACTGCGTCCTGCTTATGTAAACAATTTAGTTTAGAATATGACGGCACTTCTAGAGGTAAGTCTTATAATGACTTTATCTTTACGAGTTCGTATTGGTCTCCACTGATATTATAATGCAATAGACAATATTCATACGTTGATAAGTTATCAAACGTTACTGGATTACGATATGGACCTGTAAAATCATTTCGGAAGCTTATTAAACAAAATTGAAGAAACTGGTTCATTTACTGGTAGACCAAAATTAGCAGAAAATGAGGTGAAAGCAGCTCTAGTTTACAAGAAATCCAGGAAGTTTGCGAAAATTCTGCATATTATATTTGTAGTGCTAATAAAATTGCAGAGCGCCTTAAAATGAGATTTTTAGCTGCGTAGTGAATACTGAGAAGACAGCTTCATCTCTATTCTTATCAAACGAAATTGCGTTTTGAACTCAAAGAACAAGATTGCGATCCGCGTCTTTTTCGCTTTTCAAATGTTAGTAGAAGTCCAGAATAACTTTGAATGGTTAAAACAAAAGCTTCCGGATGGATGTGTAAACAGTCTTAATTGTAGGATATGGACGGAAAATAATACGAACACAATTGTACAGCAACGACTGCATGCTGAGAAGGTTACAATATGGTGTGGTTTTAATAGGACATTTTATAATTGGACTTTGCTTCGATGAAGAACAACGAATGCTATTAAAAATAACAAAAATGTCCACATTGTCAAGCTCAAACCTAATACTCTGCAAGACCATAATTGCTTTTCAAGTAAGAATATTTTAATAGGACATTTCATAATAGGACTTCACTTCGATGAAGAACAACGAATGCTGTTAAAAATAACAAAAATGTCCACATTGTCAAGCTCAAACCTAATAATCTGCAAGACCATAATTGCTTTTCAAATAAGAACACTACGGAAGTCTAATATTCTTCTATAATAATAATAATTATTATTATTAATTATTATTATTATTATTGATTTTATGCAACATTTTCTACCGAGAAATTTGTATAAAACGGACACCATGAACTCTTATCAACTTTTGTAAATCTTTTCTGCGATGTTTTACTTAGTGGGTGGGGGTGTCCTTTTAAGCAGGTAGGGGTGTAACTTAGGGAAGGAGGTTCTGTTTACTTGGTCTGAGGCAAGAGAGGGGTAAAGATGCGCGTTAGTGAAAGACTGCACTATACATGCCACACGCGGCGCGAGTTCAGCATACTGTGTACCTCTCCCACCGGCGAAAGCTTTACTTAAGAAATAAACCACCTAGACTCCATAGTTAAAACGTCGCTGAACTTACAGTATATTAACACCCCTTGTCAATGCCCTGACATGCGATTTTGAGAGCTGTTACCGGGTTTCCGTAATTGCTGCTGCTGTAAAAAAAAGGGCAACTTTTAAAGAAATTATAAAAGTAATTAAATTAAAAACCCTTAAAAATACAAGAAACATGAAGTGTAATATTTATTGTTTTTTCTGCATATTATATATTAGAATTTTCTCTCCTTAATTTGACTGTTAGAATTTCAGAGGGAGACTAGAGACAAACTCATTCTGAATATATATGAGTGTTGATCTTTTCTTTTTCTCCATATAAAAGCGTAAGAGGGTTTTGGTTCACTCTCCCTTTTCATTTCAATAGACTATTTTGAAATAGCCAAAAGTAGTCTGAATTCCAGAGATGTTAAAATGATTATTTTAACCAGATGTCTTCGTTATTAGAATTTTAAATTATGAAAGACTCCAAGTATTTTCAAATCAACGCAAATCGAAAGTTGTTTCAAAATATTTTCAACAATGCAGTAACTATCGAAGTGGATGCCATTATTACACACGAAGCTATCCGAATATCTCACACACACACACACACACACACACACACACACACACACACACTGACACACACACACACAAAGTATGGATATTGCAAAGCGTCTTGTTTTCGGTAGCTGTCACTGGTAAAACTCGCCTCTTTACACTGCTGCTGTCGTGCTGGGGTCGGCATTTAGCGAGCGCTGAGACTAGGGGAATGTGTTATCGGTCCTAGCGTAGCAAACCCCTTTCCTTCATATCAGCGAACTGATTCACAGACTGTCAGTCCACTGTTCGGCTACAATATAAAGGAAAACGCAACCCTCCTGAGTTTTAGAATTTCAGTAGTTAAAATGATTAATAATGTACTAATTTAGTTATCCCTACATTAATACCACCGTTACACCGATAATATCCATGATGCAGAAAATTGTAGAGTAGAAAGGTAGTAGTACTAAACTAAGCATTTTGTGGACGGAAATAAGGGTCGCAGATACAGTATAACAATAGGACTTTATGAAACATAATTTGCCAATCAAAATGAAATGTAACTTACACAAATGTGTGTGTGTGTGTGTGTGTGTGTGTATACTGTCCCAACTAATGAGTACTGGTACACAGTTATTAACATTATATACCCGTACTGTACTGTACTGTACCGCACTGTACTCTGTGTACTGAACAAGATGAACTATCGGTATTACCGCACCGTTACCGTTACCAGTAGACTTCGCGATACAAATGCGGCATTAAATATCAGACACACCCAGTAAAAGTAACTATTATCCATTCCAAACCAGAGTGCCTTTCACTGAAAACAAACTCTTTGTATTATCCGCGAGAAAGTAGTTCGCAATCCCCGCCCATAATGGCTGCTTGTTCCCCTCCCACTGCTTGTTGAACACTATTTAATCTATAAAAAGGCGCCCTGCGTGAAAATCATAGTTCAAAATGCAACCTGAGGTAACAATGGATTTTATAAGTATGCGGCAATGAACATTTTACTTACGTTAATCACAATCCTTGGGCAAAAGTGCAACACCCAAATCCGAATCCTCCGAAAATGACTCGTCTGCCATATCAAAATCAGAACTACTCTCCAAAAGAATGACAAGCTTATCCACAATTCCACAGCACTGTCGCACTTAAAACAAGTTCCCACGTTTTATCCTCTTCTATGTTGTATTATGTCTGTTTATATTCCCTGCTCGCTTTCATTACACTGCTCACTGAAACGCCTGTAAAATCCGATATTAGTTTCGTAATATGCAATAATGCAAGTGTCGGGTATTTTTGTAATAGAGAGTTGAATATTTGAAGTATTGTTTGTTTTTAGCCACTTTTTAACTGTTTCCCGCTTGTGTGTTTGAACAGTTTATTCGCACTATACGTACCTTCCTCTGCCATGTGAGCTCAAATACCAACCACAGAACACCAAAGTATAAGAAGTGCTACCCTAATTAAATTGGTGGAAACACGAAGGCGATCGCAGCGTGAGTAGTGATCGGGGATGGAACTAAACTATGAAAAATCGTGCTCTCGGATGATGACGTCACTCGTAGCTACTACAGCTGTATTTTTCATACCTGCCTAACTGTCTGCTCAGCTGATCATATGTTCTAATACTGTATCGCTACTGACGACGTACAAAGTTAATTACGTGAGCTTCAATAATCGTGATTGTACTTTGAGTTATTCACATTTATTTTTAAAGGAGTCGATTAAAGCTCACATAAAATAACTTGTCCCTGTCATCTGTAGCAATACAATATTAGAACACAATTATGATCAGCTGAACACTTCACAGCTAGGCTAGTATGAAAAACACAACTGTTTATTCCTGTGTAACTTATTTAAATTATCCAATAGTCGACACATACATTGCCTTTTATATAATATTATTGGGGTTAATAGTGGTTGCTGAATGTTTCTATGTCATAATACATAATGGTCACGTTTAAATTTTTGAGAGTAAATGAGATCAAGCACCTTGCAATAATTTCTTCTGCATGCTTCATAGTAAAATCTTTTGCACTTAAACTGCCCCCATGGTTTGTTTGAACTTGCAACCAACCAACAGTAGGATGTGGAATTTGACAGGAAAATTGGAAGAATAGCACATGTTTGACACTTTGTTATTCTATTCTACTCTTAGATAGCGCAATACAATTTGACATGAATAACTTAATTCCATTTCCTACAAAGAAACTTCTGCACACATAGTATGCAATAGTGTAGCTATTGTTTGTCATTCACTAAATTGCTATTAGCAGTGCAATAAATGTCATAGCAAGTTTCACCACACCATTTAACACTATTAATGTCATTGTCACTTTCTGTGCTCTGACTTGAAGCACCATCACTGGACACAAATAGCCACAACTTAACTCCAACTTTCCATTGTGTATATCCTAGAATTAAATAGAACACACATGTTTAAACTACCCTTAAAAGTAGGTTTCTGAAAAGAGAAATTGTTTACATTAAGGAAAAATTTGTGGTTACAAACACCTTGTGATTATATTACACACTATCCACTGTAAACCAGAGTTCTTTCTGATGTAAAGAAAGCATATGCTTTCTCTTGTCATGAAACTAAGCACTACGCTTACGCCAATGTAAATAGTTCCTTAAAGGTATTGTATCATGAAATATTGCAGTAGGAAAGGTATAGAACTACACATTTTATTGTGGTTATCGTAAGAACTCATTGTTACAGGTAATGGATATATAACAACTGTTAAGAGATTACAAAATATGATTTTCTTAATTCTACCTGCTATTGCATTAACAATCAGAGAGTATCTTTCTGTTAATTACCAACTGTATGGATGACTGCTATTCTCTTGCCTATATGAGAAATGCAGCAATGAATTCGCAGCATTGCTATCTGAGTACCAAATAAACTCTTTGTATAACACAGGAAATATGATAAGCAAACGGTCATTCATAATACGTTAGCACTCATATGCTCAGCTCAGGTCAAATCTTCGACTTTATGAGTTAGTGTTTGAGTTGCCATGACAAAGGAAGAAGTGCATAGTATGAATAAGCTGTTTTAACACAAAACTGGGAAACCGTTAAAAAGTGGCAAAAAAGTTTGGTTGATAAAGTGCTAACTGAGAAGGAAATAACACTTTTATTGTAAAACCACCACCACTTTGTGTTACTTGAACAAAATAAAATTCAGCATACACAAAGGATCCATAGATCTTTTCATTGAAGGTTCAATGAATCATATCTTTTGAAGGATCCTTCGAACTGTTATTTATAGTGAAATTTTAAACACTTTTCATTAAAAAAATTACTAACCTTCTGTGAATTCAGAAAACTAAGCTTATATATATATATATATATATATATATATATATAAATAAGCTAACCTAATGCTAATCTTCCATAGATTCAGAAACCTAAGCTTATATAAAAAAACCTAACCTCCCATAGTACCTCGGATGCAATGCGCTGTATATGAAAAGCGTTTAATATACTTAGTATGTTAAAATGTTCACTATAAATAACAGATCAAGGGATCATTCAAAAGAACCAATTCATTGAAAAGATTCATGGAACCTTCACTGAAAAGAGCCATGGGTTGTTTGCATATACAAAATAGTGGATGAGTATATACAATCAGACAAAAAATTCAATGCCATGCCTGGGATTCAAACCAGCAATCTTTAACTTGCCATACCACTGCTCTGCCATCTAAGACTTTCTCTACTCACAGTAAGCTATTTTCATAAGTATTCTACAAATGATTCATCATATATCGTGATTAACTTCATGTTTATCATATGTGTTAACTTAAAAGGCTTCAATACATTTAAAAATATTAAATGCCCATTACTTCAAAACCTTTGATTTTTGCACAAAAACAACACAATCATTTAAATGCCTATACATTTCTTATAATATCCTGCAACTTAATTACTACTGCACAATGTATCTTTAGGATTTTGTATCATCAAAATTGCTACAAAGTTTAAATGGTAGAAAACAGACACGAAAGATTGAAACCACTTTGGAATTTCAAAGCCTTAGAACACATACTGAAGCTGCTAATTTCACTCAAAACAAACACTTCAGTTATTCTTGAAAACAGATCCTTTTGAGTATCTGTACTAACAGATTACAAGGACATTAATTGTCAAAAAAGCTACCAGTATTTCTATTTTCATACACCATGCCCAGTTCAAAAAAGGACATAGTGGCAGTTAGATAAAACTGCCAAAAGAGGGTGAATTACTGAAATATATGTGAATATCAAATATCTTTCTTCCTTCTGCATTAGAAAATTTCATTTGGGCACTGTCTTAAAAGAATTATAATATCATTGGCATGCTATCCTTGCAGTTAGTGTGTCAGTCCACCAATAATCCTACATTTTTTAATTATACAAGAGTATCACTCGCATGATTTGCATCTATGTGTTTGAATATTAGCACAGTAACATGCTAATTAATTTGCATTAAAGGTTGATTTTACCTTACCTACTTTTGGCTGTGATCTCCACCCATCAATTATGAAGTGCAAACACGAAAATTAATCGTATATTCCACTGTCTGGATGACTCACAATATCTGAAAAGTAAATCAGGACAATATAAAATTCAGCAACACTAAGAAGCTCTTAAAAACTTAACCTTTCATCCAGCACTCTCATGCTGGAAACTTAATAACATACCTTCAGATTCTATGTCACCATTCGGGACTCGAACCACAACACTGGAAGGAATGTAAATCGTAGGCGTATCCCCTCTGTCTGGACGGCTCAATGTATTTGAAAATTAATTCGTTATATAAAAATGTTGCAACACACAATAACCTATCAGTTTTCTACCTCATTCTACGAATATCACTTAAGTTAATAGAAAATACCAATATTACAACAAATATACATTCAATCAGAAATAGCGTAAATGTATGATTACCGTCTCTGCTTTGTTCCTGGTGAAAAAACTTCGGACGAAAACTTCCAGCTATAAAAATCCAAGATGGTCCCTTTCTTCTTTACCTGCCATTTAGTTCGTTACGAACTTCGAAACTTGAAACAGCCAATCAGAAAATTCGCCTTTCCCGCAAAAGTACAACTAGTGACACACCGTGTTCATGTGGGGAGTTAGTGCCCTCTTGTTTCCACTTAGCCAATACAAGTTTCATCCCTATGATACCAACTGACTAAATCACAAGATTTGACCTGAGCTGAGCATATGTGTGTTAGCGTATTATAAATGACTGTTCGCTTATCATATATCCTGTGTTACGCAAAGTGTTTATTCGGTACTCAGATAGCACCTCTGGGAATTCATTGCTGCATTTATTGTATATGTAAGAGAGTGACAGTCAACATACGGTTAGTATTAACTAGCAAGATGCCCTCGGCGTTAGCGCAATAGCAGAAGAGAAAATCATATTTTGTAATCTCTTAACAGCTAGTATATATCCATTACCTTTAACGATGAGTTCTTATGATAACCGCAATAAAATGTGCAGTTCTATACCTTTCCTGCTCTAATATTTCATAATACAATACATGTATTAAGGAACTATTTACGTTGGCGTAAGAGTACATTCTTGGGTTCGTGACAAGCCGAAGCACGTGCTTCTGTTTACATCAGAGGGAACTCTGGTTTGGAATGGACTATAGTATTGTACAAAAATCCGTACTGTTCATATCGGACACTCCACAAAGAGGTTTCACAATCGGCGATTCTAACATGATGGATATAGGGTTGAGCACGTAGCGCAGTAAACTAGCTTCTGCAACCCCTTGTTCCTATCTTCAAAATGCTTATTTTGGTACTGCCTTTCTACTCTGCAGTTCTCTACTTTCTCTACTACGTATAGTAAGTAGGGGAAGTATTGTATTCCACCCAAAAATTCGATACCGAGATTTCACCGGAAATACGTTTTAGGGCCCCTGAATAAAAACAAACACTTTTAGAGAAAGATCCGTGTGTATGTCTGTGAACAGCATAACTCAAAACCGAAAAATCGGATATCAAACTTGGTATTTAGGTTCAGTATCTTTTAAATATGCGACACGAAGTTTTTCAAGAAAATCCTCCCAGCTCAGACTACCATTACATGGAATATTTTTAGAAAATGTTGATTTTCTCAAGGCTCTAAAGATTTTGATTAAAATATCATATTTAAGATATTCTCATGACAAATAAAGGATGTATCTTGAATTCTCTGGAAATGTCCCCAAAAGTACTCTTCTTTCTGAATGGCTTTTGCATAACTGGTAAACCGTAAGAGATAGACAAAATGTAGAGCTGGTAAAAACACAATTTATGTCATATACCTACTTTTTTGTGGAGTGAACAATTTCCGATATATTCCTTGTTATTTGTTTGAATTTTCCAGTACTTATACTTTTTCTCAAATGGGAATTTGTTATTTGTTTTTTTATGCCCTGGACATACAAAGAGAATGGAATGCTCCACATAGCAACCAGCTCTTAAAAGATTTGACTATCGCTTAAATACTACCATATTCCCCTTGTACCTACAAGAAAATTAGCAATGCAAATGCTTATGTCGATTAACATGAAGTAGATGGAAAATTAGCGTTTATAAAAATAGTTTATACAAGAGCAGAGAAAGTCACACGAGTTCAACACATCACAGTTTTGCACATTGTTTTCCACACGCAGTATATGTCTCGCCGCTGCTCCATATGTATCTCTGAAAGAATCTGTATTATTACTCGCGCAAAACTTCTGGACTCGTGACCTTGATTGCCAACCCAGCTGCCGAGCCTAGGAATGGTTTATGTTTAGCTTTATCAACGAAAGCGATATAATACCTTTGCTTACTCACAGTGCGTAACACATACAGTCTGCATAGAAAGTGTCTGCATCTGGTTGTAATTTTAAAGAGAGCTGCAGTATCTAAATAGCACTTATTTCATATTTGTTATATTTATAACCGTGGCTCCTATGTTTTCAAAGTTAAGTGGTAAGGTGTTACATAGTCAAAGTAGGGAAATAATTGCAAATGTCCTCGACTTCATGAAGCAAGAAGCAGAGATGAAGGAAGAAAATATATGTTCATCCGATTTCCACAAAAGCCTTAAGAGAATGAAAGAAAGAGTAGTCAAAGCAACTGGTGTTTCACCGAGTTCCGATTCCAGAGTTCTCAAAGATAAGAGAAAAAAACATATGGATGAAAGAGTACCATTTGACACACCTGGGAAGAAACATAAGGTCTCTAAACGTATTACAGAAATAGACGATTTCGAATGCGTCATTCGGCGCACGATTCACAATTCCTATGTGGAAGAAAAAACTGTGCTAACAATAAGCAGATTGCTCATCCAACTGAAACACAGCAGAAACTTACAAGGTTGTGCTACAAATCTCAGAAAAATTATTAAAGATTTAGGGTTCAAGTGGAAGAAACCGAAATCAAATAGAACTCTAACAGAAAAACAAAATAAATAAATGAAATAAAAAAATAATAAAATAAAAAAATAATAAAATAAAAAAATAAAAAGTAAATGTTGCCATGATAGTCGGTTACACCAACGGCACGGAAAGCCTAAGATCCGTGGTTCAAATCTCGGCTATGGAATTTAATTTTTCAGTCTGATTCTACCTTTCAAATGAGTATAATTTTATATGTACTTATATCAGTGTGTACTTATATCTGCATTAATTTTTAAGGTGGTGCTACAAATTTCAGAAAAATACTATAGTGTATGAAGATGAGTCATACATACACAGCAGTCGTACAGCATCTAAAAGTTGGAGTGACGATAGCGAATTAGGTTGCAGGTTCCTGTTGCTAAAGGGCAAATACTTATTATCGTTCATGCTGTTGGAGAGATCGGCTTCGTTCCAAATGCCCTTCTTTTACAAGTTGCAAAAACAACAAGAGATTTTCATCAAGAAATGAATACAGAAAAGTACATGAAGTGAATCAACGCCATGTTGAGACCTAATATGCCTGCTGGGTCTGTTCTGGTCATCGACAATGCTTCACAATGCGTCAACACTCAATTGACAAACCACCTACCTCAAATTCATTGAAAGAAGAAATGAGAGCTTGGTTACTTAGACATAATATAGCTTTAGATGAAAGCATGAGTAAAACAAAGCTATATAACTTAATTAAAACCAACAAACAGCTTCAGACGTTATACATACTTGACCAGATAGTAATACAACATCGCCATAATGTACTTAGACTCCCATCGCATCACCCAGATCTAAACCCAATCGAATTAATCTGGGCTGATATCAAAAAATGGGTGGCATGCAGAAATATGACTTTTAAATTAAAATATGTGGAGCAGTTATAACGCCAGCAATTTGCTGAAATTGGAAGGCCAGAATGGGAAAATGTATGTCGACATGTTGAATAAATTAAGAATCATTATTTCGAAAAATACGGAATTGCAGAAAATCAAATAGAAAGAATTCTCATCCAAGATAATGGTGCAGAAAGGGATGACAGCAGCGATAACGGCAATAATGTGAGTGATTCCGCAGAAGAGGAAGGGTTGTTAGGTGTGGAAGAATTGGAGGCAATGATTGACAGCGTTTTTTATATTAAGCGCTTTTTACGTGTGGATTTTAATATACTGTATATAACTAAGTTTATCAGCGCAAAGCAGTGCATAACCGGTGTGGATGTTTGACGATGACTGTCCTACGCACTCCTGCAGTATGCAGTCCACCGGTCACCACCTGATCTGGTAAGCAACTCGCATCATAGCTCTCATTAAGATTTTCACGTGTCTAGAACTGTTGCGCCGATTATACAGGCATTAATTTTGTAGGTTAAAATGGTTAATGTTCAAATAACATGCAAAAATACATAAATAAAATAAAAACGAGGAACTTAAAGCTTTGGAAAAGTACATAGAACGTTGCCATTACTAATAGTCACTATAATTACATTACGTGACTATTAAAGTGTCAAAAAGGTATTCCAAATACCTCAACGTCAGTACCTTAATTAAAAAAATGTTTTATGTTAACACATCCACACTTGTTTTCATGACGCTTTGGAAACCTAAAGTATTATATTCCTGGAATTGCTTGTTGTGATTGCTCTTATAGGTTATTAACATAGTAAAATAAGCTACTTTTCACTCCTTCTTCCACAAAGCAATATGGTAGCGGCAATAATACAGGAACAGCAACAATACTACTCCATGATGATGGCACCTGCCGACCGGACTGTAGGGTATTTAAAAAATCTGATGTGTTACACTCACATGACTTTCTCTACTCTTGTACAAACTATTTTTACAAACGCTTATTCTCCATCTCCTTCATGTTAATCGAGATAAACATTTGCAGAGTCTATCTTATAGCTAATTTTCTTGTAGATGTAAGGGGAATATATATTTACAAGGGCAATTTGGAAATACAGTAGCCTTTAAGCACATACATATCTCTTAATAGCTGGTTGCTAGGTGCAGCACCATTCCCTTTCCCACAGATTAATACTCTTTGCATATCCAAGACAAAAAAATGAATAACGAATTCCCATTTGAGAAAATAAGTATTGAAAAATTTAAAGGAATAACAAGCAATATCTCGAAAATGGTTCACTCAACAACAAAAAATGTATATTACATAAATTGTGTATTTTAACGCGATCTACATTTTTTGTGCAGTAAAATTTTGTCTATCTCTTATGGTTTACCAGTTATGCAAAAGTCGTTCACAATGGAGAATACTTTTGGAGACATTCCCAGAAAATTCAAGATATCCATTTTGTTTGTCATAAAACTATCTTAAACATGATATTTTAATCAAAATCGTTAGCCATTTTTGAGAAAATTAACATTTTCGAAAAATGTTCCATGTAAAGGGTACTCTGGGGTGGGGGGATTTTCTTGTAAACCTTCGTGTCGCATCTCTGGAAGATCCTGAACCTAAATACCAAGTTTGGCGTTTATCCGACTGTTCGTTTCTGAGTTATGCTGTTCACAGACACACACACACACACACACACACACACAGACACACACACACACGGACATGTTTCCAAAACATGTATTCAGGGGGTCTCAAAACATGTATTTCCGGTGAAATCTCGGTATCGAATTTTTGGGTGGAATACAATACTTCCCTTACTTACTATACGTAGTAGAGAAAGTAAAAATTGCTGAGTTTTGTGACTATGCATTAACTATGCACAAAACTATGAAAATATTAATGATAGTCCGTTGAGAAATGCCTGCGACTGTTAAACATCGCATTTTCCATTTATTCTCAAATATTCTCCTTGGTGCAGGATTTAAAGAAAATGCATTTAATTTGGGAAAGATCTAAAACAAACTGCCTTTGCAAGGTGAAGGAAAATTCCAGAGAGAAAGTAATACAAGTAACTTGTTCTGACTGGAACTAACCCGATCAACTAGTTTCTTAAACCACATGGCTACTAATTCGAACAACATATCGCACCCTGGATTCTACGCATGGTTTCAAACTCGACGTTTGCGTAGGTTAATTATCGGTGCCACTATACAAAAACAAAGAGGAGGAATTGATCCCGCGTTCAAATTACAGAGTTTTAAGACTTCATTCAACTTTTCAACCTTCGTATTACCACTATCATGCATTTACGCAAGTTTTGGCTTGCTTTTCCATTGTGCTCACAAAATACGAGAAAAACCGTGGCAATGCTTTTATTTTATTCCATTTATACCCCGCCTTTTAACTACATTAGTCTTATTGACGCCCTTTCCTTTGAAACTTATTGCCTATTGGCAATGGTGTTAACTTGTATTCTTTTGCACTTGGGTTACTTGCACTTTTTTGGGTTTTATTCATTAGATCACACACGCTCTCATTCATGCTTTCAGACACTGGGGAGGATAGGGAACAATCTTGGTTACAGAAAAATCCCCACTCCCCAACTGGGAATCAAACTCGGAACCCTTCGCACAGCAGGCAGGTACTCTACCGACTGAGCTACGGGGCCAGCCATGGTAACGTTGTTGATGTATCCATGAGGAAATCAGTTCTACTACCATACCATTATTCCTCTTAGACACAACCGAACAGTTTGGAGGTCCCGAGTTCACATCGCGAGGTGACCAACCATTCTATGTTTTCCCTGATTTCTAGCGAATCCTGGGGTGTGTTCTTACGTACCACAAAGTTTCTGTCCCTTCCCTCTCATTTCAGTTCCCTGTTCAGACTTGTAGGATTAAGAAGAAAACTGGTCCTGGCATCAATACCTACGATCTACACTTGCCTTGAGGATATGGGTGGTATAGAGGGACGTTCTGCCGGAAAAAGCAACCTGGAAACGTTAGGGTCCCCTCTTTGCTGTGTGCGTCGCCGTAGTATCTGGCCCCCACCTCATCGCTTCCTGCCGTAGAAGCAGTTCTACATTCCCCCTCAATCAATACTCTGTACCCTATAGCCACAGTCTTTTTCAGTACAGCTGCGAGCTTGTGCTGGTTTCTGTCATAGCGCTTAGGATTCGCGCAACTTGTCTGAGTCTTTAAGTAATGCAAAGTAATTAAAATAGCACTAGGAAAATCATGGGAAAGTACTCGGTTCCTTATGCAAGAAGACTCGTTGCTTGTCGCTGCAACTATTAGTGCTAATTTATTTGTTGCGCGACCTAGACACGACAGTAGTAGTGGGCGTTCTTTCACGTCTTCGTGCTTTAAAAAAAAGGCCGAATAATATATACACTATGTGATCAAAAGTATCCGGACACCACACAAACATACGTTTTTCATCTTAGGTGTATTGTGCTGCCACCTACTGCCTGGTACTCATTAGACATCGTGAAACAGCAGAATGGGACGTTCCATGGAACTCACGGACTTCGAACGTGGTCAGGTGATTGCGTGTCACTTGTGTCAGAAGCCTGTACGCGAGATTTCCACACTCCTAAACATCCCTAGGTTCACTGTTTCTGATGTGATAGTGAAGTGGAAACGTGAAGGGACATGTACAGCACAAAATCGTACAGTCCAACTTCGTCTGTTGACTGACAGAGAGCGTCGACATTTGAAGAGGGTCGTGAAGAGTAATAGGCAGACGTCTATTCAGACCATTACACAGGAATTCCAAACTGCATCAGGATCCACTCCAAGTACAATGGCAGTTAGGCGTGAGGTGAGAAACCTTGGATTCCATGGTCGAGCGGCTGCTCATAAGCCACACATCACGCAGGAAAATGCCAAACGACGCCTCGCTTGGTGTAAGGAGCGTCAACATTACACGATTGAACAGTGCAAAACGTTGTGTAGAGCGACGAATCACGGTACACAATGTGGCGATGCGATGGCAGGGTGTGGGTGTGGCGAATGCCCGGTGAACGTCATCTGCCAGCATGTGTAGTGCCAACAATGAAATTCGGAGTTGGTGGTATTATGGTGTGGTCGTGTTTTTCCTGGAGGGGACTTGCATCCCTTGTTTTGCGTGGCACGATCACAGCGCAGACCTATGTTGACATTTTAAGCACCTTCTTGCTTCCCACTGTTGAAGAGCAATTCGGGGATGGCGATTGCATCTTTCAACACGATCGAGCACCTGTTCATACTGCACGGGCTGTGGCGGAGTGGTTTCACGACAATAACATTTCTGTAATAGACTACCCTGCAGAGAGTCCTGATTTGAATCCTATAGAACACCTTTGGGATGTTTTGGAACGCCAACTTCGTGCCAGGCCTCACCGACCTACATCGATACCTCTCCTCAGTCCCGCACTCCGTGAAGAATGGGCTGCCATTCCCCAAGAAACCTTCCATTACCTGATTGAAAGTATGCCTGCGAGAGTGAACGCTGTCATCAAGTCTAAGGGTGGGCTAACATCATATTGACTTCCAGCATTACCGATGGAGGGCGCCACGAACTTGTACGTCATTTTCAGCCAGGTGTCCGGATACTTTTGATCACGTAGTGTATATACAGAGAGAGCCAAAACACCGGCTGCGGGGTGTTTTTCCTGTCCGCGTCCTCGGCGCTCGTCGTCTGCCGCTATCATAGAAAGGCGCAGATGAAAACCATGTAACATTTTTAAAACTACTTTTAAAGGTTTTACTTACCAACTTTAAGTAATCGCTAATCAGCCGTCTAACTTTTCACAAAATTGAAACACATTAAATAAACTGTATGTACTTATGTCATCGCACACGGCTGAATAATTAAACTTGGACAGTTGTACCACAGTACAACAGCGTAAGCAAAGATAAAGCCGTTGCATTGTACTTACGCATGCTGTTACGCAACTGAAGAAGAGGGTGTGTGTTTTATACTTATGATTATAAAACTCTCCACATGACTTTGAGTTTGCAAACACGAATAAATTTCTAACTCAAATTGCTTGATTTCTCAGAAAGAATACTTTAATTTTACTGTGATTCTCTAATATACTTTTCCTTTTATTCCTAAACCTTAAATTAAGTTGCCCAATTGTAAACTTTAAAGAAATTGTTTTAAGATTTGCAAGTTAGCGCAAATATCTTTCAATATGAGAAATATCCCACAATATTCTATTTATCTAAACATCCTAGTGACGCATTATGAAATACAAAAGTTGCATATAAAACTGGAAACATCAATGCTGCAAACAAAGCTACAAGTAACGTAATGTTGTTTTAAATGAATTATAACAGGCTGGAATCCTGAGTTCGAAACCAATTTGAAACTCTATTATCTTTCTAGGGATTGAAGAAAATACGCTTACATCAAGTAAACGTGCTAGTAATGATGATGCAGCAACTCTACAAAGACCTGACTGTGTTCTTGATCTGTCTTTTCGAAGTACAATTACAATCCAATTATATTGCATTACTAGGGGATTTGCAGCCTAAAAGAAATAAAAAAATAATACTTAAAATAATAAGGCAGTTTGTGGCACCCTGCCTAGTCATACCGACGTCACCATTCAAATTACATTCAAAGGGAGACTCATTATCTTTTATGGCTATTCCTGAATAAAATTTTAGTCTTTTAGCAATAAAGTTCTATAACAAACATTTCCAAACCATTAACTTAAAATCTTTTGTAAAATAACTAATAGCAAGCGCGTGATATCATCTGAAATGTTATGTTTTCTCTGTCTTATGATTTTAGTTCTCTTATTGGAAAATAAATGCTCTGTCTGATTAAATTCGTAGTCCGGGGTAACTTTTGACATTTTATTAATGCCATTTATCCGCATTGGTTTACGGATATTACAAGTGCAATATCTCGTAAACTACTGACCATTGATCAGTACTTCAATACTTTGTACTCCACTCTGAGAGAGTATCTGGAATTTCTTTCTAAAATCAACAACTACAGTGATGTCATTGCTAAGACTATTGCTCTACAATATCTACACATCTCCTAGAAAACAAATGCTCTTATGCCTGAAACGCTGAATGCAAGATGTATCTACTGGACAAATGTTTTTAATGTAGCTATTAGAGATTTCGTGACATCGCACCTCAAGATGTAGGGATATTCCGCTGAATGGAGACCAGTAGTTTGCTTTAACTCACTGGTAACTCCTGTCTTTCTTTGATAGCAGGGCTATAGAAACAAACCTGCTAATGAGGGAAGGTTAAGGAGTTGTCGATGAGAATAGAAACGAAACATAGGACAGAACTATGATGCATCCAAAGAAGCACGTGGAAATATTGCGTTTCGGAATATCTGTAGCTCTTGATACAGCGGTCGAAAGCTGAAATGTGGGAGGCGGCTATAATGTATACAACCAACTATGCCGTTTGATAATACATACAGATTAGTCGGCCATGATATGAGTGCGCTTGGAGGAGAACGCCAATGTTTTTGTTCACAATGCGTACGTCATCAAGGTTAGAGATCAGATGGGACTGAAGGGCTAGGCGATAGGGGAATTACGATTGCACAATGAAAACAGTACTACATTTGCAGGCCTCAGCCTTGCTAGTAAATGCAACTCGGAACTGCAGATATTTTCTTCATCTGACTGTCCTTCCGATGCCCCGCCCACGTGTTCCGTAATAACTTAGTTCCTCTTCTCACCGAACGCACTCATATCATGGCCGACTAACACATATATACAGACAGACACACATACATACATAAGCAGGTGACTTCGCTTCGAATCCTAGTACCTTAATCACTTAATGTGAACCAACTCGCTGTTAAAAAGATTTACATCGTCGAAGTGTAAAAACCCAGTGGATTTTTTTCGGGCGTAAAAATCCTTAGCATGCCTTCCTTCGGAAGGGAAGTAAAGCCGGTGGTCCCGTGTCGTAGGTTTAGGGCACTTAAAAGAACCTCAAGCCTGATAAAGAGGCCTCTGAGCAAAATTACAGGTCTTTCACGCCCAATATAGAATGGGATGCTAAGCACCACAGCAGTTGAAGAGCGTGCATAAATAAAACTTAATTTAATGTCGAGTGTAAACTAGGATAGGGTAGCATAGGACTAGGAGCGGAGGGAAACTTAGCACCTTGACCTACACAGATCTTTTGTGCCTAGGCCCCTGACGGAGCTCCCCGGAAAGGAGGGGCAGAGGGCGGTTGGACCAGGAGGCACGACAGGCAGAGGGCAGGGTCCCTACCATTTACAGATTTGAACTCCCGGGTGCCGGCTGGTGCAACCGGCGCCCCTTCCCCTATAGGCTTACACATCCCCTGGCGGGCCCGGGACCCGGACACCGCTCGCAGCGCGGGGGACGAAGGTTTCCATAGAGCATCCTTTTCCACACGCCGAGACCTACCGCCTACACTTACAGCCCTGAAAGAGACCAAACAAATGAAAGGTGAAGTGAAATGAGAGTGGAGATGAAATGGAGGGAAGGAAATTCGGGGGATATAATGATCCTTCCCAGCATTCGCCTGGCGAACCGGAGAAACCCCGAAAAACCCATAGGTCCGGAAGGTCGGCCACGCTAATCGAACCAACGACCTCCCGAGACGTAACCGACGGAGCAATCCCGCTCAACAAGTGTGAACTATGTGCATGTATATTATTAATTTTGGATTTCTCTTCGCGTATAGTTAATACAGCCGATATCTAGTGTTTCGAGTAATAAACCAGCATTCTGTGGTCGCGGTATAAAACCAGTCAAAATGAATGTGTATTAAACTAAATATTCTGAAGAAGTTACCATATAAAATATATTTCGGGTGTTAATACCTCTTATTCCGGTGAGATTTGGAGATAAATGAATTTAACAGGCTTACTGGGTTGTACAACGGTTTCCTGAGATGTTTTCCTTCTTCTGATTATTGAACATTCTGCTGAAGATATTTAACATTTATTTGTTTATTTATTTATTTTTTTAGTGCGTACTGACTGATCCGGTAGCACTGTTGTCTGTTTGGCAGGTTTCCGTGAGCTGTGGGTCTTTCCTCAATTAAAAGCTCTGTGATGGGCTACACTCACCTTCGTGAAATAACTGAGGGATCATTTTATACGAAAAGGAAAGGTTTATTGTTTAAACAAAATGTGTATTTGTAATTGGAGAAACCCGAATGCTGATCGCTGTAACAACCTTTTCTTGCATTTACTGCCGCTTAATCATGCGATCTTGAAAAGACGGGAATAAAGGATGCATAATCGAAATGTTGCAAGGCTGCCATTTCCCGAGTTAAATTAAAAAACACACATTCCTACAAGTTAATATTTTTACTTTCTCTACTACGTATAGTAAGTAGGGGAAGTATTGTATTCCACCCAAAAATTCGATACCGAGATTTCACCGGAAATATATGTTTTGAGACTCCCTGAATCCAAAAAAAGCATTTTTGGAAACATGTCCGTGTGTCTGTGAATAGCATAACTCAGAAACGAACAGTCGGATAAACACCAAACTTGGTATTTAGGTTCAGTGTCTTTCAGAAATGCGACACGGAGGTTTTCAAGAAAATCCCCCCACTCCAGACTACCCTTTACATGGAAAATGTTTCGAAAATTTTAATTTTCTCAAAAATGGCTCTAACGATTTTGATTAAAATATCATATGTTTAAGATATTTTCATGACAAATGAAATGTATATCTCGAATTTTCTGGGAATGTCTCCAAAAGTGTTCTTTATTGTGAACGACTTTTGCATAACTGGTAAAACATAAGGGATAGACAAAATTTTACTACACGAAAACTGTAGATCGCGTTAAAATACACAATTTATGTCATATACATTTCTTTTGTTGAGTGAACCGTTTTCGAGATATTGCTTGTTATTCCCTTAAATTTTCCAATACTTATACTTTTTCTCACATTCGTTATTCATGCAAAGAGAATGGAATGCGCCACATAGCAACCAGCGTTAAAATATTTGACCATCGCTTAAAACTTACCATATTCCCCTTGCATCTACATGAAAATTACCAATAAGATTGACATCTCGATATCTCGATTAACATGAAGCATATGGAGAATAAGCGTTTGTAAAAATAGTTTGTACAAGAGTAGAGAAAGTCATGTGAGTGTAACACATCAGATTTTTTTAACGTATAGTGTTAAATGTTAGGCAGTTTCGTCGGTAGCAGAAATCTGATAACAATGGTGGTATTTGTTATGAATATTTTGGAAAATTATCCCAAGAATAGACAAATTATAAGAAGTTCTCCATATAAAATACTTTTATCTTATTTCCATACTGTTTTCAATCAAATGTAAGGACAAATGTTCCATAACCTCTTAAAATTGCAGCTCGGTAAGTGCAGAACGCCTAAAAATCGTAAATTTTAGGGACAATCTCCATATAAACCACCTATAGCTTCTACCGATTTCAACTGCATAAAATTTAATGTACGGAAGAATGTTCCCTAAGCTCTTATATTAAATTTCATTCCATACATGCATCATATTGCTTCAAAACTGCATTTTCGAAGTTCTGTATATAAGCCATTCTTTATTTTGGTTTGATTTCAATCAAATTTGAAGCGTGTTGCGATACAAGTGTACATCATTGGAGAACGAGGAAGAGTGAAAATACGAGACGAAGTAGAGTTTGTAAATTATTTCATACTTAAGGACGTACAGCCGGGCAAAGCTACACTAGTAGGTGTTTTGTAGTAGTAAAAGCAACTAAAAATTAAAGGAGCTTGGAGTCAATTACTGACAATTGCAAAAAATGAGTAGAGTAATAATAATAATAATAATTAATGGATTTAAGGACACTGCACTGCTGCAGTTTTTCTTATTTATAATACATAAAATGCTATTGTAATATATAAAGTGATAGTATTTCAATTAGGGATGGGATACCTTGATACCCTTGATACTCGGTGGTATCGAATATATCTAATACTTTGTGATAAACCTTCTATACTTTTAAATGTTTAAGTTTGCATAACTGAAAGTTCTTGCGTTTAACTTTATGCTAGATAAGGGATGAAAGGAGTCGAGATTTCACATTATTGCCTTACACATGTCCCCCAAAGAGTTTCGACTATAGTTCCTGATAGACTTGGCTGCGTTACCTGTGGGTAAATCAATGCAACATCCCATAGACTCTTGTGTCTACATAAAAACATGCAAAACAATGAGGGAAGGGGTAGAGGTATTCATGTAACATGCAGTGTTAACTGAGTTGTGAATGAAGCTGATTTAGTTGAGGCACTATATCACGTTTCTACAGTAGTCTGGCTTTGTGACTCACTTCAGACATTACATTTACCTACTCCGATGACAAAAAATCCAGCAGAAACAAATCAGAACTTAAGACGTGTGATAATACAGCGTATGGAAACACTTGTTCTTTCCTTCCATCTGTTAGTTTCTGTTTACGCAGGTCACACTCAGGTCACGAGCGTTGCTTACCAGTATACTGCACCACTAATTTCCATATTATGTATAGGAAATCCTTTAAAAGAATATTTTCGACACAAAATATAGTTATATAGAAAGGGAAGCAATGGAATTGTAATTATTATTATTTATTAACCTTGACTAACAATATGGGATATATAACCTCTGACATTATCAAGATAAAAAAATTTCTGCCAATTGGAGATTGTCAAAAGGAAAAATCTGATGTGTTACACTCACATGACTTTCTCTACTCTTGTACAAACTATTTATACAAACGCTTTTTCTCCATCTACTTCATGTTAATCGAGATAAACATTTGCAGACTCTATCTTATTGCTAATTTTCTTGTAGATGTAAGGGGAATATATATTTACAAGGGCAATATAGAAATACAGTAGCCTTTAAGCACATACATATCTCTTAATAGCTGGTTGCTAGGTGCAGCACCATTCCCTTTGCCACAGATTAATACTCTTTGCATATCCAACACAAAAAAAATGAATAACGAATTCCCATTTGAGAAAATAAGTATTGAAAAATTTAAGGGAATAACAAGTAATATCTCGAAAATGGTTCACTCAACAAAAAAACTGTATATGACATAAATTGTGTATTTTAACGCGATCTACATTTTTTGTGTAGTAAAAGTTTGTCTATCTCTTATGGTTTACCAGATGCAAAAGTCGTTCACAATAAAGAATACTTTTGGAGGCATTTCCAGGAAATTCAAGATATACATTTTATTTGTCATAAAAATATCTTAAACTTATGATATTTTAATCAAAATCGTTTGAGCCATTTTTGAGAAAATTAAAATTTTCGAAAAAACTTCCATGTAAAGGGTAGTCTGGGGTGGGGGGATTTTCTTGAAAACCTTCGTGTCGCATCTCTGGAAGATACTGAACCTAAATACCAAGTTTGGTATTTATCCGACTGTTCGTTTCTGAGTTATGCTGTTCAGACACACACACACACACACACACACACACACACACACAGACACACACACGGACATGTTTCCAAAAATGCTTTTTTTTATTCAGGGGGTCTCAAAACATGTATTTCCGATGAAATCGCGGTATCGAATTTTTGGGTGGAATACAATGCTTCCCCTACTTACTATACGTAGTAGAGAAAGTAAGAATGCGGAACTAGCATACAATACAAAATTGGTTACATGCGTTTATACATAGAAAAGTAGTGATAAGATAATTCAGTGAACAAGCTATTGCTTTGCAGTTTTTTATAAAGTGAGTATCGAGTATCGGTGCTCAAAAATCAGTATTGGTATCAAGTATAGAGAAATATTGGTATCGTCCCGCCACTAGTTTCAATACATTCCACCAAGCGCAACTGCAACTATTCCGATACACCTTTTCACTTTTTCCTTCTTTCCTATTTCTTCCGGTTATTGAATCGCATCGTTAGGAAGTATTTTTTTATTCAACCTTATTACACGGTCGTACGACGTATTCTTTTTTCATTGATAGTTTCTATTACATTCCTTCCTTAATAATAATAATAATAATAATAATAATAATAATAATAATAAATAATTAATAATTTGTCTGGAAAGTAAACGAACTTATCTTCTTCGTTTGCAATACAGCAATTTTTGCTTTACTAGAGGTAAGGGAAACGTATTCAGCCTAGAAACTTCATACCGAGGTTTCACCAAAGATAAATGTTTTGAGGTCCCCTTAGTCCATAAAATCATTGTTAGAAAAACTTCTGGGTACGTATATGTGTGTGTATGAGAACGAAAATCAATAAATAACCGAACTTCGCATTCAGTCTAGTACTTTGGAGAACTCAAGGCGAAGATAAAAATTAAACTACCCCTACTCTAAACAATCCCTTTGGGTTAGGGTTAAAACGCGAAGGAGGATTTCAACACCACCACGGCCAAGGCAAGGACCATTAAGCCTACTGAACCTCCGGGAGGAAGGAATGAAAGAAGAGACGGAAGGATGGTCGGTTCTGACGGCGGCGGGGTCTGTGTTGTTTCCAGAGTGAGCATCTCCAGACGTCCATCGGTGGCATCGCTATCCGGGAGAACGCACGGACAAGTTGGAACAAAAGGTTCCTTATCTGGGAGGAAATAGTTCTCTCCATAAATAACATCCACCACTCACCACAACCATTGTGCCTGTCCCTGCAAACTCGAAAGATGAAACGTAATGAAATGATAAAAACTTGAGCTACAGAAAATGTGTGGTTGTATAAAATGCACCCAACATTCGCCTACTGAACTGGGAAAACTACGAAAAAAAAACCAAAGGTCAGGGAAGCCGGTTTCAACGGGAATCGAATTCGGGAATTCTCGAATGTGAACCTCAGACGCTACCGTCTGAGCCAATCCGCTTGGTAAACAATTCTTTACGTACAAGTTTTTTATATTGTGTATGTTCAAAAATTGCGGTATATTCATTAAAATGCTATAAGTTTGCGTACGATATATAAAATGTTCTGTAGGATGTTATGTAAATGGGTGGTGAAGTTCTCTTTATTTTCACTGAATTTTGTGCAACTGGGAAACAACACAAAACATACAAAAACTTGCTGTAAGCAAGCATGCAACATGTCAAATTATGTTTCGTAATCTTAATAATTTCCTGAATATTCGCCGTTGTATGACGTAATTTTGCAAGCTTGAAGTCTGCCTAACTGCGACATCTATGGAAATCAGCCATTCTATACTCTCGCAAAATCTCTGAAGCCGCGATTACATTCCGCGACATATCTGCTAGTCGCTAGCGATTTAATTCAATGCCAACGTCCAAAAATGACCTCTTCAATCTGCTGGCGACTTCTTTCGCTAGTCGCTGAGCGTGTAAAAAACAACGCTCCATCGCGACGAAAAAGTCATCCAATGTAATCGAGGCTATAACCAAAGAATTTTTAATAAAGGCCATTTTTACTTTCTCTACTACGTATAGTAAGTAGGGGAAGTATTGCATTCCACCCAAAAATTCGATACCGAGATTTCACCGGAAATACATGTTTTGAGACCTCCTGAATCCAAAAAAAGCATTTTTGGAAACATGTCCGTGTGTGTGTCTGTGTGTGTTTGTCTGTGTGTGTGTGTGTGTGTGTGTGTGTGTGTGTGTGTGTGTGTCTGTGAACAGCATAACTCCAAAACGAACAGTCGGATAAACACCAAACTTGGTATTTGGGTTCAGTATCTTCCAGAGATGCGACACGAAGGTTTTCAAGAAAATACCCCCACACCAGACTACCCTTTACATGGAACGTTTTTCGAAAATTTTAATTTTCTCAAAAATGGCTCTAACGATTTTGATGAAAATATCATATGTTTAAGATAATGTCATGAGAAATGAAATGTATATCTCGAATTTTCTGGGAATGTCTCCAAAAGTATTCTTCATTGTGAACGACTTTTGCATAACTGGTAAACCATAAGAGATAGATAAAATTTTACTACACAAAAAATGTAGATCGCGTTAAAATACACAACTTATGTCATATACATTTCTTTTGTTGAGTGAACCGTTTTCGAGATATTGCTGGTTATTTCCTTACATTTTCCAATACTTATACTTTTCTCAAATTCGTTATTCATTTTTACTTTCTCTACTACGTATAGTAAGTAGGGGAAGTATTGCATTCCACCCAAAAATTCGATACCGAGATTTCACCGGAAATACATGTTTTGAGACCTCCTGAATCCAAAAAAAGCATTTTTGGAAACATGTCCGTGTGTGTGTCTGTGTGTGTGTGTGTGTGTGTGTGTGTGTGTGTGTGTGTGTGTCTGTCTGTGTATCTGTGTGTCTGTGAACAGCATAACTCAAAAACAAACAGTCGGATAAGCACCAAACTTGGTATTTAGGTTCAGTATCTTCCAGAGATGCGACACGAAGGTTTTCAAGAAAATCCCCCCACCCCAGACTACCCTTTACATGGAAGATTTTTCGAAAATTTTAATTTTCTCAAAAATGGCTAACGATTTTGATGAAAATATCATATGTTTAAGATAATGTTATGAGAAATGAAATGTATATCTCGAATTTTCTGGGAATGTCTCCAAAAGTATTCTTCATTGTGAACGACTTTTGCATAACTGGTAAACCATAAGAGATAGACAAAATTTTACTACACAAAAAATGTAGATCGCGTTAAAATACACAACTTATGTCATATACATTTCTTTTGTTGAGTGAACCGTTTTCGAGATATTGCTTGTTATTTCCTTAAATTTTACAATACTTATACTTTTTCTCAAATTCGTTATTCATTTTTTTATGTCCTGGACATGCAAAGAGAATGGAATGCGCCACATAGCAACCAGCGTTAAAATATTTGACTATCGCTTAAAAGCTACCATATATTACCAATAAAATTGACATCTCGATATCTCGATTAACATGAAGCATATGGAGAATAAGCGTTTGTAAAATTAGATTGTACAGGAGTAGAGAAAGTCATGTGAGTGTAACACATCAGATTTTTTTATGTCCTGGACATGCAAAGAGAATGGAATGCGCCACATAGCAACCAGCGTTAAAATATTTGACTATCGCTTGAAACCTACCATATTCCCCTTGCATCTACAAGAAAATTACCAATAAGATTGACATCTCGATATCTCGATTAACATGAAGCATATGGAGAAAAGGCGTTTGTAAAAATAGATTGTACAAGAGTAGAGAAAGTCATGTGAGTGTAACACATCAGATTTTTTTAATAACAACAAAACTCGACGGTGATAGAAACATTTGAGTGTTGTCTTGCAATTCTGCGGTAACGTATTCTGTATTACGGCGTTACCTTTATAAAATTAATGTTTATTGGCAAATATTTATATTAGTTAAAGGTAATAAAATAATTATATTTTTTATATAATTAGTAATATATCAAGTACCTGTGATTTAATTATAGGTACATTTGGATGATAACAACAAATTCAAATATTTAAGTTAGATTTGTGAAAGGAGTGTACTGCCGAAATTGAAAGAATACCTGATTTAAAACAGCACACCTTTGTCATCATTGTCAGTTACGTAACGTAATTACGTTATATAACTACCTAGCGCCCAAAACAAATTTCGTAATGACTCCAGCGGTAAATGACCTCGGTACACACCGATGTGTTCCCACAAAACCTTGCCGAAGGAAAGCATCCCTTACCCTCTCATAAGATAAGTGAGTACACCACTGTGTACAGAAAAGAAGGAATCCTCAAAGTTCTGGTCAGAAGTTGCGCGCGGATCTATAATAGCAGTGATTAAAGGTGACAACTTCAAGCAGCAAAATAATCAAAGCACCAATGTAATAATAAGATATTATAATCGTAAGTTTCTAGGAAGCTTCAAATAATTGCTTCTAAAACAGAAAACAAACAAAAATAGCAAAACCCATTCAAAACATGATAGTTCCGGGTTCAAAATAATTTTAATTGTACACGCATGTAATCAAGTAATGGTTGCCGACTTGTTTTCCCGTTCACTTTTTTTTTCGCCGCCCAGATACTGTTAAAATCAATGTGCCATCAGGTATATAGATGGTGTGGCCACTAAGTTAAGATCCATCATAGGAGTCAATGGAAACGCACCGATTCCGCATCACTCACTTTAGGTCAGTTTGTTAAAGAATTCCTCGAGAACTTTGCATGTCCATGGCCAACTTTCAAAGCGATCTTGCTGTCCTTCACTGGTATCGTTAATTTGCAGGCCACCGCTTGCAGTTGTTCTTAGTTCAAGCATACGTTCTGTTGAATTCATTTATATTTCTAGCGCCCAGTGTTTATGCGCAAGTTTACAAGGCAGTGGCTGGTTGGTTAAATAGAAGAGATTCAAACGAGCGAATACTCTGTTTCACTCTTTACAACAAAACTAGAACGGTTTTGGAATATAAAACAAATGCGCCTCGGTCACAAAGGAAATGCCATCCTTATAGTTTAATAAGTGATACAACTTTTACTTTACGCTCCCTCATTGAATTCGAATATTTGTGGTCGGCACTCATTTTATACAACTTAATGGCAGATTATATTTATTAAACATTTGATTTGAGACCTTTACATGACTTTCTCTACCCATCATTTGTTTTTATACCAGTTCAATAAATTATTTTTATAAAAGTCCATCGTTGTATGTAATACATGATAGCTGTAAAAATGGTTTCATAGCACAGTCTTTGCACCAGTGTGTTCTGCGATGGTTCCCGAGTTCGATTCCCGGATAAGCTACGGCGATTTTCTTTAAAATCAGGTTTCTCGGTATTCCCAGAGCCTGGTGCAGGAAAGTGAGTGTGCTTTTGCGTGTTATCAGTTATTTAACGATTAATTCGTCCTTTCACGATATTTCTTGATTGCAGCCTCAAATCAATAACGATAAATATCTCGCAAGTGGTTAATGTCGCAAAAAATTATGCGAAATAAATTGTGTGTTAAAAATTAAATTGAGTTTTATTTATGGACGCTCTTTTAACTACTATGGTCCTTAGCGCCCCATTCTATTGGGCGTGAAACACCAATAATTTTGCTCAGAGGCCTCTTTATCAGGCTTGAGGTTCGTTTACGTGCCGTAAATATACGACACGGGACCACCGGCTTTACTTTCCTTCCGAAGGAACCGTGCTAAGGATTTTTACGCCCGAAAAAATCCATCGCCCTCCGCCGGGTTTCAACCCGCGACCTTGAGAACCACAGGCTAGCACGGTACCACTAGTCAACGGAGGACGACAAAAATTGTGTGTAGTGATCTGCATTTTTCGTGTAGTCTTATATCTTACTGATTATCAATTATACAAACTTTTGCAGTAATAATGAAAAGGATTTCTTAGGGCATCCACAGAAAATTCAAGATATATACTTTATTAGCCATGCCAAAATCTTAAAGGTATTTTAATCAAACTCTTTACAGCCACTTTTGAGAAATTAAAAATATGACACTGTTTTCCACTGTAAAGGGTAGTTTGGGGTGGAAGAATTTTCTTTAAAAGTTTTGTGTTACGTGCTTGCAGATGCTGAACTTAAATACTACTATGTTTGGTATTTATTCGTTACGCTGTTCACACACGCGCGCGTACGCCTGCACGACGCACTTGCGGGCCTTTCTCTAAATGATTTCCTTGGGAGTTTGGAGAACCTCAAAACATGTGTTTGCTGTGAAACATTGATTTGGAATTTTTGGGTGGTACACAATACTTTCCCTGTGGTAGAGAAAATAAACATGCCTGGTTCAAAGCGCTTCCGTACTGCAAATATGCAAAACATTCTACAAAATATAAATAAATCCATTTCCTGTATTAACGGACCATTGTTATAACGGAGATCGAAGCATGCATCACCAATAATTAGTGTCGGTAAATCTGTCCGTATGCACATTATATTTGCTTACATTTAGGATCCTCCAATGAAAAAGCCTATTACAAATTATTTTAGTTTAAATAGAATAACTGTTATGAATAAGTTACAGAATACGAATGTTCGACATGTAGAACTTTAGGAATACGGTGTAATTTTCAGGGCAACTATTTAGAGTTTATGTACCATATTGTAATAATTCAAAACACACGCATCTAGAGTATGTCAGTTTCTTACAACTTAATACCGAGCAATCATAGATATGAAATTTTACTGGAGTTGACAACATTTGAGAGAACACATTTAATTTTCCATGAGACGTGTTATTCCAAATTTTTCTCGACAAGTCATTTTCGGTTGAAAATTATGTCTCGAACTGATTGACAAATAAATATTAATAATAATAATAATAATAATAATAATAATAATAATAATAATAATAATAATATCTAAGAAATCCTTGACGCATTCTTAAAACTGGCAGATGTGATGTTACAAGTATAGTGTGTCTCAAATTAATGCACACAGTAATTCAGCATATCCCAGTCATTAAAGAACCTATATATTCTGACTTTCTCCAGTTTTAGTTCAACTTTCATTGTGACTTCGCTTAGTTCACACTGTCGCTTCACCTTCGTCGTGACGTAGCGGTGTAACGAAATACGCACGACGTAGGCTCTTCTTCGGGACGGTTCACTCGCTGGGGAGTCGAGCACAGGACTTCTTCAATATCTCGCAGAAGCAACACTCACTGTACGTCACAACAGTCGTCACAAACTCGCTCGGAGAACAGCATTTTTCATCGCACCAGAAACGCACTCGCTAACTCATTCGCTATCTGGTTGGATCACATGAAAACACTGACTTATATAACCGCTGGAGACTCCCACAGAACAGTTTAGGAGGAAGGCAACGGGGAAACATCCAAAAGATTCGGTTTTCGGACGATAGCGCTTCGAGTGTTTACTCTGCGCGAGAGTGCTACTTATCTTTGTTTATCTCTGACTACCCGGCGCCGGCTTCCAAAGCTTGGGACATAGACGTTACGTCACAGTATACGCAACTTATTGTAAATAATTTAGAAGACAGTGAACACCTTTGGGTGGCGCCGTGGCCGAGTGGTTAGACCGCTCGCCTCTCACCGAGGCGGCCCGGGCAACATTTTTGGAAACATGTCCGTGTATGTGTGTCCGTCTGTGAGTGCGTGTGTGTGTCTGTGAACAGCATAACTCAGAAACGAACAGTCGGATAAACACCAAACTTGGTATTTAGGTTCAGTATCTTCCAGAGATGCGACAAAGAAGGTTTTCAAGAAAATCCCCCCCCAGATTACCCTTTACATGGAACATTTTTTGAAAACGTTAATTTTCTCAAAAATGGCTCTAACGATTTTGATTAAAATATCATATGTTTAAGATATTTTCATGACAAATTAAATTGTATAACTCGAATTTTCTGGGAATGTCTCCAAAAGTATTCTTCATTGTGAACGATTTTTGCATAACTGTAAACCATAAGAGATAGACAAACTTTTACTACACCAAAAATGTAGATCGCGTTATAATACACAATTTATGTCATGTGCATTCTTTTTGTTGAGTGAACAATTTTTGAGATATTGCTTGTTATTCCCTTGAATTTTCCAATCCTTATACTTTTTCTCAAATTCGTTATATAATGTTTTTTGTCCTGGTAATGCAAAGAAAATGGAATACTCCACATAGCAACCAGCCCTTAAAATATTTGACTATAGCTTAAAGCCTACCAATTCCCCTTGCATCTACAAGAAAATTAGCAATAAGATTGACATCTCGATATCTCAATTAACATGAAGCATATGGAGAATAGCGTTTGTAAAAATAGTTTGTACAAGAGTAGAGAAAGTTATGTGATGCGATTTTTTTTAAATGGGAACCTAAATTTTGTATGTTGTTTTCTCATTAGAAAATGCTTTATAAAAACCTGTTTGTTTTGTGACGAGGAATAAGGTAGCAAAATAAAAAATGTTGGTTCCCAATTATGAAACGTAACTTGACCCTCAAATGACCATCCATTCATTGCACTCTTCGTACACAGCCATTCAGAATTTTCGTTGTTATTTACGTTGGTGTAAGAACAATTGCAAAGCGTTTTACACAAATGTTGTTTAGTTGTTTACGAGGAGTGAGAAAACAACATACAAATGTAGGTTCCCATTTAAAAAAAATTAAATTTAGCCTAAAAAGACCATCACAACCTGCTCCAAATACAACACGACTAATAGCACTTACTTTTCTCCATAATATCAAGTAACTTTTATTCAAGAGATTTCTTTCCACAACGCTTAGTTTTGGAAATATTGTACAGTCTCAAATGTATATTCCAACTTAATTTTGCTCATGAGAGAAGTTAAGTGTATTGGAATTAATTCTGTTCTATTGAGTTGTGCTACGTCGTCCCATTCTTTTCTTTATTTGCATATTAACTGCATTTTTGTATTTCTAGTTATATATTGGAACATTCCTGAAATTATAGTTAAGTACTAATTAATATTCACCTGTTTTATACGAATTTCCAATTCTCACACCTTTAATACAGTAATAATAATAACAATAACAATAACAATAACAATAATAATACACAAATTCATACATATTTTGCTTTCATTTCAATTAGATTCAAGTGTTCTAAGGTTTTCGTGCGGCAGCTTTTGCTTCGATTATGATGTTTACGAGATTTCATAATGCGGATTACCACATGTTTGTATTACATATCCACTTTAGACGTTACTTCTTTTGGCACTGCAATTGTGGGTTTTTCCGCTGCTACCGGCGATTTGATTGAGGCCAGAAAAAGGAGAATACACCGAAAGGAAAAATAACCTGTTAATCTAAAGCACATTTAGAGCTTTGTAGCAACTCGTCTTCCCAAAGAACAGAGAACAAATATACGTGGAATAATTCCACGACTTTCTCTACCCAATATCAGTTCACACTTACCGTATTACAAACTGTTCCTTCTATTCATTTATGTTAATAATGCTAACATTTGCCAAGATTCGTTTTCAGATTACATAATGTGGTATTTTCATACATACCTATATATATGGAGAACATGTACGGTCTCGTGACCATGCGACTGTGTTAAGATTAATGTAATGCTAAGTACCTAATGAACACCACCACTACTACTACTACTTATATTATAGTCAATTTATGTTAAGTTATGAGCACGTATGTTACTAGCAAACATTTATAATTGTGAACAAACGAAGGAAGTAGTGGAAAATTTTGAACTCCCTAATACTAAAGCATATCCAATCTCCTTGCGCAATGTAAACAGTTAATTTCCAGCTTTCACGCAGAGCTCAAAGGATTTGGAATAAAAACTTATACTTTTTCATAAGATGTTCTTTCCCTACTAAATGCCTTGACTTCATTTAGCAATAATACTTTAAATACAGAGATCCCAAAGAATATAGATAAAACAAATGCCAACTTCTTTAAAGAGAGATCACTGATGTCCTTAAAGACTAAAATATTCCGTCCTTGAGATACCACGCCTTCTACGAAAGATGAAGCCATCTACGTTAATTTGTGCCGCTGAATTCGAGGATAATGGTGAGAGAGAAAAAATGTAAATTAATTTGATTATTTTACGATATCTATAGTCAGTAATCACATACCGCAGAGATTCTGGAGAGTTTTCACGAATAAAACAATTAACGTATCAAATAACACTGTCAACTGAAGTCTGTTGTGTACATTGCTGAGGCTTTCAAAATATGTTTCGAAAACATGTGATTAAAACTATTCCGCGAGCAATAATGTCCGCATTATTTTCTTAAAGAAGAGAGCATACGTTAAGCAGATTAAACAACAGGATAAGCTCCCAAGGTAGTCACATATTCAAAATAAATCACCATAGACTTGAGTACAACACTGGCATACACAGCAGTGACTAGGTTAGCAGTAAAATATTCTATCACAAGTAACATCAGAATTCTATCTTTTAGAAAGTATTTTACATTCGTACATGCATATACTATTAAAGTGCATTTGTCCTTCAGAACCTTCAGTTCATTCTCAAGCATAATTACACACTTTCTTACTTAACCTTTCTTATATTCAATATAATCATCACAAACTTCTTCTTCTCCTCTTCTTCTTCAGGGATTAGGCCCTCTACATCCCGTTCTGGTGAAGTCACAAGTGGAGTCCATGGTCGACCAGCATCTCTTATTGCTCTCGGATTGTATAAGCATAGTAAAGTTCTCTTTGGTATGCTGTCACCATTTATTCTCATTAGAGGTCTGTCCATTTCTTTTTTAGTTTCGATTTACTGGAACCCTATGCTGTCATCCTCGCACGATAATGAAAGATTCACTCTGCATTATTATTGCACCTTATAACAGTTTTATTGGTCGATCATTAACGTCAATAAAAAAGCTTTATTTTGCTATAAATGTGTGCTAAAAAGATAATTTCTGGTTTTCAAATGTCTATAGGTGGCACACTGAAGTGAAAATCATTTCGGAAGCATTTAAACATACAATGGCAAATATTTCATTAATGGTAGATTCCGAATAAAAGAATTAGTAAAGCTTATGTTTTCTAGAAATCTCTATGCCTTTCTGCAGTAAGTTTCGTCTATCTTTTATAGTTTCCCAATCATTTAAAATTTATTGAGAATAAGTAGTAGCTTACAGAAAATTCAAAATAATTTATTCACACTAATACCTCAGAATTGCGATTATTTTATCTAAATGATTACGGATGGTTTAAGAAGATAAAGCTTTTCATTTAAAAGTTATGACATCCGGAAAATTCTAAAAAAAATATTTTCCTTGTAGGTATGTCTAGTAGTATTCAGACAATTTTTTACTTTCTCTACTACGTATAGTAAGTAGGGGAAGTATTGCATTCCACCCAAAAATTCGATACCGAGATTTCGCCGGAAATACATGTTTTGAGACCTCCTGAATCCAAAAAAAGCATTTTTGGAAACATGTCCGTGTGTGTGTCTGTGTGTCTGTGTGTGTGTGTGTCTGTGTGTGTGTGTGTGTGTGTCTGTGTGTCTGTGAACAGCATAACTCAAAAACGAACAGTCGGATAAGCACCAAACTTGGTATTTAGGTTCAGTATCTTCCAGAGATGCGACACGAAGGTTTTCAAGAAAATCCCCCCACCCCAGACTACCCTTTACATGGAAGATTTTTCGAAAATTTTAATTTTCTCAAAAATGGCTCTAACGATTTTGATGAAAATATCATATGTTTAAGATAATGTCATGGGAAATGAAATGTATATCTCGAATTTTCTGGGAATGTCTCCAAAAGTATTCTTCATTGTGAACGACTTTTGCATAACTGGTAAACCATAAGAGATAGACAAAATTTTACTACACAAAAAATGTAGATCGCGTTAAAATACACAACTTATGTCATATACATTTCTTTTGTTGAGTGAACCGTTTTCGAGATATTGCTTGTTATTTCCTTAAATTTTCCAATACTTATACTTTTTCTCAAATGCGTTATTCATTTTTTTTATGTCCTGGACATGCAAAGAGAATGGAATGCGCCACATAGCAACCAGCGTTAAAATATTTGACTATCGCTTAAAAGCTACCATATTTCCCTTGCATCTACAAGAAAATTACCAATAAGATTGACATCTCGATATCTCGATTAACATGACGCATATGGAGAATAGGCGTTTGTAAAATTAGATTGTACAAGAGTAGAGAAAGTCATGTGAGTGTAACACATCAGATTTTTTTTATCTTTGTAGTTGGCTGTTAACACACACACACACACACACACACACACACACACACACACACACAAACTCACACATGCGCGCGCAAACGTTTCTTACTAAAACGATTTTTTGAATAATCATACTACGTTTGAGGCGAATCTCGATATAAAACGTTTGAATCGAATGCAATACTTCCACTAAAGTGAATAACCTTGTTTCAAACTACAAACACAGAAACTTACCTGGGGATGTAAAAAAAGTTATTGACTATGACGATTCTTTGTTAATCTTGAATTTCGAAATCAGTAACACAAAAGAAGCATTAGATAATTCCGTGATTTTCAGCCTCTCAAATATAAAATACGAAGATCTGATCGATCGGTTTCATGAATACACCAACTGAATGTTTATACATAAATTGATGGAGTAATACAAATTCTATCACTTATGTAGAAATATGTTATCTATTTTTCTCTTGGAAAAGTTAATTCATTTCGTACGTGCTAGTTTTACGAGAGTATGAAATTGTTTATACATAAACGAAGTAAATAAATGCACAAATGAATAAGAAATCAATTGCGAAAAGCATAACTTCTAGAAAAATTACAAGATTCACATTAGCACATGTTAAAGAAATTTTTCAAAGCAGGCCATACTGATTATAGTTGCCGCGGAAATGTTTAGGAAAGTGACAGCGCAGGGCAGACATTGGGAGGTAGTTTTGCAGTGTTGTCGAACTATAACGCATGGTGTGATTTGTTTACCTAACGTAGAAAAACATTAACATCTAGTTAAGCAGCTATGCTGCAATATATACAGAAATATCATATTCAGATTCCAGAATCCTAAATCAAAGTTTCAATACGTTTCGACATCGTAACTGTGCGAAATAAGGCAAAACTTTTCATGGCAGAGCGATGGCTTTAGAATAAAGATACAAAAATTGAGGCTGCCGGCATAATTATAATCTAAATCCCATACTTAACTTAAAGGAAATATATAATTTGAGAACACTCTGAGGAGAAAAAAGTGAGTAAAATAGTGACTTGATAGCGAATCCAATAGAAAAAGTTGTAACAAGATACTTCTTCACAAGTTTGTCGTTGTCATTGTTTTTCGGGACTAAATGAGCCTGGAAATGTATTTCCAGTGAAATTAAGGAAGTAGAAATTTTGATCTAATCCATAATGCAGTAGTTTTTGCACCCAGGTAAGAGAAGAAAAAGTAAATATAGTACCCAAGATGTCGCTTCGGTGCCGATTTTCTGTATCACTGTTGTATAAAATCTAATAACTTAATTTGTTATTAATATAGGTTACTACTTGCATAATCAGTTCACGATTTAGTTATTGTGACTAGTGTGACACCGTGCTCAGTCTAATTTAATAATTGGTCGCCAAGCGTTCGACCTTCTAATAAACGGTTCTGTCCACCCATAGATCCCCCTTCTAGATGTCGCTGTTCCACAGCCCTATCCTTAATGTTCTTGGCCTTCTCTTCTTCTTTATTGCTAATGAGCAGTGACAAAGGACACTCCACGGTAACATAATTACTCGTTATCCAATTTAACTCGAGGTCGCAAAAGTGTGAGGAGCAATAACACTATTAAACGCAGAGGGTTCGCCCTGTTCATTTGTTCTTGCTGAGAGAATCGTCTAGCTGCTTCTACACAAAATCACAAATCGACTTTGGCCCATCGAATGCCTGAGGTTGAAACTTTTGAAGGAAAACTTCTTTATATTTCAAATTATGCGCTAATCAATGCTAGTTGAGCTATCTGAAATAAGGACGCACTGTTCTCACAAGAGAAGTACCCCAACTGGACAGGCCCAATTTCTTTCTAAATCGGTATAAAAGTACATTTTGGACGATAAAAACGTAGCAAAAGTCATTCCGATAGCCTTTTGTGTGTCGAAAGATATCGTGATTGAAATTTAATTCACATATGCCACTCTGGCACATACTTCGACTCTGGCTATATCCGACTTTCATACCACAGGTAGATCTTTTTGTAAGCATTAGGCATGGATGTTAAATAGTTACGACCATCTTTATCATTGGCCTTATATGTTTGATAATGTGGATTAGAAACAAAGTGGTCTGGACACAGTATCCTGGAGCAGTACAAACGCTTCACGGCCGCTGCATTTTCACATCCATGTTCACCACACGCACACACACAATGCGCAACACGGAGCAATGTTTCGAGGATATTTCGAAAAGTCCGCACCCTGTTTTTCAGTAATGCATCTACAATTTTTGCCATGCATATATCAGTGTATCTTTCAAGATTGATGAACCGAACTGTTGTACACAACAGAATGCAATTTCATTATAATACCTAGCCCTCTCATGTAATTTTTGTCATTGCTTCCATAACTAATCTGTTTTATCTGAACAGTTCTTCCAGTCTTCGGATTACAACTTTATACTCTAAAAAATATACATCTAGGGATTGAAAGAAACTTCTTGTTTTCGGAGGAATAATTTGAGCAATTATCAGGTCTGTCCACTACAGGTATTCAAAAGGAGCAAAAGGAGAAGACCCGTGCGTATTCCGTACACTTAACATGTTATAAATGCAAGTTTCGAATCACGATATGTCGTGACAGGGGAAAAATATAGCGAAATGGCTTTTTCCATATTTTTATCGGTCAGAAACCTACCTATATACCTATTTAGAAAGAAATGGGACCCGTCCATTTGGTGTACTTCCCTTGTCAGTGTGCCAGTATGTACCCACCATTGCGTTGGCTTAGAACTGGAAAGAAAACTTGAAAGAGAGGTCGAAGGCGTATGCAAGTTCTCCTCTCATAGTACGAGGGCGACACTGAACATTTTTAGAAAATCAAACAAGGATTAGTTTTAAAGAATTTAAATAATTTTATTGTTTTTCAAAATATTCCCCTTTAACAATAATGCATTTTTGCATGTGCTGAAACTAGTCTTTGAAGCAATGATGCCACTATTCCTGAGGCACTTCAGAAACCAGGTTTTATAATGTTCCACTGTTTCTCTGATGAGGAAAAAGTGATTCCACGCATTTTATCTTTAATTTTTGGAAACAAAAAGAAATCACTAGGTGCTAGATAAGGGCTGTATGGTGCTGACCTTTAGGGCATCCAGATACTCGGTGTTAATTTTGCTGTATGGGACGATGCGCTGTCATTGATGTAACACTACTTTTCCTTTTGGGCGTTTTTCACGAACTTGTTAAAAATTTGCAATTAACGGACATTTGTGTACTAATCAGAGTAATGGTACGTTCTATCTTCTAATGCTGTAACACAATATGGCCGTTTTAAAAAATAAAAACCAGCAATCATCTTACCAACACTGGAAATTCGTCGGGCTTTTGTAGGCTTAGGTTCTATTCGAAAGACCCATTGAACCGATTGACTTTTCCTTTCAGAATCATACGAATAAATAAAAAAATCATCACCAGTAACGATATTACAAATCAAATTTGAAGTGCCGACTTGGAATTTTTCCAGAATTCTTCTGCACCAATCAATGCATTGTTGTTTTTGATCGGGAGTCAGTTTATGTGGGATCCATCGACCATAAAGTTTTCTCACGTTTAACTGTTGAGGTAAAATGTTTCGCATTTAACTCATACCAATGTCGAATGTCATCCGAATATATTCATAAGATGTCCGTCCATCTTCTTCAAGTATTGCTCGAACAGTGGCAATATTTTTATCAGTAACAGCAGTTCTTGGGCGTCCTTCACGAAATTTATCACTAAGAAAAGCTCGATCTCTTTCGAATTCGTGTATCAATTATAAGTTGTTTGCCTTAGATGGGGCTTCTTCGCCAAATGCATTTCTAAGCCGATCTTCTTATTTAGACGTTAATAACAATTTAAAAATCGTAAGAAATCATAGCCCGGAAATGTTCTCTAGTTCAAATTCATTTTTGTGTGGACACTAAATCTTTAAATGATGATAATTAACAAACTATTAGAGCAAAAGGAACAAACTACACGAAATCAACTCCCAAAACATTAGAATGTAGCTGTCAAATATAAATACATTTCATTTGTTTTTAAAAACATGGCATTCTATAAATGTTAAGTATCGCACTCGTATATGTAAAATTTGGCGACTTTAAAAGATAGGCAGTTTATCAGAGATTTGTCTTCTGCATTCCCCAAGTTTGTTCTATTATCCACTTACGCATAATTTAATTAAGTGAAAACAAATATTTCTTCAGAATTAATCAATCACGGTTAGTATACTTCCCTAAGCCAAAAACAAAGTATGTGTTTTCCATAACGTGTTGACTGCAACTTGCGTATTTTCTCTGACATTGCTTCGCTAAGGATCGCTGTACACGAGGATCATAAAACTTGGAAGCGAAACCAACTAAGCGTGACTGCGACAAAGCTACAGGAAGTTCAGGTTCAGGTCATAGCTGAACACAAGGCAAGCAACTATAAAATACATTACCTGTATCAACACCAGCGAAATCCCCAGCACTGTTGTTGAAGGACTTCTGGGGAACAATGTTGTTGCTTAGTTAGAAATTCTAGATGCACTGACGGTCAGATTTGAACGAAAATATAAACAATGAAAACCATGGAGCGACGGAACTTCGGGATGTGTTTTTCTGGATCTGCAACTTTGCACTAACTCCTCCGCTGCATCATTCCTACATTAGAGACGGTATGGTCCGGTAGGAAAGATCAATTAAATAGTGTCTTTATTGTTAACTTTTCCTCACTTTCTTCACAAAATGGCATTACAGATCCAATTCTTACTTTCGGAGTATTTTTATTTTTACCTTAGATATTTTACTCCATGATAAGAATGAAACTTTTGCCGCTAAAACACCGGTATGAAAATAACATTTTTAAAAAATGTGATGTTGCATGTACATGGCTTTCTCTACTCACTCTTGTGCAAACTATTCTCACAAAAGTTCATTTTTCTGTCTACTTCTTGTAAATAGAGATAAACTTTCGTTACACATTCACGCATTTCGTTGAGGGATAAGAAGAACGTTGTAGACTAAAGCGTTAGTCAGATTTTTAAGAAGCAAATCGCTATATAATGGCTTTGAAATTCCATGCTCCTTGCATTACCGCGAGAAGAGAGAATAGCGACTTGCCACTTGAAAACAGTATGTGTATGAAAATTCAAACCAATAGCAAATAAAATTTTGAAAATGGTTAACGCCACAAAAAATGTTATTTGACATAAATTATTTGCTTTAACGAAATCCACATTTTTGCGCAATAAGATAGTGTCTATCTCTTACGGTTTTGCAATTACAGAATGAAGGAGACTTCACAGGCTATTCACAGAAAATTCAAATACACACATTTCATTTCCGTGCAAATGTCTTAAACATATGATATTTTAATGAAAATCGTTAGAGGCATTTTTGGGAAAATAAAAAATAACGAAGATCTTTCCATATAAAGTGTAATTTGAGAATTTGTCCTTGAAAACCTTGATGAACTTAAACACCAAATTCCGTATTTAACCGATTTTTCGTTTTTCAGTTATGCTGCTCACAGACACAGATGCGCGCGCACGCGCGCACGCGCGCACACACACACACACAGACAGACAATTTTTTAAAAAAAGATTTTCTCCTTTTTTATTCAGAGTGTCTGAAAACGGATATTTCCGGTGAAAAAACTCGGTATCGAAATTTTGTGTGGAATGCAATACTTCCTCTACTTACTATAAAATAAAACTTGTTCACACACCATCAAAGTAAAACCAGAGGCTACTTTGGTCTTATTCTTGATAGTAAACATTTTTGTAGTGTAATTTATAATTTATTTGATAAATTCAACAACTTTTCCGCATCTGTGAATTACTACAAAAGACCAAGTAAACATATACAATGGGGTATACAACGGAGGGGGACACCTCGTGCAATGTGAGATCTATTGCTGCTACCACCCTCCAAGAGGGAGGGATGAAGTGAAGGAACCACAGGAGGCTACAGGCCACAGACGCGCAGAAGTTCTTAACGGTTCCTAGCTCGAAGATCAGGTCATTAACTACTGGAGCTGCCCAGAGAGAGCGATGACCGACCCATCCAACCAGGCAGCCCACTAGTGTGCACGGGAAATACGCCTTCCTTGGAGCAAGCATCCACGCCATCTGCCCGGCACCACCACATACCACGAAACGTGCAAAGGAAACGCATTGGAAGGGAAAGGAAATCATGGCAGAAGAGAAACCATCCCAAAATTCATCCATCAACCAGGGTAAGCGACGAAATCTATCAGAAATCAGAGTGGGTGGTTGACGGAAATTGAACTCGGACCTCCCGAGTACAAGCCTCAATCGTTACCGCGGAACCAACTCGCTTGGTAAGCGGTATATAATACTTTGATTTTCATATGGTAAAAAGCTAAGATATGTAATCAAAACATTGTGAGTGACGTAAGCAATTATGAGGAGGGCAATCAATATACAGAATCTTGATTAAATGTCACGTGAGTAAACAAAGTCACTATATGTAGACTAAATTTCAATGTACTTCCTGCTTTATTAAACCATTCAAGTTCACACATTGCAGAGATTGTTAAACCGTGGATCCCGTTTACAGTAGGAAATGTTGCGTGAGCTTTTGCCGTTAGTTTGAAGAACTTCATTGTCTTCCGGATTATGAGAGGCTCTCTGACGTTTACCTATCGTAGGGAAAATAGTGCATTTCACCAAAATTTTCAGTATTGGGATTTCACTGAGAGACAGAGAAAGGGGGGTGTCAGGATATTAAAAAACAAAAATTCGGATAAATCTCAAATAAAAAACCCCACTCCACACAAACCTTTGCATGGAAGGATTTTCATTAGTTTTTACTTTATCGAAAATGAGTGCAACTATTTTGACTAAAATATTAAGATAACTATTTCAAAAATGAAATATGTTTTAATAATTCTAATTCGCGTTTATCGTACTGAATTATATCTAAATAACAAATCACAAAAGATAGACGAAAAACTACAACAGGAAATACGTTGCTTCAGTACCAACTGTATGTTTACCCAATAGTGATGAAAACCAAACAGAAAATTTAGATTTCCCTTTCTCAAACATGACTGGACTAACGTTTTTCACTGAATTGCGTATTTCGAGACTGGAGTACAGTACAGTACTGATGAAACAGGATAAGAGAGTTCATAGGGAAGGTGAGTTATTGTTTCCCAACTTCCAGTTTTCTATAAGAAAAGCGAAAAGTCACGGTTAAAGTGACAATAACCACATAAGTACAATCGAATAGAGGCTCACGCAAGCCAATGCTGCAACAAAATATTTCAACAAGGCTGAAGTGCTGTATTCCTGTGTATATTCTCGAGTAGTGCGTGTGGTTACTTCGTACAATACACCAGGTGCATCAGCCTCGGCATGACTACTCTTGAATTGTTCCTTAATAGCTTCTGCAACCCAGCCAGCCCGACTGCCAGTGAAACAGAAACAATAAAAACCTATTCCGCTTTGAAGGGAATTTTACTTTGGCTCTTGAAGTCGGCGCACTCGGTGCTTGATGTTCATGACCAAAGATCATCAGCTGGGCATCGATAACGGGTCCTGAGACAACAAAGAAGAGTAAGCGTTGCCAGAGCACGTGGTCGTGTATCTCACACACGTGTTCAGATAAGAGGGTCACTGTAAAGTTTCTTGGAGCGGCGAGTTATGCTTTGTTCATTGGGGCCGACAAGTCTCTAAATTTCTGTTGTTTCATGAAGTGTTGCATTAAGGGGAGTTCCGGGTGAAGAAATTTCCCGAAAACCCTCGTATTGTATTCTTAAAGAGTGCCTTGCTAAAGTATGAAATCTGGTGTTCGTCCGACCTGTTGATACACATTTTTCTATAAAAATAACATTTTTTATTTTTTTCAGGGACCTCAAAACGCGTATATCTGAAATTTCGATATCACATTTTTGGGCTGAATGCAAGACCTTATCTATCTTAGGTAAGCAGAAAAGCTACCAAACAACAGCTATGTTACACATATATCAACGTGGTAAAATTAAAACATAAATATTAATATTTCGGAAATCACTAATGTTTCAGAAGTTTATAATTCACATAAACTGTATACTTATTATTTTTACCGCAAAAGGTTTTTACTTAATCTCATTTAGTTTCCCAATTATGTATCACAAATTCTATGAGGATGAAGTGTTTAACAAGCTTTTTGACATAAAATCCAGGAAGTAGGTACATTTTATTCATAATTTCAACATCCCAAAATTGCGATTTAACCTGTTTGAGGAATTTTGATAAAATTATAATGGAGTAATTCCTTATAAATTTCTGTATTTCCGGTAAAATCTCAATATTGAATTTTTATGGAATACAATACCTCCTCCATGTATCGAGGTAAACGGTAAGGAAAGTAATTGAATGGAAATGGAAATATTTTAACAATTCCTTTGCATAATACAGATAAAACGATGTGCAACAATCCAAATGCCGTGAATCTTTGCGGCTACAGGTACACAGTACTAAGGAAAAAGAAAAACATGAAAGATCTGAACGTATTCCTATTAATTCTTGGTGAACGAGAGAGAGAGAACAGAATGACTCAAAAATGAAACGCAGTCTAAATATCAAACTTCATGCCTAATAAGGTATATTTCGGTGATGCAAACTCACTTTATTCACCTTGAACTTTGAATAACAGTGAAAGTGTAAAAGGAAAAATTCAACTTCAGGATTAACGTGGAGATTATAAAAACATACGTAGTTAATCTTAAATATATGTTTATCGTTGTATTAGCCATTTCCGAAGAATTCTTTGTTGTATGTTTAAAGTTTGCCACGTTGAGGTATAGGTACTAGATATGCCGCTTATGGAAAACATTGGAAAATGAGATTCTTCTGAATATTTTACCTAATAATTTCAAAGAGTTATACCGTACAAAGGCGCCTGATCACCATTCCATTAAAGCAGGCGTGGCGAGAAGACTATTCAGAATCACAATTCTAGACTCTCTCCGCCGCCCCCTCTCTGACAATCTGATTCCTATTTGTGTTTTACGTGCTCCTTATGTTATACAACTATAACTCGGAAAAAGAAGACATCTTCGCCAAGTTTGAATTAAAGGAATCGGTAACACAAATTTCATCGCAACAAGTACTGAATTTTGTAAGGGACGAACAAAACACAGTCGCAAGCAAATGTAAACATTGGCTGTAAACGAGTATAACAGTTCCTTACTCAGTCGCCGCTATATATCTAACGCGAGTAAAGAAATAAGTATTATATTAACATATACGAGTGCTGCAGTGTTTTAGAATACAAATCCCTTTATTAACCCCTGTTCAAGCGATGACAAACTTTATTTCCGCTACATTGGGTGCAAGTCTTCAAAGATTTTAAATTCTTTGAATAGATAGCAAACAGCATTTAATTGCATATGGATAGTTATTATTCTTATCAGAAAGTCCCTAATATCCAGTTTAAGGTCATTTCTAGATACATTTGTCGTGATTAATGCATAATGGGTTGAAGAAATCGCTATTTGTATAAGACTATACCAGATGAAACGAGTAGGTATGCCTTCTTTTAAACCGGAGAACCTGGTGAGTAGATTCAAAAACTTTCACGAGCACTGTTTTTATATATTTCAAAGATTCTTTGGAAAACAATGGCAAGAATCGGCAACCGTACACTTGTAACAATAGCATTACTGTTTTAACAGTAACTTTCGTTAGTGATTGTCAGCTCCTCAGAATGTTTTTGGTACATTTTCAGCAAAATTTTTAACGTTTAGTTAACGCAACCCAAAACCGAAACACTTTATTATTTATTTTGACGGAATAGAAAAAAAACTGATGTGTTTGCATACAAATACTTTCTTTACCCGCTATCGTTTATTTTTATATAGCTTCGACAACCTACTCTTCTTCTTCTTTAACTTCTTTACTTTCTCTACTACTTATAGTAAGTAGGGGAAGTATTGCATTCCACCCAAAAATTCGATACCGAGATTTCACCGGAAATACATGTTTTCAGACCTCCTGAATCCAAAAAAAACATTTTTGGAAACATGTCCGTGTGTGTGTCTGTGTCTGTGTGTCTGTGTGTGTGTGTGTGTGTGTGTGTGTGTGTTTGTTTGTCTGTGTCTGTGTGTCTATGAACAGCATAACTCAAAAACGAACAGTCGGATAAGCACCAAACTTGGTATTTAGGTTCAGTATCTTCCAGAGATGCGACACGAAGGTTTTCAAGAAAATCCCCTCACCACAGACTACCCTTTACATGGAACATTTTTCGAAAATTTTAATTTTCTCAAAAATGGCTCTAAAGATTTTGATGAAAATATCATATGTTTAAGATAATGTCATGAGAAATGATATGTATATCTCGAATTTTCTGGGAATGTCTCCAAAAGTATTCTTCATTGTGAACGACATTTGCATAACTGGTAAACCATAAGAGATAGACAAAAGTTTACTGCACAAAAAATACACAGCTTATGTCATATACATTTTTTATGTTGAGTGAACCGTTTTCTAGATATTACTTGTTATTTCTTTAAATTTTCCAATACTTATACTTTTTTTCTCAAATTCGTTATTCATTTTTACTTTCTCTACTACGTATAGTAAGTAGGGGAAGTATTGTATTCCACCCAAAAATTCGATACCCAGATTTCACCGGAAATATATGTTTTGAGACTCCCTGAATCCAAAAAATCTGATGTGTTACACTCACATGACTTTCTCTACTCTGGTACAAACTATTTTTTACAAACGTTTATTCTCCATATGCTTCATGTTACTCGAGATATCGAGATGTCAATCTTATTGCTAATTTTCTTGTAGATGCAAGGGGAACATGGTAGGTTATAAGCGATAGTCAAATCTTTTAAGCGCTGGTTGCTATGTGGCGCATTCTATTCTGTTTGCATATCCAGGACATAAAAAATTGAATAACGAATTTGAGAATAAGTATAAGTATTGTTAAATTTAAGGAAATAACAAGCAATATCTCGAAAATGGTTCACTCAACTAAAAAAATGTATATGACATAAATAGTGTATTTTAACGCGATCTACATTTTTGTGTAGTAAAATTTTCTCTATCTCTTATGGTTTACCAGTTATGCAAAAGTCGTTCACAATAAAGAATACTTTTGGAGACATTCCCAGGAAATTCAAGATATACATTTTAGTTGTCATAAAAATATCTTAAACATATGATATTTTAATCAAAATCGTTATTCATTTTTGAGAAAATTAAAATTTTCAAAAAATCTTCCATGTAAAGGGTAATCTGGGTTGGGAGATTTTCTTGAAAACCTTCGTGTCGCATCCTTGGAAGATACTGAACTTAAATACCAAGTTTGGTGTTTATCCGACTGTTCGTTTCTGAGTTATGCTGTTCACAGACAGACAGACAGACAGACAGACAGACACACAGACACACACACGGACATGTTTCCAAAAATGCTTTTTTTGGATTCAGAGGTTCTCAAAACATATATTTCCGGTGAAATCTCGGTATCGAATTTTAGGGTGGAATACAATACTTCCCCTACTTACTATACGTAGTACAGAAAGTAAAAAACAGTTTTGCGCACTTTTTGCAGCATTATAATTCGCATATGAAATAATTAAGGTTATCTTTAAAGCATAACACAACAGCAACTGGCGTAGTTATTTTGACTTTCTTTCCTAAAGGTCTCGTCTCAACACAATTCAGCATTTTTGTTTTCTATAAATCATTATTTACGCTCGACTTCGATCAGAGAGGAGTGGTAAGTATTGCTTGGTATTGCGCATTCATTTCTTCGATATGAAGGACTTACAGTATCTAAGTTATACGTAGTCTTTTGTTTCCTTTTGTTGGATGTTTAAATAAAAATCTGATGTGTTACACTCACATCACTTTCTCTACTCTTGTACAAACTATTTTTACAAACGCTTATTCTCCATCTATTTCATGTTAGTCGAGATAAACATTTGCAGACTCTATCTTATTGCTAAGTTTCTTGTAGATGTAAGCGGAATATATATTTACAAGGGCAATATAGAAATACAGTAGCCTTTAAGCACATACATATCTGTTAATAGCTGGTTGCTATGTGCAGCACCATTCCCTTTGCCACAGATTAATACTTTTTGCATGTCCAAGACAAAAACATGAATAACGAATTCCCATTTGAGAAAATAAGTATTGAAAAATTTAAGGGAATAACAAGCAATATCTCGAAAATGGTTGACTCAACAACAAAAGTGTATATGACATAAATTGTGTATTTTAACGTGATCTACATCTTTTGTGTAGTAAAATTTTGTCTATCCCTTATCGTTTACCAGTTTACCAAAAGTCGTTCACAATGAAGAATACTTTTAGAGACATTCCCAGAAAATTCAAGATATACATTTTATTTGTCATGACAATATCTTAAACATATGGTATTTTAATCAAAATCGTTAGAGCCATTTTTGAGAAAATTAAAATTTTCGAGAACTCTTCCATGTAAAGGGTACTCTGTGGTGGGGGAATTTTCTTGAAAGCCTTCGTGTCGCATCTCGGGAAGATACTGAACCTAATACCAAGTTTGGTGTTTATCCGACTGTTCGATTCTGAGTTATGCTGTTCACAGACAGACACACACACAGACAGACACACAGGTACATGTTTCCAAAAATGCTTTTTTGGATTCAGGGGATCTCAAAACATGTATTTCAGTGAAATCTCGGTATCGAATTTTTGGGTGCAATACAATACTTCCCCTACTTACTATACGTAATAGAGAAAGTAAATTCGATACCGAAATTTCACCGGAAATACATGTTTTGAGACCCCTGAATACAAAAAAAGCATTTTTGGAAACATGTCCGTGTGTGTCTGTGTGTAAGCGAGTGTCTGTGAACAGCATAACTCAGAAACGAGCAGTTGGATAAACACCAAACGTGGTATTTAGGTTCAGTATCTTCCAGAGATGCGACACGAAGGTTTTAAAGAAAATCCTCCACCCCAGACTACCTTTTATATGGAACATTTTTCGAAAATTTTAATTTTCTCAAAAATGGCTCTAGCGATTTTGATTAAAATTTCATATGTTTAAGATATTGTCATGACAAATAAAATGCATATCTCGAATTTTCTGGGAATGTCTCCAAAAGTATTCTTCATTGTGAACGACTTTTTCATAACTGGTAAACCATAGCAGATAGTCAAAATTTTACTACACGAAAAATATAGATCGCGTTAAAATACACAATTTATGTCATATACATTTCTTTTGTTGAGTGAACCGTTTGCGAGATATTGCTTGTTATTCCCTTAAATTTTCCAATACTTATTCTTTTTCTCAAATTCGTTATTCATTTTTACTTTCTCTACTACGTATAGTAAGTAGGGGAAGTATTGCATTCCACCCAAAAATTCGATACCGAGATTTCACCGTAAATACATGTTTTGAGACCTCCTGAATCCAAAAAAAAGCATTTTTGGAAACATGTCCGTGTGTGTGTCTGTGTCTGTGTGTGTGTGTGTGTGTGTGTGTGTGTCTGTGTCTGTGTGTGTATGAACAGCATAACTCAAAAACGAACAGTCGGATAAGCACCAAACTTGGTATTTAGGTTCAGTATCTTCCAGAGATGCGACATGAAGGTTTTCAAGAAAATCCCCCCACAACAGACTACCCTTTACATGGAACATTTTTCGAAAATTTTAATTTTCTCAAAAATGGCTCTAAAGATTTTGATGAAAATATCATATGTTTAAGATAATGTCATGAGAAATGATATGTATATCTCGAATTTTCTGGGAATGTCTCCAAAAGTATTCTTCATTGTGAACGACATTTGCATAACTGGTAAACCATAAGAGATAGACAAAAGTTTACTGCACAAAAAATACACAGCTTATGTCATATACATTTTTTATGTTGAGTGAACCGTTTTCTAGATATTACTTGTTATTTCTTTAAATTTTCCAATACTTATACTTTTTTTCTCAAATTCGTTATTCATTTTTACTTTCTCTACTACGTATAGTAAGTAGGGGAAGTATTGTATTCCACCCAAAAATTCGATACCCAGATTTCACCGGAAATATATGTTTTGAGACTCCCTGAATCCAAAAAATCTGATGTGTTACACTCACATGACTTTCTCTACTCTGGTACAAACTATTTTTTACAAACGTTTATTCTCCATATGCTTCATGTTACTCGAGATATCGAGATGTCAATCTTATTGCTAATTTTCTTGTAGATGCAAGGGGAACATGGTAGGTTATAAGCGATAGTCAAATCTTTTAAGCGCTGGTTGCTATGTGGCGCATTCTATTCTGTTTGCATATCCAGGACATAAAAAATTGAATAACGAATTTGAGAATAAGTATAAGTGTTGTTAAATTTAAGGAAATAACAAGCAATATCTCGAAAATGGTTCACTCAACTAAAAAAATGTATATGACATAAATAGTGTATTTTAACGCGATCTACATTTTTGTGTAGTAAAATTTTCTCTATCTCTTATGGTTTACCAGTTATGCAAAAGTCGTTCACAATAAAGAATACTTTTGGAGACATTCCCAGGAAATTCAAGATATACATTTTAGTTGTCATAAAAATATCTTAAACATATGATATTTTAATCAAAATCGTTATTCATTTTTGAGAAAATTAAAATTTTCAAAAAATCTTCCATGTAAAGGGTAATCTGGGTTGGGAGATTTTCTTGAAAACCTTCGTGTCGCATCCTTGGAAGATACTGAACTTAAATACCAAGTTTGGTGTTTATCCGACTGTTCGTTTCTGAGTTATGCTGTTCACAGACAGACAGACAGACAGACAGACAGACAGACAGACACACAGACACACACACGGACATGTTTCCAAAAATGCTTTTTTTGGATTCAGAGGTTCTCAAAACATATATTTCCGGTGAAATCTCGGTATCGAATTTTAGGGTGGAATACAATACTTCCCCTACTTACTATACGTAGTACAGAAAGTAAAAAACAGTTTTGCGCACTTTTTGCAGCATTATAATTCGCATATGAAATAATTAAGGTTATCTTTAAAGCATAACACAACAGCAACTGGCGTAGTTATTTTGACTTTCTTTCCTAAAGGTCTCGTCTCAACACAATTCAGCATTTTTGTTTTCTATAAATCATTATTTACGCTCGACTTCGATCAGAGAGGAGTGGTAAGTATTGCTTGGTATTGCGCATTCATTTCTTCGATATGAAGGACTTACAGTATCTAAGTTATACGTAGTCTTTTGTTTCCTTTTGTTGGATGTTTAAATAAAAATCTGATGTGTTACACTCACATCACTTTCTCTACTCTTGTACAAACTATTTTTACAAACGCTTATTCTCCATCTATTTCATGTTAGTCGAGATAAACATTTGCAGACTCTATCTTATTGCTAAGTTTCTTGTAGATGTAAGCGGAATATATATTTACAAGGGCAATATAGAAATACAGTAGCCTTTAAGCACATACATATCTGTTAATAGCTGGTTGCTATGTGCAGCACCATTCCCTTTGCCACAGATTAATACTTTTTGCATGTCCAAGACAAAAACATGAATAACGAATTCCCATTTGAGAAAATAAGTATTGAAAAATTTAAGGGAATAACAAGCAATATCTCGAAAATGGTTGACTCAACAACAAAAGTGTATATGACATAAATTGTGTATTTTAACGTGATCTACATCTTTTGTGTAGTAAAATTTTGTCTATCCCTTATCGTTTACCAGTTTACCAAAAGTCGTTCACAATGAAGAATACTTTTGGAGACATTCCCAGAAAATTCAAGATATACATTTTATTTGTCATGACAATATCTTAAACATATGGTATTTTAATCAAAATCGTTAGAGCCATTTTTGAGAAAATTAAAATTTTCGAGAACTCTTCCATGTAAAGGGTACTCTGTGGTGGGGGAATTTTCTTGAAAGCCTTCGTGTCGCATCTCGGGAAGATACTGAACCTAATACCAAGTTTGGTGTTTATCCGACTGTTCGATTCTGAGTTATGCTGTTCACAGACAGACACACACACAGACAGACACACAGGTACATGTTTCCAAAAATGCTTTTTTGGATTCAGGGGATCTCAAAACATGTATTTCAGTGAAATCTCGGTATCGAATTTTTGGGTGCAATACAATACTTCCCCTACTTACTATACGTAATAGAGAAAGTAAATTCGATACCGAAATTTCACCGGAAATACATGTTTTGAGACCCCTGAATACAAAAAAAGCATTTTTGGAAACATGTCCGTGTGTGTCTGTGTGTAAGCGAGTGTCTGTGAACAGCATAACTCAGAAACGAGCAGTTGGATAAACACCAAACGTGGTATTTAGGTTCAGTATCTTCCAGAGATGCGACACGAAGGTTTTAAAGAAAATCCTCCACCCCAGACTACCTTTTATATGGAACATTTTTCGAAAATTTTAATTTTCTCAAAAATGGCTCTAGCGATTTTGATTAAAATTTCATATGTTTAAGATATTGTCATGACAAATAAAATGCATATCTCGAATTTTCTGGGAATGTCTCCAAAAGTATTCTTCATTGTGAACGACTTTTTCATAACTGGTAAACCATAACAGATAGTCAAAATTTTACTACACGAAAAATATAGATCGCGTTAAAATACACAATTTATGTCATATACATTTCTTTTGTTGAGTGAACCGTTTGCGAGATATTGCTTGTTATTCCCTTAAATTTTCCAATACTTATTCTTTTTCTCAAATTCGTTATTCATTTTTACTTTCTCTACTACGTATAGTAAGTAGGGGAAGTATTGCATTCCACCCAAAAATTCGATACCGAGATTTCACCGTAAATACATGTTTTGAGACCTCCTGAATCCAAAAAAAAGCATTTTTGGAAACATGTCCGTGTGTGTGTCTGTGTCTGTGTCTGTGTGTGTGTGTGTGTGTGTGTGTGTGTGTGTGTGTGTGTGTGTGTGTGTGTGTGTGTGTCTGTGTCTGTGTGTCTATGAACAGCATAACTCAAAAACGAACAGTCGGATAAGCACCAAACTTGGTATTTAGGTTCAGTATCTTCCAGAGATGCGACATGAAGGTTTTCAAGAAAATCCCCCCACAACAGACTACCCTTTACATGGAACATTTTTCGAAAATTTTAATTTTCTCAAAAATGGCTCTAAAGATTTTGATGAAAATATCATATGTTTAAGATAATGTCATGAGAAATGATATGTATATCTCGAATTTTCTGGGAATGTCTCCAAAAGTATTCTTCATTGTGAACGACATTTGCATAACTGGTAAACCATAAGAGATAGACAAAAGTTTACTGCACAAAAAATACACAGCTTATGTCATATACATTTTTTATGTTGAGTGAACCGTTTTCTAGATATTACTTGTTATTTCTTTAAATTTTCCAATACTTATATTTTTTTTCTCAAATTCGTTATTCATTTTTACTTTCTCTACTACGTATAGTAAGTAGGGGAAGTATTGTATTCCACCCAAAAATTCGATACCCAGATTTCACCGGAAATATATGTTTTGAGACTCCCTGAATCCAAAAAATCTGATGTGTTACACTCACATGACTTTCTCTACTCTTGTACAAACTATTTTTACAAACGTTTATTCTCCATATGCTTCATGTTACTCGAGATATCGAGATGTCAATCTTATTGCTAATTTTCTTGTAGATGCAAGGGGAACATGGTAGGTTATAAGCGATAGTCAAATCTTTTAAGCGCTGGTTGCTATGTGGCGCATTCTATTCTGTTTGCATATCCAGGACATAAAAAATTGAATAACGAATTTGAGAAAAAGTATAAGTATTGTTAAATTTAAGGAAATAACAAGCAATATCTCGAAAATGGTTCACTCAACTAAAAAAATGTATATGACATAAATTGTGTATTTTAACGCGATCTACATTTTTGTGTAGTAAAATTTTCTCTATCTCTTATGGTTTACCAGTTATGCAAAAGTCGTTCACAATAAAGAATACTTTTGGAGACATTCCCAGGAAATTCAAGATATACATTTTAGTTGTCATAAAATATCTTAAACATATGATATTTTAATCAAAATCGTTAGAGCCATTTTTGAGAAAATTAAAATTTTCGAAAAATCTTCCATGTAAAGGGTACTCTGGGGTGAGGGGATTTTCTTGAAAACCTTCGTGTCGCATCCTTGGAAGATACTGAACTTAAATACCAAGTTTGGTGTTTATCCGACTGTTCGTTTCTTAGTTATGCTGTTCACAGACACACACACAGACAGACACAAAGACACAGACACACACACGGACATGTTTCCAAAAATGCTTATTTTGGATTCAGGGGGTCTCAAAACATGTATTTCCGGTGAAATCTCGGTATCGAAATTTTGGGTGGAATACAGTACTTCCCCTACTTACTATACGTAGTAGAGAAAGTAAAAAAGCATTTTTGGAAACATGTCCGTATGTGTGTCTGTGTGTCTGTGTGTCTGTCTGTGAACAGCATAACTCAGAAACAAACAGTCGGATAAACACCAAACTTGGTATTTGGCTTCAGTATCTTCCAAGGATGCGACACGAAGGTTTTCAAGAAAATCCCCCCACCCCAGATTACCCCTTACATGGAAGAGTTTTCAAAAATTTTAATTTTCTCAAAAATGGCTCTAACGATTTTGATTAAAACATCATATGTTTAAGATATTTTTATGACAAATAGAATGTATATCTTGAATTTTCTGGAATGTCCCCAAAAGTATTCTTCATTGTGAACGACTTTTGGTAAACTGGTAAACGATAAGAGATAGACAAAATTTTGCTACACAAAAAATGTAGATCGCGTTAAAATACACAATTTATGTCATATACATTTTTTTTGTTGAGTGAACCATTTTCGAGATATTGCTTGTTATTCCCTTAAATTTTTCAATACTTCTTTTCTCAAATGGGAATTCGTTATTCATTTTTACTTTCCCTACTACGTATAGTAAGTAGGGGAAGTATTGCATTCCACTCAAAAATTCGATACCGAGATTTCACCGGAAATACATGTTTTGAGACCTCCTGAATCCAAAAAAAGCATTTTTGGAAATATGTCCGTGTGTGTGTCTGTGTGTCTTTGTGTCTGTCTGTGTGTGTGTGTGTCTGTGAACAGCATAACTAAGAAACGAACAGTCGGATAAGCACCAAACTTGGTATTTAGGTTCAGTATCTTCCAGGGATGCGACACAGAGGTTTTCAAGAAAATCCCCCCACCCCAGACTACCCTTTACATGGAACATTTTTCGAAAATTTTAATTTTCTCAAAAATGGCTCTAAGGATTTTGATGAAAATATCATATGTTTAGGATAATGTCATGAGAAATGAAATGTATATCTCGAATTTTCTGGGAATGTCTCCAAAACTATTCTTCATTGTGAACGACTTTTGCATAACTGGTAAACCATAAGAGATAGACAAAATTTTACTACACAAAAAATGTAGATCGCGTTAAAATACACAACTTATGTCATATACATGTCTTTTGTTGAGTGAACGGTTTTCGAGATATTGCTTGTTATTTCCTTAAATTTTCCAATACTTATACTTTTTCTCAAATTCGTTATTCATTTTTTTTATGTCCTGGACATGCAAAGAGAATGGAATGCGCCACATAGCAACCAGCGTTAAAATATTTGATTATCGCTTAAAAGCTACCATATTTCCCTTGCATCTACAAGAAAATTACCAATAAGATTGACATCTCGATATCTCGATTAACATGAAGTATATGGAGAAAAGGCGTTTGTAAAATTAGATTGTACAAGAGTAGAGAAAGTCATGTGAGTGTAACACATCAGATTTTTTTGTCTTGGATATGCAAAGAGTATTAATCTGTGGGAAAGGGAATGGTGCTGCACTTAGCAACCAGCTATTAAGAGATATGTATGTGCTTAAAGGCTACTGTATTTCCAAATTGCCCTTGTAAATATATTATCCCCTTATATCTACAAGAAACTTAGCAATAAGATAGAATCTGTAAATGTTTATTTCGATTAACATGAAGTAGATGGAGAATAAGAGTGTGTAAAAATAGTTTGTACAAGAGTAGAGAAAGTCATGTGAGTGTAACACATCAGATTTTTTATGTCCTGGAGATGCAAAGAGAATGGAATGCGCCACATAGCAACGAGGGTTAAAATATTTGACTATCGCTTAAAAGCTACCATATTTCCCTTGCATCTACAAGAAAATTACCAATAAGATTGACATCTCGATATCTCGATTAACATGAAGCATATGGAGAATAGGCGTTTGTAAAATTAGATTGTACAAGAGTAGAGAAAGTCATGTGAGTGTAACACATCAGAGTTTTTTTTAGAAAAAGCTCCTGTGTGTGTCTGTGAACAGCATAACTCAAAAACGAAGACTCGGATCAACACCAAATTTAGTATTCAAGTTCTATACGGTCCAAATGTGCGACACGAAGATTTTCAAGAAAATTCTCCCACCCTAAACTACCCTTAACGTGGAACACTTTTCCAAAATATATTTTCTAAACAATGGCTCTAACGATTTTATTAAAATGCCACATATTTAAGAAATTTACACGACAAACAAAACGTTCATTTTGAATTTTCTGGGAATAGCCTTGAAATTCTCTTCATTCGGAAGGAATTGTGTATAATCTTGTATAATTGGTAAACGTTAGGCGATATACGAAAACGTACTACACGAGAAAGTAGATCTCTTGAAAACATACAATTTATTTCAAATAACGTTTTTGTGGCATCAACCATTTACAAGGTATCCGTTATTAATGGTTCTAATTGTTCAATGTTTAGCCATTGTTTTTAAGTCTTGTCAACATTCAGCTGTTTCTCGCGATGTCATGGAAACTATGGAATTTTAAGGCCAGCGTATAGCGTTCAGTTCTTAAACATTTGATTATTGCTGTTCCCTTTGTGTCTATAACAAATGTATCCACAAAAGTTTATTTGGATTAAAAAGAAGTTGCTATAAAACTAAGCTTTAGTAAGACTAGTTTGTATACCCACTAACATCCGATAGAGGGTACAGAAAGTCATGTGAATATATCACATTAATTTTTATCATAATTGTTTTTACTGTTTTGAAAAATCGCTCCACATGATGCGATTATTATTTTGAAAAATTAATATTTTATAATTAAACCACTTAATAATATGCATATTTAATTTTTAATTAATCAACTAGTTTGGGGGAAAACAGATAAATATGAGTTTTGAATGTTTAGCTTAAAGTTTTAAGATACCTTCCTTTCTGCATTCTTAATCATAGATTTCCACAGAACCATTCGATATTTCTCATAAAGAACCTCAGTTCTAATTTAAAAAAGGGGGAAGCGGTGTGTGATCATGGGGTAAGTAAGCTATGTAAGAAAAAAAATTTGATGTGATAGATTTACAGGAGTTTCTCTACCCTCTATCTTTATTAGTGGGCATAAAAACTATTCTTACTAAAACTTATTTTTCTATCTACTACGTTAAAATCCAAATAAACCCCTACAAAAATAGCACATTAAGTATTTCATTATAGATAAAAAGAGAACAGCGACAGTCAAATGTTTAGGAACTGGAAGCTATATGCCGGCCTTAAATTTCATACTGAAAATTTCAACTGAAAATCGATGATACTGACAAGTATTGAACAATTCGAACTTTTAATAACATATCTCAGAAACGGTTATGCCACAGAAAAACTTATTTTAAGTAAATTGTGTGCTTTAAAGAGATCTACATTTTTTGATGATACGTTTTCGTCTAACGCTTAACGTTTAACTGTTATACAAGATTATACGAAATTCTTTCCGAACGAAGAGAACTTCTCAAGCTATTTTCAGAAAATTAAGATATACATTTTATTTGTCATGTAAATATATTTAATATATATTTTTATCAAACATTTTATTCATTTTTTAAAAAACAAAATTTTCGAGAAATTTTTCATATAAAGGGAGTTGGGGTTAGGGAAGTTTTCTTGAAAATCTTGGTGTTACATCTTTGGAAGGCACAGAACTCAAATACCAAGTTTCGTACTTATCCGTTTTTTGAGTTATGCTGTTCACAAACACAGACACACACACACACACACACACACACACACACACACACACACACACAAGGACCGTTTTCTAAAAATGATTTTTTTTTTATTCAGGATGCCTCAAAACATGTATTCCGTTGAAACGTCGGTATCTAATTTTTGGGTGAAATGCAATACCTTCTCTACCTACCATGCAGAGAAAGTATGTAAGTAGAAAAACTAAACATTCACATGAAATGAAAAGTTACTAATGAATGCCTGTACCTATATAAAATGCCGATGCATATCAATTTCCAAGAAGTCGGTTATTCACAAACACTGGTTAACCATGAACCATGCAAGGAAAATTTAACTTCTTAATTATGGGCATTTAATGTAAATAAACGTTAATTTCCGGGAAATATACCAAATAAGGTTGCACAACGTACGAACAGGGAAATGCAATTAAGAATAGTATACTTGTGCAACAGTTACGTAGATCTATTACACTTTGATTTTACTCCCTGATATATCCAACACAGTACTTCATATACTGTGCTTTTTCTGGTCTGTAATAATGTTAACATTTTTACTTTCTCTACTACGTATACTAAGTAGGGGAAGTATTGTATTCCACCCAAAAATTCGATACCGAGATTTCACCGGAAATATATGTTTTGCTTCCCCCTGAATCTTAAAAAAAGCATTTTTGGAAACATGTCCGTGTGTGTGTGTGTGTGTGTGTGTGAACAGCATAACTCAGAAACGAACAGTCGGATAAACACCAAACTTGGTATTTAGGTTCAGTATCTTCCAGAGATGCGACACGAAGGTTTTCAGGAAAATCTCCCCATCACAGATTACCCTTTACATGGAACAATTTTCGAAAATTTTAATTTTCTGAAAAATGGCTCTAACGATTTTGATTAAAATATCATATGTTTAAGATATTTTCATGATAAATGAAATGTATATCTCGAATTTTCTGGGAATGTCTCCCAAAGTATTCTTCATTGTGAACGACTTTAGCATAACTGGTAAACCATAAGAGATAGACAAAATTTTACTGCACAAAACATGTAGATCGCGTTAAAATACACAATTTATATCATATACATTTTTTTAATTGAGTGAACCATTTTCGAGATATTGCTTTTTATTCCCTTAAATTTTCCAATACTTGTACTTTTTCTCAAATGGGAATTCGTTATTCTTTTTTTTTGTCCTGTTAATGCAAAGAGAATGGAATACTCCACATAGCAACCAGCTCTTAAAATATTTGACTATGGCTTAAAGCCTACCAATTCCCCCTTGCATCTACAAGAAAATTAGCAATAAGATTAGCATCTCTATATCTCGATTAATATGAAACATATGGAGAATAAGTATTTGTAAAAATAGTTTGTACAAGAGTAGAGAAAGTCATGTGAGTGTAACACATCAGATTTTTTTTATCTCCTGGACATGCAAAGACAATGGAATGCGCCACATAGCAACCAGCGTTAAAATATTTGACTATCGTTTAAAACCTACCATATTCCCCTTGCATCTACAGAAAATTATCAATAAGATTGACATCTCGATATCTCGATATCTCGATTAACATGAAGCATATGGAGAATAAGCGTTTGTAAAAATAGTTTGTACAAGAGTAGAGAAAGTCATGTGAGTGTAACACATCAGAATTTTTTTTAGTTTAACGTCCTCTAAACTGGTAGGTCATATAGAACGATGAATGAAATGGGTGGAACGATGCTTATATGAGCCCGGGGACCATAGTGTTTAGCGTTCAACATTCGACGTTTCAGGATAAAGAAAAACCCCGGAAAAATCTTACTCGCATAACTCACCCTAGCCGAGATTCTAACTGGAGGACCTCTTGAATGTGAGGCAGACACGTTACCCCCACAGCACAAGGTGGGCAAAATAGTTGTTAGTCTTATTTACCAAGTGTTAAATAAACTCATTTCTTTTATTTGATTGAATTTCTTTAAGTTTTTAAATAAAAAATACCCTTCGACAAGCAAGTGAAACATTTGTATCTAGCAGTTGCTGTAGCTGGTTGGCATTTTCTTCAAGCATAAACAAGTAAACGTTTATTCAAACATATTTATTTTCTTTTATTCTTTCACTCAAAATTAAATACATTTCATTAAACATTTTGATGTAGATGCACAAAAGAAATACTTAGAAATTAAGTAAATAAATCCTGTGGCGCCACATTCCGCAAAGGGGCTGGGTCTGCCAACCCGACTGCCTCCTCATGCCCATTTGTGCACGGCAGATGTGGGCGATCATCCAACCGATACGGAGAGGTGATGTGGCCAGCCTCAAGCATTCCCCAGCCGGAAAGTAGACTCACGAGACAAGGACCGCTGCCTATCGCAGCTCCTCACTTTCCTCACGATGCTGAGTGGGCACCGGTTCTATACCCGGGACGTAACGAAACGAAGCCAGGAGCATTCTGTGGTCGGGAACCAGAGCAGCACGCTCTAGCCTACTGCGCCACGGCGCAGGATTTGGGAATTAAACACCGATAGAAAATTGTAATCTCATTCTCGTTAGGGAGTAACCTTTCTTCGGAAGCTTTTCCTGAAACGGGTTATTTACATAAAATTAAACATACTTACATTCTACGCCTGACATGTTGCACACATAATGATGTTCAAATCAAAATCGCTACAGGTATTTTCAAGAAGATAAAAAAAAAACGATATAAGATTTTCTATATAAAGAGTTGTTTAGTGAGGGCTAATTTCCTAAAATTCTCCACCTTGCATTACTGGGAGTATTCAAGCGTGGAATATGATAGTAGTAATTCTGTTTCTGAATTATCCTTTTGATAGATATGCGACGCATAACTTTTAATTTCAGGGAGCATCTAAATTATGATGCCCAGTGTTGCTTCTGTATTAAATTTATTAGTGGAATGCAGTACCTCCACTATCTGAGGTAACGTGGTAGAGAACGCAATATATTTTGTGACAATAGATGAATTTCAGCACATAAAAATGGGAAAAATAAAGTTAAAAAGTTATTATTGTTTTTTTTTCACAGACCTGTCCTAATGTTTCTAACATGAATTTATCGAATCCCTGCCCTTATATATCAGATAAACAGTGTAGTCGAGAAGAAACAAAACCTTTGCACTTAAACATATCTCCTGTCCAATATTTGTTGTGTGATATGTAAGCAATTGTCTAAAGACTATGCAATACTCATTCAGCGCTCTGTTCTTGTTGTGTGCTTTGTGTATTTGTGTACATTTAAATGGTTCTAATAGATTTCGAAAGGTTATTTTGTGCTGCTTGCCGTCAGAGATAATGGAAACTTGTAGACACATGTAAAAGCACTGTCTCTCTTGAAATTTATGTTTTCCATTATTATGATTAAATATTGGTCTCTAGGTTACTAACATCGGGAGACAAAGATAGCCTAAGATGAAACATATTGTGATTATTCCTTGAAATTACGCCGTGACATTTTCCGAGTAGATTTCTAGTCTATACTTTCTTAAACACACACCATTCTTTAAAACGAGTCTGCGCTGCTTCGCATAAACTTCTTGACTTTTCGGTAATAATTCTGCAGTTGCTACACTAGCAGCATCAACTGATATTTCTTTGGGCTCTTCAAAAACATCCCTTTTAAATTATACTTAACATTGCAGTCAATATAAACGAAGCAACGTTACTATGATTTCCTGCGGATATGTGCATATGCCCTAATAAACTAGTTCTATTAAATAAAACGAGACAATTTAATCCCAATCAAGGAAAAACAGTACATACACCGTAAGATAGAAAGCATTATATGCTCGGTAATATTTCAGCCAGTCTTTCAAATGTAAGGACGTCATCGGACTTGAAAATTGCTTGAAAATTTCCGATTCTTTTTTTTCCCCTTCCTTTTCTTTCGCATAGGTCGCTACTGTGACTTGATTTATTCCACCTTGTATACGGTATGCATTTGAACGTTGTTTCTGCATGTTGTACGCCACTAAGTACTAATTGTTTAATCTGAAATATTCAGTCATTCATTATCTGTTTACCCTCCTCTTATGTAGGACTTACACCCCCCAGGACTTACAAGCGGGTGCCTGGGGTCAGAGGCCCGTCGAGGATCAGACACTCATGGATCAGACGGAGCATCCAGGATGGGTGATCAGCCCGATGCCTTAATCTGAAATAATTTCTAGATAATTATGTATCCTGAATAACGCAATCTGCATAGAGGAATCACCTATTAATAAATACTATAATGTATAAAGTATATCTGCAAATTTATAATGGGTAAAGAAAGTTGTGTAGTTGCACCAATAAGATTTTTTATATTACTTTCTGTATAAAGTCTTTAATAGTCCATTAAAACAACTTTGTAGAATCATTGGTAACGATATTTTATTTTGATCCATTTTATTTTAAAAACATTTGCACTGCTAAATACCGTCTCTATTCACCATCATAAAAATAAGATATTATAAGATAGTGTGAGTAATATTACTGTTTTATTGAGATTATAAAACCTATTTCATTTATACTAATTGATATTGCTTTTAAAATGGAGGAGACAATACCCACAAATAATACTTCTTCCGTAAGATCACGTGTTTGTCACATTCCAATTTAAATTAATTTTAATTCGTTGTGAGTTATAACGTTGTTTAACCGAATAGGTCAGCCAGTAAATCCTAACATAGCAATCTTATTCTTGCTGGAACTTAAGAATTTATCTGTGAATTTAACTTTTGCTGAGTCTCTCACTGTACATATTCCGCCAAAGTATGTACCCAGGTGTTCAGCCCCACCACAAAACAAACAGTTTCTCCCGCCAGAATCATCAGTCATTTTCTATGTCTTGCAACCTCTCAAGTCTAAAACTTATGTCATTCCTGATCTTTCCTTTCTGCCTCTCTTTACCCCAATTCAGCTGTATTTCATTTGCTAGGCTTAGAGATTACTTTACGTTATTAAAACAATAATAAAAATCTGATGTGTTACACTCACATGACTTTCTCTACTGTTGTACAAGCTATTTTTACAAACGCTTATTCTCCATCTACTTCATGTTAATCGAGATAAACATTTGCAGACTCTATCATATTGCTAATTTTCTTGTAGATGTAAGGGAATATATATATATTTACAAGGGCAGTATAAAAATACAGTAGCCTTTAAGCACATGCATATCTCTTAATAGCTGGTTGCTATGTGCAGCACCATTCTCTTTACCACAGATAAATACTCTCTGTATATCCAATACAAAAAATGAATAACGAATTCCCATTTGAAAAAAAGTGTAAGTATTGGAAAATTTAAGGGAATAACAAGCAATATCTCGAAAATGGTTCACTCAACAAAAAAATGTATATGACATAAATTGTGTATTTTAACGATATCTACATTTTTTGTGTAGTAAACGTTTGTCTATCTCTTATGGTTTACCAGTTATGTAAAAGTCGTTCACAATAAAGAATACTTTTGGAGTCATTCCCAGAAAATTCGAGATATACATTTCATTTGTCATGAAAATATCTTAAAACATATGATATTTTAATCAAAATCGTTAGAGCCGTTTTTGAGAAAATTAAAATTTTCGAAAAATGTTCCATGTAAAGGGTAATCTGGGGAGGGGGATTTTCTTGAAAACCTTCGTGTCGCATCACTGGAAGACAGTGAACCTAAATATCAAGTTTGGTGTTTATCCGACTGTTCCTTTCTGAGTTATGCTGTTCACAGACACACAGAGAGACAGACACACACACGGACATGTTTCCAAAAGTGCTTTTCTTGGATTCAGGGGGCCTCAAAGCATATATTTCCGGTGAAATCTCAGTATCGAATTTTTGGGTGGAATACAATACTTCCCCTACTTACTATATGTAGTAGAGAAAGTTAAAATATATAGATGTCTGGTAGAAGCGCGAGAATTCGAAATAACAAAAACAAATCTCTAATGCTGGTACAATCATAAATGTAAAGAAGCGAAGAAAAAAGCTGAAATAACGCTTAAGGTATAAAGAAGAGAGGATGCACTGAGGAAAACCGTCTTTCGTATGTCCAAGCTAGCAAGCAATATAAATATACATTGGTAAGTGTAAACTCCAATGGCAAAACAGCATAGTGGTGGCTTTAAGAATATCAACAGAAAAGAGAGATTTGGTAAACATGTGGAAGGTGGTTAAGAATATTAAAGTAGGAAAACGGAAAAACACAAATATTAAAGCGGGAACATGGCTAACGTATTTAATAGCGTCCATATTTATTTGTTGTGCGTTTGTATTTAAAGTAACGCTTTTAATTATACACACTGCTTTGCCTTTAGACCTTTTATATGCATCGCTCTAAAGTCCTGTGCATATGACCTCTGTTGTATAGTCATTAGCTAATTTGTAAATTCACTAAGCATGCATCCGCCTTTATAGTACTTGTACCATTGTCAGTGTATATGATGAAGTAGCTTGTACTGCTGTTTCTTATTCCCCACGTTGCCCAAGGTTATTATGCCGTAGAATGCATTTAAAAATAGCTTAGCCATTTAGGGTAACACTAGCTTAGGTTTAGTTTTATTAATATCCAACTCGATACCTATAATATTTTAAAGGGTGTAACAACAAATACAGCTACAGATACAATTAAAGTCATAAAAATCTGATGTGATACACTCACATGACTTTCTCTACCCTGTATCATTTAATAGTGGGTATAAAACTTATTTTTCTATCTACTACATTTTAATTCAAATAAAACCTTCCAGAAATAGCTACATTACACATTTCGTTACAGATTCAAAGGTAACAGCGATGGCCAAATGTTTAAGAACTGGACGCTATACCCTGGCCTTAAAATTCCATACTGTTTCCATGCAATCGCGAGAAACAACCGAATGTTGAAAGGACTTTAAAGAATGCTAAGTAGTGAACAAATCAAACCTCTAATAACGGATATTTCAGAATTGGCTTATGCCACAAAAAAGACTTATTTGAAGTACGTGATGTATTTTAAAGAGATTTTTTTGTAGTGGTTTTCGTCTATCGCTTAACGTTTAGCAGTTCTAAAAGATTATACAAAATTGTTTCCAACTGAAGTGGGCTTAACAGGCTATTTCGAGAAATGCAAGATATAAATTTTATTTGCCATGTAAATGTCTTTAATATATTGTATTTTAGTCAATATCGTTAGAGCCATTTTTTAGAAAATAACAAATTAAAAAAAATTCCATGTAAAGGGTAGTTGGGGTGGAGGGATTTTCTTGAAAACATTCATGTCGCATCCTTGGAAAGTACTGAACCTAAATACCAAGTTGTTTTCGTTTTGAGTTATGCTGTTCACACACACACACACACACACACACACACACACACACACACACACACACACACACACAAACGGACCTTTTTTAAAAATCTGATGTGTTGTACTCACATGACTTTTCTCTACCCTTGTACAAACTACTTTTACAAACGCTTATTCTCCATTTACTTCAATGTTAATCGATATAAACATTTGCAGAAACTTACTTCTTGTAGATGGTAGGCTTTAAGCGATAGTCAAATCTTTTAAGAGCTGGTTGCTATGTGGAGCATTTCATTCTCTTTGTATGTCCAGGACATAAAAAGTGAGAAAAAGTGTAAGTATTGGAAAATTCAAGCAAATAACATGGAAACGATTCACTGGAGGAAAAATTATATTATATATATAATATATATGACGCAACATTGTGTGTTTTAACGAGATCTACTGTTTTTTTTTTTGTAGTAACACTTTGTCTCTCTCTTGCGGTTTACGAGTTATGCGAAAGCCATTAGAATGCAGAGGACTTTTTGGGACTTTCCCTGGAAATTCTAGATATACATTTAATTTTCCATGAAAATATCTTAAACACATATTTTAATCAAAATCGTTAGAGCCATTTTTGAGAAAATTAAAATTTTCGAAAAATGTTCCATGTAAAAGGTAGTCTGGGTTGGGGGATTTTCTTAAAGTATCGTAAATAAGAGAAGTATTGCATTCCACCCAAAAATTCGATACAAGATTTCACCGGAAATACATGTTTTGTGGTGCCCTAATCCAAATAAAGCATTTTGGAAGCATGTTCGTGTGTGTGTCTGTCTGTCAGTAAACAGCATAACTTAAAAACGAAAAGTCGGATAAAACTCAAACTTAGTATTTTAGTTTAGTATCTTCCAAGGATGCGACACGATGGCTTAGATAGGTCGAAGAATGAGTAGAGGTGGATTAATATGTTCCACTACTCTCTCGCTATCGTGGAACAAGTAGAAGGGCGAAAGGGGTGTTTAAAGATACCTCATAGCTACGTGCTGGAAGATAGATCGTTGGGGGTACACCATGGTGATTGTTCATAAAACTATTGGCATACTTGGAGACGGACTCGTGTGAACCCCCTTAAAAGCGAAATAGCGATGGAGTATTTCATGCTCCATCGAGTAGGCGTAAAACGATGAAATACGACATTGCCATGAGAGTCATGGCTATTTCAGTTGCATCGTTTATTAATTGCACGTAGAAACAAAGGCTTTTAAATATAATGATGAGCACATGACTCGGAAGTAATGCACGCATTACTCATACAGCCACTGAGCGGGATGGCTCAAGCGGCAACGTCTGTGGCCCGCACTCGGGAGTTCTCGGAATCGATCCTGGGGGACCGCCCACTCTGGCCCATGAGCTTTTCTGGTTTCCCCGGGTCGCCACGCGAATCCTGGGGTGGTTCATCTTCTACCAGAATCTCTTTCTTCTCATTCTGTGTGTTCATCATCTTCCTTGTTATCAACTTCAGGGTTGTAGGACCAGGCGATGGTGTTCGGGAGTTGTGTTTGGACGGTGGCCTGCGCTCTGTAAAGATTTCTTCCCTGACGCCGCTGCGGTATCGCTGCTCCATTTCCAGGTAGGAATCACCCCTGAAGATTTTAGGTGGACTTAAAACTCATTCTGTAGTAATGTAGCCAAACGTTCTGATCGAAAGGTTTGGTTTCGTTCTCTGGTATTTACGATATGCATTTTTCCGAAGAACCATTCTTTGAATTACTCACCGGTAGTTATTACTTTCTCTACTACGTATAGTAAGTAGGGGAAGTATTGTATTCCACCCAAAAATTCGATACCGAGATTTCACCGGAAATACATGTTTTGAGACCCCCTGAATCCAAAAAAAGCATTTTTGGAAACATGTCCGTCTGTGTGCGTGTGTGTGTGTCTGTCTGTGAACAGCATAACTCACAAACGAACAGTCGGATAAACACCAAACTGGGTATTTAGGTTCAGTATCTTCCAGAGATGCCACACGAAGGTTTTCAAGAAAATCCCCCCACCCCAGATTACCCTTTACATGGAACATTTTTCGAAAGTTTTAATTTTCTCAAAAATTGCTCTAACGATTTTGATTAAAATATCATATGTTTAGGATATTTTCATGACGAATAAAATGTATATCTTGAATTTTCTGGGAATGTCTCCAAAAGTATTCTTCATGGTGAACGACTCTTGCATAACTGGTAAACCATAAGAGATAGACAAAATTCTACTACACAAAAAATGTAGATCACATTAAAACACACAATTTATGTTATATACATGTTTTTGTTGAGTGAACCATTTTCGAGATATTGCTTGTTATTCTCTTAAATTTTTCAACACTTATTTTCTCAAATGGGAATTCGTTATTCATTTTTTTTTGTCTTGGATATGCAAAGAGTATTAATCTGTGGCAAAGGGAATGGTGCTGCACCTAGCAACCAGCTATTAAGAGGTATGTATGTGCTTAAAGGCTACTGTATTTCTATATTGCCCTTGTAAATATATATTCCCCTTACATCTACAAGAAAATTAGCAATAAGTTAGAGTCTGCAAATGTTTATCTCGATTAACATGAAGTAGATGGAGAATAAGCGTTTGTAAAAATAGTTTGTACAAGAGTAGAGAAAGTCATGTGAGTGTAACACATCAGATTTTTTCAAACTTAGAACTAATGCAAACCAAAATAACTGTTCATCGTACTTTGATCGTTGCAAAGTTAAAAGTATCTATACTGAAAATGGATGAAGTAAAACATTTTCCAACACCTCCGTGGAAATTAGCAAACTCGTATCTAAAATTGTATTATGCCTGCACTGAAATAGCAAGAATTTTAAATTGGTATGATGGCGTTTATTATTATTATTATTATTATTATTATTATTATTATAAGCAAGAAATATTTGCGGATAAAAATTAAGTCCAAAGAATATTATAAAACAAGCCTGCATAGGGAAGGTCATTATCTAAAAGAATACAATAAAACCTGTTGGTTGTAAAGAGCATGTACCAGCTAAGTTCGTGTTACATCATTATACGTTCAGTTGTAACAACTTTGATTGTATTAAAAACCCAAGAATTAAAGCGCATATTTAATTCACCAATCCTTGAGTAGACAACACATTTAACTACCCTGGAAATATTTATATACGATTTAATACAACAGTCACGCTTTAATCAATCCAAGGTCTTTCGCGGTAACTCATGTAGGACGTTGTGATATGATTAGTATGTATGTATGTAACGAGACGTCTAAGAGTCCTGGCCCCGAACAGTTGACTAAAGATAATGGGACCTTGGATTTAGAAGTAATTATATTTATTATTCTTTTAGAATATGCAAATATGCATAGAACCAAAATAAATAACGCGTTCGGGAGTTGGGAAAAAAGCTTAATATTACCGTCAACGAACTTCAAAAGTTGGAAATAAATTAAATCACAAAAGCTACGTATAGAACAAACCAAAAATAAAACAAATAATGAATTGACGAAAGCAAGATCGAACTTATCTGGTGAAGACATGGACAAAAGCTTTGTTGAAGTCGATAACTATTTCAACAAGAACTTAACTCTACAAGTAGATATCGAAAACGTAGAGATGTGAGTGATGAAGCTAAAACAAAACAACATTCCTCTTCCAAAAATCCCAAAGATGCACATGCATTTTCATATTCATAGATTCAAACGTGTTTCGTGTTGTGCTTTAATTTTCCAAAATTTAATTATTCTTTTACCTTTTAATTTATTCATAAACCAAATATTCAAAATAATGAATTTCAAAATATTATGTTCTTCGATTTAGTGTTTTAAGTACACCAAATACAACATTTTTCTTTTTGAGTAAGCTTAAAATATAGAATTGAAACTAGATAACCCGTGCCAAAAAAACAACTCTACATTTCATAAATTGTTATTCACGACTATTTAAATACTGAACTTTACTGAATTACGCTAATATAGAATGTGCAATCCTAAATCAAATTTGAATGTAATTGTAATCGTAAAAGTTATTAATTATATAAATTGAGACCATAATATTTTATAGACAATCTCTCTCCCTCTGTTTATAATTACAGTAATTAAAGACAATAATCGATATTTACACAAAGGCATAGTTCTCGAATCTTAAGGTGTCTGACACCAGTATCTTCCTTATGTAATTAATGCTGTGAAGTTTTTTGTTTTCTTTTCTTTTTTGACTTTTAACTAATTGCAAATTCAAGAACCTTTCAATACCTATATTGATGCAAAAATCTGATGTCTTACATTCACATAACTTTCTCTATCCTCTATCGTTTATTAGTGGGTACACAAATTATTCATACCCAAGTTTATTTTTCTAATTACTACATTTTAATCTAAATAAACCTTTACAGAAACAGCTACATTACAAATTTCGTTATAGATACAAAGGGAACAGCGATAGTGAAATGTTTAAGAACTGGACGTTATATGCTGGCCTTAAAATTCATAGTTTCCATGCAATCGCGAGAAACAACTGAATGTTAAAAGGACTTTAACAGAATGACCAAGAAATGAAAAATTCTAACGTTTATTAACAGATATCTCAGAAACGGCTTATGCCAAAAAAAATACTTATTTGAAATAAATTATGTTTTAAAAGTTTTCATCTATCGCTTAAGTTTACGAGTTGTACAAGATTACACAAAATTCCTTCGAATGAAGAGGACTTCATAGGCTATCCCAGAAAATTAAAGATATAGTTATTATTTGTCATGTAAATATCTTCCATATATGGTACTTTTATCAAAATCGTTAAGAGCCATTTTTAGAAAATAAAAAATTTCGAAAAATGTTCCAAGTAAAGGGTGGTTTGGGATAGGAAGATTTTCTTGAACGTCTTTGTGTCGCATTTTTAGAAGATACTTTACCTGAACACCAAGTTTTGTATTTATCCGAATTTTCGTTTTTGAGTTATACTTTACACAGACACACACACACGCACGCACACACACACACACACACACGCGCGCGCGCGGACATGTTTCCAAAAATGCTTTATTTGGATTCAGGTATGTATTTCCGGTGAAGTATGGGCGTAGAATTTTTGGGTGGATATCGGTGAAATATTGGCATAGAATTTGTAGGTGAAATGCAATACCTTCTCTACCTACTAGGTACGTATAGAGAAAGTAGAAATACAGTTAACTCGCGGTGCCTCAGTGGCAACTTTTATTCAGTATTTATGTCTTCAGGCTAAGAAAAATCTGCTGAAAAGCCATGCTTAAGCAGTTCTCTCAATCGGGTTTGAAAGTTAGCTTTCAAAAATGCTATGATTTTCGTCATTAAGGTGAATATTATGACTAGCAAGAAAGACAGAATTAAACTAAAGTGATGACATTTGTCTTAGGCATGACAAACACTGAATAGTTTTATTATGTCATGCTTTGTGACAAACTTGGGAAGGGGTGGGGGTCTAGAAAATTTCTGGGTGGCCGTGTAGTAGCTAATATTTAAGATTTAAAAAAAATCATCAATTTGTTGGGGCAAATAATAGGGTTTGGTTTCTAGAAACATATCTGATATGATACATTTTTCTGTCTACTACATTTTTATCCAAACAAACCTTTGCAGGAATAGCTACATTACACATTTCGTTAGGATACAAAGAGAACAGCGATAGTCAAATGTTTAAGAACTGGACGCTGTATGTTGGCCTTAAAATTCCACACAGTTTCCATGCAATCGCGAGAAACAACTGAATGTTGAAAGGACTTTAAAGAATGCCCAAGAAATGAACAATTCAAATCATTAGTAACGGATACCTCAGAAATGGCTTATGCCACAAAAAGTTTGAAATAAATTGTGTGTTTTAAAGAGATCTACATATTTTGTGTGGTACGTTTTCGTCTATCGCTTAAGGTTTACCAGTTATACAAGATTATACAAAATTCCTTCCAAATGAAGAGGGTTTCAAAGGCTATTCCCAGAAATTTCAAGACATACTTTTATTTGTCATATAAATATCTTTAATATCTGGTGTTTTAATCAAAATCGTTAGAGCAGTTTTTTAGAAAATCAAAACGTTCGAGAAGCGTTCCCTGTAAAGAGTAGATGGCGTGGGGGATTTCTTGAAAATCTTCATGTCGCATCTTTGAAAGGTACTGAATCTAAATATCAAGTTTGGTATTTATCCGACTTTTCGTTTTTAAGAAATTATGCTGTTCACAAACACAGATACAGACATACACTCGGGCCGTTTTCTAAAAATGCGTTTTTCTGGTTTCAGGGAGCCTCAAAACATGGTATATTTCCGAATTTTTGGGTGCAATACAATACTTCCCCTACTTACCATGCGCAGTAGAAAAAGTAGAAACACTGAGAACATGTCCGTCGCTCTGTTGTTCAACACACACCACTCTTTCTCCGATACCTTGCACAACTTTCTGTAGATACTTAAATCTTTTCCATGAATAATTTACATATTTCTTTGTTTTCTCTACTACGTATAGTAAGTAGGGGAAGTGTTGCATTCCACCCAAAAATTAGATACCGAGATTTCGCCGTAATTACATGTTTTGAGGCCCCCTGAATCCATATAAAGCATTTTTGCAAACATGTCCGTGTGTGTGTCTGTGTGTCTCTCTGTGGACAGCATAACTCAAAAACGAAAAGTAGGATAAATACAAAAATATTGGTATTTAGATTCAATACCTTCCAAAGATGCGACACGAAAATTTTCAAGAAAATCCCCACATCCCATACTATGCTTTACATGGAAGATTTTTCGAAATTTTTGTTTACTAAAAATGGCTTTAACGTTTGTTTTATTAAAATATCCTATATTAAAGATATTTACAAGAGGAATAAAATGTATATTATGAATTTACTGGGAGCAACCACTTCATTTGAAAGAAACTTTAGATATACCTGTATAATTGGTAAACGTTAAGTGATAAGACGAAAACAAAACATGTAGATCTATTTAAAACACACAATTTATTTAAAATAACTTGGTTTTTTTGCGGCATAAGCCATTTCTGAGATAGCCGTTATTAAAGGTTCGAATTGTTTATTGCTTGGTCATGCTTTTATAAAGTCCTGTCAACATCCAATTGTTTCATGCGATTGCGTGGAACCAGTATGGCATTTTAAAGCCAGCATATAGCGTCCAGTTCTTAAATATTTTACTATCATTGCTCCCTTTGCATCTATGACGAAATGTGTAATGTAGCTATTTCTGCAAAGGCTTACTTGGATTAAAATGTAGTAGACAGAAAAGTGAGCTTTAGTAAGTGTAGTTTGTATACCCACTAATAAACGATAATAAACAGAAAAATGAGCTTTAGTAAGAAAAGTTTGTATACCCACTAATAAACGATAATAAACGGTATAGAAAGTCATGTGAACGAATCACATCAGACTTTTTAGAACCTGGATGTATCAGATGATTGTAATATTACTTCATCTAGCCATGACCATTCTACTAACTACTATCAGCTGATTTGAAATCGCACCGTAGTCTGCTTACCTCGTTAGCCACAGGTGGTCGAAAGATAAACTAGCATACAGTACAACAAATGTAAAATACTCTGGACAAGATAAACAAGCTGTCAGAGAATCAGTTTTTTTCTTAAGCTATAGGAATTTGCTTTTTCACAAAATAAATAATAGTAAAAAAAGTTCTAATCTTCATTATATATTTGGTAAGCCCTCTAGTTTATAGCTGATTTATATATGACGATAATACACAGAATGGCAGGACGTTCTTTTCAAATAGGCAATGCAGGTTAATCTTTGGCGATCATGTCTGACAAAGCATTTTCCAACATTATAGCCACCGTCATCTCTAGATTCTAATCCTACTGACGTTGGTTTTGGGGTTGCTTTAAAGAGCGACTTTTCGTTCGTTGTCTAACAATGGATATTGTTAAACAACATATCACAAAATTTATATATAGACAGTAAGCATTGAGCAATGGAAATATTAAATTGAAGTAAAATAACAAATGTTGTTGAAAATTTTGGTAAATTTGTTAATTCTGCGGCACCTATATGTCACTATATAGTTGTGCGGGTTCTAGTTTTGTTATATAAGTATGACTCGACACATGTGCCCAGCAATTCTGAAATCTATTAGAAGAAAACTTAGTGCTTGAAGAAAAAATCTGATGTGTTACACTCACATGACTTTCTCTACTCTTGTACAAACTATTTTTACAAACGCTTATTCTCCATATGCTTCATATTAATCGAGATGTCAATCTTATTGGTAATTTTCTTGTAGATGCAAGGGGAATATGGTAGGTTTTAAGCGATAGTCAAATATTTTAACGCTGGTTGCTCTTTGGCGCATTCCATTCTCTTTGCATGTCCAGGACATAAAAAAAATGAATAACGAATTTGAGAAAAAGTATAAGTATCGAAAAATTTAAGGGAATAACAAGCAATATCTCGAAAACGGTTCACTCAACAAAAGAAATGTATATGACATAAATTGTGTATTTTAACGCGACCTACATTTTTCGTGAAGTAAAATTTTGTCTATCTCTTATGGTTTACCAGTTATGCAAAAGTCGTTCACAATGAAGAATACTTTTGGAGACATTCCCAGAAAATTCGAGATATACGTTTCATTTCCCATGACAATATCTTAAACATATGATATTTTAATCAAAATCGTTAGAGCCATTTTTGAGAAAATTAAAATTTTCGAAAAATGTTCTATGTAAAGGGTAGTCTGGGGTGGGGAGATTTTCTTGAAAACCTTCGTGTCGCATCTCTGGAAGATACTGAACCTAAATACCAAGTTTGGTGTTTATCCGACTGTTCGTTTCTGAGTTATGCTGTTCACAGACACACGGACATGTTTCCAAAAATGCTTTTTTTGGATTCAGGGGGTCTCAAAACATGTATTTCCGGTGAAATCTCGGTATCGAATTTTTGGGTGGAATACAATACTTCCCCTACTTACTATATGTAGTAGAGAAAGTAAAAATTCTGGAGCCCAGCCAGGAATCTAAACCAGGGGTCTGCGCACAGGAGAATCATATTCTGCCGATTGCAATACGGGGCCAGTCCGTACATTGGCATAGTGTACGGCACAAACACATGCTAACTCAGAAAGTGTATGTGCATTAGATTCTTGCCTTTACCGTTTTAGGCTTGAAAACAGAACACACTCGATAAATAAAGTAATAACCATTTTTTCCCGCGAAAGCTCTATTGAATATCCAATTAAGAGGTCATACTCCGAAGGTGTTTGAAATGGATGGAATATCCATATTTGAAGACACGCAAGTTTGATCATATTTTTAATCATAAGTAGATGGCATACTAGAAATATACAGAAATGGTAATAGTAAATGAAATGAATGGTCTGGATGCCATAATTTAACACAGGTCATGTGGGCTCTGGCTTATTAAAATTGCGGTACGACACTATGACTATACTAAATAAAACCTGCTACAGTATTGTCACATGAGGCAGTATTTTATATCACAACACTGTGAATGCCAGAGTGATTGTAGTGTAACTTAACATTATTGTATGACAATGATTTGAGATGTTTGTTAATTATAAGCATTGTTAGGAAATAAGTTTACACGGCCTCTCTGAAACTGACAATAAGAGCGGGCAACAATGTAGCGAGAGGGTGAGTTGTTTATTAATTAGAAGAGGCAAGCAAATGACGTCAGATTAGCGCGCTTTTCTTAGAAATGGAGGGAATATCTTCCCTAGAGCATATGTGTTCATAATTTTGATTGGATATAAAAATAGACGCTAATGTTGGCGCGTTTTATTAACCAATAGCAGCTCTGTTATAATGTTTAGGCATATTGGGGTGAGGGAGTATAAATTCCGTGCCAGAGACGGGTAACGCGCAGTTTGACAGAATAATTCACAAGGCAAACGTCGTTCAGTCCAACAGAAGGATTCGCGGGTAATACGTCGTTCAGTCCAACAGAATCATACAAAGGTTATACGTCACACAGTTTAAGAGAATACGTCGCGCAATTCTACAGAATCTCTCGCGTTGTAAAGTTAGTTATAAATGTGAAATACGCAAATCAATAATGTGCAGCAAATAAGTGATTATAGTGATATCATAAAATATAACAGTTTCAGTCTGGCGTGTATCAAGAGTCAATATGTGAAATTAATTAATCGTGACGGTAATAAAAGTGTAAAAACAAATTCTTTTATAAGTGTTATCTTTCAATAACAAATCCTTTCCGTTTACACACCCTGTCCAAGAGATATGCTCGACTGAGTAGTAACAATAGCTAGCCGGAGGACAAAGAACCCAAATTTCAAACTAGTATACAATAACAGGCGCTCAGAAATAGATAACACGAAACCGCGACTCACATTATGCGTATAATTTGCACTACGTATTGATTTGTTCAATTAAAATATTCTTATGTCGGCTGTTCATAGTGTTAGTATTAGAAAAGTAAAATAAAGTATAATACCTCTAGATAGGTTTTAAAAGTATCTACGAATGTTCATATACTAAAAAGTAAAACACTAAATTACAACGTAATATGTATGACAACCTACGACATTTTCCTCCTTTTCTGCGTCATACTATGACGCAGAAATGTTTCGAGGCACCAAACAAAACAGGCTATACTTAGCTTTATAAAAACATTCTTGTTACATTTACATGACATTTTCTACCCATCATCGTTTATCTTTATACAGCTTTTACAAACTATTCGTACAAAAGCTTGTAAGGTACATATTAATGATTAAAGTTTGCAGAAATGGTTTCATTAGAAATTTATTGTAGGTAAAAGAGGAGCACAGTAAACAGAAGCAAAGGTCAAGTATTTAAAAGCGGGTCGCTATATGCTGGCCTTGAAATTCCATTCTCTTTGCATGACATTTCCAGAAACAACTGAATGGTGGCAGCATTTCCAAAATGACAAAGTAATGAAAAATTCAAAACAATAGCACATATCTCCGAAATGGCTGATGTTACAAACAAAATTATTTGAAATAAATTGTGTGTTTTAAAGACATCACCATGTTCTGTATAGTAAGTTTTTGTCTAACTCTCATGGCATACTAGTTATTAAGCTACGAATGACGAGGACTTCACACGCTATTTCCAGAAGATTCAAGATATTGTAGCGTGTATGTGTGTGCATTGTCGCGTCGGACACATTATTGCTTTGTAGCAACGATATTGTTGGGTATAATTATTTCGACTGGGGTTTTTGACGTGATATCTCTCCCCATCTCCTGGCCAGAGCTGGAGAGAGAAAAAGGAGGGAAGCGAGAGTTTCTAGTTTCTTTGTCCGGAAGTGTGGCGTGAGTAGAGCCAGTCAGCTGCAGTGTGTCTCTTCAGGGCGAATGTTGTGTATTGGAGCAGGCATGTTTCATGTGAGTGTGGAACATCTCCCTCCAATGTCTGTTCTTTAATCCTCTGTGAACGATGTAGTAACACCAAGTTTTAATATTTAATAAACCACAGGTAATGTGCGAGCCGGTGTATTTTTGTGATAATTATCCCACGCCTGCTTTAATATCTGCAGCTAAGATCCTGATCCTCTCGTTGCCTCTGAATCTACGTCTCCCAATGTTTATGCTGGGGTATCTAAATTTAATATCTAGCTGCAAAACCTTTTGGCCTTACTCCGCTAATAACAATATACATTTTATTTGTCATGTAAATATCGTAAGAGTGTGGTATTTTAATTAAAATCGTTAGAGGCATTTTTGAGAAAACCAAAATAACGAAACATTTTCCACGTAAGAGGTAGCTTGGGGTGGTGGAATTTCCTTGAAAATCTTTGTCGCATTCTTGAACTTAATATAAAGTTTGCTATTTATGCGATAAGTTTTTGTTATTGTTATGAAATTATAGTAAACCAAATAGCGCGCTGCAATTGTTAAGACTGTACAAAAATTTACAGAAAGCTCTGAATATCAGTGATTTGGTGAATGAACAAAATAAAACAATTGCACCAATCATATTTTGCAGAATCAACTTCTTATGGAAGACTACGACCTATGCAGTTATATCGTTGTGAATATTGTCATCTTGACTCCATCCGTGAAAGCCTATGTTCTCTCATTATCATCCTTGTTTGGAACCCAGGAGTCAACTAAAAAAAGAACACAACCTTCACCGCACAAAACTGACCGCATCAACCACGCCTTAAAATCATGTTCGCTGACTCGTGTGTTTATGCTTTCACATTATATAAAACCCAACTGACATGTTACCATGAAATCATCAATTTGATTAGAAAAAGACATACCTACATGTGCGGATGCAATGGATTACATTTACAAAAGCAAGCAACGCGATGTACCAGGCACCAATATTTCCCGTAATGCCAATTCTTCCTGAGTGGGTCTGTAATGAATCTGGATTGATTTATATTTAGTGTGTTGATAACTGTAATGTAAGAGAAGGGATTGCATGTTTGGGACTGGGGGTTTGGGGATCTAAAGGTTCTAGGGAGAAGGTGAATCATGGACTTTCTCCGATCTGAAGAAAGGAAGAGGATACGAAGCACATTTTATTTTATGTTTCTGGAACAGAATAGTGGAGATTAAAATTATTCAAACAAAAATATCTTAAAATGAATATAGAAATAGTGTGTAACTTTTTGAGATGTATCACAATTCAGTTACTAGGGGAATATTTACTCAAAGCTAAAAATAAATGCACATGGTCAACAGATAAATAATCATAGATTGTAAGAATTATTGTTTTGTAAGAACTGTTGTAGTTATATCTTGGTGAAGAACAAGTGTTTGTAATTTAGTTTGTAGCTTGGCACAAATAAATAAAATGTTTATGTATGCTCTGGAGTAAACTTATGCGTATTAATGACATTTCTTAGGCCTTTTCCTATTCTTATTTTCAAACACACAAATAGCTTACTGAGACCATAACGGAACCCTCCACACTAGTAACATGTAGCTGAAAGAAAAGTGATATATGTACATTGTCTATTATCCTTTTTTCTTTCTTTCTAAGAAGTAGTCATAAAACTCGTAAATCATTTGGATATGCCAGGCCTAGAGCAAGGACATAATGTTTGCGTTTCCTGTCATTAGTTGGTGCCGGAACATAACTGATAGTGTCGATGAGTTTTTGAAGGTGCAGAAGCATTAGCATGACTCTTGCCTTAAATAATAATTTAATTTTTGTTTCCCAATAGAGCTATTGTTCACATATCAACTTCTTTAAAATACCTTAACTAAAAGTTTGTTTTAGCATAAATAGCTAACTGTTATGTCTAATAAAATTATTCTACATTGGTCGCGTGCACTCTAGTAATATCATACAATGCAAGTTGTCTTGAACAAGTGCGTTATGTTACATCTCTTTGATTCTGTTTAGAATATAAAGTTGTTAGTTAAATTTTGCATATTTTGTTTCGCTTTCAGATTGATAAACTTAACTTACAAGGACGGTGGGCAGTATCCTAACAACTTGGCAGCGCATAGAATGGTAGAAACTGAACTAGAGTCAAAGGATGATCACTCACGTGAGTATTTAACTAAAGCTTATGGTTTATTGTTTTATTACAATCGGATATATCCCGTAGTGAATTAATACATTAGAATACAAATTTTGTTATTACTTTCTCTACCGATTACCTAAGATAGGTAAACATTGCATTTGACACAAAATTCGTATATATCTGGAATGCACGTTTTGAAATCCTCTCAGTACAAAAGAGCCGTTTAAAATAATAAGCGCGCGAGCGTGCGTGTCTCTCAGAAGCATAACTGAAGCACAACAATGTGGATACGTTTCAAAGTATGCTGAAGCCAAGCACCTAAGGATTGGCTCTAATGATTTGCACCAAAACAGCAAATTTAATGTATATCTTTAAATTTTCATTCTCATTAAACTGAGAAAGGACGAGAGACAGATAACAACTTATAATAAGAAGCATGCGGATATCATTAAGGTATAGGTAGATGGTAAATAAACACTGCTGTGGTATTAATTATTTTTAGTATTCGCTATTAACTGTTTAGCAACAGAATGGGACACTAAGGACTACAGCAGTTAGAGCGTCCATAAAAAGTGACATTTTCAAAATTGAACAATAACTTTAAAATTATTTTCCATTCCTCAAACGCTAAGCGACCATTTTGATTCACTGCAATAGTCACGTTGTCATATGGGTGCCGATTTCTATTGAGAAAACACCATACTACATATTTCATAGATAATTAAATGCACTCTTGACAACATCACGCGAATACCTCCTGTTAAAGTGTGTATACATTTTTTGACTGACTGTGTATATCAGTGATATTTTAATCTGCGGAACTTAACATTCGGCTATTTACCAATTATAAGAATGTAATTATCTATTCAATAAATAACTGTCAGCTTATGGGGAATTATCAGTGCTAAGCGCAAATGGAAACCTCAAATAGTTATTCCAACTCCGTCGAACCTCAGCACGGGCTGTAGTAAATCTCCGCATACTAGGCTCTCCTAATTTCTCAGCACGTAAAGTTTTATTGCTAAAATAAGATGGCAGTTTTCTCATTATTTTTAAAACAACATAAGTACATAGCAATGATGGATAAATTTCTCAAACTCTGGAGCAGTTGGTCTATTTCTACAACTTTTGGATAACCCTCTAATCGATTGTCTGAAACTTCTTCTGACTGATGGCATCTGATACAGATTTGGTGTATTCTCTGGGTAAGCTACACACAGACTCTGGAACTCTTAATTGCTCGCTTGATATCACAAGGTGCATCTGGCAAGATCATGTGCTCACAGCCAATACTTGACATAGGGCAGTGCATTGAACTCGTTCAATGCAACAGCAGAAGCGAAACCCTCATTCACAGTAAAAGCACCTGAACACACTAAAAGAAAGAAAGGAAAAAAGAGGAAAAACAAAGAATTACTACATAGTTGAAAGGTTGTAAAAAATTGCAAGAAATTGCAAGTTAGGAGTACCTTTCAGGATCAAAGTACCTAGTAATTACCTTTCATAAGAACTGTGAGGAGCAAACATACAATTAAGCCTAAGAATGGGGTTAATTAGGTTTCGGACTGTTCGCAACTTCTCCCAAGTAGGTTTCCGATTCCATTCAGTAGGGTTCATGTAATAATGTATACTATGTTTTGTACCGAAGCCCAATTTTAATCCACAGCTGTTGATGTACGCATTTAGTCGGCTCACGTGAATATTTTGCTTTGTGTTACACATACCTACTCTTGGTACTTAAAATAAGTACTGTTGCGTATTAGCCATTTAAGTTATCCCAAACCACAATGTGCTGGTATTAATTTGCAGCACTACAGTTTCCGGCATTTATACACCATAGCAACCAGAAAAGAAAGAGTAGAAACCCTTTGAAGGCTTCACACTGCATGTGTGCTTTAAACAATGCGTTTACTTCTAAATTAAAGATAGAAATAGCAACAGACTTCCTCTTAGGTCTAGCGGTCAGCATTCGAGAGCACCTGGAAGAGAAGCATTTTTTGTAACCATAGACATTCTCTACCTTCCCCAGAATGAATGATAATGCGAGTGTTTTGTGTTTAGCAGCAATAAATTCAATGTCAAAAACTAGTTTCTAAACACCAGGAAATTGTTTCTTACAATCAGCTCAAAGCCACCGCTATGACCATAGCAGCAAGCAGAATACAAATGAAACAAACGCACAAATACCACAATTGTCTGGTAACAAGCCCTAAGAACTCCCACCTGCTGTACGAGGGGTTCTGGATTCAATTCCCGATTGAACTCGAGAATGTTTTCCTGTCAAGAAGGATTCTCGGTAGCTATAATCACAGACTGGTGTGTGATTCTGAGTGTGCTTAAATGTTATTTAACACCACTTCGCCCTCTGAATCAAATGTAATATTATCGCCAGGAAAATACCTGAGTGTATATTATTATTACTTAATTTCCAATACAGTAAAGGAACCTTACTTTACAATGTGCGTTAGGGTCACTGCTTTTGTTGGAAAAATATTTGGGGAACTCATCTTTATAGGAACCTCCATAAAGAAGGATATTGTACAATGTATGCAAGACTTCTTGCTTACGACAGGCGGTTTCATTTACTGACCTTCCTGCTCGCAGCCAATACTTGACATAGGGCAGTGCATTGAACTCGTTCAGTGGTAGTCCCAAACTGCTAATGAGGATCAAAGTAATGGCTCGTTCAATGAGGAGGCTGTTTCTTCAATCTGTTATGATTATGTTCATGGTGCTGAAAGCTCGTTTGCACTCAGATGTCGATATGGATATTATTTCAACAGTTTACAAGAGAGGAGTTAATTCCTTGTGTGGTATACTTGTTTCAATACATTCTCTAAACGGAGTAATGTTATTCCTTCTCTCAGGAAATTGAATTAAATCACAAAGAGAGGAAATACTTTCCTCCTATATCGTACATGTGGATCAGATGGCCAATTCTTTCTGAAAAAGCCTTAAACATCTTCCAAGAGACAAGCATCATTTTGATATAGATTCACTTTCCTGTGAACATCTGCTTACGTTGTGTATCGATCTGTTGTTGAAGTTAGCTACCAGACTACGGTAAAAGTGGTGATGGTCTATTTCTACAACTTTTGGATAATCCTTTAAATCGATTGTCTGAAACTTCTTCTGACGGATGGCATCTGATACAGATTTGGTGTATTCTCTGCGTAAGCTGCACACAGACTCTGGAACTCTTAATTGCTCGCTTGATAGCAAAAGGTGCATCTGGCAAGATCACATCTTTCTTTTGAAGCTGGGGAGAGAGAGAGTTCACTTAACTCGGTCAAAGTATCGCACATAATACCAAGTTCATCACTAACTGTAATGATGTTAAATTTTAATATAATCCTCCAAATTTGCCTCTTTCTCCCGAGCCTCTTCACATGTCATCTTGAGCTTGATTGCAACGTGTGGCGTTTTCGTCTAGAAGATACCCATCTAATGGTAAATACTTTCCCAATATTCTTCAATTTCTGGCCTAACAGAGATGAGCATTTGAAAAGCAATCGCTGATTCATTGTGGGACAGATTGAACAATGAATATAACTTGTCAAAAAAGGATTGAAAATGCTTAATACTCTGAGCTTCATTTTTAAAATCATTAACTGCCAACTCCAAGCGATGACTGCAGCAGTGCTATCCTACCAAATTAGAGAATTATTTCTTCAATTCTGCTGCAACTCCTGCCTTCCCTCCAAGCATAACTGACGCTCCATCACAAGCGAAAGAAACTAATATTTCTTTAAGAAAGCTTCATCCATGCCGCAATGTTTTAAGTTTTTTAATAGAGAGCATTTTACACCCAAAAAGTAATACTGGCTCATCCTCATCCGAAATTCTATATTTCAAACATATCACAATCATGATTCCTGGCCTAAAGTAGTGGACTCATCAATAAGAAGGCTTATTTTTCTATTATTCTGTATTATGGCTGCAGCAATTTGCTTCTCGATCTCCTTTGAGATTTGATCGATTGTGCTAGCACATCTATGATTGAAATGTAATACTCTGCCAACCTTTACTTTTACTGCCAACCTTACACTGAATTTACTCACTTGTAAACTTAATACCAGCACCCTTTTTGTAGTCATACCAATCGCACTAATTTTAAAGCAAACAGGCATCCAAGAAATGTGTCTTTTATTTGAAGCTATGGATTTTCGTCTGTAAAATATCTGAAAACATGATGCAATAGAACACTTAGTGGTTAAAATAATATCGAAAAATTGTTGTTTTAAAAGTTAACGTTAAGGGAAATTTGCTTTAACAACTTTAAATGAAATAATAAAGACATCATCAAAACGACAGGATAAAGAATTTATAATTCAGTCGTTAATACTCGACTGTATGTATAAACTTTTCACTAAGAAGCGAGAACTCGTAAAGAAATAAAATGATATATTCAGTAATAAGAGAAAAAACACAAGAGCTTAAAACACTTTATATGCATATATATATCTGTATTGTTCTTCAGACCAAAAATCAGGAATAACTGAATCTTTGTTACTTGCCAGAGTTATATCATCTTCTCTGTTAACTTCAAAGCTTGAACATTCGATTTCAAAAACACTTGGAACGGTTGTTTTAAAATCATCATATTTCCTCTTGTTTGCAGCATTTTCTGACTCTTATAAAGCACGTTTCTTCGTCAATCGCTTCATTAGACTCATGACTGCAAAGATTAACGCTGACAAGTCGTAATTTACAGCCACTGAGGAACTAACACTTCATCTGGACAATAATTTAGTCTCCGCATTCGTTAGCGTACGCACTATATAACCACCTGAGGCCCCACATCTCATCACGTCAGCACATTGCAACGGAAACAATATTTTAGTACACTACCGTTATGTTGGCTCTCTTAGACTGTTACACTGCTACCAGCTTGTTTACTACGAACAGCATTTTCCACTTCCTTCTTCCGGATTTTTTGATTAGAGGCTAGAGCCATATACCGCTTTCCATCCCAACTATACAGAATGTTTAAAAAACAAAGCTTAATTTCAGGTATGCATTCCCCATATGCAGATAATAAAAAAATCAATTACAACATGTGTTTAGAAATGCTTGGTTTCTCAGTTATGTCCTTCAAAACAGTGATATTCACTGGAACATATTTCTTACCGCAGGTAGTTTTCTTTACAGAAGATGTTGAAGGTGTTCACTTCCTGCTTGAATACAGGCACATCGGTGTCTCATGGCCGCGCGAACATGACCCCAAATTCCAGGAGAATTGCATATTTCCTCACAACCTGCCACAATTCGATTCTAAGGGATTCCTTGGCAGCAACGGTGACGAATATACCAACGCTTTTAAATGGCCCCACAAGTAGAAATCGACAGGGTTCAAATCAGGTGATCGTGGTGGCCAAGCAATTAGACTACCTCTACCTAACCATCGCTCAGGAAACGTTCGATCCAAGTACCAGTGAGCGGTACGACTGAAATGTGCAGGAGCGCCACCATGTAAGAAGTGAGCTTGTTGACGAATACTCATTGAGTGTCTTCATACACATGAGGTATGGTGTTTTACAGAAGTTTGTGTACTCCTGCCCCGTAAGTCTGTTTACAAGTACATGGGGTCCAACTAACCGATCACCAATGATACCGGCCCACATGTTGAGAGTGAATCGCACTTAGTGATGAGATGGAACAATTGCATGTGGGTTTTTATATGCTCATACATGCTGATTGTGGAAATGTGTAATGCCATCTCGTGTGAACTGCGCTTCATCTGTAAATAATGCTAAGGCAGGAAGATTCAGACTTGCAGCACACTGCTGCACGAACCACTGGCAGATCATCAATCGAGGAGGGTAATCTGCTGCTGACAGGGCCTGTACGCGTTGCAAATGATAAGGATAGAAATGTTGCCCTCGCAACAGTCTCCAGATAGTCGTATGAGGAACTTCACTTGCAACGCTAACTTTCGTTTACTGATAGGAGTCGTGTGCACAGGATCCAGAATCTCATCTACATCTGGAATTATAGACCTTGGTCATCCCCTCCCAAAACCCGGAGATGTAAACTTCCCATGAGCGCACAGATGGCGATTGAGACGTTCAAATGTCTTCTGATCTGGATATCTTCCCTGTGATGTACCTCTGGTACAGATGACGAGCCAGCGCAGCATTGCCGTCCGCTTTATCGTATATGAAGTGCATTTCTGCCAGCTCCTGAGTTGAGTACATGTCGCTCAGTCGAACGCCAAACACAACACTCAATGTCAGTGAGTCCTGTTGATATATTCTGACACGGTAACTACCTGCGGGAAGAAAAACGTTCCGGTGAATATCATTGTTTTGAAGGCCATAATTCAGAAACGAAGCATTTCCGGACATGTTGTAGTGGACTTTTTATTGTATATATATATACAAGTGCGTACCTAAATTTATGCCATCTATTTCTAAAACATCCTGTATATATGTTATGCACTATATTTTAGTCCGAGGGATTTTTAAAGACATTGTGACAAATGTTTCCGGCAATGTTCTTATAGAAAGGAAATAGAATTTAAAAAATACCCCAAATATTTGGGTAGACGCTGTCCCCCTGCCGCATTCCCCCACAACAAAAACACTGATTATCATCATAATTTAACAATAAATAAGAAATAAAATATCATATTGAAGGAAGTTACGAAAAAGTATACGAAAAATGGGATGAATGAATGATAAGAACTCCTTGTAACAACATGGTCTCTTAAATAACTGGTAGAGCGGTTTTGAAAGTTCCAGGTTACAACAGTTCTAGTGACAGCTTAGGATATACCTTTTTCTTCAAAACAGTGGGCATTCAAATAGCAGGTGGTCTACTGTTTCAAGAGATTCGCAAAAGCACAAGTAACCATCTACGACATTAATTTTAAAACGCTCGAAATACGACTTAAACTTCTATGACTTGTTAAAACCTGAGTGAGCACAAAGTTAAGCACTAGCACTTTAAAGTTGAGTCGATGTTGGACTTCAGGGGAAAATATTTCTCTCGCGATGGAACCTTTAGATGTAGAGGTCCATACATTATTCCACTAATGTATTATAAGTTCTCTGAGTTGTCGTTTTGCATAACAAATAGGAGATTTACTGTAAATAACTTCCAGGTTAGAAGCAGCGGCTGTTTTCGCAAGTTGGTCTGCTCTTTCGTTTACAGTTGATCCTGTATGTCTACGGATCCATGAGTGACAGATGTGAGAGCTTTGTTGAACTACTGATCTTATGACAACAATTGCTGGATTCATGTTGTACTTTTAGTTTATTGAGTTCAGCGCAGTTTGCGAAACACTAAAAATTCGAACTGGACAGCAGACAGAGTTATGCTTGAAAAATTCAGCAATTAAGGGATAATTTATATTATGATGCAAGTATTTCAACGTCTTGTTCGTGTACTACAAAAGCACGCCCAACTTGATTGTTTCATCAGTATTTGGTATGCTGGAGCCATCTGTATAAATAAAGCAATCACGAATATCTCAACAGTTAATGTAGACAAGACTTTTGAAGAGACTAAGATGGCCAGATTCTAAAGAGTGACATTTCTGCTCCTTAAAAATATTCAGAATTGGCATACATTTTTTGTTTTTTTCTTTATTAATGTCGCTTTAATTTTCCCGATTGCAGTCAGAAACAACGACTGAATCCCTGCAATAACCATTGCGCATCAGTAGATGTTTTATGGCAGTCACAGGAAATACGAAGTGAGAATCCTCTTTGAATTTACATTAACTTATTCTGAGCCCATTTCTTCTCCAAACTGGCACATTATGAGGAAGCACAATGTAAGATCAATGATAGAAAGGCTGTAGATAAATTATTCTTAATACTTCTGTGTTCAGTCCCCATGATGGTTTACAACCCACAGTAAAACCTTGTAGAAATTTCATTGTTTTGAGTTTTAGTCCGTTAAAATTGGCCCTATATGTCAGACGTTTGTCCAGAATAATACTTAAGTATAGATATGCATCTTCCAGAGTGATTTTCTGTTCATCATAATTTTAGGTTACCTCGTTCCTTTTTCCCATGCCGCATCGGCACCCTTATTTCAATGAGGCACCATTGTCGGTTCACGAAGAATGCGCTTCGCCTCCTTCCAAAGGACAGATCCGGAGCATCCATGACTTGTCTCGACAGCTGATTTAGCCGACGATTCTGCTAGGAGATGCTGAAGTTTCCACTGACGATACATTGGATGTTTTGCATGCAACGGTTTATGATGCCCATGGGAGGAGACTGATGAAAAATGATTCGCCATAGGGATGTGGCAAACAGCAGAGAAGAAACAATGAACTAGGTGAGATGTTGTAGCACAAGATCGACGTCACTAGTATCGTCATCCGTGGTGTAGTGGTTGCTATACTAGCCTCTATTTCCCGAGGTCGCAGGTTCAAATCCGGAGGAGAGCGATGGATTTTTTTCGGGCGTAAAATCCTCAGCATAGCTTCCTTCGGAAGGGAAGAAAGTCCGTTGGTCCCGTGTCGTAGATTTACGGCACGTAAGAAAACTCAAGCCTGATAAAGAGGGCTCTGAGCAAAATTTCCGGTTTTCACGCCTAATATAAAATGGGACGCTAAGGACCACAGCAGTTAAAGAGAGTCCATAAATATAACTCAATTTAATTTGACGTTCCTAGTGTTCTGAAGATGGAGACTGGGTTTCAGAGACAATTTAAGACATCTGGGTAAATATTCCCGGTTAACACCGCAGAGTGTGGAAGATTTGTGCTGCAAAATGATTTGTCGACATGCAAGATGACAATAAGAGATCAATGATGAAACCTAGCTCAGACAGAAGCTCTACAAGAAGAGAATGCCTGAAGTGCTGTAATAATGTTTCATCGAGATTGTTGGTTAGGATACTGCAATGGTGAGAATAATGCGTAAATTCATTTGGAGAATGCTGAAAATATAACTATAAAAAGCAGCTTATGAAGTCGGCGACCGCTAGCGGTGGTCACTGTGCACCTCCAGTTCTTGTGCTCACTGTTCAGGTAACCAAGAGGAAGTGTAGAGGTTGGCGAGGAAAACAGAAGCTTCAATTAATTCCCAGACCTTAGACAGAGGCTTATATGCTGCTATGATAAGAGAGGTAGTTGTCGAAAAGGATTTTAGCAGAGCAAGCTCGACACTTCTCAGCGGTAATAGAAAAACAGATATGCTGAATACTACTTATAATGACAATAGCAATGCTCCAGAAGATGTAATAGCACTACTATCCTGTCGATAAGCTTTGATAGTGAATGTGTTTCAGAAACACATGTAATACTGGCGTAATATCTGGAGAGAAATACTAGAAATACTATACTTTTAAGAAGCTCCATTAGCATTCTAGTAGAAATGTAAAAAAGAAGAAAATATTGTGGATATTAAGAGGTATTATGTAAGAGCCTATGAACGAATTTAATAAGGTAAGATTTTATGTGAGCAAACATGGGTTCTAAAACCTAGAACCGATTTAATGAGGTTAGAGGTAACAGCTTCTAAAGCAGGACAAGACGAAAAAGCGGAATGTGGGGAAGCTTCTTGCAGATTATGCAGATGCAGTGGACTGATGGGTGTTAAAAACCAAGTGGGGTGGAAGTAGAAAGCTGGAGTTGAGCAGCGAATGTTAGAAAATTGCATGGAGTAAAGAGCGGCGTCTGCGACACGACGACGGAAGTCGAGGGTTGAGGACGAAGACCGGTCCTAATTTACCGAGTTGATGTCCGTGGAGAGGAGTTGCTTTGTTGCCTTTGCTTCAGAGAGGGATAATTCCCTTCTTCTGCCTTTGTAATTGGCAGAATGAGTTTTTTCACAATTCACACATCTTGCATTAATGTGTGACCGTAGCGTTGGCAGTTTGTGCACTAGGGAATAGTAGCTAATTTACATCAATGTTCGACAGGGATAATAGCATGACAAATGTGGGTCATTTTAAAAAAATCCGCTTCACGTCTTCATCCTGTTGTAATTCAAACACACGATTGGCAGGGTTGTTTTTCATAAAAAGGTAGTGTCATTTTATTCAGAGGTAATTCCTACTACACTAACTTCTGAAGAACCTCACCATCGGTTCAAGGTAGTAAACCACGAGTAGAAGCACATCTAATTTCTTATTGTAGGGATCCTAGAAGGTATGAAATGCCAGATCGGGACTTTTCAAAAACACTTTGTAATCGATTGAAAATCTGCTGTAATACTAATATTGATTATTGACGTTGTGCTACGCTGCTGTGTAGTAAAGTCAGCTTAATTCATAAATCCAAATCTGATAGTATATGTTGATCAGTACTGACATCATGCAAACATATCGCAGGAACCTTAATTAAAGTAGAAGCCTCGGATGCTACACTCGAATTTTCTTGATACATTTTCAAGAACAGTCAATCTGTTGTGTAGCGATGATAAATCCACTGCATTCTTGCCATTCATCCGAAGCAGAAACAGTTCGCGTTTTGTTTGTATAGTAAAAGTTCTCATTATTAGAAGAGTCTAACGCATTCGAAACTGAGAAATTTGGTTGTGAATTGTTTATAGCGCCAATCATTGGAGGTTTGATGTTTCTGAATAGTGTTTAACGCCCGCCCTCACTACATAAGGCATCATAGGCGTGGATACTGATACTACAAGAAGTGAAATGATAACTGGGATAGGAAACCTTCCAGGTTTGCAGTACCTCCCAGCGTTTGACATTATGAAAACGGAAGAAAAGCTGAAAGAAACCTTAGTCAGGGAGCATGGTCCTGGCGGAATTTGAACTCGAGCCTACGGTTCATGATGCTACCGTAGTTGAAGATAGTGAGAAGAGTTGAGGGCGTTGTTTTAATCCTGACTCCGTTCGTTATGAAGTAGTTTGGATAGAATGAGTTGTGATGAAGACTATAATGATGAGGCTGATTCTGGTATAACTTCCGTATTGTGAAAAAATCCAGAGATATCTTGCGTCATGGAAAATTGTGAAACTGAAGGTGAAAATAAATAGAAATGAGGATTATAAGTTTTCAAAGAACAAGTTTATTTAACTATAAAATAACCGCAATTTACACATATACGCAAGGCGCAAGTCAGCAGCAGCCAGTTAGAAAGACAACTTTCCCTTCCGACACGCAATCATATGTTTTTTTCGCGATTCTTTGAAGAAACTACACTGCACAATAGATCCGAAATCTGATGACAAGTAAAGTAAACCACATGTCAACTGTTCAATAAATGTATATTGTAATATATTGATAAATTTCAAAGATACCTAAAGTTAACTCCTCTTACATTGATTTTCACAACATAGGAGGTTGATATGTGTCTCTTCCCAACAGCATCATAAGATTTCCTGAGGCAGCTTTGCCTTCACTTAAAGTTCGCGACTTCTATCACATAAATGTTCTGTTTTACTTAAACTATACTGGTCTAGTAGTCCAAAATTTTCTGGAAAGCTGTGCCAATAATAGCAGCCAACGCTCATTATTTAATTAGATGACGACTGGAAGTGTTCTCGTTGACAACTTTCGACATCTACCCTAAATTACGTCATTTTGTATTTATGCAGGTAGTCTAATTCCGCTAGGGGCGATCCGGTCAAAATTCACTGCCGTGGTTCCTGTGCTATGACAGTTGAATATAAAACCAGCATAGTTATACGGCACCAATATTCGCCTCAAAGTTATTGAGCTCAAAATAAGGAAATTGACAAAATTACTACATTCTTAATACGCTACAGGGAACTGCTTGTTAGCTATATATGTATACACTCAGTTTTCTTTTCCGTGGGGGGAAAAATGCATTATTGCATTCAACCCCCAGCCGGTGTGCAATGGCTGGGGGGATATGTGGGGCTCGCCGCTCAGAAGCGGAATACCCACTAAAAACCCTACCACGTGTTAATTGTGTAATGCTGTGTATGATCGTGCATTCATGCTTGCATGCTTTAGTCGGGTTCCGCATAGCACCCCGGTTAGTAAGCGAATGGCTACTTAGCTGACATGCATTGCATGCGAGCGCGTTAAATGTTAATTGCTGGTATTGCCCATGAAACCTGAACAATACCAGTGGGTTATATGCGTATTCTCTTATGTTGTTATATATGCTTAATTTATGCTTAGGGTCTAATTTGTGTGTTGTTTGCAGGGAGTACCTGCGTGCCATGCGATTTAACTTTAACTTACTGCTAAGTTAGTTGTGTATAGAGCTAATTCTATGCATAATTGAAAGATTGAGATGTTGCGTCCTGTGCTGTCCTTCCCAGAGGTTCCTGTTCGTCAAGGAGGCACAGGCGTCTGTCTTAGCATCCGGCCTTCAAGGTCCTTCGTTGTACTCGTCCTGATGGTCGCCAATGTCGTCTGTGTGAACGACTCCATAATGCAGTGGCCCGTCTTTCACTGCCCACCTCGTTCACGGTGGGAGGCCCCGGTCTCTTGAGCAATTAATTTTTTTTCCAAAGTGCCTTCGAGTGAGCGCACGGTTCACAACCGTAAACTTGTATGCGCCGCTTTGGCTAACTCTATAATAAAAGCCACGAGGTACTGATATGGACTACCTCTACACCGTGCTTGGGTGGAGCAGTGGTTAAGCTACTTAACTTATTCGGTTCTGCGTTGTGGATTGGAATCTTTTATTTTTTTACGGCTCGTTTTACTGAAATGTAATTAAATAATATTGCTTGTGTTACTTCATTTAACTTAAAAATACAGTTACAATACTAGTAAAATTTGTGGTTCTAAAATTAAATTGACTGAGTATGTAACTACTTCTCGATCGATAAATTAATGTTATGGTTGCCATCTACCAGTGTGACACACATATAATAAAAACTGAGGAAAAGCTGTTATATTTTTACTCATATTTATTATAACACTTCCCTCAATTAAGGGCTGCCATATAGACAAAGTATACCCATACAATTAACAAATTTAAGTTTAAATTAACAATAATAATGACGATTTATAGTTAACATTTCAAAATAATGAAAATCAACTTAAAATAGAAATACAAATGAATTAAATCGGGACAGAAAAGTCGTATAAAATAATCCTATTATGCAGTTAAAGAAATGTCTTATAAATATATAATAATTTAAATGATTTGAAAAGCGTGTATGGGCATTATATTGAACACAAGTGATTTTTGAGGATGAGAATTGATCCTTTAATAGCCATGATTGCTATTTGATAAAGTAAGCGTTTTTCTAGGCCATAATCTACCCAAAACGTGTGTAGATTTTTGGGTACTGTTCCTCTAGCTCCTATCATCAAACCTGTGACTGAGATTTTATTTAAATTATATTTATCCTTGTAATAGGAGATAGTGGGTTCATAAATGGCCTTTTTTCTGCGTCTACTTCTTCGGGCTGTTGACAATGGGATTCAAAGCGCACAGTAGGATCAGTTATTAAACCGCTTCTGTCAGATGAATGAAAGGAGATAAAGCTAGTTGAGTAGCTCCATGGAGATTTGAATTTGCATTTTAGGACAGTAAGCTAACTCTTTACCACTGAGTTAAGAGTGCTGCAGTAACGTGGCATTATAATGAGCTCTAATACTTCACTTGAGAACCATAGCTCGATACAGTGTATTTTAGTTACAAATATTCAATGTTGAAACACACGGAAACATATGTCAGTTTCAAATTTCGTATATGAATTATTTTCTCGGAAGACTATAGTTGTGTTTCTCATTGTAATTACTACAGGAATGTACGCAGTCTTGTGAACAAACCTTGGCTGTCTCATGGAAGTTCCCGATTCGAGTTCAGTCTCTCACACACCACCGCCGGCCAGTTCTAAATTGACCGAATATACATCACCGCCCACTGGCAATTTGTTATTTCTGTAATTTACAGGCGGAAGAACTCCCTGAATGATGAAAAAAGTGCAACATTATTATTATTATCATTATTATTATTGCTGATACAATTGTTGGCTACTTAAGAATTTCCTTTAGAACATTTTTCTTCGTATTTGTTAACGTCAACTATGCACTAACCAGATTCGTGATTGCCTTTTTCTTTCTTTTTTCCAGCTGGTGATGTAAAACTCGAGCAACTTAACGGAGACTCCAGGGAATCAGGGTTGAAAGGTAAATATTCAATAAATTATTTTATTTTAAACTCGGCTGACTTACGTGATGTTGCGGGGATTGGGAATATTTTCAATATATCGAACAATATCTCTTTTCCTATAACGTTAGAGCATATTCTAGAGCAGGGCTTACCAAACTACGGCCCGGGGGGCCGAATCCTACCCTCGAGCTGCTTTTGTTTAGCCCACCTAAAATTTCAAAACATATAAATAAAAAGGACGGTGTGCACACATTATATTAGTTTATTCACGACTTTTGAACGATTAAATACAGTTAAGCCCTCATATTCTTAAGTGATATAAGTGTGAGTAGACAAAACACCGACACGCTTAGAATGTTGTACGGAACATTAAAGCGAACATTTTTCAAGGGAACCCATGACTGGAAATACATGGTTTGGACGCTATTGGGCGTCGAAATTTTTGAACGGTTCGGATATGTTAATGGGTGTCTGTGTTCCGCATTCCGTTAAGAAACCCAACAATAGCTTCACACCGTGCAGTGAGTTACAAAAGGGGTACAAACTTTTGAGCCCCTACTTGAATGCAGAGCGTACATCCGCGGTGCAGAGACCGACGCACATGGTTAAATAAGCGCGGCTGTGTGATCAGTATTTTAGAAGCAGCGTGGATTCGTGCGATAGGGTTCTCCTCTGAGGTTATAGAAGTAGCATACACCATAGTCTTCATGGTACCCTTCATAAAAATAGTCAAGAGGCCACCACGCTCACCTGTTAGATCAGGTAAGCGTGGTAGCCATGGCACAGCCCCTCTACCAATCATAGATTGGGGTATGTGGCGTCCAGATGGTGCCACACATTTGCATCAAAGTGAGCTGGAGCTCCGTCGTGTTGCAGCCACAGTACCTGACGAACTGTAGGGCACCACATTAAGTAGAGTAGGAAGAACACCTCTGATAAAAGTGAGGTATGCCGGGCCTGTTAGTCTGGTTGACAGTAGATACAACCCAATGATCTGGTGCACAACTATTCCAACTCATACGTTCACACTGAACCTGTACTGATTACTTCTAATCACTAATCACGCGAATTTTCGTCTGCCTAAACATAAATGTTGTGCAAACTTCGACGTCCCACAACGTCCACACCATGTATTTCCAGATATGGGTTCTCTCTTGAAATATGTCACTTTAATTTCCCGCCCAACATACTAAACGTTCTGTTTATACAAACACTGTATAGTGTAATGACCCCTGAAGGACAAATGTCGTCCTCCGTGGTCTAGAGGTATCATGCTAGCCTTTAGTTCCGGAGGCCGCGGGTTCGAACCCGGCGGAGGGCGATATATTTTTTTATAGGTTGTAAAAATCCTTAGCATGGCTTCCTTCGGAAAGGGTGATTCCATGTCGTAGATTTACGGCACATAAAAGAATCTCAAGCCTGATATAGTCCTCTGAAAGAACCATAGTAGTTAAAGAACATCCACAAATAACCCCCCCCCCAAAAGACAAATATAAGGAAATTAACTTGGTTGACTTTTACAGCTGTTTCTCGAATGACAAATTTCCTGATTTCAAAGTCTGCACAAAGACTAATATCAGTGTTCGCATCAACGTATATCTGTGAAAAGACATTTTCAAAAATAAAATATATCCATAAGTTGCTATGGACAGTCGGTTTTGATAATATTAGAACTATACATGTCTGGAATTATAGCATAGAAAACTAACTCATTCTTCTCATTAAATATAAACTGTTATTAACGTACAAATAGTTCTTGTATATATCTTAAACTTATGTGGCCTCGCCAGCGATTCATTCCATTAAGGTTAATGTTAACCCCATTGTAAAAAGTTTGGTAACCCCTATTCTAGAGTGTTCAAAAAAGCATTAAAGTTTTTAACCTTTCTAGAATATTCTTGGATGCACTAAAACTTTCTACAGAAGTGCATAATGTTCTGCGATATTTCGAATAGTCTAGAATATTCCGGAATTTTGGTGAGGATTCTATAATGTTTTAAAAACACACAGGATTCCAGAACATTCTACAACGTTTACAATGTTTTGGAATGTTCTACAATGGTCTTGACTGTTCCAGAATACTCCAGAAAAAAAGTCTTAGAAGTATCTAAATTGTTCCAGAATATTCTAGAATGTTCAGAATGTTGTAGGATATTCCAGAATATTAATTCGTTTCAACTTTCTATATGGACCCATTATGTACTAAAATGTTCTACAAATGTATTTTGTTCTATAATGTTTCGTAAAGGAAAAGCAAAGTATTAAAATATCCAGAATGTTTAAGAAGGTTTCTGGTTATTCTAAAACATTCCAAAATGTTCTAAAACACGTACATTTCAGTTAATTTCATCACTTTTACTCGTAGCATATGCCAAAGTTTTCTAGAGTATTCTTCACTTCTTGCACCCCTTAACGTTCCGGAGCGGGGAAATCTCAGCTCTGACCAAGGAGGGCTTCTTAGTGTGGTAACATGTTTGTGCTACAACTAAATCCTGGCCCTCCCTTTTATGTAAATAACGCATACTATTTATACATATCGGGTTCATTTTGACTTGATCTTATGGAGTGGACTTAGGCAAGCACTTTTATTGTTTGCAGGTGCCAAGTAGTGCTCTCTCAGCTGCAACCCAATCATATGGCTAGGTATAGGGCAAGACGAACCAACAGTCGTCTTCCATGGTCTAGAAGCACCATGCTAGCCTCTGGTTCCCGAGGTCGCGCGTACAAACCCGACGGAGGACGATGGATTTTTCGGGCGTAAAAATCCTTAGGATGCCTTCCTTTGGAAGGGAAGTAAAGCCGGCGGTCTCGTGTCGTAGATTTACGGCACGTAAAAGAACCTTATTCCTGATAAAGAGGCTCTGAGCAAAATTTCCGGTCTTTCTCTTCCAATATAGAATGGGACGCTTAGAACCATTGCAGTTAAAGAGCGTCCATAAATAAAACACAATTTAATTTTATGACGAATCAAGGGAGCGCTAAGGCTATAGAGGGGGATGTGGAGCATAAGTTGCATACTTTTGGTAAACCTAGTAGTCAGAGAGCATAAAATAGATGATCGCTCATGGCAACAAATCTTTCTGTTTCGTCACATAAATAGCGCCATCTGTTGATTTCACAGTAAATTCTTGTTCCGCTTACGGTCTTCCATCTAACTGAACATATTACGTTGCCTGTTGCCACGTGGTTTGTGCTGTGCTGTGATGGGGTGTGGTGTAAATATTTATCGGGTTTTTATTGGTGAATTAGAATGGTTTATTTAGTTACAAGGGGAAACAATGAATCCCGTTCTGTATCTTTTAGCGCAACCCTTTTCAACACTATCCTTGGAGGAAAAGAATGAAATTAAGCGTGCTGGCAGGTCCACATCATAGCAAAGTCACTCAGGTAGTTAAAACAAAAACAAGAAGTTTTAACAGCGATATGTATGAAAAATATGACTGTGGTGTTAAAAATTTTCTGTTTTGCTTTCCTTGCGTTTTGTTTGATGGTGAGGATGCATGGAAAAAACATGCGTGAATGATTTGCAATATCTTTCAGACCATGCCAAAAAACATGTATTGTCAAAGTTGGACATGAAAAGTGCTGTCAGTCTTGTAATGCTTGGCATTGTAAATATAGCAAAACAAATGGACAGTGTATATCGGAGAGCAATTGAAGAACACAACTAGACAGTGGCTCAAAGTAGATATTTTTAAACATTATTATTAATCGCATTATGTATTGTTGGGATCTTTGAGTTGGCTCTGCGAGGATATGATGAGTCAACGACTTCAAGTAATCCTGGTATTTTTCGTGGACTGATAAATTGCAGTGCAAAACTAGACTTTTGAAAAACCATATGGAAAATGCAACAATGTTTAAGGAAACCTCCAAAATCAGATTTTGCAATGTAAGCTTTCATCTGTCATGAGAAGATATCAAAAGAAATACTCGTGAGTTTTATCTGTCATAGTAGATGAAACCAGCCTCGTACCTTCTAAGTATAAAATAATAGTTGCCTAAAGATATCTGGTAAACCATAAGCCCATGATTAATGGGGATTTGTGAATCTTATAGATCACAAAGAAAACTTAACTGCGTGCATATTGCGGAGCTTGACCGAAATATTCTAATTTGTAAACATGAACTAATAGCTCAAAGAGGAAGTGGTATAGAAGCGACTACCAAGGTCAGTGCAAACGACATGGAACTTTGAAATAGATCTGTCAACACAGTTTTCGAATACAGAGAGGAGTAAATAGAATACATGAAAATTATAAAAAGAGGCGAAAGAATCGCCAATCAAAGTTCTTTTCTTCAAGAATCTGGTTTTATTGGAATTTTGACTGATAGAGGTTTCATATTTTGAATGTCCTTTCATACAATTATGCATGTCGATATTTTACAACCAACTTCAGAGGTGTGACTGTACTCCTATAATAGTTCAGGATACACTTAATTATTTTCAGGTGGGAATTCTAAAAATCAGAAGAACCACTGCAGTAGATGAGATTGTGACCAAGAAAAAGAAAATTGTAGAATACACTCACGAAAACGAGAGGCAACTGAAGTGTGTGACCTAAATCATTACTGAAATGAAAGATTCAGATTTGTTACTCATGTAGGAGCAGCAGTTCTCTTTCAGCCAGACAAAATTTCAAAGAGTGATGTATCCCGGAACAACGTGTAAACGTTTCCCTTCAGACATATTCTTTCATGAAGAAAACAAACTAATTATATAATTTTCTACAATGTACAGCACTGAGGAATTTAAAAACACAGCTGGAGTTGTTCCAATAATGGAGTTTTTCAGGAACAGTTCCATTTTTAGTGAATCTATTCAGCTGCTAAATGTGATTCTGACAATTCATATAACAACGTGTGAAACAGAAAGATCTTTCTCTGCTCTGAAAAGAATTTAAAAATTTCTGCGTAACACAATTCCGGGGAGAGGTTATCTGCAATGGTCATGCTTTCCATTGAAAGGAACTCCATCATGCAGATCAAGAACTTGAATGTGATGCTCATTGATAAGTTTCTCGACAGCAAGGAGAGAAGGGCTGATATTCTTTATAAATGAGTGCTATATGTTACACAATGTTCATAAAATATAATGTGTTATGAGATGTTGTGAATTGTTATGTATTTGTTTAATTGCGTAAATATGTCTGCCTATAATTAGAAACTTGAAACCGTATTTATTACTTTGAACATTTCAAACTGCAAGGATAATTTTGTGAACCACCAAAGTTCAGAGTTACCACCCGTACATGGCCCTGACGGTTGTAATCGGGTCCTTAAAACTCAAGAATTTGACACTGATGTGTGCCTCCTTCGTCGCATATTCTGACTCCTCATTCCTCTTCCCTAGGAATCTCCACAATACATTTGTCTAGGTATCATGTAATAATTGAGCCACGTTTTCTTGAAATCGTTTCAGTAGAATTGGAAGAAAGTGGCATAACTGCTTAACTTTTAAAGTTCTCACTCTCCCACAGCGGGTGTACTAGGGAAACAGCATTTTACATAAGCACCGAGTAATACGTTTGGCTGACATCGATTCAGCGGTTTGGGAAGAGAAGTGGAACACACGCGCACACAAGGCTTATATTTATATTAAGATGTATAGCTAAATATTCTTGTGCTCTAATTGTGTTGCTTTTATTGCTTTATTTTAGTGATTCTGAAACCACCTAAGAAGTGTGACGTTGAGAAAGGTGGTAGTTATGAGAAAGCTGATTTCGAGAAAGCCATAGAGCTCACAGGTAATTTTTGTAATACAACTTCTTTGGAGCAGAAAAATAAATACCTCCGGAATATAAAGTCATATAGGTATTATTGGTTTCAGGGTATGGAAAATTTCATTACTTCCTCTTAGCAACATGTGGCTTTGTAAGTACCAGCGAGGAAATGGACGTTATCTCGATGTCCTTCATTCTTCCATCAGCTCAATGCGACTTAAACCTCAATACTCAAACAAAAGGTTGGCTGAACTGCATTATTTTTATCGGTAAGTTATACGAGCATATAGAAAGAATTTGTCTACCATTTGTTGTGACAAAAATTGACAGCTGCTCTAACTCATAATACGAGTAGCACGTATCTCAAAATGATGTCAGCTGATAAAATGTGAAACGGCAGCACTTGATGAGATTTACCTATGAATTGGACACTGGGGAAGTAGTGGGTTCTATCTTTCAGTCATCTTCTAGAAATTGATCATTAAATGAATGGAGCTTAACACTCGACTTACATTTGTCTAATGCAGCACTAATTATAAAACATTAAATGCGTAAAAATAGAATTTTACAGGTACTGGAAGAGTTGTAATGTGTGATAAATTTAAGGTACTAATACAGTGGTTACAAAGTTTCATAACCCTATTTATCTGTTATAACATATGTTAAGCCGTGATTAGGCAGTAGCACTTTTTAATGTTTTTTAGTTACGACTAAATAAAATTGCCATTTCACTTTCTACTAAAAGAAGAATATGGTTGAGATTGACGCATCACCATAAAACGCTTGTTGAAGCAATGTAAGTTACCAGTTTCTTGCATGCAACCACATTATATAAATAAAAATCATAATACAGCAACTCCTTTGATTATTATTTTGAAATAAGACACATGCTCCGAAAATGTAAAGGATATATTAACGAATGAGAAAGAAAAAACTAAAACCTGAAAAAATAACTTTGTTGAAAAAACTAAAATTGGGTGGTTTATTTAATAGGGTTAACCTGCGTGGATATTTGCTTGTATTGTGTCAGTATATTTCAAAATTAGTTTCCTAAGCCACTTAGAGATTAGAGACTGTTTTCCGCACCTCTGCCATAGGCATTTTGTAGCTACCTAATATCCGGGAGAGACAGATGGATAGTAGATTACTACAATTATTTCAAAGTGATCCCCGGATATCCCTCTTCGCTCCTTGGCCAGGAAGGGTTCACAAACGTTCCCCGATAAGGGGCAGTACGATCCTAGTAGAGGAATAGAGGTAAAGTCGGGGAAGATCTTTGCAAATGACGCAGGCAACCACATACAAACCACGCTAAGTGCTTACTAAGTGCCTTTCAGAGATAGTACTATATCAAGGATGAATCTAAAGGGTGGGAAAATATAAATTTTGGGAAATGCATTCCCCGGGAATGACAGATGGGAAAAACTACTTAAAATATATGGACCAGGTTGGCCGACACGGAGGACTGAACTTGGAACCTCCCGTATACCAGCAACAAACGTTACCGTCTGAGCCATCCCGGCTGTTCCCATGTCACCTAATTCATTATCCACTACACCAAACACTGAGTTGTATATACTAGGTAGCCCACACAAGCCGTTCTTAGTTGAAGTTAGTTCATCACGGATAGCGCGGATGCAAAAAGGTTTGCCTAAGCAGAACTGCAAAGGGGACTGCATATTGACAGAGAGGAGACCTTGTTAAATGAAAAGCCTATGGTTGAAAACACTAACTGCTATGTTGGTAAAGCACTGTCTGCTGTGTGAGGGTCCCGGATTCGATTCTCGCTATGGTCAAGTAAGTTTTCTTTAATCAAGAACGTTTCGCAGCATGCCCAGAATGTGATGCTTGAATGAGAGAGTGCGCGCGCGTGTTTTATCGGCTATTTAATAACCATTTCGCCCATAAACAAGAATTCTGGATTGCCGCTGTGGCAAAGCCTGATCACATGTGTTAGGGTACATAATTATACTAGTTAATCTACATATAATCATTAGGCACCTATTGGTGCTAAAAAGCTAACAAGATTAAACAAAACCTATTTTATATTCCCTTAAAGCTACGCTGCAATTAAATGACATTCATTCCTGCATCATTCATAATAAAGATATTCAAATGCATGTCCGCCAAGGTGGATGCATTGGTTTAAGCATCTCTCAGTATCCGCATGGACACGTCTTATTATTTCTGCTGATATTGAAGCACAGATTTAAAATGTCTTGGTTTTCTGGTTCCTTTCGTAAACCTTGGCTTTAATATATCCCCATAAGAAAAACTCCAGGAGACTATCTCGCTGGCCACTGAATGCAACCACCATGACCTATCCACCGTCGGAGATACACATTGTTGGGATTTTCTTTAATTCTTCTAGAATAATGGGATGGTGTAGCATTGTGCCGAAACCAGGGAATTAGAGCTAACTAAAGTGAGACGTCTTCTAGAAGGTTATAAATATTCAGCCCATTCTGGAGGAAGTGCAAATAAAGTTGTCCAATATACAGGGGCCAAATAAACTGGTCTATTGATGTCTCCCTGAATGCCGCACCAGACGTTAAAACCCTACTGCCTGAGTGTGATGTCGTAACTAGCGAGGATTCTCAGGAGTACAATAATGGAGATAGGCATTGACCAAAAACATTCATCTCCCCATAAAAACCTGTCTGGTGAAATCTGGGCTTTTTTATTTTCTTTAAGAGCTTTCCGCAAACAGGTACGGAAATCTGAAAATCGTTTCATAAAGTTTTTTGTGCAAGTGCAGTTTATAGGGATGCTATTTCCCTTTCTTCAAAATCCAGTGTTGAAGTCCTTGAACTCTCAGGTCAGCTGCAGCTCTTCTTTGTCCTAATTACGTTGCGAGAAATTAATGGTTAAGAAATGATAATAGCTGGAATTAACCATTGCATCTCTGTTCATCGAATAACGCGCGCAGAAGGCAGACGTAGGGAAACGTTCAGAATGCAGCCTCAGCCGCATTTCGGTGCGTCTTTCCATAGAGCATAACCACATCTGTGTATTTGTTGTTTGTAAACCTAACAACGTTATGTTGCTTGTTGGCCTGAATGACTTGGTTCGAACTGTAAGCAGGCGACCACACGACGCTTATCAGAACGAAACACAAGTATACACATACAAAGAGCAAGTACTACCTCAGTGACTTCTCGCTTCGTACATGCACTGCCCCTTTAAAAATACGGCAACTTCTTTTGCACTTATGTATGTGGGAAACATAAAGCTACAAGGAATGGCTTGCTTGGACCACCTGGTATTTCTAGAGCTAGATTCTGCAATTTAACATAACTTAATTGCCTTTGACGGCGAAGTGCTTCGAGTCAATTAAGATGTTTTTCCTAGGAATATTATAAAAGCTGGATAACAGATAATAATCAGTTCACGTGCCATCATTAACACCCTACAGCACTAAGATATGTAAAATGCCATTAGGCAGGGTAATCTGCATTGTTCGAAAAATCCATTTCTGTACATAACTTTATGTATCGAAAAAAACTTCCGTTTATGGTAGATGTAACAGTATTATTTCAGCTGGTAATGTCGTTTTATTTCTCTAAAGTCAAAGTGAATAGAACAAATTGAAATAATCTATCTCATGAGTTCGAATTATTGACACTAAAACATAAAAACCAGATACGATAAATCGACTTAATTGCTTATGCACGTCAACATATGAGCACCTAGAAAAGAAAACATATTTTCGGTATTTTTACTTTCTCTACTACGTACCTATTAGGTAGAGGATGTATTGCATTCAACCCAAAAATTACATACAGATTTCACCGGAAATACATGTGTGAAGTCTCAAAACGCCTTCTAGAAAAAAAGGTTGTGTATGGATATGAGAGAGAGAGAGGGGGGGGAGAGGGGAAATCTTATAGCTCAAAGACGAAAAGTTGGATACGTTCCAAACCTGTGTTTAAGTTCAGTATCTTCCAAAGATGCGACACGAAGATTTTCAAGCAAATTCACCACCAGGCGCGGCTCGTTAATGTGTTGTTATAGCACAGTGTTTACAAGGGCGATACAAAAAATGTTTAGAATAACATGTTTCTAAAAACAAATGAAATTTGTTTATATTTGACAGCTACTTTCTAATTTTTTACGAGTTTATTGGCGTTTAGTTTGATTTGCTCTAATAGTTAATTATAATCATTTAACAATTTTGTTTTCACTCAAAAACAAATTTGACTAGAGAACATTTCCGAGCTAAGAGTTTTCACGATTTTAAATAGTCATTAACGCCTAAAAAATATGAAGATCAGCTTAGAAATGCATTTGGCAAAGAAGCCCCATGTAAGGCAACAATTTATAATAGGTGCAACGAATTCAAAAAGAGACCGATTTTTTCTTAGTGATGAATTTCCTGTTACTGTTGAAAATATTGCCACTGTTCGAACAATGCTTGAGTATATGAATATACTCGGGTACATAGATCAATGGTATGAATCAATCCAAAACATTTTATATCAACAGTTAAACGTGAAGAAAATTTGTTCATGGATTCCACATAAACTAACTATCGATCAAAAACAACAAGGCATTGATCAGTGCAGAAAAACTGTGGAAAAACTGCAAGTTGACACTTCAAATATGGTTTGGAGTATCGTTATTGGTGATGAACCTAGGATTTATTGTTATGATCCTGAAAAAAAAGTAATCGACTCAATGGGTCTTTCGAACAGAACCGAAGCCTACAAAACTCCGGCGAAATCGCAGTGCTTGTAAGAAGATAGTTGATAATTTTTTCTCTAAAAGGTGTCATATTTCTGCTATGGCATTAGAAGATGGACGTACAGTTACCGCAATTAGTACATAAATGTCTGTTTACCGCAATGTTTTTAAAAGGTTCGCGCAAAACGCTCAAAAGGAAAAAATAGTGTTACATCATGACAACGCATCGTCCCATACAGCAACACTAACGCTGAGTATTTGGATGCCCTAAAGGTCAGCACTATAGATCCTGCACCATACAGCCCTTACCTAGCACCTTGTGATTTCTTTTTTGGTTTCCAAAAATTAAATATAAAATGCGTGGAATCACTTTTTCGTCATCAGATAAAACAGTGGAACATTATAAAAACCTGCTTTCTGAAGCGCCTCAGGAAGAGTGGCATATTGCTTTAAGAACCGGTTTCATCGAATGCAAAAATGTATTGATGCTAAATGGGAATATTTTGAAAAACAATAAAATCGTTTAAAATTTTTAAAACTAATCCTTGTTTGGAAAACTAGAATCAGACAACTAAAAATTCAATGCTATCACCGGGATTTGAACCACGGATTTTCCGGTTTCCTCCAGTGCTCTAACCACTGGGCTACCATCGCAACGTGCCGGTACGACATTAAATTCCCCAACTGATTCGCTATTTCCCGATAATCTTTGTTTTCTTTCATAAAAATGTTCAGTGTGGCCCTCGTATTTTTCTGAAAATAGTGCCACATTACATGTTAAGCATATATTCAATTATTATTGCATATTTTCTTTCACTTTGATAATTTTAACCACTTCATACATACCGCGCCCTAGCGTTGATTGCTCATTACGTGCAACGGTGATGCATGCCTCACATAATAAGCGTAGAGACCAGGATATGTGATGAAATAAATTGAATAAAAACTGTGCAATAAAATGAGCAAGTGGTAAAATAAAATACTCAGAGCGGTGAAATAAAAATCAAGGAATGACAACTCAAGTGGAATAAGTATATTTATAAGTTCTATTGAAATAATCATAATTAAAACTAACTTAAAAGAAGATCACATAGAAATGAATAACAAATACAATAAAATTTAGCTGAAATTGTCGCTAAAGTACAAACACAACATTGTTTCTACATTTTCTGGGCGTAAATTTGTTCGCCTGTCTGACAATAACTTTGCATATGTTGAAAAGCCTCTCTCGCTATCCACATTTATAGGTGGAAACATACTGCTTTCAAGCAGCGGCTTGAAACATCAGGATATTCCTGCATCAGCCCCTTCAGCAATACAAGTTCTTCGTCCTGCTTCACATCAACTGTCTTTGCCTAATGTTGCAATGCTAAGTAGGCACTTCAGAATTGCAATCTGACTCACGTGTGACATGAGCTCATTAAATACTGCTGCTACCAGTAAATTGGATAAATGTAAAAGCTGGACAGTAGAGCGAAAGATTATTCCTGCAGGGTCTTCTGCAAACAGCCTCTCCAGCTTTTCGACGCTGCATTTGGCTATTTCATCACTCGAGCGTCTTCCCTCTGCTTGGTTTCATCCTTCAGCTTACGCAGGTTAACGACGTTTCCTCTCCATTTTTTATGAGGTGCACTTCACCAAGTAAAGCAATCACTCCTGGCACAAGCGTGTGCGGTATAGGATATTGACACCCCTCCAAAAATTGAGCAATCTCAGAAATAGTGCAGCAATGCTCTTTCACAAAAGCCTCCTCAAAACAAATGCAGCTTCTGTCATAATTTGAAAGCTCTTAAAGTAGCTGGCTGCCAGATTAGAATCAGTCAGTTGCTTGAAGTACTCGAGGAGATCGTTGATGATGATGAGATGGGGTTAAGGGCGCTAAACATCAAAGGTCATCAGCAACCTTACAACGTATAAAATTTAAAATCCAATATCCAATAACTAAAATATGGGACACAAACCCGCTTAGTCTAAAACACTAAAAAAAAAACAAGGTTGCAAATACTAAAAAATCCACCACACCAAAAACCATGGGAAATAAAACAATAAAACATTAAACGACGTGTCAAAAACTGTAGAAGTCAAGGGACAAGAGCGCCATATGTCCGCGGGGAGAAGAGCCCCATTAAAACAGACAATATAACATCACAAAACGAAAGACGCTCAGCGCATCAAATGTGCCGAATAACACCACTGTCAGTAATAAAATGTAAAAGACATTCTACACCATGCGCGTCGTCTGCCAAAACGTTGGCTATGCCAACAGGCACACACACGAACGCGCAATGGAGCTAAAACTTGACACTCAGCTAAAATCTGACGCACCATTAAGGGCGCATCATACTGCTTACAGAGTGGTGCGGGGTCACCATTGAGCAGGTGTCTTAGATTAAAAAGGTAATGTCCGATACGTAAACGAGCTAAAATAACCTCTTCCCGACGAGAAGAACGGGAAGAGGTACCCCAGACTAACGGGAGACGTTTAACCTCCCGCAACCTGTTCCCCCGGAGGGCCGTTCACTCATCGCGCCAACGCGACAGGATACGGTGACGTAAAATAACAAGCAAATCTAACGAGGGAACAACAGAGGTAAAACATCTGGCGATAAAATTGCCGATTTGGCAGCGGCGTCGGCAGACTCGTTCCCTGAGATGCCTACATAACCTGGAATCCACACGAAGGAGACGCTTAGGCAGAAGCACAAGCGATCGGAGCAGGTCAAGAATGCGCTGTACGAGCAGGCGGTAGGTATACAGCACGCGAATACTCTGAAAAGCACTCAGAGAGTCGGTACAAACAACACAGTGCCGTAAGTCGTGCCGCTGAATGTATAAAAGGGATTGATAAATACTAAAACGTTCGCGTTAAAAATTGAACATTGCCCCGGTAAACGAAAGGTAAAACTATTATGACCAACAATAAAGGCACACCCTACTCCAACATCAGTCTTAGGCCCATCAGTATATACAAAATGAAATTCCCCGAATTTTGCCTGAAGTTCTAAAAACGCTAATCCAAGGACTGAAGAAGGGATCTCATTCTTCGGCATCGACGTTAACCCAAGGTGACAGTGAGCCTCAGCGCGCAACCAAGGAGGAAACCGCGTTTCCCCCTGGGAAGCGTCGGCGTTGACGTAACGTCCAAATGCCGAAGAAGCTGGCAAAATTGAATCCCTGGGGGAGCAATACAGAGTAGCTAAATAAATATTGCCGATCAAGCCAATCCTCGAAGAATATATCGAATGACCTGTGGTCAGGCAAGCTTGAGCGTCGACAGGCATAGCTGCACAAAAGCATCTCGCACCTGAAGGACAGCGGAGATTCTGCAGCTTCAGCATACAGCCTGGGTACAGGGCTGGTTGGAACGGTCCCTGTAGTGACTCTTATACCGCGATGGTCAATGGCATTCAAACGACGTAACACAGATGGACGTGCCGATGAATAGACAATGCCACCGTAATCAAGCTTGGATCGGACCAAAGAGCGATAAAGACGCAGAAGGACGGTCCGATCAGCTCCCCAGGATGTGCCACTTAAAACACGTAAAAGATTAAGAGAACGGTCTCACTTTGCTTTCAAAAACGAAATGTGCGAAGTCCAGCTCAGCTTTCGATCAAAGATCAACCCCAAACATTTCGCCTCGTCTGCAAATGGAAGACTATTCGGAGAGAGGACGAAGCGAAAGCGTTCCGGCGGCAGAAATTGACACAGACGGATTTCTCGGCGGAGAACGTAAAGCCGTTGGCGTTACTCCAGGCGTACAGACGGTCGATACAGCTCTGGTGACGGCGTTCGAGCAGACAGGTCCGCCGTGAACTGCAATAAATGGCAAAATCGTAAACGAAAAGGGACGATAAAATACCAGGTGGAATACAAACAACAATGGGGTTGATAGCAATCGCAATATGTGTGACATTAAGTACAGAGCCCTGCGGTACAGCGTTTTCTTGAATAAACCGACTAGATAAAATCGAGCCCACACGTACACGAAAAACGCGATGAGTCATAAACTCCCGAACAAATATGGGAAGACGACCGCGTAAATACCATGCGTGCAGTGTGCGTAAAATATCACCCTTCCAACAAGTGCCATGCTCTTCCTTCAGGTCTAAAAACACAGCCACTGTTTGACACTTTCTCAGAAATCTATTCATAATCGTCGACAAACACCAGATGGTCGACGGTAGAGCGATGGCGACGAAATCCGCACTGAGCGTTCGCTAGAAGTTTCTGAGACTCAAGCCACCATGTCCACCGCCCGTTGATCATACGCTCCATCACCTTGCAAATGCAACTGGTGAGGAGATAGGCCGGAAGCTGGAAGATAGTTGATGATCCTTCCCATGCTTAAGTATATGGACAATGGTGGCTTCGCGGCAAACTTAAGGAAAAACGCGTCTTGCCAAATACGGTTACCGACCTGTAAGCGAAAGAGTTTACTGTCGGCTGAAAGGTGCTTTAACATCAGGACATGAATGCCGTCCGGCTCAGGAGCGGAGTGCCCAGATAAAATGAGGGCGTGCTACAGCTCCCTCATTTTGAAAAGTTCATTATAACATTCCTGATTAGGAGACCGAAAACTATAGGTCATGGAATCCAACCGGTATTTGAGAGAGTGAAAGCCGGAGGAATAATGACCAGAACTGGAAACCGCCTCAAAGGCAGCACCCTTAGCGTTAGCAATGGTAGCCGGATCCACTATAGTGGCATTGGAAACCTGAACGCCAGACACACTAACAATGCGACGCTTTACCAGAGAAGCGACGACGTTTATCCCAAACAAGCAGAGGAAGGCGTGAAGCGTATAAAGACTCAACAAAACGAGTCCAGGACGCCTTCTTGCTATCTTACATAATGCGACGAGCCCTGGCGCGCGATTGTTTAAAAGTAACCAAATTATTAAGTGCATGGTGTCGCCAAAACACCCTAAGCGCAGTTCTGTGAGCAGTCCTCGGTCCATTACGGAACAGAAATACGCCGATTGTGGGAGGACGAGCGGGGAGTTGTGCGTTGGGCGGAAGATAGAATCGCAAAGGTAAGGTTCTGCACCATTTGGTTAACGTCAGTGAAGGGCTGGTCCTCAAAAGACACGAGGCTGGAATACAGTCTCCAGTCGGCCTTTTGGAATTGCCAGGTAGGTGCTCTGGAATGCTGGACGTGGTGAGACGAAAGAGACACGATGCAGGGGTAATGATCGCTGGAGTAGGTGTCGGTGACGATGTTGCACTGCAGACGACAAGCAAGCTAGATGGAGCAAACGGCAAGGTCCAAGTGATACAATGTACCAGAAGAATCAGAAAGAAAAGTAGGCTCACCTGTTATGAGAATGGAGAGGTTGACCTGAGCAAAAATGTCGGAAAGAAGCATTGCACAAGTCCTTGGTGAACCCCACAGGTGGTGATGGGCATTAAAATCTCCCAACAGAAGAAATGATGTTGGGAGAGCGGACAGGAGATCTCGGATGAAGGGAGACGATGAAGGTGAATGGACGGATCAAATAGAATAGAAAAAGCCGGGTAATTGAAGTCTAACGGCAATAGCTTGCAAGTCGGACGTAAGTGTGAGAGTCTGAAAATGAATGTTATTACACACCAACAGCATGACACCTCCATGAGCAGGAGTACCCTCATCTGGTGCAAGATCGTAGCGAACAGGAGTATACACTCGGAGATCAAAAGGATCGTGAGGGCGAAGCGTGGTCTCCTGCAAACACACGACCATAGGCGAATGGGAACGCAATAAAAGCTGCAGTTCCGCCCTATGCGATCGTACACCACGTAAATTCCAGGTCAAAATAGCCACGAATAAAAGGGATAAACTTCCTATTTAGAAGGGCGGCTGGAAATAACCTTCTGGTTTTCCTTGGGGCTCGGGCTTTTGGTTTGGAGTTGCTGAGACTCCATAGGCTCCTCGAACGGAGGGTCCATGTGTCTAGTGCCAGAAACCGATTCAAGCGCCGTGAATCGGTTCTAGGTGGCAATGAGTGACGGGTGCCGCTGAGCCCGGCTTTTCCCAGGAGCGTCCTTGGACTGCGACCTCCGAGGAGGAGAAGGTGAACTTTTCTTACTGCGCGCACGCGGAGGGTGTTTAATAAAATCTTCCTTACTGAGAAGATATCTTCTCAGTGCCTTGATACTTCAGTACCTTAGGACCAGCTTTAGATGGCTTGATAGCTGTACCAGAGGTGGACGGCTGGATGGTAGTTGCGGTTAAAGCAGTCTTGTTCCAGGTCTGAGTTTCGGCATCCTTTCAGGGTACTGGCGAGGAAACAACAGATCCGATTGCAGGAGCGCATGTTGGAGCTTATGGAGACGCCTCCGGGCTTCAGCGAAGGTTAGTGTTTCCTTTACTCGGATCTTCTGGACCACCTTCTCGTCCAAGTACCGCAGACAGTCGGCAAATGACGCAGAATGAGACCCTTTGCAGTTAACGCAGACGGGGGCTGATGATCATCGTGTGAGGGTGATTACATGAGGCACAGGTGGAAACGGCACTCTTACAAGAGACTTGCGTATGCCCAAAACGTTGGCATTTGAAACAACGCAGAGGTCTGGGAATATAGGACCTCACAGCAATTCGTTCGTACCCTATTGAAATACTCGTGGGCAGATCGACGCCATCGAAAGTTAGAAACAAGGTACGATTGGGTACCAACACTCCGTCGCGTTTAGCCTGCACTCGATGAACTGCACTTACCCTTTGATCGGAAAGATATTGACCAGTTCATCGTCCGACATACCATCGAGGCTATCGTTGGTGACGATGCCTCAACAGGAATTCAAAGTATTGTGCTCTCAACACGCATGGAATAACCGTGGAGAAGCATGGCGCTCAACAAGGACTTACTTTAATGATCGGACTTGCTTTGAACTAACAAAAGACCGTTACGAAGTCGAGTGCAGGTCTGAACCGAACCAGCAATACTGGTTCAATGTCCTTCTGAATAATAAAGGGGTTCACCTTCTCAAACGATTGTCCTTTCTCTGTGCGAGTAATGACAAAGTAACAACCAGATGGTGGTGGTGCTACTTCTGTTAGCAAAAACCTTTTAGGTGCTTATTAGAAATATTGGAGGAGGGCTCCATAGCGAAAGAAATCCTCCACCATTGCAACCGTCTCTGACCTCGGGCGCTGACTCTCCGGGCGTTACTCCGGCTTGGGTGATTGGCCTAACCATACCGGTCTCACCTCAGAGCCACACCTCCCAGAACATAGACAGAGGGACCCAGTGGCCGTGGGGAGTCAGCAGTACATGCAATGGATCCCCGCGGGACTGCATTTGAACAGCGGATACGAACACAGACCCTATATGACGACCCCGGGTGGTGTGGATAACGCCATTACCCACTCACCTAGCTGCGCTCCCAGTGGGGGCATCCGTTAGGATGTGTCCACGGAAGATTAAAATAAATAAAATCGGAAAATAAACCAAAAGTGTGTGGGCGTTTCGCACGCAAGGTAGGCCGGCGAGGAAGGAAAAGAGATGTGTGAATGGTCGTGATGCGAAATGTTCGTAAATAGACTAGAGAAGAAAGAAACGATGGCGAGGGGCGGCATGGAACGAAATGCCAACCTTGTGTTCCCCGGTCACGAGGACGAACCCACCTCGACCGGACGAGGCTAGAGGGATGACGATGGCGATGAGAATCTTGTGTGCGCCAAACCCGTACTCACACGAAGTGAGCCCCTAGGGGGAGGAGATCTTTGAAGTATTCCCAAACATACAGAACAGATTTTATCCATGAACCCTACGGAGTTACAACAGGAATCGGAAACATCTTTGCCTCTTTAGCACCAGCATGTTTATGTTTCAGAAATGTTATATACTGATGCTCCCTCTTCCTAGCATTGTTAAAGGCTGCCTTAACTACAGAGTGCGCAAATAAAAACTTAAACAATAAAAGCTTGACATCACCTGCTGCATTTCGCTGCATTTCACGTTTTAATGTAGGTTCCGTAAAATAAAAGCATTTCGTGATATTTCATTACTTCAATAAAAAAAACTGAGTTTATCTCATAGAAATATTGTGATTTTGGTAACATTAAATGTTTAAACATTTCCAAGCCTCTAAGTACAGTTAGTTATCCGTGCTGCGTAAGGTGCTTACATAGATCTTCAATGCGTTGACAGGAATGCAGACCAATCTGCGCACATGACGCATCAATGTGGTACTTGATATCCCTTCTCAAATTGGCTGCATTTACCGTTTGCTAACATCGACTGGAGCACAAAAGCTTTCCTGCTGTTGGCTGTAGTATAATCACTGCCCTCTATATGGTGTTTATAGTTACCTTTGCTGCCTTTTTGTTACCAGCAGTAATAGATCTTGTATTACAGCAACGTACCTGAGAGAGATAAATCTGCCCGGAGATGCACATGTAGAGCAGATGTAACTGCAATTGTTTTCATGATGACAACAAATAATCGCAAAATACTCAATTCAGCTAAAAAAAGGGGGGTTATGTTGTGTGCGATAACACGAATTCTTTGAGCAGCAACTTTCTGTAGGAGGACCATAGAGGAAAAAGCCCAAATGAAGCAGCTAGGATGGTAAACTCCAACTAAACATAACGCAGTCTGCAAAAGGAAGGAGAAATAATTCCTGCATCAGGCGGTTTAACCCTAAAATCTACGAACGTGCATGGATATGTGGGTGCCAAGAAAGAAATGCTTTTTTTTCTGTTTTCTATTTTCTGTTTGGATACAGTGATTCCTAGAGTACGACGGGAGTGGCAGATGTAAAGCAATTAATGCTCTTGTTAGCAAACACAAAGCAAATGTAAAGTATTTTAAAAATGTTCTAGAATTGAGTGCTTTAGACACTATAAATATTGTGACTCAGTTTAGCCGTGATTATCAAGAAGCGAACTTAAAGCATAATCAGCAAGTTGGAAAAAAGAAGAAGAAGCAAGAAAAGAAAACCTAGCCATGTGTTGTCGCGCATAATTTACTCTATATAAAGTTTTGTGATGCGTTTGAGCTTCCTTTAAAGGGGAACGAATCCAAAAATGAACATTTCATTCACCACATTGGTTTATTTGTCGTTAGGGATAAATAACAACGCACGCAGTTTCACCATCCCAAGGTGAATGGTTATCGTGTTACGGGCTGTTGTTCAGTTGACGCATGACGTCATGAGAGCCATACTGCACCCAGACAAGACGTATGCAGCATGGGTATTTTAAATGATTAACAAGTTTACGTGTTAATTTCACTAGAAGTTCATAACTTCTCTGAATAACAAAGAGTGGAGCTAAAATTTGCCAATCACTTTTCATAATCCCATTAATATCTACTAGGTGATAAACAGTAGTCCAACATCTGCTTAGAAAATGAGTGAACGTGATATCCATCTCATCAGTTGAAACAAGAAAAGAACAAAAAAAAGAGCGATTTTGAATATTTACACAATTCTGAAGCGATTCCGAGGTGCTGGTTCCATCCATTTGTGTAAGTGTAAGGCATGTATACCGATGGATAATGACGAGGAAAGTGTGTATTGCTCGGACTATGAAAATAGAAAATTGGTGAAGGGTGATTATGTTTGTACCACAAAGCATCCTAATTTTCAAAAATTAATTATAGATCGTGATATTTTGAATATTATGAGGCATAATTTAGCGTTAAAAACAAAAAGCTTAGCTAAAAACAAATTACTCACCACCAACAACCCTACTAATAAGACCTAGCGATATTCCTGCTACAAACGGTTTACTGCATTAATTCATGGACTGCTACTGACACAGAAGAAGGGTTGCCACACCATCATGTATAGTGCTTAATATTAGGAATTCTTTTCCAGAACCCAGCGAACTATATGTGGGCCTCACTAATAAACACACACACATTAAAAATAGCAAGCTTTAAATTTAACCATTATTTTATTATTACTGTTATTATTTAAAATGTTATAACGTATCTGTGACGAATCTTCTTATGTTGACTGAAAACCTGAGAAGTGCTTCAATAGTAATAACTATAATGGAGGTCGAAGCGCGGGAGCAATGTTCTTCAGTAGTGACAAATCAATTGCTGCGTGCGGGAATTTTTTATCTCAGTTTCCATTCTTCGTTAGATTCTTCATATTTATTTTTCATGATCCTTTGGAGTACTGGGTTTTGACACCAGCCCTTTCCTTAATTTTATTTTATCATGGATCTAAGTTCAAGGCCATTATATAAAAATTGTATTTTTTTCGAAGAATATCTGAGACGGATACTTTCTAAACCTCCAGTATGCTTATAATGTCGAATATGAGCCAAATCTTTTAAGAAGGTACCATCCAAAATAATTTTCTTCAGAGCATGATAGGCTTTTGATTCGCCTTTAATCTATAAATTATTTCTTTGGTCTCTTCTTACAATTCATTCATGGTCAGAAGATTTCCATTCACCGTTTTCTAGCCATTTATGTTCATTTTTATATGATGAAGAATGGATGTGAATTTTGCGTTAACATGGTACCGTTCTCTTTTCAGTTTTTCGCAGCCCACCATAAATGTTAATTTATACTGGCTTTCCATTCCATCAGCTCTGGGTATTTTTTCTACCATTTTAATTTTTCTCATTAGACTTTTAGACAAATGCCATACGCCAAATTCATGTTCAACTTCCGGCTACTGAGTTTTTAACAGGTATCTTACACCTTTTTGTCTGTCGGAAAGAGAAACTTCAATTCTACACATTTCCTGTTTTGCAAGCCTTGTCATTCTGTTGTCACAAGCAGCCTTTTCCAAAGTGCCTTTCACCATGCCTCTTTGAACAAGCTCAAAATCAACAATTTTGCAGGAATTAAATCCGTGGCAGAATAAACCAAATATTTGGCTGAATATCTTAGAGAGCCATACTGCCCATCTCCTGCTAACCACAACCTTTTAATGAATTCAAATTATTTTTTAAATTCTTGCCAAAGTGCTCTAACAACTGCTGCTGCCATGTTTGGAATGGTTTTATCGAATGTACGCCTTGAAAACATTGCCAAACCCAGTGACTTGCAGGAGGACTTAAATTGCTGAAATAATGTACCAGATAATAATAAAGAACTTGCTATTAAAGCATTTCCTTCTGGTTTCTTTCCTGATAAATTTTGTGAATTTCAGGTGGATGTATACTGTGCAATAAGATAGTTTTAACACTTAGCATTGTCCCTCTAATGCAATAACAAATTGTTTTGACTTCATTTCTACATAAAACACATACCTTGAAAAATAAAAGGTGTCCAAGCAACCATCAAATATTTCGCTGTAGCTTCATTTCCATGTATGGTGAAAGTCTCTTCTTCTTCTTCTTCTTCTTCTTCTTCTTCTTCTTCTTCTTCTTCTTCTTCTTCCACGTTATCACTTGTATCAGGATCTGAAGTATCAGTTCGTAGAGACTTTCATTCAGATTATTCTGATGTTCGTAGATTTTTCAGGTTCCAACAATATATATTTCCTTATGATTTCAGTGCCTAGTTCACATTGTACTTCTGAATTCTTGTTTTCTTTTTCATCACCTTCTATTCTGAATTCTCTTTCAATACTTTTGTCATCATCGCCTTCGTTGTCAGTCTTATTGCAAGTAACACTATCGCATAGCTCAGAAACTATGCTTTTACGATTTCTAGCCTCATATCGTTCTGTTCTTTGTCGTCGGATGAAGATAGTGAAGGATCAATAGTCTTACTAGAGCTTGATATATGGGAATTGTCTTCATTTCTTCTTATAGTAGGAATAGTTCCAGGTTTTAAAAAAGACCCGCTGAAATTTTCATCCATTTATGTGGCACATCTTTGGGAGCTGATCGGACCGTCCTTCTGCGTCTTTGTCGCTCTTTGATCCGATCCAAGCTTGATTACGGGTGCATTGTCTATTCCTCGGCGCGTCCATCTGTGTTACGTCGCCTGAATGTCATTCACCATCGTGGCATAAGTCTCGCTACAGGGACCTTTCCAACCAGCCCTGTACCCAGTCTGTATGCTGAAGCTGCAGAGCCTCCGCTGTCCTTCAGGCGTGAGATGGTTTTATGCAGCTATACCTGTCGAATCTCCAGCTTGCCTGACCACTCGTCATTCGAGCTCTTTTACGAGGATTCGCTTGATCTGCAATATTTAGCTAGCTTCTCTGCATTGCTCCCTTCAAGGGTTCGATTTCGCCAGCTTCCTCGGCAATTGGGCGTTAGGCCAGCGCCGACACTTCCCAGGGGGGAAACGCGGTTTACTGCTTGGTTGCGCGCTGAAGCCCACTGTCACCTTGGCTTATCGTCGATGCCGAAGAATGAGACCCCTTCTTCAGTCCTTAGATCAGCCTTTTTAGAAATTCAGACGCAATGCGGGGACTTTCATTTTATATATACTAATGGGTCTAAGACTGATGTTGGAGTAGGGTGTGCGTTTATTTTTGGTCACCCAGTTTTACCTTTCGTTCAGCGGGGAAATATTCGATGTTTACCACCGAACTTTATTGTATTTATCAGTCACTTTTATACATCCAGCGGCACGACTTACGGCAGTGTGTTCTTTGCACAGACTCGCAGAGCGCCCTTCAGAGTATTAGCGCGCTGTTCTAATTAACACCCCTCGTACAGCGCATACATGATCTCATCCACTGCCTCGCTGTTTCTGGCGTCATCGTCTCTTTTGTGTGGATTCCGGGTCATGTGGGCTTCTCTGGCAACGAGTCTGCGGATGCCGCTTCCCAATCGGCAATTTTATCGCCCAGATGTTTTACTTTTATTGTTCCCTCCAGTGATTTGTATGTAATTTTACGTCGTTGTATCCTCTCGCGTTGGCGCCAAAAGGGGCGGCCCTTAGGGGGAATAAGTTGTGGGAGGTTAAACCTCTGCCAGTTGTCTGGGACACCTCTTCTCGTGTTTCTCGTCGGGAAGAGGTAATTTTAACACGTCTTCGTATCGGACATTGCCTTTTTAGTCAGACACTTGCTTGGTGGTGTCCCGTATTTTAGCTATTGGATTTTAAATTTTATACGTCGTAAGGGCGCTGCTGACCTTTGATGTTTAGCGCCCTTAACCCCCATCTCATCATCATCCCTCCGGCCCAAGAAATGGTGCTGCTATAAACAAACGCACGTGTGAATGAAAATAGTCAAGTGAATGAAAATAGTCCGTTACTGTGCTACATGCATCACCACCTAACTTAAATACCTAATTAGTTTCCATGTATTATCATGGTCATGCACACATCGGTATTTCGCGTTGTTTATTTGAAGGAAACAACCGAGGTAATGAAGTATTGTTTATGTTGCGATCATGGCAGTGTGTGTTGCAAGTCACTGCAGTGTAATTAAACATAGAAGTGGCAGAACCCTTAAAAGTGGCGACAAACGATAGTTTTGGTTGCATTCAAGTTTTTATTTGAGCGATGTGATGCCCTTGCTATTAAGGATGTCATTAAATTAGCATCGGAAACAACTGGTGTGTCCGTGAATGCTTTGCGACCAAGTTGTGGACACGCTGGTTATAAACCTTGAAGACGACGCGAGGATATCGCCACTTCTGATTCCGAGCTGAGGCTCCGATTAACATGCAAGCTTTTAATGATAATGATAAAAGGATATTACATAACATTTCTTCGTCCATTCTTGAGTTAGCACAGTTTGTTGAACAAGTACAAGGATATTTATTTCTTTAATTCTCAGTGCTGGTGCAGTGAAGTATAACAATATATAGAATCGCCAACGATGGCAATTTCTTGAGCTTCCGAAAGTAAACAACTGAGCAGCTGTTGAGGTAAAGAGAGGCATCTCCACCATGCGTTCACGAAACCTCAAGTCGCGGAATGATGCTACGTACATTGTTAGGACCCCTTCTCGGACCATTTTCATGCAATATTCATATCGATTTGAGTGTGCTTACCGTATTGTCATCTAGTTTACCACAAACGCGCACAATTATGAAGTTGGTGAAACTTGAGAAGATTGGTTAGCTGTTTCTTCAATAACACTTTTGTTATGATCACAAACTAATCCAGATGGTGTTTATTGCCTAGTAATAAGTTAACATGTTTATATACATAACCGCTTTCTAAAGTTGTTTCGGTATTCAAATCGTTTCCAAAACGTGTTGAAATTTGCATGAAAAAGATTCGTAATCCTCTCAAATCGACTTGAATGCCACATGAAAACCTAGTAACTACAAAGGAAATTATCTGATAAACATAAATTTACATATACCTGCACAAGCAAAAAAGCATAGAAAGAATTTGTTGGCCTAATTTTCATGAAAAACAGAACTTGTATTCTGTTAAAAATTAACACAAAATCTTAATTCACACCACACGTAAAACATATTGATAAAAAGGGTTTCAATTCCAATCCAATTCAATTCCAAAGGTGCTCAGCACTGTTGCAACTCCGCTTTAATGAACAAAGCCAAATACAACAATTTACTTTCGCTACCAAGCGGCAAAGTCTATTTTGTTGTTCTGTAGTTGGCCAAGCATATGGTCACGCACTTTAGGCACTAGGCGGGGATTTCGAATTTAAAAAAAAACTTTGAAGAACACTGTAAAAGTATAATTTTCCCCGAGCCCTCCGACATTGGTCGGATTTGCCTGCCCTGAGGGGTGTTGACAATGGCAGTCAAACTGTCGACACATTGTATTTATGAAACAGTTCACTAGAGAGAAAAATGGAAGATGAAATGTTTGTTTAACATCAAGAAGCCACCCTTTTAAATTTGTGCAGTCATACCCCTAACACCTTGTATAATGATCCAGGCCAAGCAGTGGTCACCCAAATGAAATAATGTACTATCATCTTGGCACTAAATAAATAAATAAATGCATTTATAAAGATGATTTTAAGCAACAATGTTGCCACTGGTGTACCCTTGTAAAATATACCCATTAACAAGTGTACTAATCACCCGTTTGCTTTTGACATAAAAGTTACACAAATGCTTGCTTATTTTTGCTGCATTTCTTTCTTCATTACAATCATATTCCATGTCTTTTCAAGAAAAGTACATACCTGCCTATTTGCTCCAGAAATACTGTCACAGATCAAGGTTTATAGTCAGTGAGATTATCAGGATTAAGCTTAAGAAGTCAAGACCAAGATTGATTATTTTATTAATATTACCCATACAGAAAAGTTACAGAATCTGTGCTCCTATCTTCAAGAGAGAAACAAAACAGAGTCCAGCAACACTTTCCAATTGCCAGCTGGCAAAAGAAGAAAGAAGAATCAAAGAGACAGAATATCTTTCCAGGGCTTATATTATATCCATACATATAAAGTATTGTAAAATTGATCTCTACCACACATGTGTGGACAAAGATCACATAGGAATTTCATATGTATTGTTACTGTTAAGTTGATAAATAGGAAGTTCCTGAATTTTAATGATAATTCCAAACACTGAAACAAATATTCTTTCTCAAAGCTTTATAAATAATATCATACAGATACAGCACAACACTGAAAAAGTAAAATAAAAAGCAGTAAATCTCTTTTTATGGTACATAGTAGAAATAATTTCAAGATGTATGGTCTGCTGACTGGTAGTCCAGAAATGTGTAGTATTTGTTTCATTTATTTCAGGAATGATGGCGGGTGCATATGCTTGGGGCTCAGTGGCCGACTCTCTAGGTCGGAAGAGAGTGTTAATTGCTATATCAGTCATGAATGCACTGTGTATTGTAGCATCAAGCTTCTGCCAAACATATGAATTATTTATGCTCTTCCGATTCCTAAATGGGGCAGCGTAAGTATAATTAATTCTCTGAATCAGTGTTTAGTCTAGCCTAATTGAGCAGCAAATATAACAAGGCACCTGATTCGGTGAGGTGTCCTTACATTACTAAATAAGTACCTTATTTTCACTTATGACATATGATGATTATATATAATACAACATAAAAATGTTACTTCTCTCATTCTTGCTTGCTATTTTACTTTACACATTAGTATATTTTGCAAAATTCCAAACCCAATCCCTTTGTTCAACTCTAAAAATGCTCAAAATTATCATACCCCTATACTCAGAACTTTTTGCATTTATGCAGTTTGTGTGCACCTAAGAACAGACATAAAATAGTAACCAGAGGGTCACTCTTATACTTTCTCTATGTACATAGTAGGTAAAGAAGGTATTGTGTTCTACTCAGTTATTCAATACCAAGATTTCACTAGAAATACATGTTTTTATGACTCCAGAATCCAAAGAAGCATTTTTAGAAAAAGG